>OX465090.1:2103542-2816613 GCA_949987675.1 Chymomyza fuscimana | reverse complement strand
CCAGCACTTTCAGCTACTATCAACATTTGCACGCTGCTCTAAACATTACTAGCAACATTTCTACCAGACACCTCAAGTGCTATATACATTTCTACCAGCACTTTCAGCTACTATCAACATTTGCACGCTGCTCTAAACATTACTACCAACATTTCTACCAGCACCCTCAAGTGCTATATACATTTGTAGCAGCATGGATCAGCTACTATCAACATTTGCACGCTGCTCTAAACATTACTACCAACGACACCTCAAGTGCTATATACATTTGTAGCAGCTACTATCAACATTTGCACGCTGCTCTAAACATTACTAAGAACATTTCTACCAGCACCCTCAAGTGCTATATACATTTGTAGCAGCATGGATCAACATAATGAAAAGGCTGCCAATATTTCTACTTGCAAGTTGCAGGTATCAACTCTGTATCAATGCTCTGAGCTCTATACGGGCCGCTGTCGACAGAGCAAGGCAAGGCAAGGCAGCAGTTTTTGTGTATGCTGAAATCGCCCAGCAGCGTTCGGGTACCGCAGTCAAATTGAAATGCGTGTCTATTCGACAGGCTCTGCAGCCGAGCTCACAGTTTCGGCAGCAGCGGCCGCAGTCGAAATATTTTGTTTGTAAAAACCCGAGTGCAAATGTTACTTGGGGATGCTTGTGCAAAAAGTACACTGCTGCTATGGCTCTGAATTTTTTCGCAGTTGCGAGCGTCGAGCTACGATCGGCTCTATTCGTTTTTGTCTTTTCGGCTGCGACTGCTACAGCAGATATTGAAAATTTACAGAGCCGAAGCAGCAGCGGCAGCTAAAATTGTGTGATATTTGCTATGTTGGTAGCAGCATTTTAAACGCTGCCGATGTGTCACTTACGACCAAATCTTTCTGTCTGTAAATAATGATAAGATTCATAATACTTTCTATGTTCAATAAAGACAGCTTATTGTGCTATCAAACCCGTATCTGAGATTTCAAACCTAACCACTTGGTGACTGATTACCAAATTGGTATGTATGTGTATTAGGGCGGGTCAATTTCTATGGGGCCGAAAAAACCTTATGGGGCTCACTCGGATTTTGATTCTTTGGATAATTCTAAGCAAATTTGCTCAAGAAACTATGGGTCTAAAATGAATTTCAAATCGCCCACTTTTTCAAAATAGGTTTTTTTCGACATATTCAAAAATCGACTTAGAAATTCATTGGAAAGGTCTAAAATCGATATTTTTTCTCTAGCCAAATGTGAATTTGGGGGTTTTTGGGGTCGAGGAATTCATTATTGACATCTATTTTTAATTTTGGGTGCCGCCAGAGGGAGCTTTAGTGTTGGTTTTTGATTTTTTTCGGTTTTTTTTCTTGAAAATTTTGAAAAAGTGGGCGACTCGAAATTCATTTTAGACCCATAGTTTCTTGGGCAAATTTGCTTAGAATTACCCAAAGAATCAAAATCCGAGTGAGCCCTTATACCGAAAAAAATTGACCCACCCTAATGTGTATGTATGTATATTTGCAAGCCCTTTGGAGACAACGTTTTTATCTGACAAAGCGACAGTCTGAGAGTGAGATACCCTGCTCAAACGGCTTTAGCTGGTGGAAAGTGGAATAATGTTGCAATTTATAGGAGAGATGATATAAGACTAAAATATTGATGAGGGTATCTAGATAGATAGCTCATATGATTTGTTAGTATGTCTAGGCGCCTTTACAAATGGACAATTGGATTTTACAATAAGCATTTTGGTATAAATACCATATATACGTCACGCCAAGAATCATCAAAATAAAGGAAATTGATTGAGTATTAAGCACATCTTAAAGTTTCGTATCATCTTTTCTTTTGCAAATTTATTCTCAAGAATTCTTTAAAAATCAGCGACACTTGACTTATTATATTATATATACATATATTAACATCACAGACCGGTGTGGGCCAAAGCTTCCTTCACAAAAGGGATCCATCCCTTTTTCGGTCTGCCTCTAGCTCGGCATCCTAGATCTCTGTACAGAAATAGTTGTTTTGTCGGTGCCTCGTCTGGAAGGCGGGCTGGCAATCACATAGAACATGTGCTAATAGATAAGCGCCACGCGTCGTCAATTATTGATGTCAAAAACTGTAGAGGAGCAAACTATGAATCTGATCACTTCTTGGTTAAGGTCAAATTAAGGTAGAGAATATGAACAATGGCAAAGAAAGCACCAAACGTAAGAATCAAATGGAACGTAGAGAGACTGCCCGCTGATGAAAACAAAATGCGTGATAACCAGCCGAATCTCGAGCAAAATATTAGCAGACAGCGCAATCTGATCATCCCGACTGTAAGTGGAAGAACATTTCCGGAGCAATCGCGGCTGCATCGATGAGGAATTCAAAAGGCTAGTAGATCTAAAAATAAAGCCTATTACAAATACACTCAATCCAGAACTCGTCAAAGGCGTCTAGAATATGACCACTTGACTCATTGGTCCCATAAATTGGTAGAAGACTTTTTGCGATATTGATATTGATTGCTACCGCTGCCTTTAATAGATTTATTTTTTAACCAAGTTGAAAGGGTCTAGCTGGATGAGGTACTGGAAAATGCCCCCCGCGATTTTTGAAAACTAATGATGCAGTTCAAAATTTCAGTTTTTAAACGTGACGCGTTACGGCTTAATTTAAAAAACCGTGTTATAAATTTATTCTTCCCACTTACGTTCACAAAGTGCATCCCTGATCTTGGTTCGATTTTTGGCGATGAAGCAATCGAAAACCATTTTCGTCTCAACATATTCGTAAAGGTCATCCGAAAAAGGTTTATTTGCTGTGCAAGTTCGAAGATTCCGTTACAGGGGGAGGCTCCAAATTAGTTGGGCGATATCTTGTGTGTATTGGTTACCTACAAAGATCTTTGGGGAGAATATTTTGATAGTGTTGACTTTTTTGCTGTATTCCCAAGCTAGAAAAGCCAAATCTTATCTAAAGATGAAGTTTGTGATACGGTTTATAATTCTTTTTGACATACTTGCACCTGTGAAGTTTTTAAATTGTAGTCAGAGGAATTCTCTTAAGCAGGGGGCATAGCTGTTATAATGATTTCTGTCATGGCCGTCGAGAGAAAAATAGGGCACGGTGGTAACTATCGACGCGTCTGTTTCTACGAGAAACTAGCAATGCAGGTCCATGAGCTGTAATGAACAATTACTGCCTCCAAAATATTTTGTATACCATTTTTATTTTTAATATCTATTTGTATATATTCAGTTTAGTTTTTCTAATTTTTATTAATTAGTTTTTGGTTAATTTGCTTAGTTAAGTCACTCTTCGATCATTGGCCTCACTGTTATTCGCTAGTTATATGTAACATATAACTTAGCTAAGACACAAACCAAGGTAACGAAGCTTTTTACCTATGAATAAGTCAACCCTATGACACTGTCATATTTGACAATTATTTGCTATTACAGCTATAGCTGTAATTAGTCTTCGAACTATCTTTGCACTTCCTGTAAAGTTCTTTTGCATTGACCAGCGAACTGATCGGATGTGCCGCTCCGCAATTAACTTTGTGCATATATAGATATACAGTATAATTTGCTTAGCTGCCTCGATACTTAGCTGCATCGGCAAGATAAGTGCCTCAAATTCCCTTTTTATTGCACAGAAAGTCAATTTTATATGAAATATTTTAAGTGCATCTGACACATAAGTGCCTCCTATCGGCAGATTTTTCATGACATTTTTCGAAGAAAAAATTGCAGTTAGCTGCGCCATCTATGGGAAACTGCGTAATCTTTAAAATACATATGATGATATTCGCTGAGAATGTCATTTTGTGTTTTTTTCTGCGCATGTCCTTTTTTTTTCAACCACCTGCAACATATGTTTTTTTTTTTATTACAATTAGTAGTGATATTTTGGCGCAAAATGGGTAAAACAAAGCGCGTTATTGGCCTTACAGTGAAACAAAAGTTGGAAATAGTAAAGGCGATCAATAATAAAGTAGCAAAAAGTGAACTCTGCGCAAAGTACAATTGCGATCGGTCAACAATTAACCGTATTGTACGTCAAAAAGATGCAATTGAAGAGTCTGCTGCCGCAGGTAATTTAAAGCGTAAGCGCCAACGAAAGGGGACGCATAGTTTGGTAGAAGATGCGTTGTTTATATGGTTCAAGCAACAACGCTCAGACAACGTTATGCTCGATCGGCATGTTGTCTTGGCTAAAGCAAAGGAATTTTCCATAAAATTTAATGACGAATATGAGCCTGATGCCAATTGGCTTTGGCGTTGGCATAAACGCTACAACATTAAATTTGGCAAGATTCACGGCGAAGCTGCTCAATGTGACGACATAGCTGCAACTAGCTACATACGCGAAGTATTACCTAATTTAATAAGGAGCTATGATCCAATTGATATCTTTAATTGTGACGAAACTGGGCTTTTTTATAAGGCAATGCCAAACACTACGTTTTTTACCTCCGATGAGCACCTAAGAGGACAAAAAAAGCAGAAAGTTCGATTAACAATTTTACTCATTTGCAATTCAGTTGGAACATTCAAAAAGGCGATCGTGGTTGGCAAATCCAAAGCTCCTCGCTGTTTTAAAAATGTAAATGTTCCACTGCAATACCATGCAAACAAAAAAGCATGGATGACTGCAGAGCTCTGGAGAAAAATTATGCTGTCTTTGAACGAAGAAATGAAGAAAGAAAATCGAAAAATTTGTTTATTTATTGACAATGCTACATCTCACAATGCAGTTGAAGATTGCGAACAAATTAAATTTTGTTTTATGCCGCCAAACACAACTGCTCTTTTGCAACCACTCGACCAAGGCATCATCCACTCATTTAAACTTGAATACAGACAGAGTCTGGTAAAACAACAATTGATCGACGTGCAAAGGGGAAAAACTACAACAGAATTTTTTAAGCAAATGACACTTTTGGACGCACTGCATAACATAGATCGGGCATGGAAGCGTGTTAAGGAGTCAACCATCTATAATTGCTTCAAAAAGGTACGCATATTATTTTATAGCGTGCAGTTGTGTTAGTGGCGCAGCGACATCGAAATGAGCATCCGCATCTCTACATACGTAGAATAGGGCCATGCTGATTTGGAATTGAACTAATGATTGTTGTTTACAGGCCGGATTTAATGTCGAAGATAGCACAATCGTTGAAGAAGAAGAGTTTCCAATTAATTCTGGCATAACCATCAATTGGGCAGAATATATAAACATTGACGCCGATGTTCCTTGTCATGGTGCTCTTACGGATGAAGAGATAATTCAATCCTTGGCTCCTGACAATAAGAGCACAGACGAGGAAATTGATAGTGATGATGGCGGTGAAATTGAGTGTCCATCCTTTAAAGAGGGTTTCTGCGCTATCAATGTGCTAAAAAACACTTGCATAGCTAGAAATTGCAATGAATTTTTAAGTACTCTCAGTGAATTAGAAGAAAAGCTTCTATCATTAAGCAAAAACAATGCCAGGCAGAAGAAAATAACGGACTTTTTTAGCTAGTTGAATTCAAAATAATTTAAATATAAGTATAAATATTGATGTTGTTTTCATTGGTTTTTTAATTAATGATAAATATTGTAATATAAGTACATATTAATTTTGAAGTTGAATTTTTGTTTGAATAGTGTTAAATTATGTTAAAAATGTATAGCTTTAAATTTCTTAGCATAATTCCATGCAAATAAAAAAAAAAAAAAAATTTAAGTTAACTGCCTTTTTAGGATAGCTGCCTCGCAAGACAGTGCAAACTATTGGAGGCAGCTAAGCAAATTATACTGTAATACTTATATATGCTTAGTCCGCGAGTTCAGCTTATTAAAATCGGTCTTTATCTTTGCCATCGCCGTTAATTTGGCCAAAAGATTATTAATTAATGATGCTGAACCACTGAAGCATTGTTGGAGCGAATATATTTTTTTTGGAGTGAGTTCTTGCAAGTTCTTTTAATTTTATATAAATTACATATAACCTAATTTAGGTGAAGACTCCTCAATATATTGACCATCTTTAATAAACTCAAGGCCTAGTTTGAGTATCATTGCATATCGCATGTTTGTTTGCATTTATTTTAAAAAGGTAAAAATTGCTTTAATAAAGCGTGGCAAATTAATTAATTTCCCTATTTCAATACCCAGCACTATACACATATGGCTCTGCACAATACAAGACATAGGCAATAAGAACAGTGGAGGCGGCAGAATTGGCAAAAGCAGAGCAACATACATTTAATACCAACACCTGCAATCAAAAGATTTCAGCGCCTCTGATAAGCGAGCGCAGCGCAGCGCATGCGCAGCGGCTCAGCTGAGCTTTGTTCCGCAGTCGAAAGCCGCGTGCGCGACGGAATGTTCTTGTTAATTTGGAGCTACGCACGCCAAACCATCTGAGCATTGTTATTATTGCCAAAATGTGCCTATTTGTGCTTAAAAGTGTCCGGATCATATGCATCCAGCCCCTATGTGTCGGGAAAAATTATGCGAAGTTGTGCATATACCGATGGTGATATTTGTACCTTTGCCCTCTGGATTACATAATGGCCGTCCCTTCAACATCGTGGCCGCAAAAAGCAAAAGCACCAAAAACATAATCAAATAACATATATACATATATAAAGTGCATTGGCTTTGTGTATTAAGTAACGTGAGGCATTTGATCATTTGTTTTTTTTTTATTTACATCTTCATTTAATTATTACTTTTAATTACTTAATTAATTCAAAGTGCATATTCTCATTCAATCAAAAATTTGAATACGTTTTCTTCATCAGGCATTAGCATGTTTTAAGCCAAATCAATTGGCCAATGTATTAATTTAATTGCCTTTTCTGCTAAAGCTTTTATATTTATGCCTTGTTTTATGCCTTTTCAAAAGTCAATCATGACGCATAACCACATAACATAACAACTTAAACTTTAAACAGCATCACGTCGATCATCGCATACTCTACGAAGGCCTTCGGAGGATCTGCAGATGGGTGAGTGAAGTAAATGGTCATGCTTAAATTTATGTGATTGACATTATATTAAAGTAAACCAATTTATACTCATATCAAAATGTGTGAAGTGAATTTGTTAAATTTTTTTTTACCACACCTTTTGATATGGTCGTACATACCCTCCTATACCCTAACCCTTGATTCTGTTTTGAGCAAGTTCTCTTCTTGATCGTATATCAATTAAATTCATTTCATATGTTCTTAATCAGCTGCTTTATAATTTTGGTTTTTGAACAACCATATTCTTAGGGCCTGCTGCCAAACTATATTAACTTAAATGCTTCAAATTATGATATATTCACAACTATATTTTGCTTTATATTAAAAGATAAACTTATTATGCGTTTTTGATTAGTATCATTATTTTATTATATTATATTATGTTTATATAAATATTATTTTTTTTATTTATCATGTTATGCTTATTATGTAACAGCCCTCTACATATCTTTTATTATGATATGGTACGTTTTTGATTCTTTTTTTTTAAATTTACGTTATGCTTTGAATTATTTTAGACAAGATTTAATTATGGATTTGTAAATAAATATCTTTCTCCCTGAAAGTAATGTAGTCTTGGAATGAAGTGATTGGAAATATTGGGATTTTCCGTAAAAAAAACATTTCGCGTGGAAAATCATGGTAGGGTGGGTATAGAGCGAGAGCTATGGTACCATCTGCATAGCTCCCAGAAGTTTATTGGTAATATTAGTTATTTCTTTTCTTTACTTTTCCATTAGGAGTTAAATTGTGGTCTTTCTTTCCCTTTACTTGGCATTAGGGATTTTATTTTTATTTGTGCATAGTTTGGATGTCCGTCAGAAGGAGTCAAAGAACCCCCCCGCAGGCTGCTTGCTAGTCGTAACTAGAAAATCCCGCAAGACGACTTCCTGGACAGCTGCATCATTATTTTTTTCTGATGTAGGATAAAAATTTACCACTCTATTACAGAGCTCCGTATGGTACACAAATATTTGGTTAGTAACATTCTTTTGAGAATTTAAGAAAACTAATTGTCGTTGAATGTTTGTACTTCCCCATGAATATGAAAGCCATCTTACATCAGCTTAAAAATCAAAGTTTTTTTTTATCATTTAAAACATCGAATGACAAAAAAAGAGTTCCCGACTTTCAAGAATAAATTGTTATCAAAATTTCAAGCAACTCACTTTTAAGCGGAAAATGTTGATCGACAATTTGTTTGAGCGCTTACAAATTTGCATTGACTTTAATGTAGAAACGTTCGAAAAATCAATTTTTGCCTTTCACTATTGGTTCAAAATTACAAAACGCAACCCTTGTAGGAAAGAATTATTAAATACTATCTAGAGTCATAATAAACTATATTGAGATTTAAGTTAAAAATGTGAACTTTAGATATTAGTGTCCAGTGAGAAATATTCTCCACTATATGATTAATCTTTTTTTTATCAAAAGAAAGTTTCATGAATAATATAAAATTTACAAATTTTTTATAGACCTATATATATATTTGCTAGAGTTCCAAGGTGGAACATAGGGCCACAAAATTTTATTCTATAAAACATTCAAAATCAAAATCAATTTTCCAAAAATATTGATACAAATTTAAAAGAAAAAGTGATCAGATCGTGAATGTGATAAAAATTTAGCTATGGAATGGAAAATAAATACTTTTGTCAGAATTTGAAAAAAGCAAATTAGAAATTTTTTAATTACACTTGAAGACGATTGCGATGAATTTAAAAAAATATAGAATTCATAGAAAATCGAATTGTAATCTTAAATGAGCTTAATTAACTTTTTCTAGTTGAAACAGGCTGTGATTATTATAGATAAGCGGATCTAAGTGTAGCAACCATGGAGACCGTATCCTCATGATGCTATCAGAGTCCTTATTACATATAAGTTGTATATATAAATTAAGCGTTATTACTATTAACTATGTAGAGAGCTTTTTGTGCAAGAACTTTAACTGAAAATTAACGAATCATTATTAGCTCGAAAAAATAATGCCGCTTAAAGGGTTATTTAATAAAGTTTTAGGTATTTTAAAAAATTATTAATAATTATTTATCGCATTTGGCACGTATAGAGTCAATGAGCCATTTTGACTTGCAAATAATATGTTGTTATAGTTTAATGCATTTTAATTGAATTTATAAATTGTACATAATGTAGTCAAAGCATTCAGTGAGAATGTGTGCAATTCAAAAGCCATATAATTGAAAATGAAAATGTAACAATGCGAACCACATACATACACACACAAACCATTATGCAAATGGAATGCACTGTTAAAAAATAAAAATAGTTGGGAAAGTCAAGAAAAGCATTAAATAAAACTGACAACAAAAAGTGGAAATTAAATTAAATCGTAGCAACAAAAAAAAAAACAAACAACAGTCGTGCATTTCCGTTTGAAATTTCCCAATGTGCAAATTGAAATTCATATAACACTCCGTTTCAAAAGTATAGATCCTTATCATACACTAGCGGGCGCTGTAGCGGATAGCTTCAAAATTGCTCACGAGAGGAACCTAGAGGAGAATAAAATTATGGAGATCATTCAATTTAGGCAATGACGTCTACATCTTGTGTGCCGATGTTTTGTTGGAAAAAAATACTCTTTTCACTCATAAGTTTCATTAAATCGCTTCAACCGATAGCTTCTAAAAATGTGTTTTCGTTATCATACTGCTACTTAATGTTATATTAATATGAATCATTCCACAGGTCTCAAAAAATCAGTTGCCATCAACTTGTTGGCACACGGGGAGTCTGTGTGTGTGGCCTGCTTCGTCATCGATTTCGTAGAAGACATCCATTGGTTCGACGTTTCGTTGGGCCCTGGTGCGTTTTGATGGACTCAAGTCTTACCAACATTTTAATCGTTTATTCATATACATACTATATTTTGAAAATCTTTCACTGGGTTCACCTTTATGGATATGGTAAAAACTGTTCCTACGTCAAATATTTAAAAAACACAAACAATGTACACAACATTGATAAGAAGATCACGGGGACACACAAATTTAAATTACGTTGTCTAAGGCGACATGAGAAATCAATAAAGAAATTATATGATTTTAATTAAATTTTTTTATTTTATATTGACTGTATATTCCACTATGGGAAGGAGCATGTATGTATGTAGAACACTTAAAATAATTGCCGATTGCCAATTTTTCCAAGTTACCAAAGTCAAGTAGTAGTGGCCAAAAACAAACTCCACAAAGTAAAAACCCAAGTTTTTAAATTTTTTTCTTTTTAACATTTGCCAACACTAGTTTGTTAGCTTGGCTAAGTCGGGGACGGCACTCGTATATCATTTATGTGCCCTTTTGGAACCGATACCAAATTTATTTAAAACCAGTTTACTATATCAAACTAAGATAAAACTAGCAACTTTATCAGATGGAAATGTTATTAAAAACAATATTACATTTCAAATTAATCTTCAATCAAATCAAAAAAAAAAAAAATTTTAATAATGTTGACTTTTGATGTAATTTTCTTGTCCACTTAAAAATGGATCTGAACTCAAAAGCAATATATTCATTAAATGAGCGTTACCTTTTGAATATGATAAAGTCCTGATTTTCGAATTTCCTTAGTTTTAAGTTCAGCTTCTTCGTGAATCATCATTTTGCGTACTGAAGTTGAAATATTATAAGAGTACTTTTTGATGAGACCCGTGTCCTTACCTCTTAGATGCAGTTTGCGGAAATAACAAAATACAACGGAAATGTTGACGTTTCAAAAATACAAATAAAAAAATTCATTAGAGGCGATACTACTTTTCGGTAATTTATCCAATTAAACCCTCTGTGTCCTTCGAAAGTTAAGTCGAAAAGGCTTTGTAATATATGTTTTAATATTAGGGGTTTCCGCCCCCTACGTGATTCGCTTGCCAACCCCCGTGCTATAGTCGGTGGAGAAGATATGGAAAAATGATTTATCTATTCTACAGACTTCTATCAAAGTTTCTTATCTCGGAACAAACAATTTTTGAAGCTGCCTGTATGAAACAGAAGAGAGAGAGAAAAGCATCAAAGGCTATGCTTGCTGTGTATTTTATTTGGACATCAGCTCTGTACGGATGTTGATGCCGTTGCTGATTCTTGTTGTTGTAATTCCCCCTTTCATGATATATTTCAATTTCAGCGTATAGATGTGAAACTTACATTGTGCACACCGTATGAGGTGTGGCTATCACATAATGTAGGTTTCACCTCGATACGTTCACGCATACGAACACAATCGGTACCACACTAATTTTTTTGCTACCGTATTTATATATAGATATAATATAACATCTTGAGGAGTGCTAGAGAAACCACAGGAAATCTATTTTTGGATCTAGAAAATCTCGTTTAATAGATCTACAAGAGACTATTTACCAAATATTTAGGTACACCTATTCGAATTGCAATGCTGCTTATAGGGGAATGGAGAAATAAAGAGAAGCACCTTTTTCACCAAAAATTTTGTTGTACTAGTACTGTTTTGTTTTTTAACATTTTTTACACACACTGACTTAGATCAAAATATTAACAGCATGACTAAAAACATCTATAGTTTGTTAAGAAGAAATTGATGCAGATATTGACTCGATTTCAAAATCTTCATCTTCTTATGAGTTGTTTTTAAATTTGCCATCTGTATCTCTTTTGGTCTACATGATCCAAGTGTTCCGAACTAATTTTTAAATATTTTTTAATATTCTTGATTTTGTTTATTCCAATTTAAAGCTAGACATTTATTGATAATTATTTTTAACCATTTACTTTCTGAATCAACCCAATAAATAACATGGCCAACTCAAAACCAAGTTTTGGCTTACATTGGTTCATGTCTTGTATAAATGGTTTATGTCTTGAATAAAAGAAATATCTTTGTAATAAAAATGGTTTAGTCGTGATTGATTTTATTAAATATTTTTTCTTCAGTAATATTATTGTGCTACTTTATTTAATAGTCAATATTATAATGATCTTCCATTAATTTAACCAAACGAAAATGTAAACGATATAAAGTAGCTGTGCTCTGGGGAAATATAAGATATCGACAGCAAAAAATGAGAAATTGGCAGCACGTTTTCGTTTTCCAGAGCATGGCCGACTATAGAGAATAAAAAAATTTAATTTAATTTTATTCTCTTTAATTTGATAGTATAATGTGTGAGATTCTTATATTTAAAATACATTAAGAGTTACAGGCCTTTTCTGCGTAACAAATCAAAAATATTAAATTTAATTTTGGGGAAAAAGAGATTAAAAAAGAATAAAATAAGATGTGCTATTTTTTTGAAACGGATTGTATTGACGAGTAATTTGCGTATGCATTGAGTGGGCATTATTAAGTGTTTCCTCGTCCACTAGGCGGATACTTCATACTCACTCATTTACAGAAACATAAACTCGCACATATTGCACTCTCTTGCCAATAACTGGTTAATAAATATGTGTGCATTAATTTTATTTTAATGTTTCCTATTTTTATATACTATACAATCGCATACATTAATTTTTTGGACCATAAATAACGTTCCATAAAGCAGTTACTTCAAGCCGGTTCAGGTCTATGCCTTGCCAAGTTTACATAGGAGTGTATATATGTGCATGTAGATACAAATATACCCATACATACATATACTATATGTACATAAACTCGTACGCTTATATACATATGGATATTGTTTATGTTACGAACAGTATATAGGAAGCTAAAGAAAATTAGTAACAAATTCTGCGAGTGAGAGCTTAAATTGCAACTTGTTAAAACAAAAAAAATAAATATAATACAAAAATTAAACAAAAACAAAAAAAAAAACAAGAAAAACATCATGCAGTGAAAATTCCAAACAGGAGAAATCAATTAATTTGAATTTTTATTGCGTTTTTGGCACATTAATTCATATGTGCGAGCACTTGAAATTTTTTGGAATAAAAATGATTTATATGGCGCCTAACAGCACATTTACGACCCACCAAGTGACTCGTTTGCCCCCCACCCTGCCCGTACCTGGTGTTTGTGTGTGTATATTTGAAATATAAATACATACATATGCATATATATGGGCGAAAATACGCAAAGCGGGAAACTTTTTTGGTCGACCTCTTCGATTTTGATGTTTTTTACATATGTGATACATAGGCCTCCCATCAAGCGTTGGGAAAACGGAAATTCCCGTTTTTTTCGTGACAATTCCCGGGCTCCGGTTATTTCGTGTTTATTCCCGTTTTTTACTTTGCATGTTCGAAAAATCTATACTTCTTTATGTATTGATTTGCAAATGTCAAGCTATTTGTTTGATTAAAACCAAGGGTACCAACACACCATCTGAGCGATCATTTTCACTCATCAAGAACCTGTGAAAGAGCGACCGTTCTGAGCTTACATTGGATAGAATCAATAGAAAGAGGCGATAAGTAAAACACAAAGATTTTATCATCAGAAAAAAATGTGTTACCATTGACTGATTTTATACCACAAGAATAGCTATTTTGTGATTATTTTTTTCATTATTTACTTTCAATAAATAAAATTCATACTCATGTTATCAAAAAATCATTATTTAAAAATTCCCGCTTTTGAATTTTAAAATTCCCGCTTTCCCACCATTTGTGACATGAAATTCCCGTTTTGTTTTTTTCAATAGCGATGGGAGACCCACTGATACACCTACGAGAGAATAGTAACCACGTAAATTTTTATTGCGAAATTCCGTTTATTTATCGAGTTATCGATAACTGAATATTGGAATTTTCATTTTTAGATTTTTCTTTGACAAGCCATATCTCCTAAAAGAATAAAGATATTGACATAATTTTTTTTTTCATGCTTATTTTATGCTTACTTGAGCGATGGTGCCTCGAAAGTTAGCCAGAAGCATAACTCCTCGGAATTCAAAGATAATAACTTCCAACTTGGCATGAATGTTCGGTTTGACATTTTAAGGTCAATTTTAAAAGTAACAATGAATATCATGACCTCGACTTCAGATATTTAAGGTCAAAGGTCACTAAAACCGTGCTTTAACATTTCTAAAAATGGTCTAAAAAGTTTTAGGGAGTAAAATTCTCTACAAAATCGGTGCATTAATTTATCTCATATAACGATTATCTGTAAAAGATTATGCTGTATGCCGATTTTGTAGACAATTTGACGCCTCAATTTTTTTTATTTCAATATTTTATATATAAAAAAAAAAATTTGCGTTAATATCATTATTCTTTTAGGAGATATGGCTTGTCAAAGAAAAGTCTAAAAATGAAAAATCCAATATTCAGTCGATAAATAATCGAAGTTTTGCAATAAAAATTTACGTGGCTACTTACTTTATCTTTGGTAGCTCTCTCACATATGTACAAATCATCAAAATCGCAGAGGTCGACCAAAAAAGTTTCCGGCTTTGCCTATTCTCGCCCATATAAATTTAAAAAATATTTTAATATGATTTTGGTGTTATTGTTAAAGGCAAAAAAAAAAACGAAAATTGGCAAAACCGAAGTAAGGTCACACTGCGTTTTTAATTTTTATTTTTTCATATTTTGAATTATTTCCAAGATTTGAATTATTTCAAACATTCGATGATCTTGATGTATCAAAAAAATAGCGTACTTTATAATTGGGCGTAGACGACTTTAAGATACCCAATACTATCACTTTCTAAGGCATCTTATTATCTTCATTTATATACAGAAGTACATATATAGTAATTTTTATAGGAATTATGTGTAATTAAAGGAAAAGGGTGCAATACACAATTTTTTCGTGAATCATGGTCGTTAGTTCCTTTGGGATAATAAAAATATTTTCTTTCGAAAACAGTTGGGCTTGCTTGTTTGGAGTTACAAATGTAATTTAGAATTGAATCAAAAAAACACCCTTTTTTTAGGGGCAAAAATTTGTTACTTTGTTATTGAATTTAATAGTCGTTCATAATCGCGTTGGTAATATCGTAGATAACCTTATACTATCTCGAGCATCAAGCAAATTGAATCTAAAAACTAATGAAAATCAAATTTACACCTATAACTAGTTTTCAGTAAATTTATACTACTTTTTTTTTCCTTTGGAGTATGGCTTTGTGTTCACTTTCCTTTGGCTTTACAACGATAATACACTTATAATAATTATTCATACTAACCATACTATGTTCCAGTTGAAATGATTATTATTATTATATTTATCTAACATTGTATATTTGAATGGCTAGCTTGAAGAAAAAAAACACACATATCATAAAAACTAGGGGGCTCCAACCCTCGTACGGTCTTCTTTATTCAATTTAGATCATCCAGACCATAATATATGCTGTACATTTCTATATATCTACAATACATGCATGCACGAATGCTATAGTCGGTCCAGCCCGACTTTAAAATACCCTGTACTTTAAAACTCTATAACCTTCATCCTGACGAATTATTTTGTCAATTTCACATCCATCAAGTGCTGTTCGAGCCACTATGCTTTTGCAAGAATAATTGGTGAAAAAAGAAAACTCCTCTGAACCACAATTGCTGTCCCTCACCTGGCGCAATAGCTACTCTTTGAACATCTAAATTCTCTACTGGAATGTTATCTATTAAGTAACTCTGTGTCTTCTGCTGCTCCAACGAAGGTAACAGATGAAGTTGCACAGTCTCTAAATTATTAGAATCTTTTGGAAAGGAAGTTACGATATTTGCAACTGGAATACGAATGCTTACAACGGCTCCTTGCTACCGACTATTTGCTTCTTGTTCATTTATTCGGTTATTGCTATCCGCCCTAAGCTATCTTTGAGACTTTCCGTCTCTACATCATCTGCATTCTGCCCATTTAGCCTATTACTTTCCCAATGTAGTACTTCTTCTACCTGACTGCCTTTTCATGTAAGGCATTGTGGTACATTTATGCGCTGAAGAAAATAGTGTTTGCAATTTAATGTCTCATTAGGTAAATATTGCAATATATAGGGTGCGCCATCTTGTGGTAAACGATCTTAATTTTGAATAAAAAAGGCAACAGCTGTCCGATTGACATGTTTGAAGCGTCATTTCTGTACAATTTGTACCTTACCTTTTAGCAAAACACACCGAAAGAACTGACATTGTTAAACTTTATTTTCAATATCAGTCCTTAGTTACATTAACGCAACGTCTTACGTCTATCCGAAGTAAATATCGCGGTCGAAATGTACCAACACCGAAGACAATTCGCCAGTTAGTGTCTAAAATTCCAAATTTATCCAAAATAAATTGAAACCAAGAATTTTTTCCTTTTTACTCATTTTTTTTCAATAAAACATCGGTTACAACAAAATAGCGCACCCTGTACATGGGTTTACTTGTATCTTTTACAGTTTTCACTCGATACTAAAAATTTATATTCAATGGGTATAATAACCGTTAATAATTTGGATCCGACATCCTTTATAGTGTGAATGTAAGCCGCGAAATTAGCCTACGAGGAAACGGGGAAAGATATCGAAATAAATCGTTTACTCATACGGTCAGAAAGACAGACGACATGGCTATATTGACACAGCTGGTCACGCTGATCAAGAATATATATATGTACTTTATGGGGTCTACAACGCCTCCTTCTGCACGTTACATGTATTTGCACGATCTTATTATACCCTCTCTTAACCTCTATTAATTCATGCCGTTCGGATACGGTTCCCAGTTCTTGTCAAAAAGCTATTAATAGAGATCCCCATGCTTCACCTAGGGGCGACTGACTAAATAGTCAAGTCAGGGATTTATATTATCATACCCTTTGTACTTTTTAGTACAGGGTATAATAAAGCAAATTGTGAAACTTAAACTTAGTTAGTTCTATGATCAACTTGAAACATGAAATAGTGGCATAGTGGCTGTAGATTACGCAGTGTAATCGCAAATATCCAACGATACAGACAGTATAAGTATAAGTATATGTATGCTATCTTATAGCGCGATTTACGGAAAAGTGTGATTTCCTTACCAATGCTACAAGATGTTGCATGAATAAATATACCTATGTGCAAGTAAGAGCAAAGAAAGTTTTACAAGTCAATTTTGACTTAATTTGATTTGCACAATATTCAAATATTTGAAATATTTCCATCTATCTATTTATCTATGCTCATATATGTCCATCTAACACATTGCTAATTGATTTTCCATATGCATTAGCTGCCTCTTATTGATACATTTACAATGTGCTTGTCAATTGTTCAAGTGTCCGTTGGTCTGGCTGTTAAGTACAATATATAGAATCAAATTTTCCAACAATATCGTAAGTGGATTAGAGTGGGCTATAAAAACACATAGACATTAAAGAACATCAAGAGTGAAAATAAATCTTAATGACAAACATTTTAATGGAGGTCATTGGCATTAAACTAATGCGGCCACCAGATTATGATTTGATGGGACAAAAACAGTAGAGCAAAAACGATAAGGAAATAGTCCATAGAAGATGAGGTAGAAGAAGAAGAAGAAGCCGAGATGATGAGAGCCAAGCACAAGATGTACATAAAAACCACTCTAAACTTTATTAATTTTAATTAAAAACACTACACTCATTTTGAGGGTTAAATACCCGTGGATACTTAGCTGGCTGGCTGCTTCCTTGAATGCTTGGCTAGATGCTTGGATACTTGGCATCTTCAGCGGACACTGACGGCCGCCAGCTGTGTATCTGTGTCTCTATCTATATCTATACCTATATATATATACATATAATATATATGTTTCTTTATTTGTATATGTATCTGTGTGTTTGTGTGTAAGTACGTGACCGCCATGTTGTTTTGCTGCTGCTTTTCATAAGCCGCAGAATGCGTTCGCTGCCAGCAGGCGATGCGCAGTTAAAAATAATGAACAAGGTGCAGCTCGAAATCTGCGCCAAAGATGGTAAAAAACTTTCTGGCCAAAGAAGCAGCAGCAGCAGCTGGAGCAGGCTTGAAAGGGGTTCACCCGACTGGCTGGTTAGAGGGGTCAACTGACTTGGCTAGGCAGAGTTTTCTTGTTTATTGTTTTGGCGGTTGCAGGCTGAGCATGCCGAGCACGCCAGTTGGCAGTTCGCTTCAAATTTAAAGCCATAAAAAGCAAAGGTGCCACAGCGATAAACAATAAAAGTGAATGGGAAGTGGCCAGGACAAGGCCATCGAGATGGGTGATACCACAACTGCCAAGCTCAACCCTGAATGTAGACAGCTTGGTGTTAGGTCAAACCTTTTTTCTTTTTCTAAGCCAAGGCAAGCAAAACGCTTTATGCAAATTTATGTTCTATAACAGAATTTGTTTTTATTATTTAAATTTAAATAGCACAAAAAAAAAGTGTTTATATATGTATGTATATACAAAAATGTAATAAAAAAAAATAAAAATATATATAACTCTTTCGCGCACTCAACACTCACACAACCACACAATTAAATTCCTAGTTGCACCAACCGAGAAACCAGATCTTATTCAGCTTCACAGATTTGAAAACAGTATTTAGTTACTACTCTACCTCGGGAGTCAAGGGCTCCGCACTTGAGGACTTACTCAGCCCTTGCAGCGGACCCAACATACTCAACAAAACTGGCAATAAAATCAAACCATGCGCCGCTCCAATCAACACTATGCCCAGATACATGCGAAAGTAAAACACCTGGAAGACCTGTGAATTCGAAAAGGCCAGCACCACAATGCCCGCAAATTTGGTCAGAGTTATGCCCGACAAGACGCTGCTGCCGGTAACTGTCAGTGAACTGAGGGCGCGCTGCTGAGCCGTGCCTTGAGACTCCTTAAAGGAGCGCACAATATGGGAGACAAACTCCACGCCGATGCCCACACATACCACGAGATTTACCAGAGATATGGCATTGAGTGTTATGCTCCAGGCCCACATCATGCCGCCCATATTGATGAGAATGCATACGACCATGAAGAGCACTATCAGCGAGGAGGTAATATCAAAACCGTTCAATAACAGAGTCACTCCAAAGATGGCCACCAACGAGAGTGCCAGTGAAAAGAGCGCATCATTCCAAATGCTCAGATATTGTTCGTAGAAAATGAAGAACACGCAATAGGGGAAGACCTCAATATTCTGGCCATTCTTTTTAAAGGTTGCATTAATTTCATCTGCCACACGTCTTGCCTCACGCAGCGCAGCTGTGAACTGTGAGGAGACAGTCGATGTGGTGGAATACTGCATGAAATAGCTGTCCAAAATGGTGGCATCACCAACATCATCTAGAGTATAGATGACGGCCTGTGTGGTTATCAAGGCGAGAGATGTAATGTTAAGCCAGTAATAAGTTGAATGTGCTGGACTACTTACATCCGCATAGGCAGCTCGACCTGCTTTGGCACACTCTGCATCAGGCAGATCCGATAGAAAGAAGGGCACGTATTTGGTAAAGGTTTCGGCACTTGGACGCAGCCCATCATCGGTGAACTCCCGCTCACAGGGCAGGCACTCATTGCTTTTGGAGTCTAAAAGGAAACAAAATTTGGTTATAAAACTCCGATTAATAAACAAGTTCCAATGTGTCAACGTACGAGAATCATATTTGTGGCACTATGCATACTATGAGATTAAAGGTTGCAGCGAAATCCGGTCGATAATAATAACTGGCATTATTAAAGCTTATCTTTACTGATAAACATTTTTTATGACTAATTTTTTACTCTACTAATGAAGAGTATGCCGGCAATATTAATTTTTTTTTTTTTTGAAGATTGGATTTAATTTTTTTTTGTACTAATGTGCTTAATATTTCGTCGAATTAGGCAACCTAAGAATATATACACTCTGTGAGGTGTAGTAGTACTATCTAGTATATACACTTTTCCATATTTTACACAAAAAAGTTCCCACTCACTGGATTTGTGAACATCCAATGTTAGTTGTTCTTATCATTAGATTTGGCTATACTTACTGCTTGGACAAAATTCCAGCGTGCTAGTATTGTACTTGCAGCAATCGCTTATGCTCAGCCAATCAATGTAGTCATCGATCCAAGAGGACGCCGTTCTGGCCAGATAGGTAACCTCCGGATAGCGCGATTGTGTATATAGCTGCACGGATAGTGAGTCATTGTTGCACTCAACGCCGCCACAGATCAGATTCTGCTGCTCCGGATGCGCATAGTCTAGACCAGGCTTGATGACCCAGTAGACAGGTGCTCCCATAGCTAACAAATCATCCATATAGCGAAAGTACTTAACCACATGTGAGTCTTTCGGCATGGACATTTCCTGATCTAGACCGGGTTCTATGGAAGGCGCCACCATCAATGAGAGGCACGTGATGACAGTAAATATAAGCAGCACAATAACCTTGACGGGTCTGAAAGTTGTTTCGCTCTAATAAAAATTTGACCAAATCGTTTAAGACTGGGGTTCAACTTACTTGGACAGCAGAAAAGGTGCATAAAAGTTTTTAAACAATTTTTCCAGCAAACCCACATCCTGGGCAGGCTCAGGCCGTTTACGCGTGCGCACACAGCACAACATATCCAAGCGTCCATCCCAATATCGACGCTCATCAATGGCCATGAGCGCTACAAAAGCTGTGATTTGAAGCAGGAAGTCGAACACAATGGCAGCAGCCGCATACATGGCAAAGGTTTTGACAGCTGGCATATCCGAAATGGCGCCAATAGCAAAGCAAGCAAACTCCGACCCAGCTGATTGTATTATGGAAGGACCCACTTGACCAATGGCCTCACCAATTGCATCATGTGTATTTTCATAGCGACTATGATCCAGACGTTGGTAAGTGTGCACCATTATAAAGATGTTGTCCACGCCTACGGCCAGTACCAGAAAAGGAATGACCTCTATGGCTAACATAGTGGTGGTCAAGCCTACATAGCCCCAGAAGCCCAGACTGCACAGAACCGATGCCAAGACAATGACAATGCCCCCAATGGCCAGCATTATGCGGGATTCACGCAGGAAGCCCGCACAGCTACGTATGCGACCCAGGGCAATGGCCACATAGATGAACATTACCACATAGCTGATGATTACTGTGCCAACTTCGCCCTCGGATAGATCTACAATGGCATCTTGAATGGAACGCTCTGCTGAGAAGGCAATGTCTAAACGTTCTGACTTGTAGTTCTTCAAAAAGTCCACAAAAAGTTTTTCCCATGCCAGATTAGGCTCCAGCTTGGACTTTTCATTTTGATTTTTTCCCAGAAATGTTAACACCAACCCAGTGGCTAGCAAATAATCAGGATCCTCGCCAGGAGACACTTTGGGCATGCCACCCACAGCAATTCCTGGTTCAATAGGACCACCATAAGTACCAAAACAATCCTCCATCATGGGCACGCTGTGATAAACGAGAACGGAAAAATAACATATCTAAAATTTTTCTATAAAATTTGTCAAATACAATTACTTACCGCAGACAATCCTCCAGCTGATTGAGATAGTTGATGGTATAGCCATTGCCGTCCACATAACTCCTATTGAAGATTGTCATATCATGCTGAAAGTAGCCGTAGATGCTTTGTATAACGCAGTCCTTAACTTCAGCAACGGCGCCTGGATAAAGCACAGGCGCATAACAGATTTTGTCTAGTCCGGCATTATCCTCCATGCCTAGTTCCATAATGGAATGCTGCAGCTCGAAGACTTCCTGTAAAAAGTTGAACTCATATGCTGGCCCGAAGATCAGTAATCCGCTAGGTGCCTCATGGATAAACTACAAAATGGATATAAGTCTTAGATATTTTACATTTGGCATTTTTACACTTACATCGCTCTGATTGATAGGCTTGATAAAGATTTGATTGGTACGATAGAATGGTCCAAAGTGCTCATCGAAATAGTTCTTCTCAATACGGGTTTGGCTTTGTTCACCGGCCCATAGTTCGACCGGATCTGTGGTCACCTTCATATATCGAGTTCCATAGCACAAGCCACCAACGATCCAGGAGCACAAGGCCAAGACTAAAACTGGATGCTTAGCACAAAATCTGCCCCAGGAACGACAGCCACGGTGCAGGCAATCGCTATATAATGTAGGCATACAAACATTGCATGTGTGAGCATTGCTTCTGGCGCCCCAGAATATGAGCACTATAATAAACGCCCCCACAACTATTCCCACTATAAAGGTGATACCATAGAGACCCGCAATCTGCCAGGGATCCGTGAAGCTTTCGGGCGGGGTGCTCAGCGGGCAGGATTCATCGCAATCAATGCAGGCACAGGCATAGTTGCCCTCATATCGCTGGCCACAATTCAATGGTTCGAAGGTCAAAAACTGCTCATCCGGTTGTTCCTGCTGCTCATCTTCATCACCATAGAAAATATAGTTGATGGTAAAGGGCACATAATCACTATTGTCGGAATCGCCCATAAATCTATACCATTTGCGATAATCGCATGTCTTGGCATTGTAGGCTCCACACCCCAGATCCATGGCAGGTCTGCCCGTCTGTGGATGCTCTATGCCCGCACAGCTATTGTACACACGCCCGGCTGCCACTGCATCCAGTTTAAAGTCAATATGCTCCACAAAATCGTGATCACCGTTGTATGGCTCGTTGTAGGCTTTTAGAAAGAGTGAGTGATTCTTGGCGCAGGTCATGGCGCAGACACTTATCGCCATGTTGACGACACATGTCGGACAGCGCGAAAACACGCCATCGGCTTGGGTGAGCCCTGCCTCCATGCTACCAATCTGATCTGCATCGCAGCAAAGTGTGAGCTCTTCATTGCCTGACGCACCCTTGTACTCCTCATAGAAGGTGGGACAGCGTTTCTTAAATGTAGCCTCAGCTTCAGCGTTGTTCAAGGCGCGCGCCGGCTTATCATCCGCTTTGTTTTGCCAATGCGCGCCAATCAGATGGCTTTGGCCATACCAAATACATGGCAGCTCCTCCTGCGCCAGCACAACGCTGGCAAAGATTAACAATAAACAGTATTTTACCAGCATGGCAGCTGTGTTCAGCCGTGTTAATAGAATCCGAAATTGCGAAGAAGGAATACGCTTGTCCACACGTTGGCACAGTCAGCGTGCTACTAACTGGTTGCAGCTGGCGGCAATTTTTGGCTATCAACCTCAAGTGCTGTTTACTGCACAGCGATAAGATTTCCAATTCGATTTGGAGAAGTCACTGCTACTGCCGGCTGTGCTGCTGCTGCTGCCATGACAAAGCTGAGCAGGGGCTTATCTGTACGCATTAGCTGGCAATCGATGATAAGCGCTTGCTTTCCAGCTTTTCACAGAATGACATTCCCTGCCAATTATCGTTAAGATGATGCCACATTTATCCATACTGAGCCCCGATAGTCAAAAATCTTTCAAAGTCAGTCTATAGTTAACATCTTGCTTAGGTATCGAAACATATCCAGTTTCCAAAAGTTCAGCTTGCTATGGGTTAAAGTTGTTTAACCCACTGCATACTGCGTACATTATTCCGCACATTGCACATTGGGCCAGAAAGCCGATTTTTTGGCATAAATTCATAGAAACAATATCGTTTTTTAACATTGCCATTTTGTAGTGCATACCCTAGTTACAAAAAATGCACAAATATTATTGATTTTATTGCAACCCTTAAGTTTTGGCAGCCCTTCAAAGTTACATGTTCGAGCAGCTTCGCGTTGCAGTAAAAATGGTGCGAAAATTTTTGTTAACTTTGCGAGCTTGTATATTTAATAATTTTAAATAATAAATTAATATTAATAATGGAAAATAAAGGTACGGGTAAGTAGAATGTTTTTGTTAAAAAGGTGTTTCCTTATATTTGTTGATTTGTTATACATACATGTATGTGTATTGTTGTGTGTTGTTGTAAATTAGAGAAAACTTAACCAACTTGCCCGTCTATTATTTGCGGCTTTTCGGGTATTGACATTTTGTAGCTAAGGTTGAGTTCTGTTATGCAACGCTGCTCAGTATCTGGAATGACAATAGTCGTTAGGCATCCGATGTTTCGCTACAACTTAAGCGCAAAGACAAATTATGAAATTAATGCAAAAATAAAAAACTTGCCAAAATGCGGCAGAATTTTGAAAACTTTTAAGGAAAAGTTCCAAGTGGCTCTCGTTAAAAATGATTTTTTCATTCGATAGCTTAGGTTCCGCATCTTATTTCAAATTTAAAACAGTTTGCAGAAATCTTAGGGCTTGATGTAAATTTAATAGAATGCTTTCACAATATTTTAATTGGTATTTCATGTCAACTTCCAAATAATAAATAATAATTTCCCTGACTGACTATTTAGTCAGTCGCCCCTGGGTGGAGCATTGGGGATCTCTATTAATAGCTATTCGAAGGGAAGAGGGACCTACAGTTTATAGCCGAATCCGAACGGCGGTGTCTTGAAATAATAGAGACTTTCTTGGGCAAATAGCGTCTTTGAGCTAGCGATGCCAGCGCTAGGCAAATGTACCAGTGCTACTGCGGGGATTCGAACCACCGACCTTCGGATTGTAAAGCGAGTACGCTACCACTACGCCACCGACGGCCACCAAATAATGTGCATAAATTCAGAGTATTGTCAGTAAACAGTATCATTGTATATGTCCAAATGTCCGTGGTTTCCGATGTTGGCAACTGTACAATAGTGGTTTTGATACATGGTTACCAAATAATAGAAACATCAGTATTGCCAATAGGTTGTCTTGGAGAAAATGCGTCAGAAGCACGAGAATAAACAACATGACTGATGTTTTGCAGCGAGCAATGGATTCCTCAGATCCTCTTGTATCAAGCTTCTTTCTAAATAAAAGATTTGCTCAAAGCAAAAAAAAAAAACCATTACAAGCAGCTGTGATTGACCTTTTAGAACCGCAAAGTTTTAAAAATAATTGTGATAATTATATCCTTAATAATAATAATAATTTTACAGATAACCACAGTGACACTGATAATTGTAACACTGCCATAGATGATGGAACTGATTATTCCGAAGACGAAAATGAAAATCTCTTTTTGTCTGAATTATATGTGGAAATCGTCTGTTAAAAATTGATTGCACCTTGCTTTATTAGAATTTTTCATATTATTTTTAAACTAAAGTATAAATTGGCATAAATAAAACTAAATTATAAATATATATTTATAAATCGCGTCATTAATAGTACATTTGTTAAAAAATATCACAACCAGCAAAAATTCACTTAATATGGGCGGTGGGAGTGGGCGTGGGCGGATCCGTCTGAAATTTATCTCAGTTCTTATATACATGTCATTACAATCAACTGCACCAAATTTATTTTTCGAATTTATGCCAAAAATTTGGCTTTCTGGCCCAATGTGCATTGGCTTGACTACCAACAATAAAGTCCAAGGAGTAACAATAAATCAAAATGTAAATCTTCACTTTTAAAAAATGGTTTTTGATGGCTAGTTTCGCATGATTCTACTTTAGAGATGATTCTTTTTCGGAGACTTGACTGGCCGTTGGGACTAGGTAGGTCATTAAAAGAATAGAAGGAAACGAGTTGATCCCCATAAAGTCGTGCTCGGCCAAGTTTTAGATATTCTGCAACTTTATATCTGCATTTAAAAGTGGATTTTTGTCTGGGAGTAATTCCAAATACAGAAAAGAATAAACTTTATCTGACTGGGCATATAAGGAGTCCAAATGTCAAGTTTTGCCATTCTACCTCGAGGATTCTCTTGTCGAATATGACACCGCGTATTTTCACAAATATTTCAAAATTGAGAAAAATAATATATAAAAAAACTTCAAGATATTGGAATAATTTCAAATACTAACAAAAACAAAGTTTCTTTTTGTTAACCAGTCAAATTAAATTATATAAGATAAGCAAGCATAGATATATATATATTTCCATTTTATTGTGAATTAAAAAAGAAACCAACTGTGGGTTAAAATATTTAACATTGTAAACATTGGTAGCGCTTATCTGGTCAATTAAACAGGTGTTCAAAATTGTTTGACTAAGAATTATTTTATTGTATTGTGCTTAGCTTTCTTATCGCAGGTGTCCAACACCTGTGCAGCAACAATTGGCAGCGTCACCAAGTATAAACATAGATGTCTTCTGACTTTGCTTAACAGACTGATTAGCAACATTTCTTTATGGGAGTACCCCAAATCGGACGTACATTTATCTTGGCAATTGAATTGAGTCAATGGTCACAGGGAGCTACGAATCAGTTGAACGAGTCACACAGTATGTAAATAGATACATTTCATTTCGTTTTCAAGCCGTAGCCAACGCTGCATTTATTTATCATATTTTGGCAATTTTTTTAGAGTAAAAGTGAATTGCAACAATGAATAAAAAATTCGACTACCCAAATCCAAAGTATTTAGCGAAAGCAAAGTCGGAAAACCTACCCAATCCTTCAAGCGTTACGTCGACATGTGAGTAATCCAAGAATACAATGTAACCTCTTTTATCTCTATCTCCTTATCTCCGTTCAACTGCAGCTTGCGTCATCGAGCCACACACACACGTTGCACTTGGCAACAGCCAGAGTAACCGATTGCATAGGGATGGTGGTAATGAAATCATCAATGTATCCCTAAGCCAGAATAGCGGAGAAACCGCATCGACGCATGTTATAAATCCGGAGGTGTCTATTAAGGAGTCGTCTGCACATTTGCAATATACAAGCAATAGCAATGGAGATCCAGTTCGAGAAGAGCTGGATGAAATTAAGACCCCAATGGAGTTCCCATGCTTTTATGGTGACTCCGAGACCCTGAACAAAAATGAACACAACATTCTGCAGTATAAGCAGAGTGTACAGATTATGGAAGACTCAGCTCTCAATATTAATACCGATAATGAGGAGGGTGACACGGATCCCACACGATGCAGCTCGCATTATGACTGCTTGGCTAAGAAAGTAGACGATTCTAACGCATTAGGTTATCATCAAGAACAGAGGCAACAAAAAGTATTACAGCCGGAACATTTGCCAACACGTAAAAGCTCCACATATATGAATTCCCATCAGAGATATACAAACAACAAGTCAGAAGGTCTACGTACACAGAACAGCACATCTGATGATTATTTGGCAGCTGATTCCACCGATCAAGTGGAAAGATGCTGCAGCTCCCTACAAAGTCAAAGCATTAAAGTAGCTTCTTTTGATTATGAGGAGGCAATGTCCATCCCACCTTTAGACCTCAAGGAACATGAATGCTTTCCTGTCGGTGTCACCAAGAGCTGGCAATCCAATAGTAGCTATGATGATCCGCCGAGTTTTCGCAAACGCATGGAACCTACGAACAGGCTCTTACCGGAAAATATATCTTCGCGCATAAGCGGAAAGGATCCGGATCGTGAAACGCAGAAATACAAGTCAGAGATTGATGAAGCCATCAATTTCAATTATGAGCAGGCTCCAATGGAGTCCCGAACATGTAGCTCCTGTTATTTTGTGATTCACAATCAAAATGAGAACAACGCTTTTCAAAAAGAGCATCATCCACAGTGTACGGTAGAACCACCTCCCTATATAAGCACCGATAATGAAGAGGGGCAAAAGGATCCCGAAGACTCTTACTCCTGTTGTGACTGCATTGCCCAGAATATTAACGATTCCTGCTCTTTTGGTTATAAACAGAAACAGAAGCAACAACTTGCATCACAACCAGAACACTTTCTATCAAATAACAGCTCCACATCAGTTTTCGATGACCGAACTTACGAACAGAGATTCGATAAGAAAAGTCGCAAGGCAGAGGACCTCCGTAAACATAATAAAACATCCGATGACTATTTGACAGATGCTTCTTGTGATTTTGAGGAGATAATCTCCATTCCTCCTTTAGACCTTAAAAATGGTGAACCATTGTCGGATGATAGTAGCAATGATGATCCGCCAAGCTGTCGTATAAGCATAGGCTCCTTCAATAATATTTTACCCGCAAATGTGTCTTGGCGACATACCAGTGGTGGCAATTGTGATTTGAGTCCTGAATCTCAGCAATACAAAGCAAATGACGCTTCTTATGACCGCGTTGCTCAGGATATAAATGCAGTATATTTGCAGTCAAACCACAGCTGCCCCCCAATTAAAGATGCTCGCGACTATATAGATCTACGTACGCAGAACCACAAATTTGATGAGTACTTGGAAGCCGATGGCGACAAACTAATGAAAAAACGCCGAAGTCGCTCTTGTACCATCTCTCTAAAAAAAGTTACTTCTGATTTTGAGGATACAATTTCCATTCCACCTTTAGACCTTAAGGACCAAGAATCATTATCGGATGACTTATCAATGAGCTGGCAATCCAATAGTCACTCTGATGATCCGCCAAGTTGTCGTATAAGCATGGAGGGTCCACATAGAGTTTCACCGGGAAATGAATCTATGTGTTCCTCCACAAAGATTCGCTATGATGATCCGCCAAGTGGTCGTATAAGCATGGATGGTCCACATAGAGTGTCACAGGGAAATGAATCTATATGTTCCTCCACAAAGATTCGCCATGATGATCCTCCGAGCTGTCGTATAAGTTTAGACTTTCAAAATAGAGTCTTGCCGGAAAATGTGTCTTACCGACATACCAGTGGTGGCAATTGCGATCCGAAGCTTGAGTCTCAGAAACACGAAGCAGAAATTAAACCCGAAGAAACTGGCTCTTGTTATGACCGCGTTGCTCAGAATATAAATGCAGAATATTTGCAGTCAAACCACGGCTGCCCCCCAATTAAAGATGCTCGCGACTATATAGATCTACGTACGCGGAACCACAAATGTGATGAGTACTTGGAAGCCGATGGCGACAAACTAATGAAAAAACGCCGAAGTCGCTCTTGTACCATCTCTCTAAAAAAAGTTACTTCTGATTTTGAGGATACGGTTTCCATTCCACCTTTAGACCTTAAGGACCAAGAATCATTATCGGATGACTTATCAATGAGCTGGCAATCCAATAGTCACTCTGATGATCCGCCAAGTTGTCGTATAAGCATGGAGGGTCCACATAGAGTTTCACCGGGAAATGAATCTATGTGTTCCTCCACAAAGATTCGCTATGATGATCCGCCAAGTGGTCGTATAAGCATGGATGGTCCACATAGAGTGTCACCGGGAAATGAATCTATATGTTCCTCCACAAAGATTCGCTATGATGATCCTCCGAGCTGTCGTATAAGTTTAGACTTTCAAAATAGAGTCTTGCCGGAAAATGTGTCTTACCGACATACCAGTGGTGGAAATTGCGATCCGAAGCTTGAGTCTCAGAAACACGAAGCAGAAATTAAACCCGAAGAAACTGGCTCTTGTTATGACTGTGTTGCTCAGAATATAAATGCAGAATATTTGCAGTCAAACCACAGCTGCCCCCCAATTATAGATGCTCGCGACTATAAAGATCTACGTACGCGGAACCACAAATGTGATGAGTACTTGGAGGCCGATGGCGACAAACTAATGAAAAAACGCCGAAGTCGCTCTTGTACCATCTCTCTAAAAAAAGTTACTTCTGATTTTGAGGATACAATTTCCATTCCACCTTTAGACCTTAAGGACCAAGAATCATTATCGGATGACTTATCAATGAGCTGGCAATCCAATAGTCACTCTGATGATCCGCCAAGTTGTCGTATAAGCATGGAGGGTCCACATAGAGTTTCACCGGGAAATGAATCTATGTGTTCCTCCACAAAGATTCGCTATGATGATCCTCCGAGCTGTCGTATAAGTTTAGACTTTCAAAATAGAGTCTTGCCGGAAAATGTGTCTTACCGACATACCAGTGGTGGCAATTGCGATCCGAAGCTTGAGTCTCAGAAACACGAAGCAGAAATTAAACCCGAAGAAACTGGCTCTTGTTATGACCGCGTTGCTCAGAATATAAATGCAGAATATTTGCAGTCAAACCACGGCTGCCCCCCAATTATAGATGCTCGCGACTATATAGATCTACGTACGCGGAACCACAAATGTGATGAGTACTTGGAAGCCGATGGCGACAAACTAATGAAAAAACGCCGAAGTCGCTCTTGTACCATCTCTCTAAAAAAAGTTACTTCTGATTTTGAGGATACGGTTTCCATTCCACCTTTAGACCTTAAGGACCAAGAATCATTATCGGATGACTTATCAATGAGCTGGCAATCCAATAGTCACTCTGATGATCCGCCAAGTTGTCGTATAAGCATGGAGGGTCCACATAGAGTTTCACCGGGAAATGAATCTATGTGTTCCTCCACAAAGATTCGCCATGATGATCCTCCGAGCTGTCGTATAAGTTTAGACTTTCAAAATAGAGTCTTGCCGGAAAATGTGTCTTACCGACATACCAGTGGTGGCAATTGCGATCCGAAGCTTGAGTCTCAGAAACACGAAGCAGAAATTAAACCCGAAGAAACTGGCTCTTGTTATGACCGCGTTGCTCAGAATATAAATGCAGAATATTTGCAGTCAAACCACAGCTGCCCCCCAATTATAGATGCTCGCGACTATAAAGATCTACGTACGCGGAACCACAAATGTGATGAGTACTTGGAAGCCGATGGCGACAAACTAATGAAAAAACGCCGAAGTCGCTCTTGTACCATCTCTCTAAAAAAAGTTACTTCTGATTTTGAGGATACAATTTCCATTCCACCTTTAGACCTTAAGGACCATGAATCATTATCGGATGACTTATCAATGAGCTGGCAATCCAATAGTCACTCTGATGATCCGCCAAGTTGTCGTATAAGCATGGAGGGTCCACATAGAGTATCACCGGGAAATGAATCTATGTGTTCCTCCACAAAGATTCGCTATGATGATCCGCCAAGTGGTCGTATAAGCATGGATGGTCCACATAGAGTGTCACCGGGAAATGAATCTATATGTTCCTCCACAAAGATTCGCTATGATGATCCTCCGAGCTGTCGTATAAGTTTAGACTTTCAAAATAGAGTCTTGCCGGAAAATGTGTCTTACCGACATACCAGTGGTGGCAATTGCGATCCGAAGCTTGAGTCTCAGAAACACGAAGCAGAAATTAAGCCCGAAGAAACTGGCTCTTGTTATGACCGCGTTGCTCAGAATATAAATGCAGAATATTTGCAGTCAAACCACAGCTGCCCCCCAATTATAGATGCTCGCGACTATAAAGATCTACGTACGCGGAACCACAAATGTGATGAGTACTTGGAGGCCGATGGCGACAAACTAATGAAAAAACGCCGAAGTCGCTCTTGTACCATCTCTCTAAAAAAAGTTACTTCTGATTTTGAGGATACAATTTCCATTCCACCTTTAGACCTTAAGGACCAAGAATCATTATCGGATGACTTATCAATGAGCTGGCAATCCAATAGTCACTCTGATGATCCGCCAAGTTGTCGTATAAGCATGGATGGTCCACATAGAGTTTCACCGGGAAATGAATCTATGTGTTCCTCCACAAAGATTTGCTATGATGATCCGCCAAGTGGTCGTATAAGCATGGATGGTCCACATAGAGTGTCACAGGGAAATGAATCTATATGTTCCTCCACAATGATTCGCTATGATGATCCTCCGAGCTGTCGTATAAGTTTAGACTTTCAAAATAGTGTCTTGCCGGCAAATGTGTCTTACCGACATACCAGTGGTGACAATTGCGATCCGAAGCTTGAGTCTCAGAAACACGAAGCAGAAATTAAACCCGCAGAAACTGGCTCTTGTTATGACTGTGTTGCTCAGAATATAAATGCAGAATATTTGCAGTCAAACCACAGCTGCCCCCCAATTATAGATGCTCGCGACTATAAAGATCTACGTACGCGGAACCACAAATGTGATGAGTACTTGGAGGCCGATGGCGACAAACTAATGAAAAAACGCCGAAGTCGCTCTTGTACCATCTCTCTAAAAAAAGTTACTTCTGATTTTGAGGATACAATTTCCATTCCACCTTTAGACCTTAAGGACCAAGAATCATTATCGGATGACTTATCAATGAGCTGGCAATCCAATAGTCACTCTGATGATCCGCCAAGTTGTCGTATAAGCATGGATGGTCCACATAGAGTGTCACAGGGAAATGAATCTATATGTTCCTCCACAAAGATTCGCCATGATGATCCTCCGAGCTGTCGTATAAGTTTAGACTTTCAAAATAGTGTCTTGCCGGAAAATGTGTCTTACCGACATACCAGTGGTGGCAATTGCGATCCGAAGCTTGAGTCTCAGAAACACGAAGCAGAAATTAAGCCCGAAGAAACTGGCTCTTGTTATGACCGCGTTGCTCAGAATATAAATGCAGAATATTTGCAGTCAAACCACAGCTGCCCCCCAATTATAGATGCTCGCGACTATAAAGATTTACGTACGCGGAACCACAAATGTGATGAGTACTTGGAGGCCGATGGCGACAAACTAATGAAAAAACGCCGAAGTCGCTCTTGTACCATCTCTCTAAAAAAAGTTACTTCTGATTTTGAGGATACAATTTCCATTCCACCTTTAGACCTTAAGGACCAAGAATCATTATCGGATGACTTATCAATGAGCTGGCAATCCAATAGTCACTCTGATGATCCGCCAAGTTGTCGTATAAGCATGGAGGGTCCACATAGAGTTTCACCGGGAAATGAATCAATGTGTTCCTCCACAAAGATTCGCTATGATGATCCGCCAAGTGGTCGTATAAGCATGGATGGTCCACATAGAGTGTCACAGGGAAATGAATCTATATGTTCCTCCACAAAGATTCGCCATGATGATCCTCCGAGCTGTCGTATAAGTTTAGACTTTCAAAATAGTGTCTTGCCGGAAAATGTGTCTTACCGACATACCAGTGGTGACAATTGCGATCCGAAGCTTGAGTCTCAGAAACACGAAGCAGAAATTAAGCCCGAAGAAACTGGCTCTGGTTATGACTGCGTTGCTCAGAATATAAATTCAGAATATTTTCAGTCAAGCCACAGCTGCCCCCCAATTATAGATGCTCGCGACTATAAAGATCTACGTACGCGGAACCACAAATGTGATGAGTACTTGGAGGCCGATGGCGACAAACTAATGAAAAAACGCCGAAGTCGCACTTGTACCATCTCTCTAAAAAAAGTTACTTCTGATTTTGAGGATACAATTTCCATTCCACCTTTAGACCTTAAGGACCAAGAATCATTATCGGATGACTTATCAATGAGCTGGCAATCCAATAGTCACTCTGATGATCCGCCAAGTTGTCGTATAAGCAAGGATGGTCCACATAGAGTTTCACCGGGAAATGAATCTATGTGTTCCTCCACAAAGATTCGCTATGATGATCCGCCAAGTGGTCGTATAAGCATGGATGGTCCACATAGAGTGTCACAGGGAAATGAATCTATATGTTCCTCCACAAAGATTCGCCATGATGATCCTCCGAGCTGTCGTATAAGTTTAGACTTTCAAAATAGAGTCTTGCCGGAAAATGTGTCTTACCGACATACCAGTGGTGGCAATTGCGATCCGAAGCTTGAGTCTCAGAAACACGAAGCAGAAATTAAACCCGCAGAAACTGGCTCTTGTTATGACTGTGTTGCTCAGAATATAAATGCAGAATATTTGCAGTCAAACCACAGCTGCCCCCCAATTATAGATGCTCGCGACTATAAAGATCTACGTACGCGGAACCACAAATGTGATGAGTACTTGGAGGCCGATGGCGACAAACTAATGAAAAAACGCCGAAGTCGCTCTTGTACCATCTCTCTAAAAAAAGTTACTTCTGATTTTGAGGATACAATTTCCATTCCACCTTTAGACCTTAAGGACCAAGAATCATTATCGGATGACTTATCAATGAGCTGGCAAGCCAATAGTCACTCTGATGATCCGCCAAGTTGTCGTATAAGCATGGATGGTCCACATAGAGTTTCACCGGGAAATGAATCTATGTGTTCCTCCACAAAGATTCGCTATGATGATCCGCCAAGTGGTCGTATAAGCATGGATGGTCCACATAGAGTGTCACAGGGAAATGAATCTATATGTTCCTCCACAAAGATTCGCCATGATGATCCTCCGAGCTGTCGTATAAGTTTAGACTTTCAAAATAGTGTCTTGCCGGAAAATGTGTCTTACCGACATACCAGTGGTGACAATTGCGATCCGAAGCTTGAGTCTCAGAAACACGAAGCAGAAATTAAGCCCGAAGAAACTGGCTCTTGTTATGACCGCGTTGCTCAGAATATAAATGCAGAATATTTGCAGTCAAACCACAGCTGCCCCCCAATTATAGATGCTCGCGACTATAAAGATTTACGTACGCGGAACCACAAATGTGATGAGTACTTGGAGGCCGATGGCGACAAACTAATGAAAAAACGCCGAAGTCGCTCTTGTACCATCTCTCTAAAAAAAGTTACTTCTGATTTTGAGGATACAATTTCCATTCCACCTTTAGACCTTAAGGACCAAGAATCATTATCGGATGGCTTATCAATGAGCTGGCAATCCAATAGTCACTCTGATGATCCGCCAAGTTGTCGTATAAGCATGGAGGGTCCACATAGAGTTTCACCGGGAAATGAATCAATGTGTTCCTCCACAAAGATTCGCTATGATGATCCGCCAAGTGGTCGTATAAGCATGGATGGTCCACATAGAGTGTCACAGGGAAATGAATCTATATGTTCCTCCACAAAGATTCGCCATGATGATCCTCCGAGCTGTCGTATAAGTTTAGACTTTCAAAATAGTGTCTTGCCGGAAAATGTGTCTTACCGACATACCAGTGGTGACAATTGCGATCCGAAGCTTGAGTCTCAGAAACACGAAGCAGAAATTAAGCCCGAAGAAACTGGCTCTTGTTATGACCGCGTTGCTCAGAATATAAATGCAGAATATTTGCAGTCAAACCACAGCTGCCCCCCAATTATAGATGCTCGCGACTATAAAGATTTACGTACGCGGAACCACAAATGTGATGAGTACTTGGAGGCCGATGGCGACAAACTAATGAAAAAACGCCGAAGTCGCTCTAGTACCATCTCTCTAAAAAAAGTTACTTCTGATTTTGAGGATACAATTTCCATTCCACCTTTAGACCTTAAGGACCAAGAATCATTATCGGATGACTTATCAATGAGCTGGCAATCCAATAGTCACTCTGATGATCCGCCAAGTTGTCGTATAAGCATGGATGGTCCACATAGAGTTTCACCGGGAAATGAATCTATGTGTTCCTCCACAAAGATTCGCTATGATGATCCGCCAAGTGGTCGTATAAGCATGGATGGTCCACATAGAGTGTCACAGGGAAATGAATCTATATGTTCCTCCACAAAGATTCGCCATGATGATCCTCCGAGCTGTCGTATAAGTTTAGACTTCCAAAATAGTGTCTTGCCGGAAAATGTGTCTTACCGACATACCAGTGGTGACAATTGCGATCCGAAGCTTGAGTCTCAGAAACACGAAGCAGAAACTAAACCCGAAGAAACTGTCTCTTGTTATGACTGTATTGATCAGAATATAATTGAGCCCACGAAACAGCAACAAGCTTTAGATACAGTTCCAGATGCCCAAGACTACGAAAATCTACGAGCACAGGATAACAAATCTGATGAATTCTTGGCAGCTGTTTCTCCCAAGAAAATAGAAAGCCGCCTCAGCTCTTCATGCTGCATCACTCTGCAAAGGGAAAACATGAACCCAACTTTAACGGATAATTCGTCGTTTTTATCATTGCCCCTTAAGACACATCAACGCCTTAATGATCCGCCAAGTTGTTACGAAAGTAAAAACCCTTCCAAAAGATATTTACATGAAAATATGTCTTTGGATTCCCCCGAATCTGATTATATGCATCCAAGTTGCATTGATGACCAGCTCACTTGCCCTGGTTTATGTCACAAGGACAAACAACATCCCATTACTAGTAAGCAAAGTGGTAATCTTGAATGTTATCGTGATAGTATTCGTGATGATGACCAATTCAGTTGCTTGAAATCTTCCCCAGATAACGCGAATAGAAATTTTGTTGGTGAAGGTACACACTTTTCCGAAAGTTCTGACTGCGGTAACAACGATAGTGATCCCAAGATTACAAGAGTAAAGCCAAGGGATCAAACATTTACCATGCAAGGGTGCCCAGCCAATAATGAGATATCTAATTACGAACAACCAGCAGAACCAAATAATGAACTAAATCAAAACGAGTCTCTTTGTAGACAGCCCCTAATGGGTTCAGGTCAGTTCCTTAAATTCAGCTTATTTACTTACGATATTAATTTAAATCCACCAACAGATGAAAAGCTAGGAGTTGAAGAGAACTGTAAGCTGGAAATCATACTATCGCCCGTACAATTGCATAAGAACTCGCTCGCAGAAAGCAGCTCGAAGAAAATGCTGCAGGTTGATGATGATATGGCTGACCACGATATCTACAAAGACAGCAGTCAAACTTTTTCTCCGCCCAATAAGTTCTGTTTAGAAAACTCTGCACAGGGTGCCTTTTCAACAAATCAAGGTCAGTTACCAGATACAGATCCCAGTATGCATCGATCAGCTGTACTATGCAGTCCTCGTATTATTATTAACTATAGCGATTGCGACGCAGATAAATGTAAGCCTGTACTCCTTCGATGTTCCTCCGTTAATACTCTTTGCGAGGTCTGGAACCAGGAAGCAGACTGCAAGTGTTGCCATATCGATTTAGCTGCACTCCAGTTCAAAACTATAGATATAGTTCATGCTGGGCGTGCTGGGGATTCTATTTTGCCAACTTCAGAGCGTCGGTTGGCAATTAAACGAACCGAATATTTTCACCAGGTTTTTTCTCAGTTGACACGTAAGCAAAGAGTTGAGGAGACAGCGCTGCGCTTACGGCAGATGCGGTTCTTCCAAGCATCCTTTGATTCACACTATAAGAAGCGTCTTATTGAAAATGACTGCCTCACCTCGCAGCCTAATCAAGCGCATTCTAATCTGAAGATTTATACCACGAAATACAAGTGCCCTCTTAGCAAAACCGACAAATGTATGCCAGTGCTCAACGAACAGCTGCTAGCTCACTTTCTAAGGGAACATGTTAATGGGATGCAACGAAATGAACCAAGTGCGATATACAAGGCTGCTATCATTCTTATTGAAATTAGGCCACTCACCTTTGCCTTGGGTAATAATGTATGCGTGTCATTAATGGTATATGGCGGCACTATGGGATGTACTGACACTTTACCCATCAAACGTTTTATGCCGGTATACAATGCCGATCTGCCACCGGCCTATAGACTCTACATGGGATACTTACCTATGATGTTAATGGTGTGTCGCACCACTCTTAGCGCCATCGGTGAAAGGCGCGAAAACGAAGCAAATGACGAAACTGTCGTGGCTTTATGGGTAGTCTCAATGAACCTTCCTCAACCTCTGCGTATCATGCTGACATTATATAATCGGCGCTTGGACGTAACACGCAGTGCCATTATGCAAACACGCAGCCTCAGTCAATCACAGGATGCTCATGAGTTCATGTCCCGTAGTAAACATTATATGAGACTTTCAGAGCTTGACATTTATATGCTTTCTAATGCGTTTCGAGACGGAATCAATATAGAGCTCTCGGTACGTGAATATAACGCCATGGTTTAGCCAACCCACCATTAAATAAAAATAATTTTTTTTCTTTATATTATATTTTTATGCGCATTCTAAGATTAAATTAATAATAAAAAATATACATACTTATTCAGATATGTGAATGCTTACTCCAAGAATAAAAGTATAATTTCCCACAACCTTTGTTCGGTCCAGCAGCCAGCAGCCAGCAGCTAACGCATTAATATTGTAACTCTCTTTGTTTTGCCACTTACCCTGCAACTCAAGAGAACTCTCTAACTGAACGTTTGCGGCTTTGGAGTTGAAGTGTCAACAGAAGAGCATGGCGAGAAGTCAAAATGGAATGTTAGCTATGATTGATCAAAATTTTCTTTAGTCGGGCGTAGCAGCTAATTGGCAACATCCAATTTAAAATAAAGTAGGGACATGGGTATTGTATTATATTGAGTATGCTTCAAATCTGTACAGAATAATAGCCAACTATTGAGCTCTGCAATGGTTATACACCAAAAGATAATGAGTTTGTTGGATCCATTAGACCTCTTATTTTTTTATTTTACACAGCACGAATATTAGAATATTTCGGAAATATCAATGCGGCAGCAGAAAACAGCAGGGCGCAAAGTTTGAGTTATTGTTTCGGCAGCACCTAAATTAGTAAAAATTAGTTGCACTAATTTGTTGTTCTTTCAGCGGCAAGCAATCAAATTATGCGAAGTCCCAACTCTCATATCTTAGGATCCTCAGCCTACTTTTCCTAGCAAATACAAAAGTATTTTTCGATTTCTTGGTTACTGAATCATCGTTAAGCTTTTCAAAGCAATTTTTTCCTTATTACTATTCAAGTCCTTGTTCATAATTAAAAAAAATTGTGTGCACCTATTTATTACGAAGCCCGCGATTACTGTAAGGCCATTCACCACACTTCATTAATTCATCTTTAATATATTTTTCTAAAGCAACAACATCTAAAATTGCCCCCAAATTGAATTTTCAGAGATGCAAACTGTTTTTAATTTCCCTGAATTTCTTTAATAACTTTTATCTGTGGAATTATCCGAAATACATATGAAAATGCAAAGAATTCCCCAAGGGCCGCATATCTATACATAACAAAAGTTTCAAATTTTTTGTACCTCTCAGGTTGCCTATAGGCAACACTGACTTTAGAAAAATCCTGACACAAAACTAAACAACTTTTCTTCATAAAGTTTGTTTTTATTCATTAATTTACCTTTTTTAAAGCAATTAAAAAATTTTTTATGTAAATATAACTAATAACGTAAATATAATTAAGATAAATTTACATGCATTTTTTGCGGACATTTTTAGGCACTCGATGTATTACCGAAAATGGCAGCAAAACTAAATATTCAAAATTAATAACAAAAACGATAACCAATGCAAAACAATCCGATATAACTTTTGGCCACAGTGGGCCTGAAATGGTTAACATGTGCACAAGCGCATCAGCTGCTTCGCCAATCGCTCTCTTCATAACTTATTTTCGCTCTAGAAATACAGGGTATGATGAAAAAGTAGTAGGACTAAATTTGGGTAGTCGTTGCGATCAAAAATGAAGAAAAATCTCAAGGAGCACTGCGCCACTAAGTTCTGTTCATGCTCGGAAAGCCAAATGATTAAGGATCAGTGTTCGAGTGGTATAGCAGTTTCGGGAGTGGATAGAGCTTATCAAAGACAATCAACGCGCGTGTAGCCCATCAACTCACTATACATAGTAAGACTACCAATTTCGAAAAGCTTTCCGATATCCAATTGTTTTGACACGATTAAAGAGTGAGCGACTTCACAGTCCTTCCAGGTGTGTGTTTCAATTTTAATTAGGACACCTGAAAAAATATGTTGAAAAACAGTTTGAAACCAATCCCCCTTATCTTACCTCGGAATAAATACTGATGAATTCATATACAATACTTACTATACGATATGAACATGAAGCTTACCGCAGAAGAAACATTTTTTTTAGTGGGACTGTAAGGGGCCCACTTGTTGTTGCGAAATAGCTCAAGTCTTTTTTACGGTTCGGCTCTACCCTAGCGGCTCTAAACCTTTTCACATTAAAAGTCAAAACTTGACGCGAAAAATTAAACAATAATCGTCTTCAGCTCAGGTTTCATCTAATAAAGTCGAGAAATTGTGGATGGCATGGGTATATTACTTAGCACTTGTTAAACTCCATTTGTTTTCGTTTTTAATTTTCGATTCTCAATTAATTGAAATTTATTTGTATATCATTATTGTTGGCTCAAAGGAAACAACCGGCTTAGTGGGTCAGAAGGTTGTCGGCAAAGCTTTGCTGTTGTTTGAAGACCTGTTAATATTACAGTTACTGTTACTGTTAAGGTGCAAAGTTCTCTTTTACGCATTATGCGGAGAGGAAACATTACAAACTTGCTCTCACTCTCACTCTCTCTCTCTCTCTCTGTCTCCACGCTTTTAGTTGCTTTGCCGGCGTTGAAAGTTTTGCTGCAAGTGTCGGCTTTGGCTTTTATTTATTTTTTAATGCTAACAAAATGCTATTGAACTCGCGGCATTTACGCGCAAGAGAGATAGACAGACCACGAGCCACGAGAGAGGGTGACAGAGACATAGTGGGCAATTCATACTCTCGTCCCACCTCTCGCTGTCTCTATCACCCTGGACCCTCTTTCTCTAAATCGTTCCTTACAGACACACACGTGCATGTGGAGCCTGCATTTGCCGATTCGCGTCTGTCTTCCATATTGAAGCTTTGCCGTTTGATTTCAAAATTGAATTTATGCATAATGCATATATTACCATAAACTCGACGTCATATAAATGCGGCACATACATACATACCGATGTATCTAGTATCTGGATGTACGCGTGTGTTTGTGTATGTGTGTGCGTATATGTGGGTATCGAGTATCTGTGTGCAGTAGCTAATTTGATTAGGCTCTGAAATTTCACAATGCATTCGAATTTATGTGTCAGCTTAGGAAAACATAGAAAAACTCGCAGCTTAACAATCTTAGGTTGTCCCAGAATATATGCTATAGTTTTTAAAAGCTGCAATAAATAATATTTTTGTACATGGGCAATACGTCTAACTGAGCCACAATCTTTCCTGCCAAGATACTTGCAATCATTAAATTATCTGATTGTAATCTAATACATATATTGAAATCTATTAAACAATAGATGCCTGGTCCTACTTGTGATAAACTTTTATATTAGAAGCCATATTATATCATGAGAGACAGGTTTTTTTATTTCTGTGATATTGGCGTTATATTATATATGAAAACAAAAGTTTTTGACGGATTCGTTTGTATATAAAGATATCGTAACCAAGTTGAAATCTGAAGTTTTAAGAGTTTCCAAGCACCACTATATCATAATTGTAATTCGTTTGTTTTTTGCATGTTGCTAATTTACTAATTTAATGGCAGAAGGTATCTCAAAGTCTTCCGCATTCGACTTTAAAATACACCGTCTTTTTGATTGAAATAGAGTAAATAAAATTTTTCAATTTTATTGCATTATTTTAATCAATGATCTATTCAAGTTAGTTAGTTTAGTTAACAATTTGCTTTATTTTTTATTATATATATGTTTTACTTAAAGCTATCCATTGAAATTTACAGAGTTAGATAATTAATCTATTTTTTTTTTGTTTATTTATTTGTATTTGGTGTTTTCCTTAATTCTAATAAACAAGAAGCTCTACTTGATATTATGTGTACAGTGTCTCTAGCGAGCACTCGGAATCTGACAATAACAATAACATTATATTATGTATAAATACATAAATAATCTATTTTAGTTGTTAAAAGAAATTGAATAATTATTTTAGAATTGATATTTCCTATGTTAATATTTAAAGTCAAGCTCACAAAAATTTGGTGAACATAGGTAAGAAAAACTATTTTTTATCAAAGTTTTATAAAGCGAGCCACTAGGATGTTGGCTTAGTTATAAAACTTTTTAAAAATATTTACATATTGCCGAAGAAAATTTGGCATCTAAAAAAGTAGAAATAACGAATTCGTAAGATATTACGTTTTAGAATTAGAATTTGTTGGATGTTTAACAATTCTATGCTCATTATTAACTTAAAAAACTTCCTTTAATTGAGGGCTTATTTTTTCATTTATCTCTTCGTCAAATATTATATGGAACAAAATTTAAATTTTTATTCGCAAAGAAAATATGATTTTATAATTTATTAAAATTTTTAACTATTTTTACGGTGCTTATAAAGAAAGTAAATAAATAAGGTTTTTTCTTGCCATAATTTTTTTTTATATTTTGTAAATTTTTAATATTAATTTCTAAAGTTGTAAAGATAGAATATATAAACTTTCATTTACTATGTAAGGCTAGCTTTAAGCAATATTTTTATTTTATTACGGAAAATAAGGGAAATTGTAAACTAACTAATAAAGAAACAAATTTAATCTAAAATTAATCTATGCAAAAAATTTAAAATTGGTTGGCCTTTACAGGCTAGTTAAAATATCAATTAAAGTCCAAAAAGCTCGGAATAAAAAACGTCAAAAACTCTTTTCAACGCGTCTCATGAATTCTAATTGCTTATACCTTTGTTTATGGAAACTAAAATTTTATAAGCATGCTAAGCGATATGAATTTGTTGTATTGACATTTTTTTAAGACTTGCAATATAAAACGTGTTTGCTTTTGTTAAATAAACCTCAAATGGAAACTGCTTCTAAGAAATGTTTGAAAATAACATTTGGTATCTAAAATGCGGTTCTATGAATTGTTTGAAGCTTTGCACCAAAACATTAAAACCCAAAACTTATAATCTCTGAGTAAATAAAACAAATAGGAGAGAGCGTTAGAGAAAGAGAGTGAGAGAGAGAGAGAGAGCTAGCAACACTCACACACGTACCTGGAAGCGGCGCTTACAGACACGTGTCCTGAAAATCCAGACCTACATCAACAAAAATTATGCCAAGCTGTGCTATGCAGAAAACGACAAGCAGGATGATATATATGTATGTGTGAGTGTGTGAGTATCTGTGTGCGTGTTTCACTGTGTATCTGCAAAGTTCCCGAAATTCCAGGCGCATCTGGAAAATTGTGTCAAGCAGCAGGCAAAGCGCTTTAAATGCGCCAACCTGCCAACAACACACACTCGCTCACACACACACACACACACACACATACGCACACACTGACACAATTTCGCAAATCGCATGCCGGCTTATGCAGTGACTGCGATGCTGACTTCGCCAGCGACTGCGATTGCAGCACTTTGCTCCAACAGAGACAGAGAGTGAGTGAGTGCAGTTCAGGGAACACACACACACACACGCAGCCAATAGGCTTTGGATGCAGCCGTGCGCCAAAAGAGAGTCAGATAGAGAGAGAGAGAGAGAGCGAGAGAGAAGAGAGTACAGGATGAGGCCACATTTGGACTTGGCTGCTGCCGGCTGGCGTTGCACATTGAGCCCCGGTGTACAGTAGCGTAACAGGAAGTGGTGCATTAACACACACGGAAGCACGGAAGCACGGAAGCACGGAAGTTCGTCATGGCTGGCAACGTTATTGGTGTGCTGGTTACGATGTTGATAATCACGCCGATGAAGTTTATTTTCATTTGACTGTGTGGCCAGTGTTCCAAAATACAACAAAAATATAAATACCAAAAATAAGAAAAGAAGAGAAATTTATACAAATTGTAACAGTGTGTTCGCAAGTGCCAAAAAATATATTTTGTGCGCGTTAAGAAAATATGGCCAAGAATTAGCAACTATTGCGAAAATTCCAAATAATATCGCTTAAAGCCCAAAACGCGCGCTATTTTTTTCCTTGTGTTGGTGAGTGTTTTTTTGCAACTGTTAAGTGTATCCTTTGCGGCCTTATCGACTGGCAGCGAGTGTCCATTCCGTGCTACACTCTGACACTTGGCGCGTCAAGCTGTTAGCCCCAATTGGAGGCGACACAATTTAGGCGCTTCATTTCACGCGATTGCATCATAGTCAAGTCTTAGCACGAAGGAATTTCTTAGCATGCCGCTCTAACTGTATAAATGTGTATGCAAATGTGGTTGTAAGTGTGACGGCATACCTTAACCTTTGACCGTCGTCTATGTAGTAGTAGACGCAGCAGACGCCGACGTCATTGCGAGCAAATTTGTGACGTAGCTGAGACTGAAGCTGCTACCAAAATACATGCTATTGTGTGTGTGTGTGTGTGTGTGTGTGTGATTGTGTGCGAGTGTTATTCATTCACACACCAAAACGCAGTATTAGATGGATTGTGTAAAAAATATTTACTCTCTTTTCACAAACGACTAAATTTATTTGCTTTTGCTTTTTTAGACTTCAAAAAATATTTATAATTGTATCCACAATGATAGTTTATTGATAGTTGACTCCACACTTTTCATAGTAAGCGTACAAGGTGTATTTGACAAAGAATTTTCCCAAATTTTTCGAATTTTAGAAAGTTAGTGTAAGACTGCATACAATCAGTTTTGAGCTTACAGGATATGTTCGTCAGTACTTAAGTATGACAAAAATAAATTGTCGGGAAAACTCCAATAATCACCGCATTTTAAAGTTGCCATGGTCTTGTTAGTTTGTTTGCACAAATAGAGCATAATTAATTATTTTCTTGAAATGCGAATCTTTAACTTAGATCTATATATTTCGTTCTTACACTGTTTCCCCAAACGGATGTTCCCGATTTGAGTATAATGTTCTTGGTCAGTGCTAAAAAAAAAAAGAGCAACGCAGTCTATGCCAATTTTTGAAATTTGCAGCCAAACGAACAACGACGAACATTGACGTTTGTGTCTCATTTTTCGTTGGCTGCTACTGCAACAACAACAACAACAGAGTTTTGGCCAACTGCGGCAAAAGGTGACGTCGCGTGCTGCCAAAAAACCGAAAAGCAAAATCCATTGCCGGCATTGACGACATTGCCAAGCTGCAAAGCAGCGTGGAAAGGAAACTTATTTTGAACTAGCTACGACTAGCAAATGCTTTCCAAAGCAGTTAATTTGTTGATTAATAATATCCTTGCTCGAAGAGAGCGTGTAGTAGCGTCTTGGAATGTTTTTTTCTATAAGACCATGATGATATCTTCCAAAATTACGTAAGTTCAACAAAAAAAATATATCAAAGAACATTATCAATCATTTGGCCGTGTTCCGGAAAACTAATACGAACATTTTATTCGGATTCGTTTTGAAACCGGATGTTTGGTGCTCCCGATTCCACCAAACCGAATTTTTCATGTGGTTTGAAACCGAATGTGTTGTTGCAAGAGGAATTAAATCGAATCGACAAAATAGGTTCGAAAAAATACGCATTGTATACTGAAATATTTTTTTTAAATATTCTTTGATATTCTTAGATTATATTTATGCAAACTTCAACTGACAATTATTTTTAATTACTCCGGAAAACGAAAAAACCAAAGCGAGTAATTTTCATCGGAATTGTTTTTGCGTGCACCGGAAAACGATTTTTTTTTCTCGAAATCCCTATTCATTTTCGATAAATTCGTATATTTCCCTTATTTTTTCCATAAATTCCATGTTTTATTGTCGCATTATTATTGTTGTTTGATACAAAACAGCTGACATTGCTGCTATGACTATATATTTTTTACATTTTATTTTCATTAATATAATGCTAGTACTTTTCTATTCTGTCTTTTAAATAAAATTACACAAAAAGGGAAATTTTCTTTTTCCCGGTCGCACTTATCGTCATGCGTTCGTGTATGATATGTGCACGTACACGAATACAGAAAAAAAATTTGTTGTGGCGTTGCATGCAATTTTTTGAGTTGAGTCCGAAAAAATAAATAATTCAAATTAATTGTCAATATAATTGACAATATATAAAACTTGAATTTGGTATAAATATAATCTAAAAATATCAAAAAAAAAATATAAATAAATTTGGTACAGTCAAGGCGGTGCCCGACAGTGGAATACCCTGTACCTTTTTTTTCGAAAAAATTGTATTCCTGCATATTCCTTGTAAGTAAATCGATTGCGGGGTGGGGGGGCCGCATCTATGAAATTTCGATATAGGCTTGTTAATTAGGGCCACATGAATAATTTTACCAAAATCGGTGATTCTAAGTCATTTCTTACCGTAATAACGTAGATTCAAATATTGTGATAGTTTATTGGCAAAGGGGGGCGAAATTAGTACATTTTTGACTATAACATCTATTGTATTTCTCCGAATTTGTCATGGAATGAAACCACGACGCTTAGCTCCGTTAAGTTTCAAATAAAAATAATAGATGGTGTAGCTAAAAAGCGCGAAATCCTACTAGAGGTAACGGGGTAAGATATCGATATGATTCAACAAACTTCATCTGCTTAGGCGCACCAGCTGGTTTTGGTATAAAGGACTTTCGGTCTACCACGCCTCCTTCTGTCCGTTACATACATTGCACAAATCTAGTATACCCTTTGTACGTATACGTACAGGGCATAAATATTTCAGTAGAAAATTGTTTCGTTTTTAAACCTATTTTACTTCTTGCTACAAAACATTCGGTTTCAAACCACATTAAAAATTCGGTTTGTTGGAATTGGGAGCACCAAACATTCGGTTTCAAAACGAATCCGAAATATAAACTGTTAATTTAATGTTACGTAGTACTTACTTGTTTTAATTTCCAAAAGTGTTGGATTAGGCTTGAGTCATTATGTATGTCATGTTTGTTTATTATATTATTTAAATTGTTTCTCAAACTAAGTGCCAACGATCTTAAAAAAAAAGTAAAAAGCAACGTTTATTTTTGTAAACATATTCAATTGTCAATAAAATCTCTCGTTTTTTTCTGAATAGTCCCATTTACCTTTGCGCATTCGTAGTATATGGGGTAAAAATCAACTTGCTTAAAGTTTTTAAATTTTGATTTTATCAAATATCCTCCCCCTATAAAGTGGGTAAAATAGAAAATTCTATCTTATTATATATTTGACCAAACAAGCCATAAAAAAAAAAAACAAAATAATAAAAATACTACGGGGGCTCCTAATTATTTAATTATTTCGTCAAATCTTCAAGTTGCCATCGGAATTAAATAAAAGTTAGAAATTGTTGCGGGGGACTATAGGTGGTATTTACACAAAAAACTTTAATATTTTAGTTTACATGAATCTATTATATGTATATTTCAGTTTTGGTGACTGTAGCAGAAAGTTTTACAAAAAGCTTGTTTTAAGTGTATTTATAGGGGAGAGGATCTAAAAATGTTCCATATTTATTAGTTATAATTAAAAAGGTTTATCATTTTGGCCGGTTAGGTATAAAAGCAGTGCATTTCCTAAAGTCTTTGAGATCCTGAAAATGGATAGATAGACGGAACGCAAGAAACAACGGTACAAGAAGCAACTTTTTTCGATGATGACTAACTTAGAGATTCCTATTTCCCTTTGATCTTAGAAACCTTGTTTCTAGTTTTAAAGCATAAAGGGGTCTCTAAAGTTTTCAGATTGGTGCTGTTTTAAAATTCAATTAAAAAGTATGCTTTATGGCTATCTCCTCAAGAGCTCCGAAATAGTTTTTTTTTATAAATTATATATCCTATATTTACCAAATATAAATGTTCCTATGGAACCAAAACCTAAGCAAACATTTTCGGTATTTTGTAGAGCTCCTTTTTTGAAATAGGTAAATAACCGTTTTCTGGAAAATTTCCCGCAAAGTATCAAACTGATTTGTCGCGTTAAGGACGATATAACATATTTGGAGATATATATGGAAATTCCTATTGAACTTTGACCTAAACAAATCGTCCGGTATTTTATAGTGCTCTTTTTGGCGCTTTTCACGCATATTAGGACATATCGATGCGTGCGAGCGAGAAAACATGCAAAATGAGCACTAAAACGGCCGAAAAGAATAAGGCGAAAAAAACGCACATACACAATCACAGACAGACACACACACATGTGCAGCATGCAGAAATTTTTGGTGTGAATGCCTTCTGCACAAAACACGTTTTTCGGTTGTTGTTGCGTCGCTGCTGACAGCGCGGTCGACGACGTTGCCGCTGTTACTGTTGCAACAATTATCATAATAAAACAGAGTCGCAACAGAAACTGTGTTAACAGCGGCAGCATTGTTAAAAACAACAGCGGTGTTTATGTTAACTACAATAACAGTAGCAATAACGGTAACAGCTGTTTACAGCGATGTTAACAACAGCGCCGGCTTTGGTTCAGTTAACATTGCGCGCTGTTAAAATGCAGTTTGGCAATTTTTGTTGCATATGCCCGAGGCGCTAGGTTAAAATTAAGTATACGCCAGTCATTGCGCTTGAATTAAATGTTTGTTGCTTTGTGCGTATTTAACGGCTCTTAAACTTTTTTGGCTCTCATTTTAAATTTGATTTAGCAATTGCCGGCATCGGTGTCTGCCGCCTTCGTCACTTGCCGGAAGTGATACGAACTGCACAAAAGCTTTTCACTGTTAAGTTCAGAGCGCTCTCTATTGGCAGCAGTAGCAGTAGCAGTAGCAGCAGCAGTACAAAAGCTAAGCATACAATATAGCAGCGACGCGGGCAGCGAAGTTGTCTGCAACGCTACCAGCGCTGCCGCAAACGCATTACGCGTCGCGTCTTTCATTCGTATGCGGCGCTTCACCGCTAAGCGACGTATAAATTCTGCTGCTGCGCAACGTGCATTAAAACGCCAGCGTCGACGCTACGACAGAGGACGGCGAAGTAAGAATAACAAGAACAGCAGCAGCAACAACAATTATGTTGGCTGTTCGTGCGCTCGCCTGCATTCGTTAAGTTTCGCTCGTGCCGTATTCGTGGTTGCCTCGTGCGTTCGTATTTTCGTTCGGTTTGTCTTTTGCGGCGACTGCGCTGCTGTTAGCGCTGCCGTTAGCTTTCAGCAAGCTACGGGCCGTGCAGCAAAACAGTTTACATTTGTTTTTCCGCGTGCTCGCACACGTTGACGGCAACTGTGCACCGCTGCTGCTGTGTGTGTGTGTGTGTGCCGAGCCGAGCCGAGTGCCGTGAGCCGAGAAGAGTCTGGTCTATCTGTCTGAGTCGGAGTCAGAGTCTATGTGTTGTCTGGCATCCGTGCATGTATGTGTGTTTGTGTGTGTGAGTTTCCGCCGCCATTTCCGTGAAGCCGGAAGGGCATTAACAAGAGATCCGTAAAAGCGGGTCTTGAGACTCGGCTTAAAACTTTCAAACTGAATGCATTGCCAGCAAATAAGCCGCAGCGCAGCAATTCAAAATCATTTTTAAGCCCATGTAAGTTGCCTAGGAATTGGGAACTACATACCATAGGGTATTACTTAGAGTATTATTTGGAACCTGGTTTTTGTTTTTTTTTTTTTTGGCTGCACTAAAATTAGTTATATGTTTTTTGTATTTTTTTTTCGCATCTCGGTTGCCTGCTTCAGTTTTTTGTTTTAAACTTCGTGAGAGAGCTGCCGCTGCTGACGTTGCAGCTGCGTTGGCGTCAACGTCGGCATAGCCGTTGTCGGGCCAACGTGACCGTTGCTCGTGGCAGCGTGTGCGGAGTTGCAGAGTGAAGTCGCGCCGCAACGCATCGCAACGGAACGGTACGGAACGCAGAGAGTAGAGTCGTGTTGAGATCGAAGCGTAGGGCGGAAGTGCAGTGCAACCGGAAACGGAAGCTTAAACAGTATTTCTACTTAATACTTGGCAGTTACAGTGCGCGTAATATTCAAGCCTGCCGTCATGCATACTCGCATATACACTATATACTATTCATATGTATAATTTGTGTATGATATTATGTACAATGTGTCTTTCGTCTTTTTATATGTTTCGTTAACGCATCCCTAACAATACAATCCTTAAATTTTAAGCTACAAAGCTGCAATGGTATTTTTTTTAATATTTTTTTTCAAGTGCAAAGTTCTACAAAATGTCTAAAGTGCTAGCTAAAAAACAACAATAGCCTTACAATTTAACAATACCCAAAAAAGCAAAAAGTAGCATAAATTTAAATTTAAAGTAAAAAAAATTGTGAAATTTATTACAAAATGCCAGGTGCGTGTGTGTTACCTTAACTTACCAAATGACTAAAAAGCCCAACTAAAAAAAAATAAATATATTTGTTAGTTTAATTTTTTTTAACGCTAGCCTTTGTTCTATGAGTGTATGTGTGTGTATGTTATGGTTTGTTTATTGCTGTGCGTTTTTTTTTTTTTTTTGTAGTAAAGTGTAAATTTGGGGTTTTTTGATTTAGTTTTTTTTATTATCCTAAAGTTTAAACAATCCTACAGACACGTGTTTTATGACCACTGTGCAAAAATTCTGCTCTTATTTATGTGTAACTGTGCATAAATAGTTTTTCAACTTCCATTTTGCAATTTTAATTGTTTTTATTTAACTATAATTCTACACTAAAATGGCTCTTTTTAAGTTTGTTGCACTAAATAAATGCTTTGATTTGGCAAAATCAAAGAAACTCGTCAAGTGGTTGGGTTTGTAAATACAATCCTTAAGTTCATGCAATAAGTAATGAATATAATTTTTTAAATAGTGTTCCGTATGTGAAAAAAATATAGCAGATTTTATTCAACTCGGATGGAAAACCAATTTTTAAAAGAAACAAATGAATCTTGGAATTTGGACTCCTCTCAACTGTGTATTAAACTTTTTTTTTTAATATTTAATAGATAATCAGATTTTAAAATTGACTCAGACTGCATTCTGTGCATTAAAAATATGGTTTGAATATTTAAGTTAAATATTTTCTTAAACAGCGCACATTTTTCTATTGCAGATACCAAAACTTAAAAAAAAAATTTACAAAACTTGTAGTTATAGGAAAATGTTCGTTTAGTTGGACGAATTTAAAATAATAGTTATGACTGTCCCGAATTTCGATTTGAAGATTTAGAAAATCAATTTATCCTTATTAAATTAAACATTTTATTGTTTATTTATCTTGATATATATACCTATTATTTGTCTGTTTGTTCCGAATGGAAATTGAAATTCAAAAAGGCTTAATCTATACTGAATTAAATTTCAATTCTCAGGTTATTAAATTTTTTTTAATATAACATTTTTGACAAGTTTCATTGAATATTATTTAAACCTTTTTAAATTCCATTTTTTTTTAGAAAAAAATCGAATTCGTTGAAACTTAAAAGTACCTTTTAGGATTTAAATTTTGGTTGAATATTAAAATTAAAATTATTTTAAAATCATTAAATAGCTTGTAATTAATTGCTTTATTTTTTTTTTTTGCCAACAGTTTTTTTTGTTTTGAAAAAGTTTGTGCTTAAATTTTTTTAAAATTTTTTTTAAACCATAAATTATATTTTATGTTTGTTTAACTACTTTGATATAAATATAAACAGGGTTACTTAGTTGAAAACAAACAAAATGAAGTATACCAGAGCAATTGAAATAAAATAATAAACAAATTATATAAAATTGATAAATATATTTTATAATCAAGAATCTCAATGTATATATGTGTTTTTCATTAAGCTCTGACCTATAAAACAGCTATTTATGTTTTTTATTGACTTATACATGCGAATTTCCTGCTTTCAATAATAAATTTTTCGCTTTATTAATGTATTGTTTATTAGTCAGTTAAAGCAGGTTATTGCAGCTCCGGAAATCTAATTATTTGCTTTTATGAATAGCAAATTCTGAAGTTTATTTAAATTTTTTTTGTATTGTTTTGCGAAATCTTCAAAGACAAATATTTGTTAAAAGTGCAGAGCTTTCAGCTCTTCTTATTGTATTAAGGCGGTTAACTTGAAAATAATAAAAAGATAAAACTAACACAAATTCGGCAATTTTTTTGTTAAACTAAATAATTATTAAAAATAAAGCTTTGAAAATTATTTTTCAAAAATGTATGGTCACGGTGGCAATAGTATTTAAACAAACTCTAAATATTTAAATAATAAAAAAATAAATTTTTTTATATAATATTAATGGAAATATTTGTCAATGTATATTATTCTATCGATTTGAACCGACAACGAATTTCATTCGGAATTCCATAACCCACGGATTACTATTACAATTATAGAAAAAAGGATAGAAAGCAAAAACTCGTTCTAGATACAAACATTTTTTGGATCCTTAAGGTGAACATAGAATTCAAAATTTATGAATAACGCATAAGTTTCGGCCCTTAATTGATTTTCAAGCCTCTTGCACAATATCAGAATATATGTATAGAAATAGTAACCAAAAATTTAGTTTGAGTCTGGCTTTAGTTTCGAGACTCTTAAAAAGTCTAACTTAATTTATTATAAGGTAATTGATTTTCCAATAAATCTTTAGATCATTTAATTTAATTTGAGTAGCGATTTGCTCATCACTAATTGCCCATATATTTTTTGTAAATTATTTAAAACTATTTTCTTTTCTTTTTGTTTTTTTTTTTTGATAACATCTTTTGTTTTAAAATTTATCACGTTTATAAACAAATACTGCCGTCAGCTGTTGTGAAAACGTAAACAATGAAAAGTCGAGCAACTCAAACTGCAAAACTAAAAAAAAATTTGTTTTCCAGCGCATTGTTGTTAGGACTATTTTTTCAGCTATGTGATTTATGCTCTCATAATATAATACCTTACCTAGCTTATACACTATGTGAGTGGATATGTAACAAACTTTTTTATGGAAATAGCCAACACAGAATTTAAAATTGCAAATATGCAAATTTATCTTGATCCTTGTGTGCCGATACCGGTTTTAGTTATTTAATTCGCCTTAACTTGACTTTCAGTTACTATAATCGGCACGAGAAATTTTAATCGGAACATTATTCGCTTAGGTATAAAACAAGAAAAATTATTTACTGTCTATAGAGCAACTAAATAACTGGATGCGCTATGTAGCTCCCATTAGATACAGCTATTAAATATATATTTAATTCCATAAAGAGCAACTGCTAGTCTAGACTACCAAAATGCAGTTTTGCGGCTACTTGTTTTTTTTTTCGCTCATCTTGGCCAAATCAAATAAATCTTGAGTTTTAAATGATTTTTTTTCGACTATGCCGACCGCAACAATGCCAAGCATATTGTATATAAGTATTGTAGTAAACACATAGTCATACTTATATACAAATACTATATCAACAACAGACATCAACGAGATTTGTCGACATTGTGCTTCTAGTTTTTTGTTGTTATTTTTTTTTTGAGTCCCTCATATGTCTATTAATAATTTGATACATTGCCGACGCTAAGCACAACAATTTTACAATAATTTTTCTTCTTCAGCTCGTTAATAAAGAATTTCCAATGTGATTTAAGAGGCCGTTGGGCTTTAGACTTACAAAAAAAAAAAAATTGTTGCACAGTTTGACTGCTAATTAGAATGTCTTTCATCTTTCTAACAATTTGTGCTTGACGGCAATAACGCTTGGTTCGGGGTTTTCGGTGGCTCTCGGTGGTTCTGTGGGTTCTTTCGATGTAGTCGGGCAATTAGACAAACATTTTCTTTATTTTTTATTGTTTTTTTTTTTTTTGTTCTTTGGGGATTGGGATAGGGCCACATTAAGTTGCCTAAATTGCAATGTAATGCTGCGTGAAATTAATGTAAATGCTTTCATCAACTTGGAAAATTGCGCTGCTGTGATTGAGTTTTTTTTTTTTTTTGAATATTTGAAGGTTATGCAAAGCTAGGGATTGAAAAATAAATGTTTAAATACAAATTTGTTGCAATTTTAAAGATAGCAAAGATTTCGTACAATAGAATGGTATAATAGAAAATTAAAATTTGTTTAATCTAGATATATTAGCGGGTATTAGTGCTTAGATAAAGCAGTTTTTAAAATGTTCTTTTCTGCGGTTTATTGTTTTACTGTTTCAATCCCAAGTCTCCTTGAATTTAAATTTTTAAATCTCTAAAATTTGCAGATTTGGCATTGAATTTTTATTATAGTTGTTGTTTGGATATCACTTTTAATCCATTATCATCTCAAATGCACTTTACATATAGCAAAGATTTCGTACAATAAAATTGCATAATACAAAATTAAAATTTTTTTTTACTGTGGGTATATTAACGATCTGTAGAGCCTAGATAAATCAGTTTTTAGATTTTACAATGAGTTTTGCATAAGTTTGGATTTAGAATAGGTCCTGGTACCCCTGAGAAATGCCACAGAGCTATAAATGAAATCACATCAGCTTATGAAAGCAAAAAATATTGCTCTGCAGCGTTTCTTGACGTTCAACAAGCGTTTGATCGAGTTTTGCATAGCTGCAGCCTATAAAACATAAAGAAATGGCTACCTGCCTCATACTATTTATTATTAAAGTCGTATTTGGATAAACGATACTATAACGTGCAGCAAAAAAATGAATCATCGCAAGGAAGCGTCTTAGGGCCCGTGTTACACACTTTGTTCACGGCTGACATGCCAGTTTCAAGCGATATAGCTCTTGCAACATACGCCGATGACACAGCCATTATAGCAACTAGCTCATTAAGAGAGGAAGCTTCTCAACAACTGCAATCACAACTTAATGTAATTGAAGCCTGGTTTCTACGTTGAAAAATAAATTTAAACGACCAAAAATCAGCTTGAATTACATTCGCATTAAGAAGAGGCGAGTTCCCAGAAGTATCTCTTAACCCTCTAGGTCCCAATCGTGCCTCAAGGCACGTTTTACTTATCATTCGTGTATTTTCACATTTTTAAGTTTTTTTTCTTTATTTCTATATATTATCTATTTCGCTGCAGTCATTTGAAGTTGAAAATTTGTGCAAAATAGCAAAAAAACGCCTTTTCCTAAAAAGTTGTGAACAAATTTTTATTGTGTTGCTGCAAGTGTTGTTTTTCCTAAAAAATTTTTGTTTTGAAAAAAAAAACTTTTTGTTGGCTTTCCACCTGTCGTCAAAGCTAACCCACCTTGAGGCACGCTTAGGACAACTTTGGAAAACATGCCTTAAGCAGTCATGCATCGTCAAAAAGACATAAAATTATCGTCACTAACAGATAGTGAAATTTTGAAATTTTTGGAAACGATGAGTTTTTGTGAAGATACTTATAATGATGAAAACGGACTGGAGCGTTTCGATGAATATGCCCATTACGATTCCAATCTAGAGATAAATGAAGGTACTAAAGAGGTAAATAATGGAGTCTAAAGTGCTTTGGAGCCCATGCGGTAGTTCCACTTCGATACATTTTTTGTCTCCAGACAATTTATCTCCCCCAACACTGAGCCTGACAAAATCACCAACATCAGAAAAGCTATATATATTTATTATATGCTTTGGTAATTTGTATAAATCATTTCCACTGCTGGCTTACCTACGATCCCGTGGAATTCATTCCTGAGGCACCATTCGCCATAATCGAGTTCCGAGTTAAGAGCTGTCCATGGATAGTTATCCAAAGGAAAAACTTAGAGGATCTCTATGGAATACTGTGCTACCGTGACTGGTATTCCTCATCAGTTTCGAAAGATAACAAATCTGTCTGAATCTGTAAATCCACCTTATTATTATTATTAACGTGATAACAACAAAATTTTACGATAAATAAAATCTGAAAGAGTATTTACTGACACATTATAGCAATATGGGTGCCGTTGATTTCGTGGATGGATCTTTTCGAAGGTAGCAAATTCCTCTGAAGGCCAAAAAGAACACAAGCCGCTTATTCCTGCATTTGATGGACCATAGCGACTTGTAATTAAATTACACCTAAGCCTAAGGACAAGCACACATTGAAAAGCAAATATAAAAACTTCAGATTTTCAAATTTTTTTTAAAAAATATTGATAATATTTATTTTAATAATAATAATAACAACAATAACGATAGTTGAATATCTTGTTCTTAAAAAAATAATGGTTTTGTTTGAAAATAAACAAAATTTTGCTGCATCATCAAACTATTTTTATTGGCTTATCGTCCCAAGCATGCCTCAAGGTACGCTACCAATAAATACCCCAAAAACTCCAACCTTATGAAAAAACAAATTTTTTTTAATTTCATATATTTTTTTTTTCAACAAAATAAACACAAAAATACTTTTTTTTACAAAAAAAAAAAGTTTGGGATCCAGAGCGTTAAAGGATTAGCACTTCCGCAAAGCAACTCTGTGAAGTACCTTGGCTTACATCTCGATAGCAGACTCACCATATTAAGGCAAAACGTCAGCAACTTACTATAAAAACAAAATGAATGTCCTGGTAAATAGGCAAAAATTCTCAAACAAACCTTGATTCGCCTCTTTAAAGTCATTTTAAAGCCTGCGTGGACATTTGATATACAACTGTGGGTAACTGCTAGTCACTCAAATATTGAAATTTTTTTGCGCTATCAATTCAAAACATTATGATCCATAGCTAACAATCCTTTTTATGTCTCTAATGCAAACATTCAAAAAGATTTAAAAATGCCTTTTGTAAAAGAAGAAATAACCAAAAGCAAAAAGTACATTGATAGACTTCACAACCACGAAAATAATCTATCCTTAAATCTAACAGATATTAGTTTGACAGTAAGAAGACATAAAAGACTACACATTCTCTATCTCGTGGATATAGATAAATTGGGCACATACAACATAAGTTATGTACAATAGTAGGTTTAATTATAAATTACTTAATTAACTTATTGTCTTAAGACGATTGAAAATTTGCCATTTGTTTTACTTATTGTAAATTTTGTTAAATGTTTATCCGCTTAAACTTTAGGTATGTTTATCACGAGCTGAAGTTGTATTCTACCATAAGGATTAGGCACAAAAAAATTACCATGTACAGCAGCAATCGTTTGTTTTTAAGATCCGATTCTCTAGCAGCGCTGACACAAAATTTCAAAATCTTCATGCCTTCTTCAATCTCTCAAAGTAGAGAGTGCGCTATCCGTAGTCCTTTGACCCATGAACTGCTTTACCCTTAGGGCTTCTTTAGGGCTGTTGCGTTCGAGCATGGGGTCCAAGCTTTGTACATGTTGGTATATAAGTTGGTTTAGCAAGGTTTTGTTGGGTTAGGTACGGAAAATAAGTCACTAAATCTAAAATATATAGGTTTATCGTGATAAAGCAAAACTTGTTTATTTTATGTAAATCTAAAGTTTCGAAAATTTTTCTAGTTACCTACTTGCAATGCCTTTGAATGAGCCCATGTTTATAACTCTTTATTAATGCGGCTATGAACACTAAGTTTATCGGATCAGTCAGTTTGTAAATTTAAGCACTTGTAACAAGCTAGAATGAAAAATTTCAGCTCAGAATGTTAAACACTGCACTGTATCATATATATAAATACATATATAAACCAACTAACCAAATGTGTCTAAAACTAAAAAAAAAATGTAAATTTAATATAAAATACTTCAACACTTGAATTAAAATGGAACACATCACACATAAAATGTAGAGCTGGACGGTATTATAAAAAGTTTATTTCATTTTACGACAACAGAGCGTATGGGTAATATTTTGCAAGCTACATTGCAATTTGAGTAGCTTTCTCCTGGATGTTTGTTTTTGTGTCAGAGTTTATTAAAATAAATATTTTATCTCTTCGGTCAGGTTACACTCATTGTCTCATTGTACAAACAAATAAAAATGTTTTACATTTCAATAAAAAACACAATTTGTAAAAATGAACAAAAAAATAAGTGGAAACTAGACTTAAAATTATTTTGAAAAGCAAAGTTAAAATAAAGGAATAAATATACTATATGTAATACATAAATGAAGCTATTATTAGTGGAGTTGAGTGAAAAACTTAAACAGCCTATGTTAGTGTACATTAGTTTAAAAACGTAAAGATGCGACTTGAACCCTTTCAAGGAAACATGAAAGTTTTACATTTTAATAATGGCTACGAAAGCCATTAATGGAGTCTCAATTAAAAAAAAAAAAAAACTTTGCTAAAGTAGAAAGTAATCAGCTTTGATAAAACTTTTTATAAAAAGCGAGCAACGGTCTATGTGATGAAAATCTATTTTCATACTATAGTAAAAAGGTATTAGTATTAAAACAAGGAAAAAGTGCTTTCTGCATGCTTCGTTTGCTTAAAAATATTTCGTTATTTTCTTTATTAACTTAATTTAAATTAAAAACATGTGTAAAATTTTGCCTGAACACCGATGAATCTATATGGTCTTGGCAAGGAAATATATTTAAAGGATTTTTATATATACTTCATTAATTTATTTAATTTAAACTTACTATTGGTTTTATATTATCAAGCTTTCTTTTTAAAGAACATCTCAAAAAGATAATAATAATAATTATAATTATATGTGTCAAATTATAAGTGACTACCTTTAAATATATTTTAGCTTAAACTTAACAAATCTAAGCACAATGATTTAAGGGAAATAGATTTTGGAAAGGTTCTCAAATAAGATTGATTATTTGTTTGATAAGAACAACCTGCATTATAGTTTACTTTATTATTTCGTCAAACTATTCGTGGATTTTCTTCTTCTGGGTGCTAGCTGCAATCTAACGTATGTGTCTTGTGCCTCGGGCTTAAAGTGTACGAAAGCGTATTAAGCTAAATCTTAGCATAATCATATTATATCTTTTTTAGTCTACTCAATATTTTAGCCAAATCAATTTTTCATAATTCAGTTAAAAAGTGAGTCAATAAATTTTAGATTTATATACGTATAAGAGTTGTTTATTTCGAAAAAAAACATTTAAGACAAATATTTACGGTGTTGCAGAAATGCAGAAGTGCCCGACTAACAACGTGAGCAATGCTAATCAGCTGCTTGCAAATGTCAGTTAAGAAATGTTTTTGTGAGATAAGTTGCCTTACAAAGCGTAGAAAATAGAGCTTTGGATATTTGTCATTAAAAAAAAAGTTTGCCGATATTTCACTAAAAGAACCTAGAACGTCAACTGATAAAAGTCGAGCGTTAATGAATTTTTTATATCCTGTACCATAACTAAAAAGCAAATAAAAAATCGAATCGATTTTGATTGATTTGGTTAGATACTCGAAAATACTTTTGATTGCCAAATTTGTTTGCGATATCTTCATAAATAATCGAATTATGCCTCTAAACCTTTTGTTTTTTTTTCGAGGGATCTTTAAAATAAACTATTTTCGTGCGATATATTTTTGGCTGGCACAAATTGGTTTTATATACTTTAGCCGGTTGTTTTTAAACAGCTGTTTGGTTTTCTATCACATGACAAGCAGAAGTGTCCGATTTTTCGTTGTCAAGGATCTGGGTCGGGCAATTTACTCTCCCTTATTGGCGCAACTAAATGGCTTTTCTGACACATTTCCGGTATACGAATAGTGGCACTTTTTAGCTCACTCACTGTCCACTATAGTAAATATAAATAAAATATTGCGAAATGAAATATTAATTGCTGTGGCACTTCAATTTGTTGCACAAATTGTCATAATTTCAATATACTAGTTGTAAACACGATATTATATATGAATGCTGTGTTGCAGCAATGAAAATAATTTTCATATATTGACCCAATTTGGTGCAGCATTTTAGAGGACATGCAACATTAACAACAACAACAACCACAACAGCAACATAAAAGGCATAAACATTGCTTATTTGTCGCTTTACAACACTGACTTTTTGTCTTTTTTTTTTTTGTTTTTGTTATGACAATGTGAATACCCTGTGCTCATAGATCAAGGGTATTACACATTTGAGCAATTTATCTATGAAGTAGGTATGTCAGATTAAAAGTTGTCTACACATTGGGAGTTAGGGCCATTAAATTTTAATAAAAAATATCGGTTTTTAACCCTTTTACCATTGTACAATTTCGCCATATTTATATTTTTAATGTATTTCATTAACGATATTCGAATCAACTCTTTCTTAAAACTCTCCATTTATCTTGATTACACCTACATATATGTGTTTTTTTTTGTAAAATTTTTCAGGAATTCTGGGTGAAGAGTATCCCTACACTTGACTGTATCAATTTGTTGTCTTTGTTAAATTTTTTGTTACGGCATTATTATTATTATTATCATTATTTTTATTTTTTTTTTTTTGTTACTGGATGCTATTTTATAGAGAGCATGTCCATGTGAATTAAGCTCCAACGTTGCCAACAACAACAAAAATAGTATTTAATATAAGTACAACAAAAACAAAAACAACAACAAGAGCGTCGCATACTGGCGAATAATGCGGGCTAAAAGCAGAAGTGGCGCTGTGCTTCCTTTATTGTCTGACATATTCAAATACTTGTTGTTGTTGTACTAGTTGTTGGCCCAGTTTAAATGGTCTTTAGGTCGCTGGAGCGCGCGTTAACTCAGTCAGACGGTCGTTGCGGTCGGACGTTTGCCTGATTTGCCTAAGCACACACACACACATACATGTTCGGTATTTGCATATGACAGTATTCGAGTGTATGTGCAAGTATGTGTGTGTTGACTCATTTGTTTGTTGTTTGGTTTGATTTGGTTTGGCTTGGCTTGGCTCGTTTTGGCCTGGTCTAAGCGCCTATTGAGTGGCAGCATTGCTATCGCCATCAAATCACACGCACACTCCGAAAACCTATGCATACAAACAAACATAATTGTATGCAGAAGCCAACACCAACACACTTATAAACACTCACACACACAGTGCAATTTACTAACACAAACGCATGCTCATATACGTAATATGCAGCGTGTACACACTGACAAGCGCTGGCCATGTTGCCCTGTCTAAATAGCAATTACAATACATGCGCACACCAAAACACTAGCACACACACACATCCTCATGTATGTATATACATACTGTGTTGGAAGCATGCAAATATGTCAGTTATATGCAAAATACATGGGTAATAAAGCCCAACGAAAATGCAATGAAGCAAAGGCGCAAACAAACAATAAAAAAAAATAAAAAATTTGAATCAGCCAGTGGCCCCCATATGCGCCAAGTTTAGCGTTTAAAAGTTTGGGATATTGTTATATAAATATTCAAGAGAAATGGTTAACATTTCAGAAAAAGATTCGATGTCCAGCGAAAAACATTGCTTTTTTAGTAGAGAAGTGCACTATCGTCAAAAGTCCGGCCTTAAGCTAGCAGTACACTGCCAGTTGTTGTAGTTGGACACATCTTGATTCTGCATACACGACTTTGTGAGCACTCCGTCTGATGGCGGTAAGAGATTTGAACCACAATGAACGAAAACTATAAAGCAATAAAAAATGGAAACTTTTAAAATTCATCTAAGCTGAATTTTCATTTCGAGTTCATGCCTCAATTATTTGAGAATATTAATATGTAAAGAAAAATGCAAAAAATACATGTTCCACTACTTTTGAAGTATGTATGAAATCTAGTGCTATGAGCTTAGTAAACAAAATATTGTTGACTCTTTCTCGAATAAATGCTCAAACAAGCTCAGAAAATAGTTTATACTATATATGTATATGATATGTACATTTTTTAGGCCACTGCTGTAGTATACCTAATACTTAACATACTTTCTGATTAACTTACATAACTCTTAACTATGTAAAGTGTATTTAAAAGAAAGTAAAACCAAAATGCTTCGACAGCGCCAAACATATTTGTTATTTGCACTATGCAGGCTTTCTTCAATATAAATGTACATATGTATAAAATATTTATATAAAGGTATATGTATATGCAGGCATATATGTAAACTTCCATATAGACAGCTGCATTATATACTCCGACAACAACAAGTAAAACAATGAGTGCGTCACACAACTTGCACTTAAGCTTCGCCATGCGCTCATAAGTATGCTTCGATAAGTGTGAACGAGCGCGGGGCACATAACGATGTGTTAACTTACTTAAAGTATATAAAGACCCAGACACAAGAGAGCTACGAAGACAACGTTGAGCAACTTATAAGACCGAGCATTGTCAGAGGTCGCCTGAGGTGCTGTCAGATTGTCTAGCAGGCGTTTCCACTGTTTCGGCCGTTGTGGAAGTTGCAGCCACAGCTGCTAATGTAGCTCATGATGGCAAATGGCAATAACTTATGCCCAATGGATGTGTTGCTGCTACTTATATGCAGATTGAGAAACCCAACTAGTTATGGTATATAATGGTCAAGCTATTGACTTAGGTGCTTAAATGTAGTTTAGCGCATTTAGTTGTTGCCCAAAACATGCTCGGATCTCTGTTCAGATCGCGAATTACTTGATAATATAGCTGATATATAGAGCTCAATAACTATTCACAATCTAGTTAATTTAATTAAATAGAAAAAAATGAAAAAAATTATTCAAGATTTTCTTAAAAAGCATAAAATTAAGGTCGGTTGGAGATGTTAAATATATATATTTTTTTTTATAACTATTAAAATATATAAGCATTTAGTTATTGAAATATAAATATAATTTTTAAATGGCTTGTTAATTTCTGTTCGAATTTTAATAGCTGACAAAAATAACAAGATACATGAACAGGTCAAGAAAAAACAAGAAAAAACAAAAAAAACATTAATATATATTTATGAAATCGGTTGAACATAAAGTATAGCTCAATTTGACTCTGGAATACCATCGATTGATACACAAAAGACAAAGTGGAGAAAAAAATAGGAAACTTAATAACAGCATGTACAATATGAACCCATACATATATGTAAATTACTTAAGCCAACAGCAGACATGTAAAGCAAAATTTAATTACGCACATTGACATACGCGCACATAGACACATGAGCTTACGTACATACATAGATATGTATATAAACAAATTGATACTAAAGTAGCTACTTGGCAAAGTAATATATAATATGTAATATGTACCAACTAAAATGAAACTGCCAATAGAGCAGCAAGACAGACCAAACATTTGCCGCATTTATGTCTTTATGCGAGTGTGAGTATCTGCGTGCGAGTATCTGTGTATAAGTAGCTGTTTATGTGTGGCTGTGTCTCTCTGTGTGTGTGTGTGTGTGTGTGTGTGTGGCATTACACAATATTTATTTTATGGCATGACTTTTACATACAAAAACGCCAATTTATGTCGCCGTCAACCCTTAGAAAGAGGCCGCCAACATTGTCGCCGTGTGACCGACATTTTTGCATCACAAGTCAGCTGCGCTCGCTCTCTCCCCCTTTCTCTCTTTCACACTGTGGCACATTCACTCACACTTTGTTTTTTTTTTTTTTTTTTTTTTTTTTTGAGAATCTTTTAGGTTCTTTTGTTTTGGAGCATGAAAATGAAAGCTGAAAAGCTATAACAAATCGGCACACAAGTCGACCCGGAAATATATACATAAGTACTTGCGACAATGTTTATTACTAACACACTCACCTACATATACATACATACGTACTATATGCATATACTATGTACGCTAGAAGTTGGTTAAGCGTAAAAAAAAAATTACTCTCCAAACGGCAAATTACTTAACCAACTCATTGTAGGCTAAACTGTGTTTTCGCCATATTGTTGTTGCACTTGTTGTTGTTGCAAGGTTTCCTTAACGCGCACATCCATATGCATAACGACGGCATGTGTGTGTGTGCGTGTGTCAGAGTGTGTGCATTTGTCTGTTTCTTTGGAGGCACCTTTCTACTACTTGGTCTTTTGCGATACTCTGCACACCAATCGTAAAGGGGTATATTAAGTGAGAAAAAAAAATGCCTGACTACTTTGAGATACCCGTAATTTTCTGTAATAACCGTGGGAACTATTTAATATAACACCCATATCGGAAAATTAGATTAACTAAAGTTTGGTTACTCTAGCTCTTATCATCTCTAAGATCTAAGCGTTCACACTAATGGACGGACCGACAGACAGATGGACATATCTATGTATATCGACTTCTCTGATCACTCTGATCATATTGGAAATAAACATTTTCTAAAAAACATATGCCTATGGTATTTGTGAACCAAAATCAAAATCACCAAAATCGGAATGCAGACAGTTAAGTTAAGGAATAAAATTATCTTTCCGAAGTACATAGTACTGAGTAAGTTATGGAAGATATAATGCAAGATGCATTAAAGTCGGAATGTTCCAACTATAATCGATCCTCTTGTTTCTGCTGACTTTCTCTCATTCGATAACTTGGGTTTTGCCTCTACTTCACATTTCGTATGCAATTTTCACATTTTCTTTTACAGCACGTTGTTAAATAGCTTTGTAGTTGTTGCTGTTGTTGTTGTAGTTCGTATTGTTTCTGCTGTTGTACTTGTTTTCAAAAAGTAGGACATTGTTATGCAGGCAGGCAACGAGCCAGAGTCAGAGTCAGAATCAGAGTCAGAATCGGTGACAGGGACAGGGACAGGGATGGAGATTGAGCAGAGGGACAGACCCAGAACCAGAGCAGGGCAGGCACGAAATGTGCAACACAAAAGTTTCGTCATTATTGGCTTATGAGGTGAAATTTATTGCAGCATAATTCAATGGGCAACTTCCCCTGGCCAACAAACATTCTATCTCGTTCTTGACTCCTAGTCTGTCTCATTTTGCTGGCCACCATTATAAAACTTTGTTTCCTCAGCCAGCCACGCTGTCGACGTCGCAGCTAGCGTTGCTTTTTGTTTTATATACTGCAAGCTAGTCTATATACATATGCACATGTATGTATGTATGGGTATCCATATAGTTGCGTATGTGTGTACTTAGTTTGTTATATGCTAGCAATAGTATTGTAGAACACATTTTAGACACAAAGGGCATACTTAAGTGACGTTCTACAATCCAACTCACAAAATTTATGATATTATTGTAGTGACGAAAATATAAAATCAGTCTATCTTTTTGCATTTGAGTTGGCATGCTAGAGATTTGCAACGGATTAAAGTATGCAGTATGTAGATAGTTTTCAAAGATGTATAAGCGAAATGAAAATTACTCGGTATTAAGGCACCCAAGGAAATAAAACCAGAAAAGTAAGATCAAATCAAGCACTTCAGTTCATGTAAACAGTCTACTGGACTACACTCTATATATTTATTTTATAGGTTACTCTTATTGAGTAAATAAAAACTCAATTTGAGCAATTTTCTTACGTTTCTTAAGACTTCTTGCATTCAATGAAAAAAACTTTGGATTTACCAAAATCTACAACAGGCACACTCAGTATGCTTTTGAGTTTCTTCGAAAAAGTTCATTTTTTTAAGCCACAGATACTTGCACACACCTCTTTCACCATATGTTTCTTTGTCAGAACAAAAAGATCTCGCAGAGCAGAATTTTTGCGTTTATCTCTCACGTCATTTTTTTCTAAAAATCAACTCTAAATACGAACTATAACGAATTTGTTTGTCCTACATGAGTCGAAATACCAAATTTATGTAGAAATTACAGTCATAAAAAATGATTTACTCACAGTATTTTTTTTAAAACTGATTTTGATAAAATGTAAGCGCACTCATCCGTGAGCTTATGAAAATATGTAGGTTGTATCCCCCAAAAACTGAAAACACTTTTAAGATATCATTATTAATAATAAAGCAATCCAAAAAAAGGGAAAAGCCTGTTAATGCATAAAACTTATATTTGTGCACTAACCTAGTAAATCGTTTATTCACAAATAATTAGTAAAATGCAAAAATAACATTTTTGTATCTATTCCCTCCTGTATTGGTTTAATTTAAAGAAAAAAAAAAAAAAAAGAAACTCGAATTAGAAATAAGAGGATTTGGCCATAATGCTATAATCAAGGGTAATTATTATTAAATGTAATGTGTAATTAACTTTTACATGTTTGATTTTTGTTTCAATGTTAAAATTTTAAATTTTTTCCATTTGCAGGAACCTTTTGGACTGGTACGAAAAGCGCAACAAAGGGAATTGCTTCTGCTAATTATATGGGATTGAAAACAATAATCGATTAATAATAGAAAACAATGAATAATGAAAACTGAACAAAAAACAAAGAACAAAATGAAAATTTACATACATTAAAAAGAAATTTTATTCAAATATTAATCTAAAATAATAACCAAGCTCAAATAGACTGAAATAGAGTCCAAATATATTACGAATTAAATGCAATTAATTAAACATATCATAAAATAATTAGCAATTGCATTTAAGTTATTTAAAATAAACAACAAAAGCAACAACAAGCAACAAAAACAAAAACAACAACACCCAAAGTATACACAAAAGCAATACAAATAGGAGAATAGCAGAAATAACAAAATAGCAGAAAAACAAAAGCAATAACAATAAAATGTCAGTGCCAAGTTGCGCCCAATGCAATTCAGACGAATTCAAATCAAAAACCAAATTAAGCAAAAAAAATTAAAGCGAAAAAAAGCGACAGAGAGAGAGAGCGAGACAGTAGTGAAAACGCGCGCGCGTGCGTGTGTGTGTATGTGTGCGACACAAAAAGAAAACGCGAAGTGCAAGTGAAGAGAAAAGAGAGAGAGAGCGTGCGGTGCAGCATACGCTAAAAATAAAATAAATAAACAAACAAACAAACAAAACAGGCGGACGGACAAAGACTGCCTGCCAGCCATAGATATAAACATAAACTGATGAAGAAGAGCACGAGACAGAGAGAGAGTGCGTGAGAAAGAGAGTAAACGGTTCGGCACGCGGCGCTGATCAAAAAAACAATTAAAACGTAAGACGCGCTAAAAACATAAACAGCAACAGAGAAGAAAGCAAAGAAAGCAGTGGCAGATTATTAGCGGAAAAGTGTGTGGAAAATTCGGCGACAACAACAGCAGCACTAACAACAACAAGGTAAGTGGACCGCACATGAGCGTATGCCGCGCAGAGGTGGAGGGGGGCGGCTAGAACCGACCAGAAATACGAGCAACGACGTCACTGATTGATAGATACTCGTATCTTATTTAAAATAATTTTCTTCTCTTTTTTATTTATATGCGAATGCCTTTAAGTCAAGTGGTTTTTCACGCTCATCGGCAGGGAAATGCTTGCCCGATGAATAAGCAGAAGAAGCATGGAGCTACGAGGGGGTCTGTGTGTATGCGGGGGAGGGGGTCTCCAGGGCACCTTATTGAGCCTGAAGCACTTACAAATTGTTTAATATTTATGCGATTTATAAGGCAAGTGGCATGCTCTATATTTCATACTTATATACTCGTACTCAAATATATTGGTATTTAATATATTATATGCCTATATTCTATTGTTCTTGCTGCTTCTTTTTGTTTTTGGCAATACATATTTTGCGGAAAAAAAAATATTAATAATGCTTTGATGATTTCTTAATGAGACGCCAACAAAATTCTAAGACCCCCCCGCCCCCCAGCAGTAAAAGATAATAAAATGTTTAAATATTTGCTTGAATATACATAAGTACATACATAATAACAATGGAGCGTCGAAATTATGCCATTTTAAATGTTTACTCAAATTGATATTTGCGTCAATTGCAATTAAATGCATTGAATGAATTTATAGATATACTATATGTACATATATACAAATATTTGCATATTTATGTATGTTATGAAATGCCTAAAATGTATAGTTTGGAAAATATTTATTTGTTTTATATTTTATATGCATTGTATGCGCAAATATACAAACTATGTGTACAAATGGAATTGGGGCGAATACTCCGAGTTTCCTGCAAAAATCTGCAGGAGTAATGAGTAATGAATGCCTATTGTTCGATAACAATTTTCAACTATCTAAAACTCTTAACAAATACTCATTCTATAAGTTGTTTCGTTTAAATAATGAAGTTTCTTTGGTGCGAGGAGATAAAATGCATTAACTAAAAATGATCAGTTTACAGTGAGAGACCAATTCGCCTTCTAAGTGAAGAAATTTTAGTCTATTATTATTACGAAGGAAGACAAAGACTCTTTTATTTGCATCTAAATCCAAAAATTATCCAAAGGATCTTCTATTACATGGAATCTCGAGGCACAAGATCTTAATTGCGGTCGTCACTACTAAATAACAATAGAGTCTAGATCAAAGTCTGTCTTCACTACATTTACAAAAATCATGTGTACTTTACCAAAAAAAAAAAATTGTTTTCTGGACCAATCTATATCCTTAAAAATACGTTGTAGTTAAAAATCATTCGTTTTAAAATTGATTTTAATTGTTTCAACTGTAAACTTGCATTAATGTTGCATCTTACCAAGGTGGGCATACTCGGGACACAACCAAAAGAACTTTTTCTTCATGAAGGAGCGGTTTAAAACTACTCAAAATTGTAGATTACACCTGAGTTTTTATACACACGACGGAAGTAAAGTATAAGAGTTACATGCAATTTTATTTGATGGAGTACACAAATTTTGGTAAACTTTATTTGGGAGTATATACCTACAAATATTTGTATATACATACATTATATTGAACTACACAGTTGTACATAGAAATTTAGAAATAAAGCCCACTCCTAATGTTGCTTAGCCGAGACAGCTGTTCCAAAATCGCTTTACAAATATGTACATATATATACAGTATATATGTGTATTTTTTTTTTTTGATTTGGTATGCGAGTGTCTAAGTATTTTAGCAAACCATGAACCTTGTGGTGTTTAAAGTAAATTTTTTATGATCAGATTTGTTTAGGTTTATCAATAGCTGAGAGAAGAACTCACACAGATACACACACACACACCAACACGCGACCGCAAAACGCACACACGTAAATATGTTTAGAGTAAATGTTATTAAGGAAAACATGGCGAAAAAACAAAAAAAGCAAAGAAGAAAAAACGAAAGATTGAAAAACATGAAAACTTTTAAGCAATTCATTTTGTTTCCTCTTTATTTTATTTTGTTGCCTCGTCTGTGTGTGAGTGGGTGTGTGTGTGGCTGTGTGTACCATATTTGTAACGTGTGAATGTGTGCGAGTGTTTGCTCTTTGGCTTGCCTTCATTAATATCATTCCACTTTCATAACTCAATTTGGTGCAAAAATTTGAAGCACATGTTGCCAATGCCAAAGTCGTCGTTTCGACTGGTTCAAATGGTTCGAGTGGTTCGGATCAACTGGGAGTCAAAGCCAATGGCAGGAAACAAGCTAATTCCAAATCACAAGAATTTCATATAAGCGGCAACGCGTTTTTTGCTTGCTGACTGAGCAAATCAATTTCGAGCACAAAATTGAGAGTGAAAAAAAAGTAAAAATAAAAATAAAAATAAGAACGAGCTAATGAAAGCAGCACATGCCGACGCTGGAAACCCCCGAACGTACACTTGAAAAAAGTAGAAAAAACTAGAAGAAATGGCGGGCAGTTGAGGTACGTACTTCTTAGACATTCATGTATGGCATTTATATTCATTCATTCATAGAAAATCAGACATCTCATATGCGAAGTATGTGAGAATGTAGTATGTGGGCATGCGCTTCAAATCAAAGAGTTCGAAAAGTAACACGCACAAACACTTCCGATTTTTTTGATTTTTATACACTGTACCCAAATGGTAAGGTGTACATTAATTGGTTGGTATGATATGTGTTGCATCTAGAATAAATGAAAACTGATCAGTTTAGAGGGATAGAGTTTTGCGATTTACTTATAAATTTTTTACTTTTCGGGAGTACCACCGACTCTAAAAAAGCTGCAACTGCATGCAAAAATATAAACAAATAAAATATGTAGTGTATGTTATAGTCAAGATTCTCCGAAATGTAATCGGCCAACTGTTTATTGTGCCATTTGTTGTTGTAGCTATTAATAATATGGCTAACAAACGGTAGCAGACCTGAAAAAATTCTCACATTGAAAATCTTGTGGAAATCTTCTCAATTGGATATTGACGCCTTTTTTCAAATGCAATTATAAAGACAACAACAAATCCAATCAGACCAAATTAAATAAATTATCAAAAATGCTGCTGCTGTGTGTGTGTGTGTGTGTGTTTGGTGGAAACAACAAGAGACAAACTGTCAATTGAATTTGCTGTGAAATGCATTTGAAATTGACAAGCTCACATAAAACTTTCACGTGTCTCACAGATACGCACACACACACACACACACACACACAGACAGAGTTTCTTGCCACTTGGCCTGTGGCTACGACCGCTTGACACTTGCCACACACACACATACACACACACGCACACACATAAACACATACAGAGCAAACCAAAAACATACGAGAACTTCGATTTTTACTTTTGGCTTGTCGCTTGCCACTTTGTGGCAATAAAAAGTTCGTTTATAAACAAACATTGTTCTTTTGCCTCATTGTAGTTGTATCTGAGAGTGTGTGTTTGTGTGTGTGTGTATCTGTCACTCAACGGCTTGTAAAATTTTACAAGCACTGTGTGACTCTCGGCACTCAAACAAACAAACTCACATACATAGCATAATAAATAAAATAAATTTTAAACTTGGCATTTCTCGTCTTGATTTTTCTTGCGTAGGTCCAAGAAAAAAAATCTTCTTCCTATTGCTTGTTCGTTGTCTCATTTAAATTGTAGTTGTTGGTGTTGTTTTGGTTCTTATCAAGCGTGTCAAAGAAATTTGATGAAAATAGTTGACACGTTTTGTGGGTTTCTTGTATATTTCTATGTTGTAATTTATCTGTTACATATCTATCTCTTTAATTAATAGATCTTAGCATTTTTAAGCCGGAATATGTCAATTTTTCTCACAAAATGCTGCTTTAAATTTGTACCTTATAACTTTTACGGAAACCATACCTTAGGGATGTTGGCAGAAGCAGAGTAAATACATAAATTACGCGGGGTAGTGGGGTTGTGTCGATGTCGTACTTTTATTAAGCATACAAATTATTCGATTGCAGTTCATTTTTTTAAAATTGCTTACCCTTAGTAGAAGCTTATAGAATTATTAACGCAAGGGGATTAAAGTGTTCAGTGTAAAAAACAAAATAAAACCAATAGATTTTTTGATTGCTGCTGCGTGAAGCAAAGACTCTGTACCTCATTGTCTTCCAGATTTTAGTTCCGATTAGGAAAAAAATAATACGAAATTTATTCCAGTGATGTTAAACTATTACATAAATCCTTGTGAGAAACTCTGTTTTTTTCCATCACGAGAGAATTATCGGGATCTAGGTGTCGTAACGCAAAACCAATTCGGGCGAAGGACGGACGCCTTCTCAAAAATAAAGACGAGCAACTACGACGTTGGGCTGAGTATTTTTGCGAAGTTCTAAATAATCCGTTGGACTTAGAAGAGTTCGAAGAGCATGCAGAGAAACCGACCGAGCCACCCATCTTCCATGGTGTTAACATTGGTCCGCCGACGAAAAATGAAATTCTAGCTATTATTAGGGCACTTAAGAACAACAAAGCCACTGGGAGTGATAATGTTCATGCTGAGTTTTTAAAGTGTGATCCTGATACAACAGCGAATATCTGGTTACCTATCTTACAGGAGATATCGAGAACTTAAACACTTCCGAGAAGCTGGAACGAAGGGATTCTGGTTGAGATTCCCAACAAAGGTGATGCCTTAGACTGCAACAATTATAGAGGAATAACACTTCTCTCGGTTCCGAGTAAAATTTTAACATCGCTGATTATGAACCGCATCTCTCTTGCTGTGGAAGGTACGCTCCGGTAAAACCAATTCGGTTGTCGACAAAACCGCTTGATAAACACAGTTCGCATCATCTTTGAGCAATGCAACGAGTTTCAATGCTCAATCTATGCAGCCTTCGTTGACTTTAGGAAAGCGTTTGATAGCCTGAAGCGCCCTTTTCTGTCGAACAATGATTTATGGGCACGCACCGAGCAACCACAAGTAGCGTAGCGGCCACACATTAAGACGACCAAATAATAACATCGCCCGACAGGCTCTCCGCTGAAACCCACAGTGTTCTAGACGTCCCGGGGCGCCAGCTAGCACATGGAGGCGTACAATTGAAGAAGAAATGCGAAAAGCCAATTATTCGACTTAGGAGTCAAGAATACATAGTAGTAGTAGTAGTAGAAGGCTCAAAGTTGATATTGTGGTCAGATTTGTGAATTTTTAAAAGCATATTCTTTTTATCGTTTATTTTCATTAAATTATTGTTATTATTGTAATACCAAAAATTTATTTTTTTCTTTAGTGAAATAGTTTTGAAAAAAAGTTGTTAATAACACCTTTTTCATGGTAATTTAAGTATAAAAATACGAGAAGCCTTTTTTGGATTTAATAACGTGCAAAATTAACTAAAATTATTCAAAATCATACTAAACAGAGTTTTATAAGTCTACTAAGAGACTTGCCCGATTCGAAGAAATTTCAAATGTTGTAAACCAAGTCAAAACCCACTTCTACTTTTTAATCGTTAAAATCGATTGATGTTTTTTTTCTTGTTATTGTGCTACGTTTTCTTTGGTTTTGTTATGTTTTGACGTACGAACGTAACGTCACGCCAATATGGAAATGCCATATATAATATACAATATACTTTCTTTGGCAATAAAGCAAACCTTTGAAATTAAAATCGAAATTTATAGAGTTTCATTTTATGGCGAAGTTGAACACCAGAAAAGAAATTTGAAAATTTCACTCACAAGTAAAACAATTGCGGGTTCCATTAGAATTATTTTTTTATTAAAACCAGAATGGACGTGGCGGTAAATTGTTTTTTTTCTATGGGCTATGATTATTAGAGGGATACAGTTTTGCATGGAGTTTCGTTTTATTGAGTAGAACGGATTTTGGATGAGTCCGCTCACAAGTGGAGGAAATGGCGGTTCAAGTTCATATGATGATAATTTTTTTTTTTTGCAAAGCACGCAGTGTCTTGCGGTCTACTAGTATATATGTATGATATATGATATGATATATGTATGATTAACGGAGAATATAAGCTTTCAATAAAAAACATACCATAAACTTTAGGTTCTTATTTGTGCCCATATTGCTATATGGCTTCGAAATTTGGGAGATTATGGCCAAGCTGCGGCAAAACCATACAGTTTTTTGAATGTTAATGGAAATATCAGTTTAAGACGACAAGTATTTTCAAAAAGAACAAATTGTTAGCTTATCATAATATTGTTCTTACTTATTTTGTATTTCGGATCTGATTGTTAATAGTAATTGTTTTTGGCTATAAAATGCTTATAAATAAGAGCGAATCATTTTCAAAAATGGTGGGGTAAGCCCGACCTCCCACCGTTTCTCAAAAACGGCAATACTGAGCGATCTCATATCAGTGTTATAGTGTAGAGTAGAGGTCTGCATGGCTACATTCACTTCTATTCACATAGTACTATATAGTACTATGTGGTACTCACAAATGCCGTACTCAAAAATTTACAGTACCCCATTTTTGCAGTACCTACCCACAGAAAAAAGTATACTACTATAGTATACATGCCAAAAGTGAGTATTTATGCATGGTGTCTTTTTAACATAAGCACAGGCAAAATGTTATGAGTACTCTGAGTATAGTAGTGTACAAAATGAGCATACATGCATGTACGTGAGTAGCTGTTGCGGCAAAAAAATGGAAAGCAAAAAAAACAAAGCCGGCGCAATGAACATTTTGGAAACTGTGTGTATTTGTTGTAGTAAATTGGCTTAGACAGTTAAATTGACATTAATTTGATCTGTTTTAGAGCTAAAAAATTAGGTGTTGGTTTATTTGTTTGCGTTTATATACTTTTATTTTTTTTTTTTTCTAATTATATGACTTTTTTTCTTTAAAACATATTGCAAATCAATTAAGCAAATAAAAATGTGTAACCATCATTTTTTTTTTAAATAAATCTATTACTTTAATTGAAGCAAAAAATTTGTTAAATAATATTTATTCAAATATTAAAAAATTATGTGTTAAACCAAAGAACACACAACATAAAACGCATTTCTGTTTTTTTTTTTGCACGCTGTAAGAATCGTTGAACAGATTGAAAGCCGATACAAATGTACCCTTTTTCGCATTTTATACATACAATTCTTAGCGTGAATGTAAACACGACTAACAAGCGTCATAGCAGTTACCTTACTTCGAAAGGGTATACATTTTCCCGTTTACACTGCTCAAGCACGCAAGCCACCCCAATTTGACAAAGAAAATATTTATGCTTTCTCGCTCATGCCTGCTGCATTTACTATGTCATTTATTTAATTTTATCTCTTTCATTACGTTCACGATCGCTGCTCTGTCGCTCTCTGCTCTCTGTTCTCTTTCATTTTTTCAAACGTATTTTACTAGAGTATAGTAGAGTACACTACTGTAGTACACCATAAAAGTACTCTACTCACAATTTTGGAACCCATGTTTGTGTGAGTACACCATTCACTTATATTCATTCAAATGGGTACCAAAAAATATGCATATGTTTTAAGGCTGAGCTATTCATTCGCCGTTTTGAATGCATTCATGCAGACCTCTAGTGTAGAGCATAGAAAATAACCAAAATGGTAGGCTGAAACGATTTTGCCTCATCTTACCCTACTCTAAGCTTTGGGAAAAACTATTTACTTATTTATTTATTTAAAGGGAAACAACAAAACTCAGTTGACCTTATAAATATTAGAATAAAAATAGAACTGTGAAAAAATATATATTCAATAATCCGCGTATCGAGCTCGATGGGTGAATTTTTAACGAAATGCAACGATTCACATCATGAATCGGCCAGAGACAAGGATTTTTCAGCAGAAAGATGAAAAAAGGAGAAGAAATTACACAAATATAACAATATGCCAAGACAAACATGATGCAGCTGATTGTACAATTTGCTTATTTATCGAAAATTCCAAAAATTTTAATTTCTCATATTACCAGCATATAAAACTTCATTCAACGACCCTACACGCGGTGCAATCGATTGTTCAACCGGCTCTATAAACAGTCAAGTTGTACATTCCTGTGGCTTGTGTAACGATAAGCTACATTATTAAATCGATAAGTCGGAATCGAAATATAGATGAAGTTCTTGATTAGACTAATAACGACACAACAGTTGAGAAGCAAAAATGAAGCATATACCTTTGTAGTGTCTAAGCTGAAAGAAGGCTTATAAAATCGTATTAAATTAATAAAACCTATTACATATTAATTGTGAAAATACCGCAAGATTGATTTTAAGAATTTAAAAAAAATACCATAGGTGCATAGGTCGTTGTATTGAATTATTTGTACGTCTTTTTTCTGCAATTTTCAGCTAGTCTGCTTTAGTTTAAACTGAAATGCAATATTTATATTGCAAGCTTAAGAAAAATAATTGTAAGAAACTTTATGGAGGCGAGTTTTTTCTAAGAAGTCTAGCATGAAATTTTATTGTAAAAAAAAAATGAGAAACAATTCCAGTTCTTTTCTCGCTGCTTAAGCTTTTTTTATTTCTATGTGCTCTGGCCACGCCCGCCAAAATGCTATTTGCCCAAAGGAGTGCATAAGAAGCTGGAGCAGAGCATATAGTCTGGGAATGCTCTTAACTAGGAAGCAGGACAGACAGTTCGGCCCAGAGCTGCTTAGTACTAGTGCTGCCTTAACTACTTTTTGTTGCTATGGCTCCTGCCCGTGGTGTCCAAGTACAGCTGTGTGTGCTGGAGTGTAGTTTGTAGTTTGTATCTTGCAGATACATTTTGTTCGATAGAGTCGTTTGTGTACGAGTACGCAGCTTTCATTGTTGTCGGTCTTCTAAGCGAAAAGTAACCAAAAAAAAAAAAAAATTGAATTTAACGCCCATTCGGCCGCTGTGGTCCATTGTACCGCAATTGTATTTGCAATTTTGGTGCAAGCGAGACAGATGAGAAGCAAGAGCAGGAGAGTGCGAGTCTGTGTGAATGGGAGGGGAACACTAGAGTGAGTATGTGTATTGAAGCTTGTATTTTTATGGCGCTTTTATGCGCGGGAATACAAGTGTTTTTTTTTTTTTGATTTTTTTTTACTTTTTATTTTTATTTTATGCTTTATATTTTATTTGCGCAACTCACTAGCACCCCGCCTCCAGCCACAGATACTTCTCGTATCTGCTGCGGCCTCATATAATGCCATTTTATTTATTTGCCTGTGTGAAAAGCCCTTACCCCCGCTTTGGGATACACCACTCAGAACGCCTCCAGCCACACATTACACTCCCTTTGGCACTTGGATGGCTTTTTATTTTGTGTTTAATACAATTTAAAATGCCAGCGAATTTGCTTTTGTTATTGTAGTCGCTTTGAGTGCCTGCAAATGGCATTCAATGAAATTTAACAATCAGTTGCAATTTTTTTTTTGTTTTTTTTTTTTCATACTCGATAATTTATGAACTTGTCAAATGTTTGCACGTATCTCTATCTATATTTGTATCTCTGTCTGTCTGTGTATGTGTGTATATCTTTTTTCTGCTTGTGCTCCATTTGATTTTATTTTATACGTATAATTCTTTTAAAATTTATTCATGAAATAAAACAGCTTTATTTATTGTGCGCCGCTATTCATTTCATACAAAAATTTTTTGCTAAATTGTTGCCTATTTTTGAGCGTTTTTTTCATTTGTAAATGCAACTGTTTTCCATGTATTTGTGAGTCTATGTGTGCGTGTGTGAAAAGGTTAACAAAATACAGCATTTGCCCATTTTGGTCTTTTGCTTGCAAAGGTTCATATTTTTTTTGGTTCAGTTAAAAAAGCAAAAGCACGATATAACATCAAGTATCAGTGAATCCTTATATATTAATTTTCATCGTATCTAGGATTTAAACTAAATTTGGAACTAAACTAGCACAAAGGAAATCTTTCGAAATTTTAGACAATTTTATTTCGTATTAAGCAAAAGTTTATTTAAACATTCTCTTACCGGAAAAATCAGTTTTATTAAATATTTTTAATTTTACGTTAATCTTGAGCAGAGATTACTTAACTTACTTCTAACCATTGGGAGTCCGTAATGCAAAGAACTCATAGCTATTACTGAAATAATACAATAATGTTTTTGATGAAAATTTGTAAAATTTCAGATTTTATAAGAAACTAGCATTATGGACACTATGGAAATAAAAATATTATCGTTTCTTACTTAACTTGTTTATACACAAGTAGTTTGATTTTATCGGAAAGTTACATTCTTTTTACTATAAATTTCTGATGAAGACTAATTTTTAGAATTACAAAATCAACAATATTTAAATCTAAAGAAACTTGTATAACATTACAAATAGAAGTAAATGAAATTTATATTTATAGCTTTAACCAAACAAAAAAGTTATGTACTAGGCTTTGAACATGATTTCGAAAATGATGATGAATTATTTCGAACTTATAATGCCAAATTGAGGCTATTTATTTTTAAAATTAATAGGTATTAAGTATTTTTTTATGATTATTACTTATAAATTTTGCTTGGGAATTGAAATATTTTTTTTATTTCAGGCCCCATGTTAAAATTGAACGCTTTCTGACATTAATCCGATTTTGTTGGTTTTCAATCGAAAAAATCATGAAGTTCGACAAATCGTAACGGAAATTCGAAACATCTGTGAATATCACTCTCGATATGAACTTAAAGCTTGGCATCTTGTTACTAAAGTTAGATATGAATAAATCAATATAGTACTCCCTTCCCTTTAAACTGCCACAACATTACAACTTCATTAAATATGTTAATGTACAATCATGCGATAGAAAAAAAAAAACTAAAATTTTGACTTACGCTATAAACAGCCCCTATGGCTCCATCAGGTGTAGAGTATCCCATAGCTCGGCATTACCCCGGCTGATTCATATTTCTAACAGTGCTTTATAATTTTTGATTTAGCTGCATTGGCAGTGCAAGTGCAGCTACCATTAATCATACGCAATGTTGGCTTAAGTTTCTCATAGACATTGCCATACATAAAGTATATATCTGCATATGTATTATATACAGCGGAAGTTCTTTCATAAAGCGCCTATCAGAGTCAACATTTTTTGTTTGCGGGGTAGAATCAGAAAGGGAGAGAGTTCAATTGCACTTTGTGCTGCCATTTTCTCTACTCTTATTATTATGGTATATGGCATATACTCTTTTTTTGCTTCGTTTATTTTTTGGTGCTCATTTTTCTTTAGTTGAGCGTTAGGCAAACTTATTCACACTTCATTTTGGGGCGTGCGATGCTTAAAGCCAATATTATCACAGCACTATTGAGCTGCGATCAGGACATTCCACACACACACACACACACACACACAGGCTAAATCAGAGAAACACATATGTGCTGCATACATATAAATGTATTGAAACACATGAACACAGCCGGGCTTGTAAAAAATGAAGTCGGGCCCACAATGAATAATGGCGTGCGGTTGGGTTAGGGCTGAGAATTGGTTGACTGTGGAGCGTTGAGGGTGGAGGTGTAATAGTCTAAGGAAGACAACGAAAGACAACTCAAGCGATGACAACGATAGAAAATATTACAAGGATATGCGCCCATAAAGAAAAGAAGAAGGCAAATAAAAGAGAAATCGTTTATTGCAAAAGAACCCATAAATTGATTTTTTCGAATAAAAATAAAATATCGACACACAGACATGGTTACAAATACACAGTTCCAAAGTAACACTGTAACATGCGCAGCAAATGAGATAGACATAGATAGAGTGTATATATATGTATAATGTAACCCGCAAGATTCACACACACACACACACACACACGAACAAAGTCTTAGACAAAACACTTAGATTGTTGGCTAGATTGTGGGGCAGTGGCAAAGCCTTCTATGAAGCTGTTTGCTTGCCACCGTTACAACAACAATGGCAACAACAACAACAACAACAAACATAAACGACTCAATGGCTTGGCAGTTGGTGGCTCTGCCGCCAAGCTGTCGTCACTGGGGCAAGTCGCAGACGCCAAAGCGCCGCATTTTGTAGCGCCCCAAAAATAGCCAAGGTATTTCGCCATTGTTATTGTTGTTGTGCTTGCGACCCCTGGCCCTGCCATTTAACTTAAAAACTATTAAGGCGCTGGCCTAGAGTACATAAATTAAAGGCAGCAGCAGCCACAGCCGCAGCAGCAGCAGCTTCAGGAACAGCCCCAAAAAGTATGCTATAATTTTGCCCAAAATTTAATAGTCAATGTCTGCACAACTATTCTATTTGCTATTTTATATATTGTATATTATTTACTTTTCTTTGTATTTTTGTATTCCTATTTTTATACCCTATACTCTGTGCACATAGAATGAAGAGTATTCTAAATTTGTGCCATGCTACAAACAGGCGTAAGGAGATGGGATAGATCTAGCTAACTTACATAAACCAAGCAGATAAGCTCATACCTCTCAAAAGCCACAGGAGCTGACGACGACACAACAAAAGTTTGTTGCGCTTATCCGATATCTGCTTTCCATTTGAAACTTTAAGAGCGTAGTGACTTTGTTATTTAATGTAGTCTTACATATGTACGACCTATAACCAAAGATACATTGATTTTTTACCGATAGAGCAGCTTGGACTTGTTGAAAAAAAGACATGGATGTTTTAAGCTTAAGTCGTTTCTGAAAAGTATGCAGGAAAACGTTAATTGTTTTGGTGCAGAGTATCCCATTGTCGGCCAACTTTATTAAATTTCTTTGTGTGTTTTTCTTTTTTTTACGAAACTATGCGTGTGCTCTTTAATAGAGCGGTTGTTGTGCCTGCCCGTGGACCATAAATAAGCCACACCATGTACACTTACATATTATATAACTTGGGCACAAAAAAGTTAAAAAAATCATAGCACGACCACGGGCACTGTGCATCCCCTGCCTCCACCCATGGCACACTACCAAACACTCCTGTCCACGCACACTGACGGCTGGCTGGCTGTCTGGCTGTCTGGTTTGACTCAATGTGGGTCCACATGGAGACACTCACTCAGACAAACACACAAGGAGAAACATTCAATTCCAATCATGGCCTTTGTCATTGTGTCTTTTCTTTTCTGTTTGTGATGTTCTTTCCGTTTTATGCTCTTTACACTAAAAATCAGTGTTGTAGAATTTAAAACAAGTTTGCAACACAATAAAGGTGTTGAAAGTTTTTTTTTTTTTTTTTTTTGTTTTAGCCATACAACACAAGAGTATGCATGTACTTATTTATGTGCAATGATCAGTTTACCAAAAATCTTATGTCTATACCTTAAGTTCTTGACGTTTTACGTTTCTTTAATTTTTCAAGAAGTTATTACCGAGTCAGTGTAAATGCTATGAAAAAAAAGGATAATAAGAAAATAATAATGGCATAACTGCTTAATTTTTTAAGACTCTTTCTTTACAAATATCTTGCCATACAAGAAGTTGAGATACGAAGTTTTCGGGACTTTTTTCTGCTCGAGTGCTGTCGTCATCGCTTGGTTACAAATTGCTTTGAATTTCTATAATAATAAAAATTGAGTGAAAAGTATCTTTAAAAATAGAAGGAAACGTAGCTCGAAACCACAAAAGCTTCAGGTTTAAGCAGTGGATTAAGCAAAACTTTAAATATTTTATGTATTTTCTCACATGAAGCATTTGAAGATACATTTTTGAGTTACCGAGCAGCTACATAAACACACTCAATCTCCATTGCATCTTGAATATTTTTTTGAAACATAGTTCATATCAACAAACAAAAATTCCTTAATTCTTTTCCAAAAATTTTGGTAATCTTATTAAAACAAATATTAAAGAGCATTAAACTTTCGGCGTAAACCAAGTGAATACCATTTTTGGTTTTTACTTGCTTGGGGGAACGTCATGCGTTTTGGTCTTATTTGCAGATTGGGTTAAGTTAAGTATGCTGTGTATGGGCTGGTCCAAAAAAAGGAGTCTAAATTTCATTCTGACTAGGTCGTGTAGACTCTACTGTGCTTCATAGAGCATATATAAAAATCGTAAGAACGCAAATATTTTTGGGAGTAACCAGACAACCAGGGCCCCTGGATCCCACTGGATGCGCCCCTTCTGCTGAGTGTTTTTTTGTGTATGAGTGTTTTTGTGTGTTAACTAAGCCACACTGCGTATGCGTAGTGCATAAATTGACAACATATTTGTGGGCCTTTATCAGAGTTTTTACTTAAACGGCCTCTCTAGCCCTCAAGCCCCACACAATTATTTATTTTGCCGCCTTGGTAAGGCCCCTAATGAAATATGCTGATTCGTCTCGCTGGAGTCATTTTGGGGGTCTGCGGCGCACATCGGTTCACATAAATCAATTTAGCCATTTATTTTTTTGGGGATTCCTGAAACGGCAGCAGCAAATAGAACGTCAAGAACAAATGGCCCGGCATTTGCATTTGCTTATTAAAAACTACAAATTGTTTTTACCAAACAAAACAAAAAAAAAAAAAAAAAATGGAAGCAAATTTAACAACAATTTATTGCTAGATTTCTTGAGGCTAGCGATAATTTTTAATTGGCAACGTTGTCAGGACAACATAAAGTTTGTGTCCTTATTGTTTTACTTTGTCAGAAAACTTGCACAGTACAAAAAAAAAAAGGAAAGATAAGAAGGAGCAACTTAGTCTGTCCGAAACTTTTCAATCAGCTGACTCTGTTATTGCTTTCATACTCTTTAAAGTTGGCTTTCTTATTGTTCTGGTGTTTGCCAGGTTGTTAAAGTGTTGGCCAAATTGAAAACGTGCAGAATGTGCTGAAGTGCGGGGGCGTTGTGGGGCACAGCATAAGCGATATGCCACACTCACCATTTGAAGTACATATAAAGTAGTTTCTTTGCTGGTCATAAAGTTTATAGCCGCCAATTTCTATGTTTGCTGTTATGAGGCTTAAGGTGATGATTATGAGTATAATGATGATGATCATCATGCCAACTGAACCGAACCGTTTGCCATCTACCAGTTGGCAGCTTAAAGAGCAATCATACATTCATATTTTTTAATATTTTCAAATTCATCCCACGAAGTTCTTTATGTTGACCCAGCGAGGAGCGTAGTTCGAAAGGATTAAGGTACGAGCAGAAAACCAATGGTATATATTCATCTTTGAGGCAGCGGCACTTTTGCATTTAGTGCACAGTTCCATTTATATATACATATGTATATGTATGTCATTTTTTAAAATGTATTTTTATTTTAAATAAAGCCATGGGTTGGCAGTTCCAAAAGTCAATTAAAAAATTGCAAACTGCCCGAAATAAATATCGGGAGCAGCAGTTGGGAATTACTGTACTGGATGGGGCGCATACATTTTGTGAGAGTTAAAAAAGTGTCAGGGAGCGAGACGCAATGCGAAATTTTTTCCTTTTTCATATTTATACAACACACACAATGACAATTCTTACATGCAGAGAGTCGCAACGAGACTGGAAATAATGAGCCCAGCAAGAGCGACCGCGGCAGAGTAACTACCTTATATTAATAGACCCTGAATCAATGACATAAACTTAACATAAGCTCTATATCCTTGTTACTTGGAACTCTTAACTTGCATTGTACTTAACTCTCACACTCACTTTGTTCTCTGCATCTATGAACCGTTAACTGTGAATTCCTTTTATGCTATGTACGATTCTTGGCAGCGCTGCAGCCCTCGCCGCGAAGCTGTCTGCGTTCCAAGATCAATTCAGTTCAAGTCATTGCTTATCTATAGAACCATATGGTTGCGGGGTTCTGTACAGTCGCAGTCAAATTATTGTACCTACTTCGTGATACACAGTAAAAATTACAAAGTTGCTTTGTTTCGTTTAATTTATAATAGTTACCAAAAAATATTAGTTAACTTATCACAAAATATTGAAACATTTGCATATACAAGTAAATTTAATTTAAAAAAATCAAATGTTACACAACAACTTGCTGTTAGGTACTTTGCTTCCTAATTTCAAGTCTTAGTCTTAGGCTAAGTGTTTTTAAAGCTATCTTTTGGGACAAGCTTTTTGACAACATATTTGCTTCGGTAATATTACGTTACTATTTGTAAAAGTAATTTATCTTAATATGAAAAATCGTAATATATCACTTGAAAGGTAGTAAGAAGTCAGCTCCGTCTTTTAGCATGAGACTGTGTTCTCGTCGTTAAACATTTGTTTAAAGACTTCAAGATGTCTTCTCTCTCTTCCTTTTTCATCTTTTCCTATCTTTCAAATATATTGGGATTGTTTCAAACAAATATGGTTTTTTTTTTTTTATTATAGGGGTTATATGGCGTGAAAAGTATTAAAAGCGCGTGACATCTCTTGCCATGACAATGATTTCTCAAAAACTATTTCGCAAATTTGTCCAATTATTTTTTAGATTGGTAGCTATTATGTTTCAGTATTGGTGACGAGCTGTTTTTTTTAACAAAATATTTTTATTTCACAATAAGAATTTTTAATGTCATATTTTTATGACCACTCTAAAAAATCGATTTTTTAGAAAACTGTTTATTTATGACAAATAAATACAACAAAAAAAATTTAAAAAAGTGTCACACACACCAGAATTCAATACACGTTTTTTTTTTGGTTTTTTTTTGTTTCTTGTGCGCCTGAAAAAGTGGTTTTGAAAAAATTACATTAACTTTTATGTTTTTTCATATTTTTCGATTGTCAACCACTGAATATTTAGAGTAAAATATGCTTTATCAAAACATATAAACCTCTCTGCAATAAATTTATCAATACATCTCTAAAAAATATTTAGGTATATAACCCCTTAACAAATACAATCTCGCTTATAAATGAGTGTAGTAATAATTGTATTTCTCTTAGTAGTATTTCTTATATTTATATCAAAAAAACATTTATATATCCCTGAATTATTTATGTACCACTCAAATGATAAATAACTATTCGAAAGTTTTATATAATTACCTGAAGCTACTCTAAGACAATAATTTTTTGGCGCAATGCGGACTTTATAATAAATAATATAATAAAATATTAATAAACAGAATGTCCTGCCTGCTAGACTAGGCGTTGGCTTATATTACACATACGCTGCGTATGCCAAGCGCCCGACTTAAGAGGAGAGCAGTTTAGCTATATTGGTATCCTGCTACAGAGCTGCGTCTTTCTGCTTCGTCCTCATACTTCTGATCGCTCACACATGAGAATGAGAACTTCTTTTGCAAAGTGTGTGCGGAAAATATTTAAAACTGGGAGGTGCCTGGCAGTGGGTTAGCAAAAAATGAATTGGCGTTGAGAGTCGATCCTGACGAAGAGGCAACGCTTTGCTCCGTTCAGTTCATATGAATCTATTATATATAAATATTTTGTTGGCTTTAGCTTTTATGGAAATGATTTCGATGCATTTTTGATTGTAACTCTTGCGTGCTTATCCGATCCTTAGCATACAATTTATATAAACAAGATGTTTAAAAAGATATCGATTCCATCGACAAACTTCAGTTGCGGACGAACAATGGTCTTTTGGTTAATTTTGTGTCTATGGCTCTTATGATGATGATAAGCATTTTGGTGCAAATAACTTATGACTTATGTCAGACAAATCTTTAATATTCTTGACCCTGTGGGTACAGGGTAGAAAAAAAACACCGTTTTGTTGAGCATATCAGACAGCCAAGCGTAGCTCCTTTGTCCATTGTCATTCCTTTGGCAGGTATTTCATTTTTGGGCCACTTTGTGCCTCCAGTGCTACCCCTGTGCCCATCAAGTTGTTTGAATAAGGAGTATGTATATATATTTTGTTGTTTTTGCTTGGCTTTTTTAATACAGACGACACTTTCCTGGTTCTGGTTTTGCTTTTGTTTGTTTTTGTTTGGCTTTCCGCTATGCTATCAATTATTGCAACTGGCAATTAAAGTGGCAATGAGTCACAAATAAGAGCGCAGCAAAATAAAGAGAACGTATGAGTGCTAGAGCGAGACAGTTGCATTGGCTTACAAATGGCTGCCATTTGCTGTTAGCCAGCATGCCACATAATATTACTCATACGCCCTGTGACAGGCCATCATAATAATAAACTATTTGTCGTAATTTTATTATTTTTTTTTTAACTTTTCGTTTTTATTGTCACAATGCGTTCTTTAAATGCGGCATTTAATGCCAGATTTTGTCTTTTTATCTTTTGTGTTACTGTTTTATATTTTTTGGCTTATTATTTGATTTATGTCTCTATTTAAATACTCTGGCAAATTTTATTAATAAAATTTAGCGAGCAGTGTCTTTGATGGTTGAACGTGCTTATGAAGACTTATGATCGTATAAATTATATGGCTGGATACTTAAAGTTGGGTATTTGAAAATAAATTTCTTGATTGAATGTATATGCAGTAAAATGTTTATATTGAAATAAACAAATTTAATAGTTTGTTTAAATTAGTAAAAATGTGTTTGGTCACTTTGACCGTCTTTAAAGTTATATGAGCTTTTCATTAAATTCTAATCTATGGTATGTAGTACATTTTACTTTATATCAGCCTAGCAAAAATAAGCACCCGCCTTTTTCGTTTTTAATATTCACTAAAAAAAATAAAGTAGCAAACAGGCGATAGTTAACCCATATCACTTATTATCTTTAAATTAAATCAAATGAGTCATACAAAAAACTAATTTATTTTATTGTAATATCTAAAATTCGAAATTTGCTGGTAAAATAACTACTGCTTTATTAAAAATTAATTCCTTCTTTTCTAACGTGCTTGTCGTGCTTGGCAAACGCCTTTTAGGAGTACCGTCGATGTTTAAGTAGCAGAAAATCGTTATATGGATATTCATTATAAGAATATCAAAAAAGAAGGGTACTACGTGTTTTACCTAATGGCCTGTGATCGAACCATCTTTAGATAGATCTCCATAGCTAACATAAGTCTTTGTTTTGTCTGTAAAAAATCTGTATATATATATAATCAGTAAATAATAAATACTTAATAACAGTTAAAAAAATATATATATAAAATTGTCAGTGCAAAACATAAATGTATTTAAAGGCACAACTGAGTAAAAAAATGCCAAAAATTAAAGCTACTTGTATTTGGAATTTTATTAATTGGATTTGGTTTAAATAAAAACACAAATGCTACACAGAAAGTCTTAATAATAATTATTTAAGCATTATATTAAATACAGTTAATTATTATTTTCTGCGGGCTGTGTATTTAAGCAAAATTGGCATTGGCAACGCCATGCTTGCGGACGGACTAGCATAAAAAGCTCTGGCAACTCTGAAGCAGTAGAATCTCAAATGCCAGTTTGTAAACGCATAAACCGCCAGCTGTTTAAATCGCAATATAAACGATATATTGATGTGTGTGTGTGTGTGTGAGTGTGTGTGTGTGTGTGCGAAATTTGATGCAATTTTTTGCTGCATGCCAATAGGCTGACAAAAACAAAAAAACAAGTGGTCCGGCTATAAACGGGAAATCCCGACTAAAGAATACCCTGTAATTTCACTGAATTTTAGAGTGTTCATCTGATTTTGAAGAATTGGTTGACGCAGCTATTTCACAAACATCTTGTTTTTGGCAAAAGGGGTTAAAGTTTGAGCAGATTTTAATAGACTTTGGATCTTATGGACTCAACTTGCTGCGGGGAACTGGGGCGTGGTATACCAAAATCAAAAAGTTATTTTTTTGAGTCTGCATACAAATTTTGTTGACTGTACTTTATTCAAAAGCAGTTTTATAAATACTTAGTTTTTTGTGGGGCTTCAAAGTAAATTGTTTTCGTTGATTATTTTTGGCTATAACTCCCGAAGTTCTTAAAAGATTTTTGTTACCAACTGATGGGTCAAAAGCAATTATTTTGGACTGTAAAACTAAAAAAAAAAGATTGAAAGTGTTACTTCTAGAAAGTTTTTTATAGACAGAAATTCTTAGTTCGAAGATGGATATTCATCAATTGAGAATGCTGAGAATTACTTTAAAAATAAGTGCTCTTTAAGAGTATTTTGAATTCACTGTGAGAATATTTGGTCTTAAAGCTGAGTTTAAGAGTATTTTATTCATACGTAGAATGCGCATCTCGCTCAAATTTAGTTTAGCACTTGATGGTACGGGCGGTCGGCACCAAACGAAGCGAAATGTTGCTGCTATTTTTAGAACATGCAGACTCCGTTAATTTGCAAAGTTGTTGTCCTTCTAAAATGTACAAGAAACTAATTTTCACTCGAATTCCGAGTTAGTGTTGATGGGCCAATGGTATGCGTGCATGGCGCGAAATTATTTCGAGATCAACTCCAGAGTTCAGAAATGTTAACAAATAGAAAAGTAATTCAGAATCAAGTTCTTTGTCTGGAGTAAAAAACTTCAAAACAATAAAAATTTGTTATGTTTAAAACAGAAATTTGCCTATGAACTTTACATAGTATATACATATAATATATTTATGCTATTGGGACTATGAATAGGTTTATGATATTGGGCTCATTAATGGTTGTGACTTGACTTTCGGTCAAAGAAGACGCTTCTCAAACATGTCATTGCACTCTGAGCACTTAGCTGACTTAACGCCAATCAACTTTCAAAACTTGGAGTAGTAGCACTGCTTTGATTTTAAATCTACTATTTCTATGACCCATCATACAGGTTTTACCGCTCCACTCACCAGTTTGGTCCTCTTGCTTTGAGATTTCGTCAACTGCATTCTGTTCTTTGAGCTTCACGATCTGCTCTGCAACGTCAGGACCATTTTTTTTGTTTAAAACTCTGCTTTCTCAGTGCTAACGTTCGGCTTGTTTAAAATTTTTGTTGCAAATAAATACATTTTTTATATCTCTGCGTCTTGTTCAATTATCAACATCAAAAGCAAAAGCGACCAATGAAATAAATGCAAATTGTGCACATAACGGTAAGCGTACACCATTTTTTATGTCCAACACTTTGCACACACACATACACACACACACAGACACATACACAATGCAATTTTTGCTCTTACTGCGTTTTTGTTTAATAAAAGTCTGTGACAGAGAAGCAGAGCGAGAGAGAGGTGCGTTGTGCAGGTTGTGTGAAGGGGTGGTGGTGGGGGGGGGGGGGAATTGGCTTGTCATGCCACTCGACATTTACACAGCACCAGCTACAAAGAATTATTGAAATATTTACAAGGCAAACACAACACAATTGATATCGATGAGTTGGCACAGTGTTCGGTTTACCTCTTGCTCCCACACTACTACTACGTGTGTATATGTATCTTGTACCTATTTCAGTCGCTCCCACACTTTTGGTGTGTTTACTGGCTCCGGAGCCACAGCCTGCTTTCTGAAAATCCCGGGTAACGTCGTCGACAATTGGCATTGTCTTTGTGTGTCCGTGTCTGTATCTGTGTTTGTCTGTGTGGCATAATTTATGAGGCCGTCAGACAGCGCTTAAGCCATTGCCAGCCAACACTTTGGCCAATTTTTATGTGGCAGCAGCGTAGCTGGTAGTGTTGGGATGGGGACGAGGCAGAGCGGTGCCTGCCTTGCAATTAAAACGCCAAACTAATTAGATGAATTTGTGTGATTTCCGTATAATTAAATTGCCCATTTGCTGTGTCGTTGTTGTTCTGGTTGTTCATGTTGTTCGTGTTGTTCTTGTTGTTCATGTTGTTCATGTTGCTTGTAACTGTCTCATCTGACCTGCATCCTGTTTGTCTAACTCAATGCGCCCAAGTGTATCCTGTTGTTGTATCCTCACAAATACATTGAAACATTTATACTTGTGTATAGAAAAGCGTGTTGGCAAATAATTTCAACATTTAAAACAGCAAAAACTTTTCCGCTTACAGTTTTGCAACAACTATACATGAGCTTGTGTGTGAATTGTGTGTGTGTGTGTGTGTGTGTGTGTGCTGCATGTTTTATAGCATTTATAACATGCTAAATGTACACACACACATACACTCAGACAACATGGCCGACCACATACACGGCTCATCAGAGGCAAAGAGAGCAGCTAAGAGCGTTGAACATTTTTAACTTTAGCTTCAGCTGAGACTTTATGCTCTGTTTCTTCTGCTTCTGCTGCCACTCTGCTCTCTTCACCCTTCTTTTCGTTTTCTACTTCTTCGTCCTTCGTCCTTACTCTCTTCATGGCTGTCGCTCATCAGTTGCCTACTCAACGTTTAAGTTTACGGTACTTAACGTAATTTCCTTGCTTGTCTGCTTTGTCCCTATCACTAGCTAACTCTCGCTCGCTCCCTATTGCCTCATGCTCCCGCTCTGTGTGTGTGTGCCACTCTGTGTGCGTGTGTGTGCTGGGGCCAGAAGTTTCGCAAGTTTTCAAGCAGCTCACAAAATGGCGTCCCCATTGCCATAGTTAAGCTAAAGATAAATAAGCAAATAGGCAAATAAATCTTCATTTCAACTTCTTGCGAGGTTTCTTTAACTTTCCAAAATGTCGCCCACCTCACTCCCTTTGTTCCCTTTTCAAGCGTGCGTGTCTTTGTGTATCTATGTGTGTATTCAACCCTTAACCCTCTTTACTTACATTCCTTTTTTTTTTTTTGTTGTCTTAACTTTTTGTTTTCCTTTTTTAGTTTTTAGTCATTTTATTTTGTTTTTTTTTTGCCAATTCAAATTTCCAACTTATGCTAGTAAATTGTTGGGTAACATGCACTTAAGTGTGGTAAGCGCCACTTCCCACTTAACTTCCCCTGCCTCTTGCCACAAAAATTACACTTACACATGTGTGCTCTCTTTGCTCTTGCCATTAAAAGTTGCACATTTGCTTGGCTTTTACTTTTTGCTCTTTGCTTGCTGCTTTTCCTTATTTTCCATTGTAGTACCATGAAGTAACACACGCCAGCATTTTGGCATTTCCTTCGCATTTTCATTTTGTTACGTTTCGTTAAGCTTTTTATTTATTTTCCGCTCAAGTGCAACATTTAGCTGCAACCAGCAACTGCTAACTGCAAACTGGCAATGTGCAACTGCCACGCTGATTGCCATTGTGCACGCATTTTGCAAATGTGTTGCAAGTTGCAAGTTGCAAGACGAAAACTGTAAGCTTAAAACCGAAGACTGTTGCCACTCAACTGCCAACTGACAGAAATTTGTCAGTCTCAGTCTCAGTCATTTAAGCTCTTTATCTCTTCCTCTATTTTGTACTGCGGTGGCAATTTCTTTTGTGCAACTAGAACCGACAGTCACCCATCAATTTGTATAACATTATTACATACTACTTGTATAATGAAAATTTTGCAAATTTTATTGCGGGTTTTCGCGAAAAGATCTTAAAATGTAACCGCTAACGACTCTTTGAATGATTTCTAAGCAAAAAGTCCCTTTTAGACATTCCAATTTGTTTTATGTAGCGTTTTTTTAAACCAAAAGTGGCTTCCAATACAGAGTCCAATGCATTTTCTAGCATAGATCCGAGTACCAAGAGCATTTGCTAATATATTAATGCTAATATTTCAATTTAAATGGCTCTGTTAAAACACAAATAAGAAATAACATAGAAGCAAAAATGAAACATTTCCCAATGCCGCTTCTGCATTGCCTTGTTCTGATGGAAACCGAATTCGGTCCCCATTTACTTTTATAATTTCTTTTTCAAAGTCTTCATTACTTCTTTTAATTTGTATTTATTTATAACCCATTCCTGTAGATTTAATCTATAAGCTATATTTAAGACAAAGTCTTGGAACCTTATCGGCGCATGAAGAGGACTAAAACGGGAGACAATATTGTTAGAAGTTGGCTCAAAAGTTTCATAATTTTTGTTTTTGTTTTTTTTTTCAATTCCTTATTATTTATTGTATCTCCGCTTTTCAATGAGGGACTAACAATAATTAATCAAATCTTATTCTAATTTAATTTACAATTAATAATAAAATTGCATTTATTTTAACGCGCCCTAAAAAGATGGCGCTGGGCTGGATGGTCGTTGCGCTGCAGTCGACTGTGGCTGCAAACACGGATCACAGATCTGGCAAGTGGGTTTGTATGTGAGGCGAGCTTGATATGATGTTTTTGCTGTTTTTCTGAGATCTCCTCCTTCACGAGATTGATACGCAGGTCTCTGTGGATATCCCCGTTCCGGAGATACCACGGTGCCCCCGTGATTGTTCTCAAGATTTTGGACTGTGCTCGCTGTATAATTTCAATGTTGGATCTGCTTGAGTTGCCCCATAACTAGTCTAGTAGACAAATTTTTCTTGTTGTGTTGAGACCTTTGCGGCTGCTACTAGTACAGACGTAAGTGTGTCTGATGAACGGTCGATGTCGTTCGATGTGTGAGCGTATTTTTTTTTTTATATTTCAGCCAGCTTGTTCTGTTGTTTGTGATTCTGTGTGGTCGTTCGACAATCTCTGGGTGGTGCAGGAGATTAAAAAGAACCGGGCAGTGGTCAGACGATAAGTTTGGAAGCGCCTCGGCTGTTATCATGTTACGCAGCATCTTTCTAATGATTGCAAAATCAATAAGATCAGGCACTTTTTTAGGATCTGCTGGCCAGTAAGTAGGCTTACCCGGTTTGATGATCGCGTTGTATAACTGCTTTCCCTTTGGGTTTACAAGACGAGATCCCCAATGCGTATGCTTGGCATTATAGTCACCAGCGGCAATAAATTGCTCCCCTAGCATGTTAAAGAATCCTGTGAATTGATCCTGAGAGATCGAGAAGCGAGGTGGGCAGCAGACTGCGGCCAGAGTCACTGAACCGCTGTTGGTTTGCAAATTTATTGATGTAGATTGTAAGTAGTTTGTTTCAAACCTGTGCAGAAAGTGGTGTTTGATGCGATATCTAATTAATATGCCAGTACCACCATCAACTTCACCATCTGGGTGGTTCGTTGTGTAGAGAGATACCCAAGTTATATTTTTTGTGAGGTGCGTCTCTACAAGTAGCACTACGTCGATATTTTTGTTGTTTAGGAACTGTATAAGTTCTAGTTTGTGCTGTGAAATGCCATTTGCGTTCCACAGAGATATCCGTAGTGAAGTCATTAAGATGATTTTGGTGATACAAGTAGTTGCATCAGCATACCCTGGTTACGCATGAGTTCTTGCATAGTTGTTTGCATAAACGTCATAAATTCATTAATACTTTTTTGTAGCTGCTTCAATGCAGCTTGGTTGTTGCTGCTCATTACTGCATAAGATGGGCAGTGTCTGCTCTGCGGTTACGGGATGCGAGATTTTCCCCATTGGGGCCGGAGTTTTCGTTCCCGACTTAAGAACGCTTGAAAATGAAATGCCAGGAGTAATGCAAACGGGAACTGCAGACGCAGGAATCGGAGGACTCAGTTGCGAGGAGGGAGTGTAGAAATGCTAGTTGGTATGGGGTTGCGCCGGGAAAATTTGTCCTTGTAGACTACGCAGCCTCTCCAGTTCGCAGTGTGTGTATCTCCACAGTTGCTGCACTTTTTCACTGACCTGTCTTCCTTGCTTTTCGGGCACTTCGCGGAGTCGTGAGATTCACTACAAACGACACAGACAGACCTTAGAGTGCAGTAGGCTTTGGTATGGCCAAATTCTTGGCAATTTGTGCACTGCTCTGGGTTTTTACGCTTTTGTGGCTCTTCGACAGTGATCCTCCGGTGCTTCATTTCTCTTTAAAGTTTTACTCTCTTGCTCGAGCTCAACTTGGAAGAGTGGCTGCGGTTCTTTATTTTTGTGTAAGATTTTCACGACCGTTCTTGCATTGAAGTTATTGTCTTTTAGAGCCGTAATAATTTCGGCAGGTGACACTGTTGACTCAATTCCTTTTAGGACTACTTGTAAGCCCTTGCAGCGTTTAGGCTGATATGTGTAATAGTTTTTACCTGCTTCTACAATTTATTTGGTAACTTCACGAAGATCTACTTCTGTTTGGATCTGCACTTTTGTTTCGTGTATATTTCCTTTTTTTAGAGGAATTATATGAAACGTTTTATCAATCGTTTTTTTCACTAGTTCACTTGAGCTTTGTTCAGGAATGTATATTGGTGGAGGCTTGACTTTTTTCGGTTCTCTTTCATTTGGCTGGGTTTGTTCATCAATTTCAGCGTCTGCCAAAAGGGCGAATTTGCTGCAGGAGGGTACCTCAGGTGTTTGCCTACCATCATTACCACGGTTCATTTTTGATTTATTACCAGCCTTTGAGTTTTGTGGCCTGAGTTTGCGCTTGATATGAATGTAGCGATCCATACCAGTCTGCATAGTCGAGCCCACTTTATTATTTTGTTTTGATATTTGATTGTTATTGTTGATGTTGTTGTTATTGTGGGCATTTGAGCTGGCATTTACCGTTTTGTTTTGTATTTGCGCTACTGTACTCTCTGACTGTCGTTGGACAAGAGAGCTGAGTTGGACTGCTTTGCTGCTCTCTCCGACTCGCTATCACGCGTAGAAAAATATGAGTAGAGTTGTTCTGCAGAGTTTCTACGCTCATTCGCTTGAGCGTCGCTCATGCTCTACTAATTTTGCACTTGTTTTATACATTAAACAGATATTCAATTTTGTACCGCGTCCTTTCGCTATTATTGGATCCCTCCATAGCACTTTGAAATTTTTAGGCTATCGGATTCGTCTAAACTAAAGAGTTTTACCGGAGCGCGCACAAAACACGTCCGTTCACTACAAACATTGACGAAAGAAAAATAATAATAAATTCATAATAAAATAAAAAATTTTTAATTTTTTCTACAAAGACGTTACAAGTATGGGAAAACATTTATGACAACGAAAACATAAAGTCATGTAATTTTGATATTATGTACAAGAAACGTTCATACCATTTATTTTTTATTTTGAGTATTATTTTTGGTTACGAATTGGTTTATGATTGAAAACTTGGTAATTTAAGAGTCAACAAAAAGCTAAATTTTAGTTAATGAAAAAATGTCTGCTGTGGCGGACGAATGTGAGATACCCTATACTAACACAACAAACAATTAAATCACTGGAGCGATTTCAATCCAACTTGAAATAGTCTCCAGATACTCTCCAAAATCTTTTGAGTGACGATTTTTGTTTAGGATAATTCTTTAACAAAACAAAGAAATAAAGTAAACTTGTTTCCCACCAAAATCCAAAGTATCATCTCTAACGGCTAGACGGATAAGTCTTTTAACTTCTCTTGTCATCGTAATCATATTTTAGGTAACTTTGGGGGATCTCCGACGTCTCCTACATTTTCGACTTGCACTAACTTAACATACCTTATTAACACCGCTCTGAAGACCTTTTTCGATAGGGCTTTTACATACATACCCAAAACATGAGTGAGCCAGTAGATGTTTATCCGCTTAACTATGTCAGGTCGTCCCCAATGCGTTAAAAGTAACAGATATCTTAAAAGATCAGACTGTACCATTACCCACGATTCTTCTTCGTCTGCATAGTGGGTCCGGCAACAGTGGACTCTACATCTCAATGGCCTAGTGAGATCATTGATTGATACCCAATCTATTTGTGGTGACAGTGGTGCAAAGCTAAACAAACAGCTTAAAAATTGTAGTTTCAATATATATCGTCTTGCTTTTGTTTACCACCAATAAAGACAAAAAGGAGCACTCCCATACGCATTTCAAAAACTTGATTATTGTTTCAAGCTATAAAGTTGATGTCCTTTATTTATGTGTAAATATTGCCTAAATGCAATTAGCCATACATGTATGCAAAGTTGTAACATGGTTCATAAACAAATTGGTTTAAATTTAATATAATACTACTCAAAATTCACTTTGAAGTTTTGCAATGCTCTCAGTCTTAAAATTTGATTAGTCTAATACGGTCAGCTCTTAAACTCATACAGCAGGAGCTTTTGCTTATAGTACCTACATAACCTTTTATCCTCCACGGGGAGTACCTTGTCTTTCATTCATATTTAAATTCCCTGACCAGTGGTAAAATATTTGCTACTGTGTGACCGTCAGTTGGTTAACAACTACTACAAGGAGACGTGTACACAGGGCGTATACATAATTTGTTAAAGGCACGCTGCTGAATTGATTTAAATTTATTATGCCTAACGTCAGCAGCGTGGCAAAAATTTGATTACTCGCATAAAAGTTTATTTGTTTGTTGTTGTGTCAGTTTCATTTGCTGTTTGTTTGTTTGCTTGTTGTTGTTGTTGCTGTTGTTGTTGTTATGTTTGTTGGTATGGCTGTTGTCTGCTGTCTGAAGCGGTTCCTCTAAGTTTGGCACTAATTTTATTTCATAGGAAGGCAAGGCAGTCACAGAGACTTCTGGCTTCTGGTTTCTGCTGGTTGCTCGTTGCTCAACTATTCGCTTAAGCAAACACACGGAAATATACTCTATACACGTTATACAACACTGGCCTCTACGTGGGCGGGGGTTAGGGAAGTATGACATGGAATTGGAGTTGGGGTTGACTTGATTCGGAGTGGAAACGTAGCGACCAGCGCACAAGGTAGTTCCTTGTAATTTTTGTATCATCGTTGACGTTTGCTTTTCACGTACTTCAATCAGGCAAGGTTTTTACACTGAAAGAAATAATAAAGATAGAATAACTTAACATGCTGTTAAAAAATACAGAAAATTTATTTCAAAACTTAGTTAAAACAATTTGATTTTCATTTAGAAAAAACGATTCCGGTGGTCTCGAAAGAGGCTGTATTTGACACACCCGTATATTCCAATAATCAGTCCTACAACTCCAAAGCCTGAGTCTTTATTAGTTTAGAACTCTCTAAACTCTCTGTTTTCGTTATCGTTTTCTCTTCGTATTAGCGTCGTAGTTCCAGATCTTAGCAAAGCACTACTCCACTCTTATGATCCAAGATCCCCTTTCGACAAATAAGAAATTGTTAATAATAATTTCTAAATGAAAAAATAGTCTATCGAAAAGAATTGCATTACTTTGTAGCTACTGTAGTAAAAAATTAACTATTCTTGACCAGAGGTGCACTGTTGTGCAGTGTCGAAACTTGATCTTTAAAAGAGTTTCGCGACCAACAATCTTTAAGGTCCGAATAAAAAGTTTTGGTAATAATCAAACAATTTGTTTTCGCATTTTACCCAGACAATCAACTAACGTTGTAAATGAAATTGTAGAAAATCTAGAGCTTCCAAATTATATAAGCACAAGGTATAGGGTATAAAAATTGGCATTTAACATTTTTTCACTAAATCGAGTTGGTCACGATAAACAATATTTTACCAAGGTACTAAAGCGGTTTTTTAAATAGGAATAAAATAAATTTTAAAGAAAAACCATGATTATCCCCATAACTCTTATTTGCGGTCCCTGTTAAAAACAGAACGCATTTTTTTATAAGCTATGTGTATAACTTATATGAGAAAAGAGTAGTCATAATTATTATTTTTTTTAATAAGTTCTTAAGTTTGACATCTCTAATTTGTTTTAGAATTCTTGTATATTCATTTTATTTATATAATTAAAAAGAAGAAATCAATTCTAAAGTAAGTTTAGAAAATAGTTGAAGGTACTTTTTTGTTACTTAGTCAATGAGAGCTTTTACGAATTTTATAGTCAATATAATTGTGACCCAACAAAATATATATTCGATTTGGGAAATCGGGAATCGGCAGATTACAATAATTTCCATACAAATATACGGAGATCAATGAATTTATTATCACTAATGTCTTGGAATATGGTTAAATTCTTTTTTTGTGAAACCAATATTCACACCGTAAGCCAAGTTTTTGGAAAATCTCAAATTTGAACCTGGAGATAATATAAATATATGAAATCGGAAAATGAAAAAATATTTTTTTTTTAATTCCTTGCCAAGAAAATGTTTATACTCAAGCCATTATGACTTTTTTTGTTCTTAAATTGTAAATTTGTAATTCTGTGTCTTTTTTTATATAATTTGCTTAGATGAATTTTTACGAAATTTTACTGGAGTACAGTATTAAAAAAAAAAATTATAAATTTTCTAATTTGAGCGAACTGGAAAGAAGTGCTTAAACATATAAATATTATTCAAGTATCTTTTTCGATTCACTATCAGTTGTGAACTTATTTTTTGTAGTGTATTTGAGTTGTTTGCTTATCATTCAGTTAGTCAGTCATTTAGTCAGTGAGCCAGTTGTATATATGTATTCAAGTTGCAAACTTGCTGCTCCACCGTCTCCTTTACTAACTCACTCACTGACTGTCTCACCGGATGACTCTCTGACCGACTCACTGACTGGGCTTACCTTTGCATATTTTTGCAATTCAGCGCAAAGCTCACTTGACTTTAGACGGCTGCATGAATCAACTGAGTGTGACTATGACTGTGACTCTCTCTGAGTCAGGCTGGTGACTCCGGGTATGTAGAGCTGCCTCTGGCACATATTTAGTAGTTTCGGTAGCCCTAGCGCCCACCACGTTGCAGCGCTTTTTCGCAGGACGCTTGGTCTATCTATTTACATGGTGTGGAAGGCTATGCCGTAGCTTTGATGCTGGCCGTGTCCGGACGGCTGCTTATGTCAGTAAACTGTAAATATTTAATTAATTTGCATGGATATTTTTATGCCAGGAAAGTTGAGTTTATTAGTCGGTGACGTTGACGTTGACATGGCTCCAGTGACTTTGTGGTGTAGTATGCTATCTCACACACACACACACACACACACATCCTCTTTCTCTCTCTTTGTGGAATTTTAAGATTTCATAGCTCAATGTATGTGTGTGTGAATGTGTTGGTGTTTACTCGCATTTCTTTTCATTTTTCGCCATTTTTTTTTTCTCTGAATTTTTTGTTGGCTTACCGAAAGCTGTGCATAATTTGCAAACCGCTTTAAATGTTTACATGTGCGTGTGTGTGCTTAGGTGTATGTGCATTAGTGTGTGTATATATATATTCAGCATAAATTGCCACTTTGTTTGCATAACTTTTAAAGCGCCATCAACCGCAACCAAGACTCATCTGACCGGCAAACTCGCTTTGCTCAAACCGTGAACGATAATACTTACCATGCTCGGGATTGCCCGATGCTTCTCTGTGGCAGATCTGACCATGTTTGCCCTGCCTTCAATTGATTTGGCTTGTCTAATTTAATATGGCATTATCTATTTTTTGTTGCTTTTGTTAACTTTTTCTCGTTACCTTTGCCCAATTTTTGGTCGTTTTAGCCGTTTCGTTTCACTTGGCTTGGCATAAACTTTTCCAATCAATGTGATTATTTTGTTTGGCTTTTTTAATTTGTTTGGCATGCCAAATTGATTTGTGGTTAAAAAAAAAAATAATAATAATAATATGAAATCAAAGAAGTACAGCCTCAGCAAACATCTAGCAGCTTAGGTGCTCCAGCAAAACTCTTTTTTAGCTCCGTTCAGTCAGAGTTCTATTCAAATCTTTATCAGCGAATATTATAAAATAAGCAAAGACTCTCAAGCATTAAATAAATGTAGCATAAACTTTCATTACTTTTTAATGGCCCTAGCTTAAGTCATTGGGAATTCCGCTATTTAAAGCTGATTTCCTAATACTTAAACGACGATTGATTGGGTTGGTATTGTATAATTACTAGGAGCTCTGCGCCCTGAGTGCATCCCTGCATCTCATCATCCAAATTTCTTGTTCTTTACACAAACGAAAAATTATATCATACCATATAAAAAACTAGGTTATACTTCACATTAACATTACATATACTGAGTTTCATGACGATAGCGTGAAAAATAAGCATCGTCCCAATACAAATGAAACATATGACTTTCCATATCTCCCCGTTCAAAATTTTAACCAAAATACCTTCTTAGTTCCCACCTACTCGATGAAAAATTCGGTCCTGTACTCCTTACTTTATATACCTAGACATGTCTACCGCTGCCATCTGAAGTATTTATTAGAGTGTGTCCCTATTTCTTAGTCTGAATTAAAAGAAAATTTATTTTTAGCGGAGCTTGTTGCCAAGTTCTTAAGAAGCGCGTAAATATTACCAAATAAAATATGAACATAATTGATCTCAAGTATATATAAACAACAGTTTTAGTTATTCAGCTTACTCAAAGTATACTTTCTTTTTGAAGTTGTTTCTTCGACTGTTTAGGTGGCTTTTACTCAACAGTTTAAATTTGAGGCTGTATTTTAAGTACAAGTATAATAAGATGTAGTTTTAATTGGTTTCGTTAAATTTTGCTTAATGCCAAAGAGATTTGGAGATTTCATCAAATGATTATATTACCATAGCATTTAATTGGCTACGTCTTCTGGTTTTCAAATGAATTTTGGTCCTGATTTGAAGCTACTGTAACTCATCTGAAGCTGGCCTCTATTTGAGGATATATTCTCGATCAATTAAAAACAAAACTTAGGCTAGTACCAAACAACTTTCGGCTCTTTCGGCCCTTAACAGATGTTTTTAGCCCTGCCAAACTAACCGCATAATGAATATACCCTTAAGTAGACTGCAATTTCGAAGCGCAGAAAAGTATGCTATGTAAAAGGGCTGACTTATTTTTTTTGTGACTTTGCCAAGACAAGTGAAGAATTCAAATCAAATCAAACCAACTCAAGCAGTCAGTCTAAGCTGTATGACATTCATTTTTATGCTAACGATGCCTGATACTAATAACTTCTTTCATTAAAAATTCTATTCGGCCCACAAACATGCCACATAAATGCACAGGCGCGGCAGCTGAGCGGTGTTTTACCCCGTTGAGTGGTGCTGTGTGTGAGTGCGTGTGTGGGGGGTGAGGCACTCTATATGTGATTGTATATATTTATATACATTTCTTTTTTTTTTTTTTCATGTATTTATAAGCGCCACTAAGCTCAACAGTCGCAAAGCACACACTTCAACGACGCTAAACTTGTCCAATTAGTAGCATTTAATTTGGTAAACAGCGGCATTTTCGTGCTTTTGCATTTTTTTTGTAATTAACAACAAAAAACAGCAACAACAACAAGAACTTGGCTGAGATGATGATGATGATGTGGATAATGTTGTTTTAGTTGTTGTTGGAGCTTGACGAGTACCATGAGCCGCGTATTTTATGTGTCAGCAGCCGCTTACTGAATCTGTATCTGTGTCTGTCTCTGTCTCTGTGTCTGTGTTGGTGTGTATCTTAAGCATATGTTTGCATTACAGCCACAAATGTTGTTGTGGCATTTTTGGTCGACCCACAAACAGAGACAAGAACATAAAAAAAAAATAAACTCGTTGGCCGTGTATTGTCGGGATATTCCGACTATAATATACCCTGTACACTCGTTAATGTCAACTGTGTTCATCTAATTTTAACAATTATTATATTGTCCGAAATAAGTTATAAATTTCTAGAAAGAAACTAATACACTTAGGCCGTTTAAAGGATTTTCACGATTTTCATTACGAATCGACCAATTAAAGGAACAATGAAAAGCTATTGCGTGTCCTGTTCATTATCTAGTTTCAGTGACTTTTTTACATTTAGATGTTACATACAACATTCTGCTGCTCACAGTAAATGTACACTTAATACAGAGTGCAATGGCAAATGTAACAAAAAAAAAAAAATCAACAAATCCCAAAGCAGCGCCAGCGTTGAAGCCAATGCAGACGCTGGCAGCGGCGGTGGCTGTAAAGTTTTAGTTGGAGTTAAAGCTGGTCGCGTTAACCAACACTGTCTGTCATTATATTGATGTCAACAACGTGCCATAGCAGATGACTGTCCATTTACCAAACACACGTGCTTGTATTTGTGTGTGGTTGTCTCTCCCTTAATCAACATCGCTCTCTGTGTGGGTGTGTGTGTGTTTTTATATGTCCAACACTTTTTTTAAGTTCATTTTTGCACCTGCCCGCACATTGAAGCCTTATTAAAAACCATAAAAAAACAAAAAACACAATAAAAAAAAGACAAAAACAGCGGAGCGATGCGTGTGGATCAACAAAAGGTACAAAACAAAACCAAAACATAAAGGCAAACAGAAAGAGAAAGAGAAAGCCAAGCGCAAAATTTTTAGGTAAACTTTGCAGTGAACCCCAAACAAGAAACAGAACAAACAGATTAACCGCAGTAATGAACATGCTACAATGCACACGTTCACACAGATACAAAAACACACGCATGCACCCACACAGTTACACCTAAGCAACCGTACAAAGAGAAAGCAAGCTACCGAAAGAGAGAGAGAGAGGGAGACTTATCACTGTAGTACGTCACAATTCGCCAAACGCACGTGTGACCTTTTTATAACGCTCTTACAGGGAATATTAACATTGTGAGAAAGCCTTCAAGGCACAGCTGTTGGATGTAGGGACCATATGCGATCCAAAGCACTGTTCAGATATATGTAGCTTATAAGATTTTGTCAACTTTACAACGCCTGCCGGATTCTTACCTAGGGTAGATTGAAATGGTTTCTAAATCTTTTTGAAACGAGAGTTGGCCTTAAAACATAAAGCAGACTTGCGGTTCAGCTTCAATTTGTTTTTCGTTATTGCATTAATATAGATATTTATTGGCTACAAAAGTTTAATTTATTGAATATTCTGGTGACTCAGGTCTGGTGGGTTCAGTCTTCAATCAACGGACTGATTTTTATAATCTTTGATTTCTTGGATTTGTCTCCGCCCCGTATAGCAGAAAAACCATCGAAAAATTAGAAAATTTAGCCGGATTAGTGTGGAAACTGTGAAAAACAAAAGGAAAACTTTTAATTTTATTTTCACCTAGAGCAAATCAATAAAGTTAACCCGGCAAAAAACAAAGACGGGCCATTTAAGCTTCAATTCAATCGGTATTCAAATCGTTGGTCCAATGTAATCAAATTCATTATGGGCAGTATGATTCACGCAAGGATCCTTAAAAAAAAGTTCGCCATGACGATTATAAATATACTTATATTTATAAATAAATTCTTTTTTTTCCCCTAGATACATACTTAGCAGATTTAGCTTAGAGGCACCGAGATAAAAGAAAAACATAAAATAAAACCCAGCAAACATTTGGCTGGTGTGTTTAATGGCAAACAGTGTGGCCACTTTTTTTTTTGGGAAAAATATAAACAGGTGTTCCGTTTTTGACGTGAGAATCAAATAACGTTGTATCCATTTATTACAAAGCCATTTTTTATTGGCTGTGAGCCATTCTGGACGCTCCCACAAACCAGAAACCTTCCAGAGCTATATTTAAAATATAACTGGTTTGCTGGTTTGTTGCCGATATCGAGATTCTGAACATGAACTGATATGATGGACACTCGCTGTAAATATATGTATATATTGCCGAGCAGTGAAAATAATTTATTTATTTATTTAAATATTAATTATAATTTAATAAAAATACTTTAACTAAAAATCAGTAAATAATTTTTAAGGCATTAAAGTGCAAGTTACAAGACTACACTTTTAACAGGATTGGCTGGCTTTGAGCCGAATTGAAAGAGAGAAATTGCAAGAAAAGTGACAGATTGAGGAAGTTATCCAGCACTTGGTACTAGTCCCATTCACTGAATGGTCAAAATAGGACAAGTTTTTTTCTACATTGCCACTCGCATTACTACTTGTTGTTTATTAATAAAATCACAGCAAAAAATAATTATTTTAAATAGATCACCAGTGTTTTATCATATGTCTGTCATAGGAACGGGTTTCGTTATCCTGCACACTACCAAAAAAAATTTAATATTCTTTATGTCACACACAAGATATTTTTCTCGGTTTTTGTGTCATGCCATTAAAACCTCAAGTTAAAAACTTAAGCAGTTATTGTTGGTGTTGTGCAGCGTCCGTGAAATGCTGCAGCTGAACAACCCAACACCAACAATAAATACAAAAACCAACTCGGCAAAAACAACAAATAGCAATGACATACTGGAAAACAAACAAAAAGATAAAAATATTTAAAACGAAATGTATGAAAAAAAAAAAACCGCAAAATATGTCAGATGAGCTTGTGCTCCATTTTCCACTTTCATTTCCGTGTGACAAATATATGCACATTATGTTTGTATCTGTGTGACTGTAAGCGAGTCTTTGTATGTGTTTGTGTGAGTGTGTTTGTGCCGGTTATATTAAATGCGCTGCTGGCGCCGTCTAACCCCATCAGCATTTGAAGCATTATTAATAAAATGACAATGTTGACGAGGAAAGTAAGCCAACATTGATATGTATGCCTCTATCTCTTCCTCTATCCTCTATCCTCTATCTGATGATGGTCGGGTCTCAAGCGGGCATGACAATGCTTATGAACATTATTCGAACACAAGAAAAAATAAAAAGCAAGAAGAAGAGGCAGCAACAACAACTATATAAAACAAAAGCGGAAACCACGACAACGGGTATGCAAATAAATACGGCCTAAAAAACCGAGAGAAGACCAAAAATGTGCACAGTCAAATAAAACAAAACAAAATGCAAAAAGTCAGCGACATGAAAAAAAAAAAAATTTGGATCAGTCGGAATGATGAGCGACCCTGTAATACTCTGCAGTGAGGGAGTTGGTTACTGTGGCTAGCGGATTGGTGAGAGACTCCCGCCAAGTCAATTACTTATGGATCCGTAAAATATTGTCGAGCAAATCATCATTATGACATAGATAGTTGAGATTTAATTTTACGTATGTGAGACAGTGTTAGAAAGTAGAGACAACTTCAAAATAATTAAGAAAAATAGAGACAAAATGGTAACCATTATTTCGGAAGAGGGTTGGTCATCTGTTCGTCAGCTATAGGATCTACCTAACAAAATAAAATGAACCGATATTCGACTTATTTTTATTTACAAACAAACTGTTGTCTCCAAACTTGCTTTGCGGCCTCGTGTGAGCCTAATAAAAAACGAAATATTAATATTTAAGTTAAATATAGGGTAATATCCACATAAACCCATTTCTTTCTACAATTTTTAACTCTCCATTTTTAATTCGGTAAGGATTCAGTATGACTCAATAAGGAACTTTTAATATATGAGCACAGAGAAAAAATATGTGACACAGTCGAGGCGGTGCCCGACACTCTAATGCCCTGTACCTTTTTGCATGAAAAAAAATTGTATTCCTGCGTATTCCGTAAATTTTTACGTCAATAAAGTTATTCAAAGTATATGGGAAATGTTTCAAGTTCATATGTTGAGGGGGGTGGTGGGGCCGCATCGATAAAATTTTGATGTTTTAATGTTCATTGGAGCCACATGAATCAGATTACCTAAATTGGTGATTCACGTGTTACCCAAATCACGTATAATCAAATATTGACCCAGTTAATAGGCAAGGAGAGGTGAAATTGGTTTTTTTGATTATAAATTTTGTTGTATTTGTCCGAATTAAATTTTTTACATACAGATGCATGTAACCACGACGCATTGTTCTGTTAAGTTGTGGCCAAAAAACGCGAACAAATTTCGTCTTCTGAAACGTACCGTCTGGTGGTAATGTTTCGTATTACTAGCTCTTATAGTCACCAGATAGACGGACGGACGGAAGGACAGACGGACATGGCTCAATCGCTACCCGAGGTTATGATAAGCATTTTGGTATAAAGGACTTGGGGTCTGCCACGCCTCGATCTGTCCGTTACATACATTGCATAAATCTAGTATACCCTTTGAACCAATAGATACAGGGTATAAATATTGTCGGGGTGTATGCAGCCCAAAACGGGTAGAGTGTAAAGCTGCCTGGAATATACTCGTACTCGCATTGATAAATATAAATATTTTATTGATCCGATTGGTACTTTCAGAGTTAAAGTGTACACACAGTCGTAAAAAAATTAAAAGGTGTTGTTTTAATTTATTAGCAGATATTACTTTCTCAACCATCCCATTAATTTGAAAATAATTTCCAGCTCTCGTCCTGATACTGCCGCTCAGATGCACCTTAAATATGATATATTGCCAAATGCAGCCTAATTCTTCAATAGCCGTTCATCATTTGTAGGGTATAAAAAGTATTGCATGCTTTTGGGCTTCTGATTAGCTGACTGACAAACGCCAAGTGGGTCGATTGTTGTTGTTAGTGTTGTTGGTGTTGTTGTAGAAGGATTGTTGTTCTCGCTCCCGTTTCTCGGTTTGCTTGTCGCGTTTTAAAATAAAGGCCACACTTGTTGTGGGCGGGTAGCAGGGGGCACTGGTAGTGGCAGAGAAGAATGGAGAGAGAATGAGAAGCTTGTGCAACATTTTGTGCCGCAGCCGCAGCAAAGGAAGTGCCTAAAATATAATTCATATTTAATGCGCATGTAGATATACATATTAGCTTGTGTGTGTGTGTGTGATTGTACATAAACTTGCTGCACATAATTATTTACACACACACACACATACACAAACACTGAGAGCAAAAGAGAGCGGCACACCCACGCACTTAACTCGGATTTATTTGCACAAAAATGAATAATTAAAAATTCCTTTACAAAATGCCAACAGCTGGTGAAATGGGCGTTACTTCGCCCTTGGAACAACTTTCGGAACAAAGTAACAAAAAAAAAAAAAAAAAGGAAACGAGCATAATAATCATAAACTGAGCAACATTTAATAAATAAATAAATAACAAATAAGCCGAAATCTTTATGCCTAAATGTGTGTAAATATTTTTAAATGTCCTCACTTTGCTTAAAGTTAATTAAAAATTGTTTATACTATTTATATACATTTACTTTTTATATAATATTTGTTGCGAAAAGCCATATAAAATGTTTGCCAAATTTTGTTGCGCAAAATGAGCAGCCAAATGGGTACTCTGAATTTGAGATATTTTCAAGAGCAGAGCATAAAATTTACGCTGCGACAATCTCTGGAATTTCCTAGTCAAGCTGACAAAGGCACAGCCAACGTGCCAAATGCATAGCTCGGCTGGGGGTCCCGGTATGAGGATTGTTCGGGAGTTGCGGCACAGTTCAAAAAAAAAAAAGGAAAAACAAAAAAAAACAAAAGAATGCCAAAGAGCACATAAAGCGGAGCAAGGAGCAAATGGCAGGCTGAAGATTCCAGAAGCGACGAAACTTGAAAGGCAGCCATTATATTGAAACTAATGCAGAGACAAAATGGCATACGCTTCAAATAAATTAAAATATTAGGCATTTCGATATTAAATAGATGCCGCATAGTCAAAGTGCTGCCAGGAAAATATTATATTTAAGAGATTCCCATTGATTTGAGGCATTCGAGAAATTTGAGTATTTCATATCCGATAGTTATAAGCTTTGAAATATATTGTTTCCTACCACCCACCATCAATAGAACATCCGGTATGAGTGCAAATTGGGCAAATACCATAAGATCTTTGATCTATTAATATAAAACACAATTTGTTTTAACAATAATTTGCCTACAAGTTAGTGTGTAACAATAAACAAACTACGAATTGTTTATTGATTACAATAACTTTGAAATGGTACGCTGAGATCTTGAAAAAAATCTTTCTTGAAAGTGAACTCATTTTTATTCATAAATAAGATGACCTTTACTTTTTCATTTTTTCCAATTTATGATTTTGCGAGAAAATTGTGATTGATGAGAAGTTTAATTACGATGTTTTATGGTAATTTGTGTTCCAAGAATAGTTTGTTTCTAAACAAAGTTTTAACCAATTACAGGAAAGCGTTTGTCATCATTTGCTTAGATAAAATCATTTTCTGTCTGCTGTATCTTTATAAAGGCCTTAAAGCAATTAATTTTATGGCAGCCAATGAATCTAATAATTTATTAACTTATTTATAAATCAAAGTTTTTCACTAGTTCATCACTTGCACTGAATATTATGTTCTACAAGCAATTGATATTCTTCGAATTTATTAAACAGAAAAAATGAAATTTATTAAAGGCCTTTTATAATTTCCTAAAATAAAAAAAAAAAATATTTTTAATTAAAAAAATAAACCAACGCCCGTTTATTTTACTAAAACATTCTAAGTAAATTATATAGAAAGTGGCATTTGAGATAAATTGAATTTTGAAGATAATATTTTGTTTAAGAAATCTATCAGAAGGACACCAAATGCAAATCAAAATATCCTTTTTGTCAAGAAGAGCTTTCCGAAAGAGTATACATTTTTTTACACTTTAACATTTTTATTAGAAAATTACTTTGCCGTTTGTTTTAAATTAATTATTTTTCTATATCCTTTAAAATCGTAAATGAATAATTGCATTTTGAAATACATAAATATTTAGAACCGAAATACGCATTGAAATTTTCCATCTAAATCGTACAACTTACCTACAAGTGCTAAAGAGGTGTTGTTTTTAGTTGAATGGATAATGGAAACTTGCAAACAATTGAGGCACTTTATATATATATATACATATATGTATATATGAACATGAAATCATCGAAATGCTGCTTTAATATGCACATTGACAATGAAGCTTTGCACAGCATTGCGTATACGCAATGTGTCTCATAGAAGACAACTCTGATTTGCTGAGTCTTAAGCTGCTCAGTGACATAAAAATAAAGTATTTTATGCCGGTACTTATGTATTTAGACCATATACCATATAAGGGTAGTTATATAGTTATGTACAATAACAAGTTAAACATATGCATATTTATTAGCCATAAATTTGTATATATGTGCATACTACTACGTAGAGAGAGCCGCATAAATCTTCTCTAAACTGCTTAATTTGCCATTTGGTGCAGTTGGAAACCAATTTTAATAAATTCAGAATTCACCACAACTGCCATGCAGTAAGTTTTTCATGGAAATTAATTTTATAAAATCACACACAAAATTTAAATTAATGAGCTTGGCCCAGCTTGGCCCAGCGTTTTCCAGCGAGTCCCAGATTGGCCCATATAAGTAGTACCAGCTTGTCGCAGCTCCCAGTCCCAGGCGGAGTACCAACTTGGCCCCATTTGACCCAAAACTCAGCACAACCCGACTTGATCCGGTTGCTTGGGTTGGCAATTTATTTAGTATATATATGCCATATTATGTATATATGTATACATATATGTATACGGTATATTGTATGTATTGTTGGATCCATTTGCCATCATCTGGAAATGTAGCTCTCTATATACGTATATATGTGTGTGTGTATGTGTGCGTGTCTTAAACGTGTGTGTGTTTGGGCCATTTAAGCGGCTTTGGTTTGAAAAGTTAAAATTTTAAAGTATGCATTTAGAGCATATTTAAGAAATAAAAAGCATTTGGAAAATTTATTTTCATTTTTATTAAATACATTTTTTTTGAAAATAATATTAATTGACAATATGAAATAAATAAATACTGTAAAAGGCTTTAAATGCTATAAAACATAAAATTTTGGATAGCTTTGTTAGGAGGGATGGATTTCAATGTGAAATATTCAATTTGGAGAGGGATAAATTCAATTTTGGGTGTTAGGCACAAAAATGATTTTGTTTAACTACTAAAAATTAATAATAAAATATAAAAATTAAAACAAAATTGAAAATATGTTTAAAATTTTGTAAATAAAAGGCAATATTTTTTTTTTCATAAGCCTCTTACTTTTTCAATGCATTTATATGGTATGGAAAAATTGTTTGTTGATAATAAGGCAAAGGGAGAACTAAACTGCGAGATCTTTCAAGGTGTTCATGGACAAAGCTCAAAACGAGTCAACGCTTTTCTTTTTAGATTCTTGTGGGCTTAAAAAATTGGACAAACAAAATTTCTTTAAAGTCTTATGCGTTTCAGTGAAACTTGATTGGGAGCAAATCATTTGTCCCAAGGTTTCTCGGAAACAGAAAGCTTTTACACTACGATACAAATAGTTTATAAAGTGACTTTCGAATTGATATTTATTTTCATACTCTGTAACAATTGGCATATGCTTTTAATTTGCTTTTATTATTATTTGAAATCACTGCAAAGCGCATTTGCCTCATACCCATCCCCATTCCCATTCCCATTCCGATTCCGATTCCGATTCTGATTTCTAAACCGATTCACATCCATTTTGGTTAACTAACTGCGGTGCATGTCAAAAATATATTCTGTTTATTTGTTTGCCATTTCATGATGTTTACTTACCAAATAAACTTTTCATACATCAGCAGCTGGAATATCAACAATCAGTAGTATATCAGTCCATAGGCAGCAGCTGCAACTGCCATGTCGCTGTTTTGGCCATGTCGCTGTTGGTTGTTGCCAGTTGGCCATTTACTTGGCGGGTTGGCATTTTGTGCTAATTTAGTTTCATTGTTGTTGCACCCAAGTTGCAAGCGCCAGCAACTGACAGCAAAGCAAATGCAGTTGAATGTATGTACATCTGTCTCATATTTGCTCTTTCGCCTTTTAAGAATACTCTTTAAAGAGTAATATGAAATTTTGAAGAGGAGTTGCCAGATCTGCTAAAGAAATGGCTAGTATTCACCACTTTTCTGTATATTTTTGGTAAATAGTCATTATTTTTTTGTTTCTTAAACTCTCTCAAGTGCACCTCCTACACTATTATACATATAATTTAGTGGCTCTAGTCTCTATTAACTTATAGAGGTAGATACAAGTTAATTAATTGTTTTTAATAAACATGCCAGGCACTAAGCATATGGTCCTGGGTTTTCAAAAAGGACATCACTTCATCCCTGAACGAGAAATCCGTATTTATTTTTTTCAATTAATTAACACATTTACTGTCACAAATAATAAATAGAATGCACATTCGATTTTGACATCGGTTATTGTGCCTTTATAAATGGTTTGTCGACTCAGATCTGAGTTGTTTTCTTTTGTAGTTCAAATTTGTGGGGTCTTAATCATTTGATTTCAGGTGTTAAAACAAACTTGTTGCATACTAACTTATAATACTTTAAAGTTTTTTTTAAAGTAACTTAGGGTAAAATATGCAAACCACACAAAGTTAATTAAAATTAAAAAAAAAAAAAATTTTGCATAAATATATAATAAAAAAAAAATTTATTTGTTTTTTTTTTTAATTTATTCCAAGAAATTATTAAAGTTTTTAGTTTTACTCTGTAATAAAGGGCCCAAGAGGTGTAGATAATAGGAAAATTATAAAATTGGGATAGGTTCCTTATTTTCTTTTTGAGAAAGCGAACCTATATGTATACCTAAATGATAAAAAAAGAGATTACAAATTGTAGCCTGTAGTCTTTCAAAATTGTTGGAGAACTTTTTCTATCCTTAGACGTATTCGATATTCCAATATTTAAAAAAAAATTATTCTTGTTTAAAAAATTGTATATCATACCATATTAAATAATCGAAATGTGGCTAAAATGATTAATATCGAATAAATCTATACCATTTATAAAGTGCCCCGCCCCACACATTTTTGCCTACATTATGGTTTGTAAAGGGCATATTAAGTTCGGCTAATGCAAGTATCTTGTATCTTTTACATACCTTATGTATGTTAGTGTGTGTGGGTCGAGTCTGAGGCTTTTGGCTTGCACAATGCGCACGTGTTAAGTGCTTGCAAAAATCAAAGGTACATTGCACGATCAAGTGAGCAACTTCATAATGGTTTTTAGGACACTGACTTTAGAATGACTTTTTGTTATTGTTGTTGTTCTCGGGACTGCGCTGTTGCTGCAACTTGTTGTTGTTGGTGTTGTGGCCGCTGCTCGCTCGTTTTATGCTATTTTTTTTTTGCTAAATAAGCAAAAAAAAAGAAAAAGAAAAAAACCAACAGCTGCATTGAGAATGGTTGCAATGGCGATGCATGTGCCTCGGCACTTGGCTAATGGCGTCGGCAGTCGGAGCTGCAACAACAACGAGAACGACAACAACCAGCGTCAGAGACAGTCCCAGACCCTATCAGTCCCAGCCAAACCCGGGGTGTCCCAAAGCTGGGAACATTCTCGCTCTGCTGTTTTGTAAATAAGAAATTTTCGTTATTGGTCACGTACGCGGCAAAGTTGTTCTTGTACCAGGCACACTCCCGGTTTGGCTCGGCTCGGCTCGATTCAGCTCAACTAATGCTGCATGCAGCATGCTGCATGACACATTCTCTGTTGTTCTCTATGCTCTGGCCTGCTCTCTTATGGCCTGGCTGCTTTGTCTTGGCCTGGTCCTGCTCGGTTTGGGCTTGGTATGTGCATAGTTTTTGCACTTTTGGCTTTTGATTTGATGTTCAAAATTAATAAGTAGACAGCGTCAAGTGCATTTATTAATGATGGCACAACGACAACGACTTCTGCTTCTTCTTCAATTTCTTCCCATCTCTAAAGTGCAACTGCAACTTGGCAATTACGTGTATTATTATTACTTTCCCCCCTTTTTGCTGTTTGTGTAAGCAACTTGGGGCCACATGGCGATTACGTATTCTTGATCGAGAGCACAAAACGTGCAACATGCAATTTGTATTTACTTAGCTTTTCACTGGTAGACAGACCCCTTAGGGTTACCGATGCACTTGTACTGTGACAATCATATTTCATGGACTTTGTAGTCACTTATACGTAGTGGTTGGCTACTATATTCAATTTCCAAAAACAAAAATGAAACCATTTTCATAGGTTTTTCGTAAATACTCTCCCCGCCTCTTAATTTAACAAGTAAGTCGAGTCGGTATTTAATTAAGCCTGGACTAATATCAAATGGGAAGATTGTGTACGATATCTGCGACTATTTCTTGATAGACTTTTTATTACTTTTTAAGGAATATATCAGTATATATATTGATAAGATGCATTTCAATACAAAATAAATGAATCATTCCTAAATCAATATTTGTACCTAGAATGCTTTATGGGTCTAAGGTATGGGATGTTTGGGCTCAAATCCGTCAAAATAATTTGCAAAGCACCACAAAACTCTGTTTTCGGACAATTTCAGCCATTAAAACAACGCCTATCTCAAATAGTAAAAATTCAAAAAACAATATGTCGAGACTGTCATTCACTTTGAAATTATTTAAGGGTGAAAGCATTGCCATAGAAAAAAATTAAACCCTTATAATCTACAAAATATAGTCGTTAGTGCGGACGTCTATCAATTTAATTTTTCCCTTAGACCCAATTGGATGAAACTTTGGGATCTCTGGTGTTTTCTTCTTCTTTTTAAGGTAATGGCTTACAAAACTAAAACATATGGGGGAGTTCACTTTGTGGCATAAATGTCTAAGGGCACGATTGCCCGAGTAACATCGTGAGCAACCCTAACAAAGAACCAAAAAGGTAAAAATGCCCTACCTTTTTGGACACTTTACGCTTATACCATTTTGCATTTATGCCATGTTAAATGAATACCCCAATGGATTTAGATCCGCACGTGGTTACCTTTATATAAGAAATTAATTTAAGATATCTATGAATATTAGTGGAATTGTCAGAAAGCTTATAAAAAGTGACAAGCTAAAAAAAAATAATATAACCTTTCGAAATCAAATATTTAAAATTAAATATGGATTGAAATAAATTTTGAAGGCCTAAAAAAAACAAAATAAAGCAAATCATTATCTCAATAAACCCAGCGCTTTTCAACCATCCATATAAATTTGTTAAATAAACAAACTTTACTTTGCTCTTATAATTATCGAATTTCATACTTAAAAACTATTTGTCCACATTTCGCTTCTAATTAGAAACTTTTTGGTTCTTGAAATTATTAAGCTGAGTGCTAATGTTTTAAATGCCCATTAAAATATATAACACTTATGTATGAATGGATGTTCCTTCACAGGGATCGGGAACTTGGAAAAAAATAAAATAAAATAAAGTACTCAAACGCGTTTTATCATTTTCAATTCTTTATTTAATTTTCAAAATTATTATTTTTTTTTATATAATTAAATCGCATATCAATATTGTAAAAATTGAACTAAATCTTTGTAAGCAATAAGATTTATAATTGTTGGATTTATTTAATTTATTTTTTTATTATATTTTTAAATATTCAATTTTTATTTTTTATACTTCATTTACAACGGCTCGGTACAAGAACTAGAACCTAAATCGATAAACAAGTAGTAGGTACCTATAGATTTTGATACATTTGGTGATGCATAATATCTTAATATTTATGTTGTAAGTTTTTCACCTTTTTTTATTTATTTAATTTTTTTTTAAGGTTTTCCCTCATTTTCCTTATTAATATAATTTAAAAAAACAAATATCTTATTTAATATCAAATCTTATTGCTTATCCAGACATCTTTGAAACCGACGTTTTACAATCCCTACTGTCCATTAAATCATCCTTCTCCCCTGGCCCAGATGCCATTCCTAGTTGCGTCTTAAAGCATTGTGCTCATTCTCTTTCTACACCATTATCTGTTCTTTTCCGCACTTCATTAAAATATTCTTATCTTCCGGCCATCTGGAATGAATCCTTTATTATCCCTATTCACAAAAAAGGTTCCAAGTCCAACATTGAGAACTACCGCGGTATTGCCAAGCTTTCATCAATTCCAAAAGTTTTTGAAAGGATTGTAACTTCACAATTGCAACACTACTGTCGTTCTTTAATGTCGGATTCCCAACATGGGTTTGTAAAACGTCGGTCCACTTCTACTAACCTTTTAGAACTTTCGTCTCTTATTAATCTTGGTTTTATGGAAAAAAAACAAACTGATGTCATTTATACTGACTTTAGTAAAGCATTTGACTCGGTAAACCATAGTTTTCTCCTTGTTAAACTGTCTCGTCTGGGGTTTCCTTCTTGTCTTTTAAATTGGATTTCGTCCTATTTATCCAACCTAGTCCAGAAGGTAGTTTTTAAAGGTTGCGAATCTACAGAAATTATGGTCACGTCAGGGGTACCTCAAGGTAGCCATCTAGGCCCTCTTCTTTTTAACTTATTTTTAAATGATCTCCCTCAGGTAATCTCATCTTCACACATTCTTATGTATGCGGATGATGTTAAACTCTGTATGTCCTACTCCGATAATAATAAGTACTTACTTCTTCAGCATGATTTTGATAACATGCAATCTTGGTGCAATATCAACCAACTCTTTCTCAACAAGACAAAATGTAACGTTATGACATTTTATCGTTCTGCTCCTTATTTGGCTACTTACTCTTTAGAATCTTCTACTTTGGAACGCATCGAGAGTGCGTCTGACCTTGGTGTTTTGTTTGATCATAACCTTAAATTTAATAACCATATTTGCAACATCGTGAATAAGGCTAGAGGTGTTCTTGCTTTTATTAAGCGTTGGTCTAAAGAGTTTAACGACCCTTACACAACCAAACTTCTTTATATTTCTCTTGTCCGTCCAATTTTGGAATATTGTTCCTGCGTTTGGAGCCCTCAATACCACCTTTATCAGGACATGATTGAGTCCGTACAAAAGCAATTTCTCCTTTTTGCACTTCGTGGCTTAAACTGGGACCCAAATATCCGACTGCCGCCATATTCTGATAGACTTCGCCTTATAAAATTGCCTTCCTTAAATCACCGCAGAACATGCCACGGCGTGTTATTCTTGCATAAACTGTTACTCGGTCTTATCGATTCCAATGTACTCCTTAGCAAAGTTACTTTGGTCATACCATCCAGAGTAACTCGTAATTTTCGACCCTTAGCCTTACAATTTTGTAGATCTAATTATGCTTTGCACGACCCTTTCCGTGTCTTATGCTCTAACTATAATAACTTTTACAATTTCCTCTCTTTCGAACGGTCTATTCAATCTATCACTTCTTCTATCTTAAGTCACCTTGACTTGCCACTTCGAGCATCCTTGACCAATCCTATATTATGAGTCACCCACTTGGTCAATGGTGATCCATTGGCTTTTTTGCGATATAATGTTTAATTTTTATCTTGCTTCCTTTTTTCAACTTTAATATTGTAAATCCAAGTTTCTGGCCAGTTCTTGATGTGAGTTGGTGCATATCATTAAAAAGTTCACCCATCGGGCTAGAGACGCGGATTAGTTCATATCAATTCCCTCGCTCTATTTTCTTTTCTAAATAATTTATATGTACTTTTTTATAATATAATGTCAACTGTACGTAGTTGTACCCCTCAAAATAAATAAATAAATACTAAATAAATACGATAAATATTATTGTAATATCTTAGTTGTAAAGCTGTTGGGCTAAACTCTATAAATTGTAATTCGTCAGCAAATGTATATTATAATATATATTTATCTGATCATTATTCAAAAGACACTTTTAAGCTGTGACTAATAACTTGGACCTTATAAGCTATTAGGAACATTAAAAACCTGTGAACTAGCATAAAAAAAAACATTTTATTTTATTTACATATCAATTGACTTATTCTAATAAATGTTTAGCTTAATGGCTAGTTTCAAGATAATCAGCTAGGATCTTTAAAAAATAAAAAAAATAAAATTTTAAAAAATGAAGGAACTCAATATATCGAGTTCTCATCTGTAAGTTAAATACCACATTTAATTTGTTAAAATAAATAAAAAATGCTATTTTCAAAGTATTTGTTATTTTTACGCTGATTACGACGACTGTATAATAAATAAACGTAAGATTGTATTATTTTTATTGTTAATTTTTTCCCTGACTGACTATTTTGTGGAGCATGGGGATCTCTAATAAAAACTGTTCGACGAGAACAGGGACCTAAAGTTTAGAGCCGAATCCAAACGGCGGTGTCCGGAATTATTTTTTATTTTATTTTAGAGGGGGCACAACAAAGTACAGATATGAACTAATCCGCGTCACTAGCCCGCCCGTTGAGTGAACTTGACACTTGGAGTTACAATAACCAAGTGGAAAAGGAAGTTCAAATAATAATTAAACATTACATATATAAAAAAGCGTCAAAAGACAAAAGATCATCAATGACTTGATTGATGGTGGTCATGGATGCTCGAAGAGGCAAGTCAAGATGACTTAGGATAGAAGACGTGATAGAAGGAATAGACCGTTCAAAAGAGAGCAAATTAAAAGGCTATTATATTTAGAGCATAAGACGCGGAAAGGATCTTGCAGAGCAAAGTTAGACCTACAGAGTTGCAAGGCTAAGGGGCGAAAATTACGAGTTGCTCTGGTAGGTACAACAAAAGTAACTTTATTAAGAAGGTCCGTAGAATCAATATGGCCAAGTAATAGCTTATGCAGGAAAAGTGCACAGTGGCATGTTAGAGATTTACTTGGGCAAGTAGCCTTTTTGCTAGCGATGGCAGTGCTAGCAAATGCACCAGAGCTTCTGCAGGGAATCGAGCCACCGACCATCGGATTGCAAAGAAATTTGTTTTAACTTGAATAAATATTGAAGCTTTTTAATTCAAAAGACAGAAAGTTTTTTTCAAAAAAAAAAATTTATGATCAACTTTCACTCACATTAAGATAATCATCTTTGAACTTTCCCTGCAACGAACACATTTTTCCAGAAATTCGTAGTTATAAAAAACTTTATATTGTCAAAATGATTGCGCATAGCCCCCATAAAATCTCCAGGCTCATAAACTTAAACTTACTTCACTCTATAAAACTCACATCTTCATAAAATTAAGGGTTGCTACTGTAACTTATCCCTTATCCGATTCCGGCAATTTAAAGTTGTTTGCAAAGAAATTAAGCAACTTCTTAACCATAACTAATTTTTAAATCCAACCCTTAAAGAGTAATACTTACAAATTTTTTAGTCCTTTCGTTATGTGTATCTTCAAGTTGCTTGTTTGTTGGATTGCTATTATTGTTACTGTGTTTTTTTGTGCACCTTCCTTTAACTTTTTCCACTTTTTGGCCTGTATATACCATTGCTGTGCCCCCCTGCTGTGACAATACGAGCGATTAGGCAAATATTGTATATATCACATGATATCGGGTAGTTCTCCGGAAACGGAGCGCGGCTGTCGCATTTTGTCGCATTTGTCGCATTTGTTGAATTTGTTGACTTTGGTATTGTTGGTGCTGCTATTATTATTATAATGCGCGTTATTGTCGTCATTATTTGTCAGCAATTTCTGGCTTGGTTTTATTTCCGGTTTTTTTTTGGGTGTTTTTTTTTTTTTTGTTTTGCGCTTTTGACGTTTTTGAAGTGAAATCATAATTCTATTTTCTGTTTGGCTTTTTGGATGCGTTACTTTTTGGCATGGTTTACAGTTTTATGACTTGTCATAAAGCCAAATGAAACATTTATGGCACAAGAGTGGAGACATTTTTATTCGAACTTGCCAAGTCTGGTACGTGGCGCGTGGTGCGAGTATGTACTCGTTCACTCCTTAAATCTCTAGAGTTTGCTGCCTCGGTGTTAATGCGCGCCTGGCCGCGTTTATGACTTTGTTTAAAATGCGAGAAATACCAAAATACCAGGAATCAGATTCAGTAGCAGCATCTGAATCTAAATCTCAATCTAAATCAGAGCAATTCCAACAACGGCGGGCAATCACAGCTACATTAAATGGAGAACATAGGCAAAGACCAGATGATGCAAGAACAACTACAGCAGCAGTCTAAGATCCCCTTTTTTGGGTTAGGGGGAAATGAGTCTATTTCAAGTGAAGCGTTTACAAAATTAATTTAATGGCTCGTATAAAATTTACGATTGCTTTAAATATTGCCACAGAGTTAATTATGTTGAACGTTAAATAAACATCAATTAAAAAGTTGTAACTTGTCTTGTCTCTAAAACGCAGACCATCGCGATGGCGGTTATGCTAATGATCATAACGATAATGATGACAATAATGATGCTCATTACGAGCATACAGCTGTATGCGCGGATGGTGGCGTATGAGTAATTTGGCTTGTCAACTCGATGTTGTTGTTGTTGTTGTTGTTGTTGCTATGACTGCAGCAAAAACATTTCGTGCTCTTTAAAGACCCAACAGCTCAACTGACAAGCAACAGAACAAAGGACCCCTGCCCCCAACCATTCGAAAAAAAGAAACAGCACGAGAATAAATATTCATGGCTTCCAATCGTAAAACAAATCAAAAGTCATCAAAAAGTGCACTTTGCTCTAATTTTTTGTACCATTTTCATTTTTTCGGGGGGTATTCCACACACTTTTTTATTTTTTTTTTTTTCGACTGCTCTACTATTTGGCAGTGTCTCACGCCAGGAAGGACTGTTTTGTGCCGTGTCATGACAAGTCATGCCATGGCCTTTAGGGGGAAATATATACTTATGTATAATACAACCGTAAAGAATTAAATACAGCTAAAATGCACATATACATACATATTTATATAAAGAGTAGTAGCACCTGCAAAAAAAAAAAAACTGAAACAACCACAACAACTGTGCGCATACTTATTAATAAACGTTATGGCGACAACAAAAGAAAACATGCGTATCAGCCCAACAGTGGGATACCCTTCTCCCAAATTTTGCAAAAAATAATCAACATTTTTCTATAATAATAATACATAATTGTATGAGTGGACAAACTTCATTTGGATACTCTAGCTCTTAGGATCCCTGAGATCAAGCGTTTTTGAATAAAAAAACTTATGGCCTGCCACACTGCCTTCTGCCCATTAACTTTTTATCGCACAAATTTAGTGTATTCCTGACCCTATAGGATACAGGGTATAAAGTAACAACAACTACAGATAGCACCCAATGAAGTTGCTTTTGCTAAAGTTTTGTCACTCTTGACGACAACCAAATTGGCCAAGTTGGAACTAAAAGCGAAAAAGCAACAACAGCTATGGCGACGATGACGACGGCAGGCCATAATTGCAAAACTCTTTTCATAATGCTAACAACTACAAATGAATGTTCAAACAAATGCACAGTGGGCCCAGTTGTCATTTTATACTACATTAAAATCAAACCACAAATTATACAGGCCTGTTTCGGTTCTTCGGGTCTCCATTTTAACACCACGGTATATTTTAGAAGAAGGGGAGTGAGACCTATCAATTGAGTCTTACTCGTTCTGCTTGAACTGAGTCAATTTTCGCCCATTCTAGTTCTAAGCTATTGAGTTGAGGAAAAAGGTTGCAAAATACGCTATAACACTTCAATATTTGAGGATTTTTTAGCAATTTTGTGAAATAAAATGCTGTAGAAAAGCAAACTTAGTGATTTTTAATAAATTAAACTGGTTTACTACAGTAAGTAATTATAACACTTTTGATTCTAACAAAATTAGAAAAGAAGAAGTAGAAACTCAATATCTTAACTCATAAACTTACAAAAAGAGAGTTCACGCTTTAGACGATTGAGTTTTTGTGCAACCTTGCAACTCCTTAACTCAAGAGCAATCGTGAATACCTCAAATATGAGAGCTTCTTACATTTGTACAAATTTAACATTTCCAAGCCCCTTAGAAGCCCTATTAAAAACAAACTATTTGTAAATTGGCTTCCAAAATCATATGATGAATATGCATAGAGTAGACGTACACCGGTAGGACACACCATTTAAATTGTGTCGTAATTTTATTCTGAAATAAAATATCATACCTTGCTGTTATTTCGGGACCTTTGGTAATTGCGGGATTATGCAAAAATTCCCTTTAAACACCACATTATAACAAAAATTAGAAGTAATTGTTTTGATTTACCAAATCGGTAAACATGACAAGATTCAATAATTTTTATGAATTTTTTATTTTCAAAATTAAGCTCTTCTAAAAGAAATATACAAAGTTGAATTGGTTAAAAAATGTTTGTAAAAAAACGAACGTTACGTAAATCTGTTTAAAGACTCATGTGGAAAACATTAAACAAATTTTGTATTTTATTTTGTCGCCCATCGTCCGAAATGTTTCATTCCTTTTAAACCTGTCTCTCCAAATCGTATGAAAATTGGGTTAAAGATTGTACCGACTGTAACCTTTCCACTTTTTTAAAATTTGAGCTCAAGCTAAACAAAATTATAAATACTTTAACTGCCTAAGAAAAATTTCTTACATATACATACAATACATTTGGCTTACATTTTTTTACGAAGTTGTGGTCTTTTTTAATGGTCTAATTGTTTTACATTTAAATTATTTATATACAAATCTTATGTATAAGTATACAACTAAACATTAAAAAATAATAAAGAATTTAAATAAAGTACATTTTCTGAAGAAAGCTTAAAACAACACGATCCACTGTAACATGCTGCTGTTGGTGCGCATGAAAGTTTTATCTGACAATTAGCATTTGAAGTTGCGAACCAACGCCGTCGTCTCCATTTTTACCGTCGCCATCTTTGATGTCGCCATTGCCATCGCCATCGCCATCGCAATCGTTAAAGCCATCGCCATTGCCATCTTCATTGGCGTCGATGGCTGCTGTCAAGTTGCCGAGCAGCCGCCAGGGCAATTATAAGCTGAGATTTTTGCCTTTTAATGGCCACTCTGGCAAACCCTTGTAACCAGGCAAAACGGTCAAAACGGGTAGAAGGGGCAAAAGTCACAGCAATTCAGACCCAAGATCCTTACAGACGACTGCAGATGCTGCATAATTGTAAACCTATGTATGTATGTATGTATGTATGTATGTATGTATGTATGTAAATGTTACTGTAGATATTGACCTGGGCAATGTCCGTTCTATGATTGTCGCCTTCTAAACGATTTACAATCAATGCGAATGAAGCACACAACTATACTATTTGTATTTATATGTGTATGTTTATTCGTATTTGTATTTGCATTTGTATTTGTGTTTTGTATGCATGTACGTGTGTGAGTATTGTTGTTTGTGTTTGTTTATTTATGTCTGTGTGGGTGTTATTATGAAAATGAAATTAGTTTTGTCATAAAATATTCATTAGCTTGGGCATTGTAATTTGCATTAATTGAATTGTTTGTTAAATTGGAAAATTTTCAACGCCATTTTGCAAATGCTGCTTGGTTTGCTTCCAGCCAAATGTCCACTGCCCATTTCCAGCGTTTTACCAAAAAAACAACAATAACCATAACAATTTCGAATAAGCAAAACAACAACAACAACGCCAACGACAACGACCACTATAACAATAACAATAATCATTTAATGATTTAAATATGACCACAATGCGATTAAAACCAAAAAAAAAATATATATATACTATATATGGCAACAAAAAAATAATAATAATAATCAGTAAATAAGAAAAAGCCTTCAAAAAAAAACAAAAACCAAACAATATGAGTGTATGCAGTTCGATAATTTTTTGTGTTTTTGTGCGAAAATTAAATTTTGGCTTGCAAGGAAAGTAAACTATTTTGAACATAGGAAAAGTGTTCAGAAAATGTCTTGCAAGATTCAAACCCAAATATTGATGATAGCTTATTTGTCAAAAAGAGTTTCGCTCTAAATCAGTTCGATTAAGCTGCTTAAACTATTTCGGGAATATCTTTTGTTTTCAATTCATTAAACCGGTTAATTCCCAATGGTAGTTGCATATAGACCAAACTTGTATTTACATAAGACGATAAATCATTAACCACATAGATACGTATGCAATCGCACAATGATCATTTGCTCAACTCTCCAGGACCTAATAATACTACTGCCCCGCGACCCTTAGGATCGCAGCTCCAATGTCACAGATGGGTTCAGGACATAGCTGCTTCATTTCCTGAAATATTTATATAGCCCGTGATCCATCTGAATAATTGAGTATAAAAACTCGCTAAATAGATCTTTAAGTTTGCTAACTAAATATTTCGAATAAAATAGAGATTTAAATATGAAAAATTATTTAGCCGTGCTCCGGAAACCGAATCCGCATGTTTTATTCGGATTCGTTTTGAAACCGAATGTTGGGTGCTCCCGTTTCCACCAAACCGAATTTTTCATGTGCTTTGAAACCGAATGGTATGTTGCATGTGGAATTAAAACGAATCGCCAAAATAGGATTAAAAAAGCACGCACTTTATATTGAAATAATCTTTTAAATATTCTTTGATATTCTTAGATTCTATTTATGCTAACTTTAAGTTGAATATTTATTGACATTTACTTTTAATTAATTTTTTTTTGACTCAACCCAAAAATTAGCATGCACAGCCAAACCGAATTTTTGTTTTGTTTGTGTATGCGTGCATATCGCATGGCCGAAAATTTCCCTTGTAACAAAAGTAGCTAAGTCTTGTTTAATTTCAATAAATATTGTTGCTAAAGTATTACTATTATTGTGTTATTTTCTTTAATATTCAAAATAAGAAAAAACTAGCAATATTTTAATGAAAATCAAATGTAAACAACATGTATGTACTTATCCAAAGATGCAAGACTGCGGCAGCCATGTCAGCTGTTTTGTATCAAACAAAAATTTCGCGCCAACAAACAGAATTTAAGTACATTCTTAATCAAAAGAATTTAATGCTAAAAAATATATTTATTGCAGGGGAAATCACAAAAGCAGCGATTAGGATATAGGATAAAGGATTCTTCCATAATCTTACGCCTTCTTTTAGCTTCAAAACAAGCAATTGAGAAAACAAATGGCATTTTTGCAATATTTATAAATTTTTATCGATAAAAACGAGGGAAATATACAAATGTATCGAAAATAAAAAAGGAAATTATCGACAAAAAATTCGGATTCCGGAGCACGCAAAGCCGAATCCGAACAAAATTGTTCGGTTTGGATTTCTCGGTTTCCGGAGCACGGCTGATTATTTTGCTTTGCACAGCTTTTGCTCACATTATCAATAAATATTTTACAATTTACGAATATCTACTCTAAGTTACTGAGGAACCAATTTGAAATTGTTGAATTTGTATTGCTGACAAATTTTGCTATTACTTTTCAGTTATCGTTAGTTTTGATATACAATTATATGTATCATCTGCAAATGATAATATTTTGGCAGCTTGTTCATTAATTGAAGCAGAAATTTATTGAAGAACTCTGGTCTACCATAATCCCATCCACTCAACTTTGTTTTTCTTTTATCTTAGGCTACATTTTAATATATATGTAACAATTGGTTTATTACTTACCATTTTATAAATTAAAAGCACCATTTATGGAATTATCAAATGATTTCTCAAAATCAATAAGTTTTATTTCACAAAAAAAAATGCAATTTTAATAATTTAATCCTAAATTTTGAAAAGAAAAATAGATAAAATTAAATTAAAATAATAGTGCAGTGTATACCATACTTAAAATAAACAGCCATTATATGTATTTATTAAATAAATAAGAAACTCTTTTCCGTAGATTACTTTGGTGCTTAACTTTTTTACAATTGCATTCAGTACAGGGTATGAGGGTGCTTGAATTATGATTCAGAAAAAATTAAAATATTTTTTAAATAAAGTTTTTATTTTTAAAAACAATTTAAGTGGGTGTTAAAAATCACAAATCTATCGGGCATTAATGTTATGCCTAATAAGCCCTATTATGCGATTTTCTTTTATACAAATTTTCTCTCTCTTTATTTCTATATTTTCAGGTGAGTCAAAGCAAAGCTGAAGCTGTTTTTGTGGTCGATACTAAAGTAAGAAGTAAGCAAGAAATTGCCAAAAGGCGCATAAATTTATGCATACAAATGTAATGATGTGTATGTAAGTAAAAGAAGATTTTCTTATTGATTAAATTACACATACATAGCCAGTCTTACACATACCATTTTGAAGCAGTCTGTATATGGTGGTATGTGGTGGCCATTATATTGTGTGGGTGTGTGTGTGTGTGTCCCTTAGAGGCATTAAAAAGGCACAAAGCAGCCAACACACACAATGACATGTGTGTGCGTGTGCGTCTCGACAAATTTGAAGCCATTACAATATATATATATATATACATATATCTTGAATGCCTTTTTGGTTATATTCACATTGCGCCAGAGGGTTTTTATTTTCAGCCATATTCGGACGTCTTTTTCCCTGCTATGGTTTCCTTTATTTCATCATTTACATTGCTCTTATTTTACTTCTATATGTGTGTGTGAGAGTTTTTTTTTTTACTTAATTAATGCTGTCACACATATCGCACCGCATTGCTGTCGTGTGCTGCCAGGAGTGTGCCAGAAATCTTTGGATGGCTTTCTTTAAAAAAAAAAAAACGTCGTGGCAAATCTTAAATGATAGATTACCAGGGTTCTGAAAGATACTTCAGGCTAATCAATTGATTGCCTTTTCGGTTTGACCAGAGTTACTCGGCTGAAATTCAGCTGTAAAATATGTTTGGAACACCACTGATTCATTCACATTTTGATGTTGCGCACGTAAGTATGCTTTATTGTGCCTGCATACGGTCACACTAGCTCAGTGATGGGCAGTCTCTCAATTTACATAACACGCTTGGATAGGGCACAAGATTCTACCGCGGCGCAATCGGCACACGCACAGGTGAAAGTGTGACAATTGTCTCTCTCGTTTGAGCATCCCTGCAGTTCGCTGTTTGTAGCGACTTACCGGTATATTACTTATTATAAGTATCTCTCCCAATTGTTTTTTATTTTATACATGTCGCCAGTACTTTACCATAGACAAGTCTTGAGTAGTTGTACACGGAAATGTATACAGTAATTTACCACAGTAGTGCTGGAAGTAACATCGATGCATCGATGTTTTTAATTTTTTCCGATCATCGATACTTTTATTTCGATTTTCGATTATCGATCAAATTCTATTACGGACAAAATATGGGCAATCAACGGCATCCACGTCGCAGAAATAGTAAGGTTGACTCAATTTTGTCACTTCAACAATATTTTAATGTCGAAAACTTCGATTCAAGCATGTGACCGTTGAATTACTGGAAAGTAATACCTTTTAAGGTTTAGCAAGGATGACAATCTAGTGAGCGACAAGCGGAGTTCGCTAAAATCAAAAAACTTTGACATGATTTTATAGACTGCAATTCTGACTGGAACAGAACATTTTTTTGTTATAACTCACAGGATCACAAAAAAAGTGGTGTTAACTTTACATGTGACAGAGGAACCCCTTATGGACTTTTGGCAGCTGAATCCGATTATTATCCAAATTATCTCGATTTATGGGATTTTTTGGTGGTTATCCATAACCCATGTGTGAAGGAGGGATGCCTCTATCACCTGTTAAGTTTACACCACTTTCTTTTGTGGCCTGTATTATCTTTTGCTTTCGTTGTATAACCTTTTGGATGGTTATTTATTATTTCTTTGCTTATTTTTCTATGAAATGTTATTAATTTTGCAATGTATTGTTAATGATAATGAATATATTGTTATCTCTTGGTTTGTTTGTTAACCCTTTCATGCACTTGTTGTTTCTGTACAACATTCCACTTTGAGATCATATATCTTTTAAACTACTGTGAATTTTTTGGTGAATTGAAATAAAAACGAAACTTAGATCTCCTGACTTTAATGTTGCATTATTATTTAGCCTGATTTTTTAGCGTTTGAATGTCATATTTTGATTTTTGTTGGCTTGAGTCGGACTTTTTTTGGGCAGCGAAAAAATTCAAATTTTAGTTGATAAAATTAATAACTAAACAAAACACCAGAGCATTGGTTATTTTTTTACTGCTTAAATACTTTATAAAAAAGCGAATTACAACAAGAAACAAGGTAAATTTACAATACATAGTATTAATACAACGTAAAATCGATATGTTGTATGTATTCAACATCGTGCATTAACAGAGTATTTTGTGTATTGTTGTTTTTATCTTTGCGGGTTGCAAAAATAATTTAGATTGCAAATTTGTTAAGTTCAATTATTTTTTCCAGCTGTATATATTTTATCTATATAAGATATGGATCGAAGGATACAACGTAGGAAATAACATTTTTTGATAAGAAGCAGAAGGTAATTGTGTGGTAAAAGACGTCATTGTGACAGAGGACATAGACATCTCCAACTTTGATAAATCCCAGTTACAAATAATTCAAAAATATTAAAAGGTTGATCTTAACAGAATAAAGTTGAGAAAATAAAGACGTGGAACAGTCGGGGGATAATTCGTGGGAGTCTTATGGGTAATGATATAGCAGTGTGCACACCTCTTCAATACTTCCAAATGTATTTCGATAATGATATGATTCATAAATTTTCTGATGAAATTTTTAATTTACGTATTTTGCTTCTAATGGGATAGTTAAAATTCCTTTAATAGATGAGGCTATGAGTGGAAAACGATTTGAAAAAAAGCAATATTAACTTTTCTCTAGTATTAACGAAAAGAAAGATGACTCTGAATATGATATATTGCATAAGTGGCCTAATTTAAAAGACCTAATTATGATTTAGACGAAACTTATGATAACAGACGAAATGTTAAAGTCATTCACTTGGTAAAGGATATACCAGCATATCGACACTTTAAAGTATTTTTCGATAAAAAAAGAAATTTCGGCAACTGGAACCGTTTCTTCCAATCGTTTTGGAAAATGTAAATAGGATTCTGAAGCAAGATTAGAGAAGAAAAAAAATAGGAGTTACTAAATTTTGAAAAATTTGATTTAACTTTGTTATTTGACCACAATATAGTAAAAAAAAAACGTCAAAAAAATTCTACCTGTCCTGTGCAAAAAGCGTGCATGAAAGGGTTAATTCCATTTTATTATTTGAAAATACTTATTACTTACTGAATTAATTTAAGCATTCAAAAAATGGCCGCCACATGTACTTCGATGTATCGAAGTTAAAAAATATTGTTGGCCAACATCGATGTTTCTCCAGCACTATACCACAAATATGTCTGAAATAATTTACCACAAACAATCCGGAAGCTATTACCGATTATTATTAGTAAATACAATAAATCGAATAAATAAATGTGTGGGCAGAATTTTTCACTAAAAGTAATTTACATTTCAGTAATATAAATATATAATATAAATAAAATTGTGCAAATTTTAAAAATATTTAAATAACAAATATGTCCTTTTTAAGTATAAATACTTCAAAAAATAAAAATACTTAAATTATATAAAATAAATTAATTTTATACTTTTGGCATTTGCTTCTATTATTTTTTCTGAAAACCATAATGATTTTATTTCTATTTTATTCTCCAGGCCTTATTATTGTTGTGATAGCATTTATCTGTAATATCAAATGTTTAAAAAAGTTGGTCATTGTAAATAGCTTATTTTATGACTTTATGACTTACATATTGCTGTTAATTTTCCTCGTTTCATGTTTCCTTGGATTGAATGGGAATTTTTTTTATATTTTTGAAAATTACATTATTTACGTATTATCCGATATTAATATAAGAGAACTTACCCTTTACTGTTCGATTTTCTAAAAACCCTTGCTGTCTTTAATATGAATTCTATTAAAATAAGGACTATACAAATACCTCTCTCTTAACATTTCAATAAATAAATACTTTGCTTACCTATTTTTTATTCTATTTGTTAATCCTTCGTTTTAAAACACAAAAAAAGGGGCTCAGTTGTGACGCTTATTTTCTTTTATAGAAATATGTTTTTTTGGTTACAAACAATTAACTGTTGATAAAAATAAAATTTGACTCGAACAATAAATTAATAAAAATCGCAAAACACGTACGCTCTTATTTAACGTAATCGACTTAAGAGCAAGCTAAAACCAAAGCAATTTTCTGTCAGATTTACTGTAGTCAAAGTAAAGATACAGAGAGAATATGTGTTGGGGAAAGGCTTGTAAGTTGACACCCGATAGCTTTTTGTCTATATCTCGACATTGAATACACATAGACATCGATGTAAATACACCGCTGGAAAGAGAAAAGAAAGAGCTATAATCCAAAAGAAGCAGATCATTTGAAATATACAAAAACAGAAATTTTCCAAAGAGCTTGAAAACGACCACCAAAAAAAAAGTAATGTAAGTTGCCACCCCTGCAAAAACCGCTGAAAATTCGAAAAAAAAAACTGAAATAAAAACGCATGATTGATAACATTTTTGAAAATTTATTGATTTTAATTTAAACTGAACATTAAATTGAATTTAAAAAAAAAACAACAAAAATTTCACTTTCCACAGAAGTCAAAATTATGGTTTTTTGTGATCGGTCGACGTGCAGCCATACTGAAAATGAATTGTTATGGAAAATATTGAAAAAATATATCCGAAAATGGCAGATAAATTCACTAAAAACAATTCAAATTAGTTTCAATGATAATTCCACACAATAAAAAAGTCATACAAATAACTAAGCAATGGTAAAATATGAAAATAGATAGATGGCAACTTACAAACCGAAAAAGGTGGCATCTTACATTTTTGAAGACGTTTTGGAATGCATTGAAAAATATTTGTCTATTCACTGTTAGTTCGAAAACCATTTTTGATTATGAAAATTCATTGAATTTCAGTTCCAGCATATATATTTACCTTGATTTTTCACTTTGATTTGATCACTTTTTGAGCGCAATCAAAAATAATGTTTTTTATTTTCCGATTTCATTGAAAATAATTTTTATTTTTGTTATATTTTGTCCCACACACACTTTTGCGTTTTTGCGTCTGTCATCGAAGATAGCTGGAATTTTGGTGTTTTTATTGCTCGAACGTCAAAATCGAGCAGGGGTGGCAACTTACAAGGCATGGCAACTTACCCCTAGATAAAAAACGTTACTCTCGTTTTTGTTTCAGTAATTTTTAGCCGCAGCGAGTGTAAAACACTCGCAAAAAAGGAAAAGAAAAATCTCGTTTGCCTAAGTAAGCAAGGCAACAAATACATACAATTTTTTCGCTTATTTTACTGGCGACATGTCGCCAATTACCGGCGGCCGAACTGTAGGGATGATCGTCGATCTTTGGCTCTTGTACGCTCTTGCTTACTGCGCTGCTTACTCACACAAAGAAATGTTTGCTTGTATGAGTTTTGCCCACCACTGCTGCAGCTCATGTGCCCGGTCATACTAGTGACTAGTGACTAGTACAATGAATTGCCATTAGCTAAATAGTTTGATGCTCGTTTAATAAAAACTCTCTCTATTTTGTTATGCTTTTCTCTTTTTGTAGTTGTACGTTTTCTTGTTCTTGTTGTCATTTAGAGCTGCTACCTGCATCTGTCACTCTAGTCTCACTCTCCGAGTCTGTGTGGCCGGTCAGGAGTGCCTCAAATGCGGCAACACTTTTCTGCACTTTTGTCGCTTCTACGTCACAGTGAGCAGCGGAAAGTGAAAAATCCCAAACGGAAATACATTCATTTGCTTGTTTTACTTTTCCAATTTCCAATGCCGGAGGTTGCCATCGTTACACATGTACGCTCAGGCACTTTTCTATCTGTCTAAATGTCTCTGTGTTTGTGAGAGTATGTCAGTGTGTGTGTGTGTGTGTGTGTGTGTGTTGGACTGTGAGTAAGAGTGTGTGAATATGTGTTGTGCCTGGCTGCCGCAGTCACGTTTGAAACATTAAAGTTAGATTTATGACTTTTCGGGTTATAAAATGACTTTAGATTGATTCCCGTCACATGATGACAGTTTTTCGTTTTTCATTCAGTTCTCACACACACACACACACACTTGCAGGCACTCCCCCACTCAAGGCAGTCTCTAACATATGTATGAGGAGTGTATGCTCATTCATTCGCATTCCTGTCAAGCGTGTGGCTTGCCCTGCAGCACAGTGGCTCATGGGCTGCTCTGTGGCTCCTCTGTGGCTCTCGGTGGTCCTCTGGCCTTGCCCAGCTATTTCTTTGGCAGTTATTCATGCCGAGTACGACTTGACTTCAGGAATAGCTCCAGCTGGAGTCGGAAACCCGGCAATGGGGCACCAGGCACCGGGCACCATGTGTAGACAATGAATTTTTAAGTTGTTTATAAGTTGCCTTGCTGTCGCTTTGCTCATTTTTTTTCTACTCTCCTCTACTATTTCTTTTTTCTTCTTTTTCTTTTTGTAGGGGGCGTCATGTTACAAGCTCTATATGCACGCCTTTAGCAGTTGCCGCCCTAGTCCGCCCCCTAGTCTACCTCTGAACGATTCACTCTCTGTACTCACTATCTCTTCCTCTGCGTAAATGCGTAAGCCCAAGACAGTCGTTGGTACGCTTGGCTGCCGCATCTAAGTGGGCAGAGACAGACAGGGAGACAAACAGAGGGATCCGGTTTTGGGGGCGTCCTGGACTGGGGCATTAATTTAAGTATACATTAATTTCAATGCTGTTGAAATTTGACAAATTGTGGCACAAAATGACAAAGGCAGAGCGCCAAATGTATATAAAGTATGCCGCGGCATGTGCCCCACATTGACATACATAAGCTTTATCATTTGTATAAACACACACACACACACACACACTCACACAGAGATACACACATAAGCGTTTACGTTATTAACGAGCGCATACAGTCACAGTTGGCCGCAACTAGGCGCATTACTTTTGGCCTAATCAAAGGCAATTTTTAATTAGCCAGTGCAGCAAAAGCAAAGAGTCCAGTGATTATTGCTAACCTCATTTTAGCCTGGACGCCATCGCACATTGATGAAGAAATGTCAGGCAGCAGCGCATTAGCACGTACACTGAGAGAAATAGATCGAAAGTAGAGTGGGCCTAGCCAAGAACTAGTCTTTAACTTCAGGCAAATCATGGATTTTTTCGCCGAAAGGTCAAGAAGTCCAATAAAATTTTATTAATCGAACGGACGCACGGTATCATATTCGTACAGTTGAGTACTTTTCCTTTTTAAGAACATGCTCAAAACATTTCTGAAAAGTCAAGCTAGTTCCATTTGTTTGAAATCGGTTTGTTCTCAAGGAACTGAACTATTTGTAACTCGCGCGTTGCTTTAAAATCTTTTCACATATTTTAGGTGTAATAAAAATAATTTCATTAGTAATTCAAATTTCTTTGAATTTTTGCTGGATCGATTTGAAGACCTACAAAAAGAAGGCGATTTTTCTCGCTGTGCATGCATTGACTGACCACCACGAAAGCCGCATCAAATGTCCGTGTTCATTAGCAGCGTCCTGACAAAAGGAAGCCATTCGCGATAGAGTTATCAAATGCAACCGCACAAACTAAAAGCTGCAGAGGGGGGTGGCATAACCCTGCACCACCCCCTCCTGCTCACTATTCAGCTCACTTAAAATGCCGGTGCACACATACATTGTAATGGCTGTGGGGTGTTTTGGAGTGTGTACTCGGGGGGAGTACGTGGTTCACTTGGGTACGGCAGATTTGAAGCGCTAATTACGTGGTCATTAATTGCGCTAATTATTTTTCATTTTCTGCGCTGCGTTTTTCCACTACTTTCTTTTTAATGCTAGCCGGTTTTTTTTTCAGTTTTTCAATTCCAGGCATTTCATTTTGCGTCATTTGCATGGTGCATTTGCATTTACCAACACTGTGCCATACTTTCTCTCTCTCTCTCTCTCTCTCGCGCTCAAACTTACTGTGTCTATTATGGCTGCGTTGCGATATTCCTTCTTGTTCTTTTTGTTTTTGTTTTCTTTTTGTCATTATAAAGACTTTCTTCTGCATTTTGCAGCGTTACTTTTTTTTTTTTGTGTAATAAGAAAATGCGCATGAGGTAATTTTCCTGACTATTTGCAGCATTTTGAAATTGGGCACAGGGGTATGAGCCTAGGGTGTTGGGTTGCGTGCTACCATACCAACATTTCTGCGGTTTATTTCTCATGCGGTGAGCGCGCTTTAAACCGCAAGTGACCGACATTTTGTGTTTTCCTCGTTGTTGTTATTGTGGCTGCTGCTGCTAAGCAGAAATAAAAATGGCCAAAATGTGAGCGGACCCCCTTCCTATATATACCCCCTCTCAGAGCTAAGCATTTTCTGGGACTGCCACTGACGGCATTGCCGGTGTTTGACGGCGGTATTGGCACTCGTTGTAGGTGTCGGTTGTCTTTTGGTGACTGTGCCGGTGTCGGTGTCGGTGTCGCTGGTAATTTGATGAAAATGGCACTGCTCTATATTACACTTTGCGCTAATTGAAAGTTTCATCATCATCATCATCATCATCATCATCATCAGGAACAGAAACTGAAACAGAAATAGCGACGGCAGCACCAAAGACTAGAGCAAAGACTAAAGACATCCATGCTAATGCCGTCAAAGTGGAAGCCACTGGAGGTACTCGCAGTGCTTTGGTGGGGCAGTGTGTAAAAGCATCATCTATCTACACTGCATTATGAATATACCATGGCACCACAAGCTGGATAATACTCTTCCATCGGCTGTGTGTGTCTGTGAGTATCTGTGTATATTTGGGTGTGCAGATTGTGACTGTGTCAATGGCTCTGAATGTAATTGCATCTGCGGCTAAGCCTGGCAGGTGATGAGCTGGCTTAGGTTACCACTGTTGAATGGAACCCAAAGAGTAATGAGTCATCCAAGAAATTACATTGAATCAAATATATCACTAAGTATTTGAAAATAAATAGTTTAGATACATTATTAAACATTAGCGGAGTCACTTTGAATGCATTGTAATTTCCATTTATTCATATAGTTATAGTGTTAAATTAGTTATACATAGTAAATTATATGTCTTTTGATAGAATTTAATGAACAATAGCAAAATTACAAAACTTCACGAGCGACTACTCAGGCATCCTCTTTTGCTCTCAGCCTAAACCTTATTTGAGTGTTATATTCAGTAGTCGAGTCCGTTGGTCTGGGTTTTTCTGAGAATCTCACATTAATATTTTGTACATGGATATTTTGCGCAGATCTTAAAGTTGTAAATTAAGTTTAAAGTGTGAGCTATCCAGATTTAAATTCATTGACTGGCAATGACAAGAGCACTGTTTATTTTTTTAGTGTTTTTATATTTATGTAACAAAAAATTGCATTAAACTAATTTTAATTTTTCTGACGAAATATTTAAAAATTTATTGATAATACTAAGTGATGGTTTTTTTATTAACTTTTTTACATGCGATTTTGCGACATTTTGAAAATCAGTTAATGAAGAAATGTTAATTTTGTCAACAACGACTGTAAAGTGCTTCACAAATATCATCCTATCGTATACTTAATATTTTGATTTATTTATTTGTACTACACTTGGATATTTTTACACCAATTATTTTAATTTTTAGTTGTTTGACATTTTGCTTACAATGTTCTGAGCTGGATAAGCATATTTTTTATTATTTTTCTCCTTTCATAGCAATATAATTTGATTGGCTAACTAAGACAAACTGAAAGTGTTGATATAATACAAAAAAAATTAAAAATTTGGGAAATGGCGCCACAAATGAATTGATTATATTTTGGCCATTTTTAAAGTTTGCACAATACTTGAAATTAATCAAAATTTCAGTTAGCATTCTACTACTAACTTATTTACTAGTGCTCTGCAATTTGCGAGAACTTGAATGCAAACATGGTCAATACCAGCAGCAACTACTCCCGCCACCTGCACCCAGTCGTTTAGCACTTCTATGCGGCAATCGACATTTATGCGTGCAACCGACTCTGATTATGATTTAAACAATGATGCGACATTTCGAATGCAGGGAAAAGATGTGGTTTGGGCTATCTCCAGCTAGAAATTGGCTGGAACTGGCTTTTGGAATTGTAGCAGGGGGAAAACAAACATAATCTGTGACATTTTTAAAGCATGCAAAATAATGTTGGGCACCAGAGATGAGAGAGGAGCGCAGAGTGGAAACACTGGGTCTTTTGGGCGCTGGCACGTATCTAATTTGTGCCATCTAACAAAATACAAACAACAATTCCAGCAGCAACAACAAATGCGACAAGAAAAACAATGGTAACAATGGCAAGCGTATTAGCAGCTTGAAAGTTGGAAAGCATTTGTCCTGGTCTTCCAGTGGGATAAAGACGCAGGGGTCACAAGGAGTCACAACAACGACAACAACAACGAGAACAAGAACAAAAGTAAAAGCTATAAGAGAGAAGAGCCAAGTTTGACAAAGTTTTTATACTCTTGTATATCTAATCGATCGTACTTACCTATGTAAGGAGATACGAGTATATGCATAATACATTTTTTGGACTTTTGGCTTTCTTTAGGAATTTACCCAAAAAAAAAGATTCTAACTAATGGTTACTTAGAGTAATGAAAAGTGCTGCACTATCTTCAAGAATTGTAAATTATGCTTTTTGTTGTACCTATAGTATAGGTATTTTGCATCTTTGGGACTAAAATATCGTTTCTTAAATACGGCAAGAATGCAAGTAGTTTATGGCAAAGTAATCTGACTTAGGTAAATATTTAAAGTTCTTACTGGTTATTAAACTAGTTACATTTTTTTCCTGGTCCTACAGTATTTTCTGTGCTTAAATTTTTTAAAGAATATCAAACGTGAGTTTTTGATGTGGAATTTGAAACTCCGGAGCTAATCTAGCTAGTTAATTGTTGGATTTTTCAAACATCTGGGCTATAATATTGACTGATATCCCTTAGAAACACATTATAAATAAATCAAAAATCTTAAATCTTATAGTAAGTAAAACTTAATTTTGCATCAAAATGAATCAAACTATAAAATAATATTAATTAATATGCAACTACTTTATACATACATATGGGCGGAAATATGTGATGCAGGCCATTTTCTAGGTCGGTCTCTTCGATTTTGATTATGCATATAAGCCAATATTAAGCTTGTTAATTTTTTTTCTAAATTTCGAATATTTACCGAGTTGTCGATAACTGAATATTAAGGCAGACTATTGTTTCTACTAATAATGATAAAAAAAATATTTTAAAACAAAAGATAAAATTTTTAATTGATAATAAAAATTGAATTTCGTTAAATAAAACTTTTTTTTAATTAAAAAGTGATCTCACCTTTGCTCAAATATAAATCAATAACTCTTCTAATTGAGGAATTTGTGCTTCCTTTACCAGAGTACACAGCACCTTGAAATATTGGCAACTAAGCATAGCTCCTTGGAATGGAAAGATAAAAAATACTTGCCATGAATATCATAACAGCATCTAAAAATATTCAAGGACAATAGACTCAAAACCGGTTTTTGGCAAATTAGATTTTTCTCGTGCTTTCAAGATATGTTCATTAAATCAATAAATTCTCACGATTCTGAACTGAACTGAAGGCTACAAAAACCCGCTTAATCCTTTTTGACCTTAAAAATTAAAGGGTTTTAGGCTGGGCAACCATTACATAACCAGAATGATGGGAGAAAGTTATCGACTCCAGCGTTCAATTAAGAACTCATTAATGTATAATGAAAAAAATACATAATTTCAAAATTATACATTATATGCAAAAATGAAAGTGAAAACCGGAACTGGCCTATGGGTTCGTATAAAGCAATTCGTATGTGCACTACAACAGATTAAATGATAAAACCAATATTTATATTACTTGTTAGGGTATAAAAACAAAGTGAAAGAACAACAAGAAACTTTTCACAGATGTGTTGGTCATATGTACATATGTATAAGTGTGTGTTGTGTAATTTTCCTATCTATAAAACGTTTTCCTTGCAAGTGTTTTGTCCAACTAACTGAAAGTCATTTTAGTTTTGCCTTGGTCATCTTTTTGTTGTTTTCCTCTTTTTATACCCTTTATCCGAAATGTATAAAGGTGTGTTCACTTAGTGCCCTAAGAGACTTTACGTAAAATCTAAAAGGAAACAAGTAGGACCACACAACCTTTGTAGCGAAATGATCTAAACGGTCAAAAAAATCGATTGGACCAAGTCCGTATATTAAAGACCAAAATAAAAATATCGATGGTCCCAATAGAATTTTGTGTTTTACTTCCACATATGACAAACATTTCATTAAATTCGAACTAAAATATAAAAGATTTCTTTTATTTTTGAGGATACAAAACTCCTGTTAGAAACCCCACAGATGACAACACAAACATTTGCTTTCAGATAATATGCATGCACGAGTATTGTTTAAATGATTAGAAGCCAATACAAAAAAACCCACCAGGGAAGCAAGAAGTGGCTAACTGAGTTTCAAATCGCCAATAAAAGTGATAAAAAGTCCAGTGATACTTTAAAAGACAATTATTTATATAAATAAAATTCCTTTTTGTCGAAAAAAAAATATGCTTATCAAACTGCCCTCGTATTAACATAGACACCAAAATCGGAATGTGCGCTCTGGAAATTTATCAGGGTATAGTGCACATTATAGTCGGTATGCTTCGACACTCTCTCTTTCTTTTGCCAAAGTTTGCACACACACACGGACAGATACACACACTCACCCACACAGATACGAAATGCAGAGCATTAACAAGAACATCACTCGATAGCTTTATGAATTGTATCTTTTATGGGCATTGTCTAGTTTAGCGCAGAGTTCGAGCATAAACTCAAGAGCACAAGAGTCCAAAAGTTCCCGAGTCCGAGCTTATTGAAGCCGTAAATAGCTAGATATGATTTTCTTCCACCATTTTTTTTTCTTTTTGTTTTTTTTGTGTGCTTTTCTTACTGCTGTTTTGTTTGTTTTCGTCTGTCTTTGTTGTTGGGCAACGTGGTTCTTTCTGGCTGGTTTTTCATATTAAATATATAAATATACATAAATATGGATGGTAGTATACTATTCCATTTGCTTGTGTTTGTGTTTGATTTAGCCCTAAGCTACAACAACAAAATGAAGACATAAATGGACAGTTGAAAAATATTGCATATAAAGTATGGCAAACAAAGAAGCAAAGGAAGAAGAAGAAGAGGACGAAGAAGACAAAGAGCAATAGAAAATAGAGAACAAAACAAATTCAGAATACCGTGACAAGACAGATTGAACATGTCACCAAAGTCAAGCAAAAAGTGTTACGCTTCAATGTCTCTCACATACGATACATATATCCTGTATATAGTAAATTCCTAGTATATAAGCATCCGTGCTACATATACATATATATACTTATGCAAGTATTTTTTTTTCGAGCAGCAGCCATCTTACGGTAACGCTAACATCTCTGACAGCCCAGGCGTGTAATTTGAAACTTGGAGTAAAAAAAGAATCAAAAGTTTAAAAAAAAAAAAATAGTCAGACATGTTGCAAATGGCCATGCCTCGCATTTTGTGGTTTACTCTGCAAGTAGTACTCGGTTTTTCAGCTTCAGGAAAAATGCGGCATAGAAATTCGACATTAAAATTTGTATGGAATTCATGCTGCCGCACTTCAATTCATTTCAAAAAGAAATAAAACTTCAAACAATAAGTTCGTTTTACCAAGATGCTTGCCATCACCACGGGTAGCCTTTAAACAAAAGACATAAAATTTAAGATCGGATGAAGACTTCAAAGGAAAGACTCGAAAATTTATAAAGAGAAATCTCAAAACAAGCTAGAGCCGCCAAATTCGGTTCGTAATCTCACCTGGGCTCAATAAAAAAGAAACCAATTTAATAATTCTCTTCTCAGTACACTTGTTCTTTGAAAAGTCTCTGAGCAGTTCAGAGAAAGACAGTCTGTGCAACCCAAAGAAGACAAAAGACTCCACGTTACAAATTCTTCAATGAATATACACATATGTGTATATGTCTTGGTAATTGTTTATGTGGTGAGTGTAATTGCTCTAAAATTGCATTTAAATATGTTTTTCTTTTTGTCATTAATTTAAAAAGTAAAACTAAAGGCAGCTTTTCAGATGCAAAAGATCAATATATAATTCATATTACATTTAATCACTCAAAAAGAGAAGAACGATAGAAATGTATCAAAGAGAGCTGCAAAAGGTTACTCGAATTTTGTATGAAGCTATTACATTGGCTCAGCAACCTGAACTGTTTGATTGTGAACAGGTTGTAAACGAACAAGTCAGTTGCAACACACTCGAGTCATAATCATACGATCAAGTTTTTGCATCGGTTTTATGATAATAATTGTTCGAATCATTGTAGACACACACACGTATGATCAAACCAACTGTATGAGTGTCGAGTCACCTTTATGAGTGAGCTACTTGATGCATTTGAAATTATAGTAAAAAAGTTTTGAATCCCTAGTGGACCACAGCTGATACATTTTTCCAACCCATTCAAAATTTTGCCTTACAATTAAATCATGCACAATATACCCAAAGTGAATACATTTTTATGGTCCGAACTTGAATACAAAATGTGTTTTTTAAGAATTGTGTTTGGTTTGTCCTTGAGCCCATTTAACCTAAAATAAAATAAAAACAATTAGGAAGCAGCTTGCTTTGAGAAACATAACGAGACAACATTATTCTCACTCTTGCCTCTTATATACTATGTGGCGATTACACTAGTCGACGATGAAAAATCTCCAGAGATGAGACTTATATTTTATGTTAGGGTAATGTTTCAGCGTTAAAAAACCGTTTTTTTTTTTATCCTCCCATAGCTTGTTTTTTTTTATGGCTATTTTAGTGAAAAATGTCATTTTTCAAAATACGGTTGCACATATGAGGTCATAAAAACTGTACTAATTCGAATTTTTTCATTATTATTTTTTTTTTCAAAAGAAGAGAGTACTACCTTTCCAAAATGCCCCAAATCATAAAAATTTGAAACCTTAAGAAAAAACTACAGCTGAAAGAGTGTGCCCAAAACCCCAAAAAACACAACATTTTGGTGACTTTTTTTGCAAATATCGCTATTTCTTTCAGAAAAACTCCTTGACACTTAAAAAGTTAGCTATTTAATGTTATTGGTCATGATATGTAGATGCGATTTCTATATAATTTCGTCTTTTTATGTCAAAAAATGACTAACTTATTGCATTTTTAGTAAAAATTAAAAAAATGTCCTTTTTTCGACGTAATTTTTTTTTTGTCACTTTTAACTGCATTTAACCTTTGAAAAGTGATTCACTCTTCTATATTTGAATTTTTTTACAAAGTACGATTCAGTACCTTTCAAATAAGCCCTTTTTCGACAAATTCGAACTGCCCATTGAACGCCAGTAGCTGAATATATCACTATAAGTATACGAAAAATCATGATTTCACCAAAAAAATATGACATTTTTTGTTTATAATGGTGCTTTAATAAAACATTAATTGGGGATTTACAGTATAATTTTTTATTGCATATAACGGTTACAAATTTATCAACAACAATCTTAAAAAAAATTAAAAAATTCAAAAAATTAAAAAATTAACTTAAAATGCATATTCGTTTTCATTCTTTTGAGTTTTTTATCTGATTCTCGAATCAAAAACCAGCAATATTCACCCAACATTTTTTCCGTGAAACGACCACTGAATCGATCTTCCATATTTTTAATGTCCTGATGAAATCTTTCACCGTGTTGGTCGCTCATTGCACCCAAATTTTCTGGAAAATATTGATAATGCGATTTCAAAAAATGCATTTTCAGACTTAATATTGAGCCAATTTTTTCGTACCAATGAAGCATTTCATCAACAATAAATTTAGCATTTGGGCTTGTTTGATTCCCAAGAAATTTTTCTATCACTTCCTGAAAAGAGTTCCACGCTTGCATTTGATCAGGTGCCAAAGTTTTTCTAAATTCGTTGCTTTTCATTGTTTTGCGAATTTGAGGACCAACAAATATTCCTTCCTTGACTTTTAGCTTGCTTAATTTAGGGAACTCGTTTTCTAGGTAAGCGATTGCCAAATCATTTCCATTTTTCCCAATTGCCTTAACAAAATTTTTCATTAGACCCAATTCGATGTGCAGTGGAGGTATAATAATGTTTTCTTTTGCGACGAGTGGTTCGGATACAACGTTATATATACCAGGAGTGTATTCTATCCTTTCAGGCCATAGATCTTTTTTGAAATGGTCTTTACTGTTGTATAAACAAAGAAAACAGTTGTATTTTGTGTAACCGCTCTGCAATCCCATTAGGATTGCAATAACTTTAAAGTTGCTTAAAAGCACTGCTTTCATACTCGTGATAGCGAGATAGCAATAAAGCCTATTTATGTTGACCATATATGGGCATGTTCAAAATTCCTCGCCATCAATTGTATATACATATATATATATAGGTATATATATTAGGTGCGCAACTAACTTCTTGCTGTTTGTCAATAGATGGCATTAGCTGAGAAAAACTCAAAAGAATGAAAACGAATATGCTTTTTTAGTTTTTAGTCATATTTTTTTGGTGAAATCATGATTTTTCGTATACTTATAGTGATATATTCAGCAACTGGCGTTCAATGGGCAGTTCGAATTTGTCGAAAAAGGGCTTGTTTGAAAGGTACTGAATCCTACTTTGTAAAAAAAAATTCAAATATAGAAGAGTGAATCACTTTTCAAAGGTTAAATGCAGTTAAAAGTGAAAAAAAAAAATTACTTCGAAAAAAGGACATTTTTTTCATTTTTACTAAAAATTCAATAAGTTAGTCATTTTTTGACATAAAAAGACGAAATTATATAGAAATCGCATCTACATATCATGATGAGTAACATTAAATATCTTACTTTTTAAGTGTCAAGGAGTTTTTCTGAAAGAAATAGCGATATTTGCAAAAAAAGTCACCAAAATGTTGTGTTTTTTGGGGTTTTGGGCACACTCTTTCGGCTGTAGTTTTTTCTTAAGGTTTCGAATTTTTATGATTTGGGGCATTTTGGAAAGGTAGTACTCTCTTCTTTTGAAAAAAAAAATAATAATGAAAAAATTCGAATTAGTACAGTTTTTATGACCTCATATGTGCAACCGTATTTTGAAAAATGGCATTTTTCACTAAAATAGCCATAAAAAAAAAACAAGCTATGGGAGGATAAAAAAAAAAACGGTTTTTTAACGCTGAAACATTACCCTAACATAAAATATAAGTCTCATCTCTGGAGAAAAAAAAAGTGTTAAATTTGTCGACTAGTGTTATCTTTAATATTTTTACTCCAATTTTAATGAATTAATTGCTGTGTTAATTGTTGAAAATTTGGCGCTTTAAAATTATTTGGGTGATGAACAAAATACTAGATCTGGGTAGACATACATATAAGGACTTCAATTGTCAAGTTAAGTTATCCGTATAGCCTCCTCGATCTAGGAGTTCATACTGACATACGGACCAAATTTTCTTTGTCGATCTGAACGTATTGGAGGTTACTTGGGGGTTCCTGTTTTATTTGCACAAACTTAATATACACTAACTTTAATTTCTGGGTCATGGAATAATGATCAAGCCAAATACTATATATGGCTAAAGTACTAAAATATTGTGCCGAAGCGAAAAACAAAATTTCAAAAATTAACAAAATACTATTCTGTATGTTGTATACATTTTTTTCACAATGAATTTTTGTGTTTTAAGAGCTGTAAATGGCTGTAAATTACTGTTTTTAAATGATATTTTAAATATATTATATGTACGATTTGTACTGTGTTCTTCACGAGTTTTTTTTTCCGTTCTTATCGCAGTGAACATGCAACATGCAAGATGACCTGCCAACTGCCAAGGTGGACGGCTGCAACATACATAGTATGTGTTTAAGTACGTGCCAAGTGGTCGGACTGAAGCAGGGTGGTGCAGTATGAATGTGTAGGGTGCAAGGGTGCAGGGAGCGCATTAATCAAAAATTTTAACTAAGAAATGGAATTGATTCGAGTGAAGCAAATGTGCGATATTATTCAATTTTTGATTTGCGCGCAACAATAGCAGCAGCAAAAGCTTCGAGAAAATCTAGATCTAGAGTAAAAAAAAACAAGAAACATTTTTCATTTTTCACCTACAATAGGTAAACGGACAGGAAAGTGCAGCTGGGCCAAAAGCAATCTGCATGAATTTCAACGAGCTGCAACATCATTTATACTGGCTTGCCACGGCTTAGGGGCGGTTGGCGGAAGAGTCCTGGATGATTGGTGTGGCGAAAATGCATGGATTTTTGTTAAAGTTTTTATTTTTTTTTTTGACTTAAATTGCCATTGGCCGAGTGAAGTGGCAGAAGAGTAGCATCGAGTGGCTTGGGAATGGCGTAACTCGGACCTGCCAATGTCGTCGCACTCACTCAGCGCATGAACATTTCTCATTCTCATTCTACATTCAACATTTATCGATATGCGCTGCTTGAGTTGATTGCGAGCATGATGAGTGCATTCATTGTCGAGCTGCTGAGTTGCAATAGCTGCTGTTGAATCACTGGACTCACTGCAGCTACTTTTTCCAACATCCATTATGGGGAATTCCCCCAGAGAAGTGCCAAAGTCCAGGCCACAAATGGTGTCGAGTAGTTGTCGCTCAAGTGACTGCTGCGAGTTTAATGCGCTAATTAAAATTTGAGCAGCTTCGAGAGAGCACACAAATAAATCAAAAGAGAAATACTTGTGCTTGAAAACATGAGAGAGAGATTAAAGTGCACTTGCTTAAAAGGTTCCTCGAGATCTTTATGTTTAAGGCAGCTTTATTTATAAACTTGCCTTTCAATTATGGTGCCACCTGATGTTTTTTGCATTTTGTTATGCAAATGCAAATGGGGAAAAAAGTTGGCGGTCAACTTTGTGGTAGGGTTGCCAGGGAGGCAAAAGAAAAACAAAATAAACTTGGTCTGCCTGACAGACAGCTCAAGAGTATTCACAACCTTTTTATAACTTTTTGTTATAATTGAAATTACCAATTCCGATATCTAAATGTATATATAGAGGCCCTATGCTCCTCAAGGAGTTAAAGGAATAAAAGAGAAGAGAAATGTATATATATATCACCAAAGCTGATGTCGGTACAAATGCTTGCCTATGCGGACGACATAGACATCATAGCTACGTCGATGCCATCTCTAAAAGAAAGTTTTATAAATCTTAAAAATAGGCCAAAAAAATGGGTTGATTACCGTTAAGATCCTTTAAAAAAAACAAGTTGTTTGTAAAGATTACTGTGAAGAACCTAAGTCACCAAAATCTATATGTAGACTATGTAATGTAAAAACTCTATTTCTCCATTTCTATTTAAACATCATGGGTTCGTGCTCATTTTTTACTAGCTTCAACTAATAAAACCTTGAAATCAAAACACGGGGTATAAAAAAAATGAAAACCAAATAAACAGCAACAAATGGCTTTACACAACTGTTGGATATAACTGAGGGTGGCCAAAAATGATTACACTGCACCAAAATAGACTTGATATTTAGCACAATACAAATTTTTTGAATATACCACGATATAGGTAGAAATAAGAAGCTACAAAAATTTCGTTCAATTTATTCATAAATATTACTTTATACAAAATATAGAATTGGGCTTGAAGACTTTTGCCTTGTAATTATAAGATTTAGATTATCTATCTAAAAGCTTTATAATAATAATATTGTCTTCGAGGAAAATTTAAAATTAATTATTATTCAGGATGTGCAATAAAAAAAGCCTTACTTATCAGCTATCGTACTGTCTTTTCATGGTAATCAAATTTTTTATCAAGTTGCGCCAAAGCTACATAGGGTGACTCAGAGTAACATTAAACACTATAAAAAAAAAAAAATGCTTATCGTGTCTTCTTGATCTTTACCTTTTACTTTGGAGCCTACCCTCGCACATTTATTTGCCCATAACTTCTCATATTATCATATCTTATTCAATCTGCTCTATATGCTCTTAATTTTATTGGCCTTCAAAAAACAATTGTATAGGGTTAGCTCGTTTTTCCCCTTTGTCAAGCGAAAAATTGGAAACGTTGAATTATGACCAAATTTCTTTTAATTTTTTTTACTTAATTAATATTTAATTAGTAGTTTAAAAAATATAAAATATAAATATGGAATATATTAGTGCGTAAGAAATGGATTTCTTTAAAATAAAAACAAAATTAAAAACCGCAGGCCGGTTTTCTGCTTTTGACAGCTTAATCAAATGCTTTAATTTCGTCAAATGGTTTCCGTTGTAGGTAAGGTTAGGCCGGTTACGAGATTCGGCCCGTCCATACTATGGCTCTTGGCTCTTGGGTACCCTTCGCCATTTGGAGATACTTATTTATAACTATTGTAAAAATTAAATCGGTTTGAACTTAAGTGGAAATTTGTTTTTGCAATAATTTTTAATTGTAATGCTTCTAGAAACATTTTGTTCTCCCAGATACCGACAGAGAATTAACATTGCGGTTGCACAAGTTCAAAGTTTTGTTGCTGGTTTTTTTTTTTTTTGAGATTTTTTTGCTGTAATTCCGACTGTCCGTTACTGGTACTACTTAGCTTAAGCTGTTCGTTCTGTGTTTGGCACAAGCATCTTTGGTTTGCATTCCGTCCCATGCTGCCGCTGCAGCCCATCCTGTGCAGCTTCGTCCAGGCCCAGAACCCTGTTTTCCCAGCGCATTAGCAACTCAAAAGTATTTCGAAGCTTTTTCTGTAATTGCTGAGCTGACTCTGCATAGCACGGCCTTTTCAGTCTTCTTACATGCATGTGTCTAACATGTCGCCATGGGATGTACACAGACATATATCTTTATATGGTATATACATACATAGGTGCATATATATGCACAGAGACAGTGCAGAGCCCAGTGCAGCTTGACAGGAAACAGGCTGCACCTTTTGCAAACGGAATGCTTACGCACTGACTGACTAAACCATTTGCCATTTGCCGCCTGCTGCCTGCTGCAGTAGTCATCATATGTCAGCAGATGTGTCCTGTGTCCTGGCATGTGGATCCCGCTGTGCTTAATAGGTAACAAGTTGCAAGTTGGTTGCAAGTGGCAAGCGGCAAGCGGCAAGTGGCAAGTGGCAGTTCAGAACGAGCTGAGCTCACTGCCTGACTGACTGCCATTATCTGCATCAGCACGCGTAAACTTCGTTGGCACGCAAAAAAAAAATAACGAATACAGCAGCAAAAAAAGTAAAAAATAAAAAAAGATAGAAAGGGAAAGAATAAACAGCAGTATAGCAGGGAAAAATGAAAAGGAGCAACGACAGCATCATTCACTTCCATCTACCATCTAGCTCCCCAAACGGCACACAAGCTTGCTTCCAGCTCGATTCTAGCTTGGTCTACGACCAGCTTGTTTCTAGACCTGGCAACGGAACGGCGGAACAAGAAGTCATTTCTTTTAAGCGCAACGGAGGCACTTTTCTTGCACATTTGAACTCTGCACGCATTTGGCCGTAACCAGCCCCAGCCCAAGCGTCAGTTTCAGCCCCAGCCCCACCTCAAGACCTCGCTGCTCAGTACAACATGTTGTATACGCAACTTCAAAAGGCTCGCACATATGTGTGTGTGTGTGAGTGTGGGGCTCCATTTTATGCAGTTTCTACTGCTGCTCCACTGGCGTTGTCTTTAATTTGCTACACTTTACCACCGGCCTGCCCCCCTTCAAGCGCTTACTTTTCCCGTAGAGTCATTCGTTTGGCCCGCTTTTGGTTGTTGTAAAATTTTTTTTTTTGTTTCATATATACAGTATGTATATATTTTGCACTGTATATAATTTCTTTTCGTATTTCATGCTTTTATTGCTTTCATATTCTTTTGGGTTTTTAGTTATTTATTTATATGTATATATGTAGCATACACTCACTTATACTCTTTGCCTTGCTTGGTTTCGTTTCGAGCTTCGAGAGAGCGAGAGCGAGAAGCAGCGCAGCGTTCGCTGTCTTCTTCAACCAAATGCAAAAAAATAAAAGTAGAACTCAGCGCAATTCTAATGGGAATTTACAATTTTTTCACCAAAAATACTGCCAAAAAAAAAAAAATAAGAAGGAAACAAAAAGAAAAGTAAAGCCAAGATAAAAAAGCAAAGCGCCAAGAACCTCTTCCACTGCGTTCCCCCTCTCTATTGCCTAACACTATCGCTGTTGTTTCTTGCAAAAAATGAAATTGTACTGCATTTTGGGCCAGGCAACATTTTCAACTTCACTTGTTCTTCTTGTCCAGCCAATGCTGCGTCTCCAACGGCGTCTTCTGCTGAGCCGTCATAGCCCGCTGCTTTATGGCACGCTGTCCAAGCAGAATTGCTGTCTCAGCAGCTTCAAATGCATACCAGCTAGCCGGCAGCAGCACTGCCTGTTAGGATCCATCTACCATCTACTACCCCACCGCTCCTTTTCTAGACGCCGATTTTTATGTCAGTTTCAAGCCTCCTAACACAGTTTTTCCCATCTCCACCCCCATCCGCATGCACATCTTCTTCCGCGACTCACACAAAGCAAAATCACAAGTTTAGAGCAACATGAAAATTTATGATGCATTTGCCGCTCTCACTAAGCAGGCAGCAGCCCCAAGACTCCGTTTATAAGGAGTAGATACAGCAGAGTGCAGGAGTTGTGGGCCTGATGAAGATTGTAATGGCGACTCGCTTAACTCGTTTATCTTATGGCCAGAGCGCTGCCTGCTTTTAAATTATTTCAGTTAAGTAAAATGTACATAATTGTAATGGAATTTATATTAGATTTCTTCAGATGGAAAAGCGCAACAACAGCAACAATGCAAGCATACAGTTGTCACAAGTTGCAACGCTCGCTCCTCCACTTTTATCATCTGCTCGGCTTTAACCTAAATTGCAATATTTGCCATAACAAAAAACAAAAACAATGCATAAAAGGACATTTGTTGACTTCCATTACTCAAGCTCTTAGTCTTGAAGTTCTTATTTTTGTGCAACGAAGCAAGCTGAAAGATGAGGACCTCGATCTCAGAGACCATTAATGCTAGAGACAACAAATTTCACCAAAAGAGAGTATTTTTCGTAACCAGGTGAAAGTTTATTGGTTCATTTCAATATATTTCAAGACTTACATAGACACTATAAAGAACACTCTGCCCAAAATTTTTAAAGTGCTATAATAAAAATGTGGTACAGTCGAGGAGGTGCCCGACAGTGGAATACCCTGTACCTTTTGTCTCGAAAAAATTTTTCCTGCATATTCCTTCTAAGAACTTTCCAATTGGAATTTATTTTTTTGTTGGTGAATTCGATATTTGTACCTAAAAGTTCCCTAAATTTTGACCGATTTTGATGAAACTCGAATGTTACGTCAGAGAAGCTCTTTAAAGTATATGGGATAAGATTCAAGTTGGTATGTTGAGGGGTGTGGGAGAAAACACGGTAAATGGATTGAGGGGGGTGGGGGGACCGCATCGATAAAATTTGGATGTGGATTTGTTCATTAGAGCCACATGAATGAGCTTACCAAAAATTGTGATTCTAGGTCACTTGTAACCATAATTGCGTAGAGTCAAATATTGACGCAGTTTATTGGCAAGGGGAGGTGAAATTTGCACATTTTTGACTATAACTTCTGTTCTATTTGTCCGATTTTGTTCATTTTTTACACATAGATGCACGTAACTACAACGCATCGCTCTTGAGATGAAAATACTTAACGGTGTGGATAAAAACCGCGAAACTCTACTGCGGGGGAACGGGGGAAGATATTGACATGATTCAATAAACTTTATCTTCTTAGGAAATATGCGCACCAGCTGGTAAAGTTTCGTGTCTCTAGCTCTTATAGTCTCCGAGATCTAGGCGTTCATACGGACGGACAGACGGACGGACGGACATGGCTCAATCGCTACCCGAGGTTATGATAAGCATTTTGGTATAAAGGACTTGGGGTCTGCCACGCCTCCTTCTGTCCGTTATATACATTGCACAAATCTAGTAAAAACTGTAAAAGTTCTAGACAGGAATATATAGCACGTGATCTTTTTAGAACCTTACTGAGAGCCACTAAAATTTGGGAATGTAGCTTCATGCGCACCTAATCTATAGAACAACGTTGTCATTTTTACAAAACATTGCCGTAAACCCTACGTTTCTTGAACTTTAATCTATGTTTGTTTACATTCCCAGCAAAAGCACAGGGGCTGCCATTGTTCTTGTTTTTGATTTAACTTATATTATATATTTCGATTATTTAAGCTAATGCAATAAATATAACCCGTTTCCAACAGCTTTCGATTATTCTATAGTAGGAAAAGTTAGGTGGGAAAACTGCATGCCCAAGGTATGGGCAAACCGACTGCAGAGACAAGATCTGTAATGCATTTGAGGCCTATAACAGAAGTTTATGCAAAATTTTGGAACATTGCTCGTGATTATTATAAATCCATAAATTCTTGCCTTCTTATGCCTAACTTTTTTTCTCTTTCTCAGTCTAGTCCTCTAGAAGTAGACTTTTATTATCTATATTTTTGGGTGACTGCAGAAAAGCATATAAAAAGTACGTTTCAAGATACTAGCTTGTAAGTTTGTAAAGTAACAATACCTAATTTCAATAATAAAAGATCAATTACTATTACACCGAAAATTTGAAGGCAACTCGCATAGAGATTGCTCCGAAAAATTGTTAGTAAGGCGTAAAACAACAAATAACTTTTCGATTCATATGAAAATCACTCTCTTGCACTGCTTGAAGAAGTTCGCAAGCAGTAGCTTCGCTTTGTTATATGGAGCATCGCGTTGAGATGCTTGGCACACTGTATGTCAAAATAACACCAGAGCCGTGGTTCGCATCCCGAAAAAACCATTAATAAAAAACCATTAACAAAAAATTTGGTGGTCGTACTTACTTCTACTACTTCTACTACATTATTATTACCATGGGTTTACTGATTTATCTCGGTGGTGCCTAGATCTTAAGTGCCGATGATAGCTATGTTTATTGCACAGCGCAACAATTAATGGAATGTTGCCGACCAGCTTAACCAGCAAACCACATGACCACCAAAAAGTGTATTAGCCAAATCTTCAAATTCTTCAAACAAATTCAAACCGACACACATACTATGGAGAAGAAGAAGAAGATTTTTATCGAGTGACGTCACATTATTAAGAAATTTCCAGACGCTTCGCTCTTTTTTATTGTAATTTTTAAGTTTTGTTAAATACTAATAAAAGTCAATAAATTTTGAGTTTTTTTTTGTTTTTAATATGAAGTTCTTGAGAATTTATAGCCAACTTAAAACATGAAAAAAGACTTTAACAATTAAAATTCCTGGAATGTTTAGTTCAAGAGTGATACAGCGAGAGAGAGAGTGGGGCATCAAGAAGCAAACCAATTTGAAACCGATTTGTATAATATGCGCAAATAGTTTTCCGCTTGCCGCTTGCAACAAATTTTTGAAAAGAAAATCCAAATGGTGTACAGACACAGACACTTTTGATCACACACACGCACACACACACACACACGCACAGATAATACAATGCCATTGGGCGCCGCCTTTATCAATTTTATCTTGAAATATTTCCGAAACATTTCCCATTATATTTGCATTAGTAGCCACAGCATCCGTTTGCCGGTTTAACAGTATTTGCTTTGGGCGCTGCCGGCCATTGTATGCTCCCTGTTCGGGCCAAAACCAAAACGCAAAACCAGGGCTACAACTACAGCGCCTTTAGTTGATGCCAATGAAAAGGAAAATAGCTGAATAAAAAAAATAATACAAAAAAAACACCAGAAAAATCACATATAACCAAAGAAAACCAGCCTCATCACCCTGCCCCAAGTTCTCCCAAACGTTGTGCCACTTGCCACATAGGCAGCATGCAAAACTATTGTAGTGTGTGGTGTGCTCCTCCATACACATGTGTTGTACTATACTACATATACTATGTGTGTCCGTGTATTCCCCAGCGGAAACTGCTTATCACACATTTCCACACAAGCACTGCCAACAACAAATGAAATACAATACAAAAATAGCTAAAAATGAATGCCAAAAGAAAGTAAGAAAAAGGAAAAAAATGGGGAAAATGGGGAATATAGATGCGCAGGACGATGTGCCGTAAGGCAATGGGCAAAAGAGTAAAATAAGGCACAAAGAATGATGCGTAGACATGATTTCCGTACGGTTGATTTCGCACAGATCTCCCGCCATTGTTGCTGCTGTTGTTACAGCGCCAACTATTTGCTTGGGGATTTAGTTTCCTGGTTCCATCGCATTCTGCGTCCTTTGTGCTGACGTATCTGTGTTTAGTCAGTGCGTGTATTTTGTTCGCACATCTTAACGGCTCTACGTATACGCGTACTATAGACTATGTACTATGAACATGTACTAAATAATATAGTAATACTTTACGGAGATTATAGTGTTCTAAAAGATTTTGATTTTTCTTTTACTATTGGCAATGCTGTTTATTATTGAGCACCAAGTATGTCTCCACAAGTTTTGTTTTATCAAATTTGTATGGAATTATATATTTTTAAATTTTCATTCAAGTTCAAAATTTTTGAATTATATTTTAAAAATCTAGTAAATAGTAATCTTAAAACTTTAGTCACTTTTGTTGCAAAAAATAATAAATGCCTTGGAAAGGAGCGTGGTAGATTGGCTTGTTCGCTCGATTTAATAGTTTCATTTATGGTTCGTTAGTTATTTGAATTAATTTAAATATTTTCTGTCTGATTGTTCAAACATTATAACGTATATTATTTACATAAAGTTAAATTTTAGTTAAAACTCTAAATGCGCAAACTCAGCTATGCCTGCCAGTGCCTTTAGTTATATACTATATATGTTCTAAAAACAATTATTTTTAAATTGCGCCCATCTTAATGCTTTTTAGATTTTAAATTTAAAGGTATTTTTTTTTTACTATATTATTATGACAAGCTGCAGGGATTACAAGCTGGTATTATAGGGGTTTCATAAAGCATGTCTGGACTTTAAATTTTGAAATAGAAAAGCTGTGATTGAGAAATACGTTAAAATTTATTTCATGCAATATGTCTTGAAATTCATTTTATAAACTAAAAATTACCATAAAAATAAAATATTTCTGTTGTTAAGACTTAAGTCTCAACCCTAAAATTTTTTAAATAAAAATTGACTAATAATTTTTATTGTTAATTTTTATGATAAAAATTGAAAAATTAGAGTTATTTCGCGATTTTTAATAAAAATTGATATTTAATTATTATTGCATGATTTTTACTTTTATGTCAAGAACTAAGAGTTACTTTTCAATTTGACTGAAAAAAATCCAAAAATAATAATTATTTAATGATTTTTATTTGGAATAATATAGAGTTACGGTTCCTGTTTTAAACCATAGGCGATAAGTTATCCCTGAAGATAATTCCTTCTTCAAAATGCGGATTTATTTTATATGATAGCTCTGTCATTGTTGGGACACTTGAAACTATCTATTGTTTAAATAAAATAAGAGTAGAAATAAACAAACTGAACAAACATAACCAGCTGAAGTACGGGTAAGTGGTGCAGTAGGAACTCTATAATGACCAATGCTTACTTTACGATTTACCTTTGGATTTTTATCTTATTCATCAATGTCGTAGGCGGTAGATAGTCGCCACCATATCGTTTACTAGTAGAAAGCGTATTCGCTACTGTTAATATATCTATCTATATATAAAAACGAATGTATGTTTGTACGAGGCTTATAGAATCCACTATATTGCAATGTGATTGTGTTCATATTTACAGGCTATATTCGGTATGTTGTCGAGAAGGTTTACAACATATGTAAGTATGAAAACCTTTCGATAGATGGCGCTGACTACTGAGCATAGTTTTCAAATGTAACGAAAAAAACACAGTGTTCACTCAGTTTCCATTCAATTCAAATTTGACAGACGAACATTTCGAATTGGATTCTCATTGCTAATGATAAAGAAAACACTTACTGGAGTCAAAATTCACATTAAGAAAAATAAAAAAGGATTGATTCATAGAAATTTGCAAGTGTTTTTGTGTTTTGTGTAAGCCAATTTCTTCATACAAAGGTACAAAGAAGCATCAAGTGAATAATGATTTCAATTCCTCGATATCACTTCACACTGAGAGAAATTCGTTTGAGGTTAGTTTCGAACCATTGCAGAAAAAAATGCCACCGAAAACAAAATAGAGTTGCAAGAAATAATTTGACTGAAGAGCAGCGCAGACAACGTATTGTAACGATATTAGTTAAAAATAAAATATTTAATTTAGCCGAAGGCCTAAGATGCCAGTGCTTGAACCAAGTTACCTTTAGTTTTTAAGCTAATTTGTAACTATTTAATAAATAAATAAAATAATTCCACTTTACCATATATTGTCGTATTATGCAAAGGATCGTCTCTTTTTTCTTCTTTACTCGCTTCGTGTGTGTTTTTCTCATATTTGGCTTGTCGGTGGTTTACTTCGCGCATTACCAGGGGTTAGCAAAGTAAATACCTACCTCATTTGCACTAGTTCAGATCTCTATTATACAGCATTAATATCGCGATAGAAATAACGAAGTAATAACTTTTTTAATTGCTGCTTTGCGTATATTTTTAATTACTTAATGCTTTATAAATAATACATAACGTGTTAGCCAATAAACTTGTAAATTAGTGCTGAACTTGGTTACATTATCTTAGTTTTGTGCCTTACCAAGTCAAAAATGTACTAACTCATTTTACTAAAATATACAAAAAGTATATTCGTAGTATTCGACTGGGTCTGGCAACTGCTTGAAGTAGCATGTAGCATGTAATTCATCTTATTCCCCCAGGACAAGCGGCAACTGCCTTCCGTTGTCGGTTCCCTGTCCCTGTCCCTGTCCCTGTTTCTGCTTTAAGAACCCAAGTTAGAGCAGCTGTAGCAGTGAGTTGGCAGTTGGAGTTGCCCCACAAGGGCATAAGCACCATTTGGCTTAGTTGTCGTAGCCACTGCCACTGCCACTGCCGCTGCCAGTGACGGATGCCGCTCCTGATGCGTGGCTGCCATTGAAGCACGCGCCTCATTACGTGGCGCTGAGTCGTTACGTGTCATTGTTGCTGTTTGGCATTGCTTTACGGGATGGCGCATAAAATCCGTAATGAATTTTAGATTTCATTTCAATGGCACACAAAAAGTTATGGCCACAGGCTCATCAGCTCAATAGGCCATGGCAGTAGACGTCGTCATCGAGCAGCATCGAGAGGGCCAAAACCAGAGGGGCAGTCAGGCAGTCAGACAAACAAACAGACAGAAATTTCTTGTGACACCTTTTTGGACTACCTACATACAACACTTAATTTATATACAAACTTGTATACACATGTACAAACTCATACATATTTAAAATGTTCACGAGTATGTGTCTTTTAATGTTGGCTAAAATAAAACGCCAAGTCTCATGGGTGGGTAATAGTTTTAAGTGACATAACTGACCGACCACTTTGCTGAAGTACTCGTAAAAATTGTTTATATGTACGCCCAATTAGGTGAAGGGCCTCAAAATGATGCATGATGATGCACTTGAAAAATTTGAGCGTCTATTTTTGTATCCACCGAATAATGTTGAGTGAGGCTCTCAAAGAATTTTGCATTTGTCGTATTGAAAAGATAACGTCTAAGACTTTGACTAAATCAATCTGTTTGTTGTTCGACACCTTTTTATGCTGACCAACAAGCAACAACTTTAAATCAATCTGTAGTCAACATAACTCGTGGCACTTATGATTATGAACAAGCACCGCAAGTTCTTCAGTAGATGTAACAGCTGCTCCTGGTGGTCATTTCTCAGATATCAAGACTATCAAGATATCATAACCAAATTTGGCATTTTAAAAATTAATAACTGATTAATATCAGTTTATTTATTTATTTCTTTTATTGTAATGGTGCAGGGTACCTCAATGTGGGCCGCTTCCGACTTTAACCTTCACCATATTTTTCAACAAGACGATCAAACGCGGCATCCTTTTGCTTAAATTAATTTTACAGAATTCCCCAACGTTTTTTTTAACAGACGGCCCTGAAACTAATGAAGAACACAATTATCAACATCAATTGTTTGAGCCAGGCTTAAGATCTATACCTAAAAGTTTGCTACGCTTTTTGCAATAATCTATACCAGCCAAGTCTTGACATGAAGCTTAAAGTAGCTTTAAGTTTCATACGCCAATTGGGGCTTGTAATTCTCAAGTGGTTTTTCGGCAGCGGTTTTAATTCAATAGGATTTTTTGATGGAGTCTTTCGAGAATGGTCGGTAGTCTCTCGTTGCTGCAACGGTTGGCAACAGCCCTCAAGTTGTTGCAGTAGTTTAGTTTATTAACCAAGTTGTAAATTTAAATTACATTTAAGGCATGTGATTAGTTTAAGTAAGGCGCGAGAGACTCGAGTAGTGATCATTCCATTTTGCTTCAATTTGGTTGAAATATTTTTTTGTCCAAATATATCAGAATAATAAATACTGAATGAATATCGTTTTTCCCGTTTTTTGCAAATATTTTACACTTTATCAATTGTTCTCAAAAATTCCTGCTCCTACATGCTTTTATCACTACTATGTGCAAGTTGACTTTATGGCACATTATCTATCGCGGCGTTCTTAATGCTTTGAATGACGTGTTCCCCAAATCATTGCCTATATGGCGCTATACATTTTTATAACCAAAAAGTTCTCAGAGAAGCCAAGTTTGTGGCACATACTCAAGCTAAGTTCTTAGCAGATCCTTTGCGTCGTTATATGGCAGGTGTACCTGCAGTAACACCAAAAACACATTTCCAATTTTATTTGACTATCTTTGGACTGCTCCTGCGCACTGATAGATTGCCCTGATAAAGCTTCAGCGACATACATAAATCAAAATTTTTCTTTTACTTGCCACTTATGAAGCCTGCCACCTGCCACATCATAGACGACGCTGTTGTGTTGTTGTTTTCATCACGTCACTGCCTGCAGGACGTTCATCCTTGGGCTTGTCCCTGATCTTCCTGTTAAAAATAATCACATAAAATATATATTTTTATTTGTTTTTTTAAAAAGCAAATTATACTTCAATCGTCTAGCCATCATGCAAAAAAAAACACATCACCGACAAGATTCGTGGCGTTGACAAGTTCGTATTGACGTCGACGTCTGTAAAACCAGCCTTAAAGAACATATGCTGAACATAATTCGGTAAAGTTTGAAAATTTATTTATCTTTCTTGCGTCTGTATAGGACCCGCCTAAATTATAATTGTTTAGAGACAACTTCACAACTACAACTTACTTGGGTTTTCTTCAACGCTTTCCACTGGCAGGCGGAGCTTTAAACGCATTGTTTTCTGTTTACCAAAACCGCTCTCCAAGTCTTACTCATTGTCTTGACATTTATGCCATTGCCCTGGATGTCATATACTATATCAAAGATTTGCCAGCTGTAATCGCTTAAGCGTTTCAACATTTGTAGATATGTACTCGGATACTATGGAGAACACAAAACGAAGCATCAAATCCCATTGTCCGTGCATCATTTGCACTTGAAGCAAACGCATTTACAATGCCAGCAACTTAACTTGACTCAACTCAACTCATCTGAACTGAACTGAGCTGAGCTGACGACAATCATCAACCCGTTTGTGGAATGGCATAGGAAACCAACGCAAAGTGGAACCAGAAACCCCAACCCCAACCCCAAAAGAAAAACTAAATCCAAAACCGAAAACCCAAAAACTTAACTATTCAAACAGCAGTGAGCATAATTTTTCATTCAGGGTCGTTGGCTGCATGAAAACTTTTCACAGCTTCGACTTTCCAGCTGCATATTCCGCCTTTTGTTATCTGCTGCTGCGCGTGTCTGGCGCGACGTCTGTCTCGCCTTGAGGAGGGTCCTCTGATGTCCTGTTTGCGTCTACTGCTTGCCTACTGCTTGGCGCACTCCATCAGCATTGGACGCCCGCGGTCTGGCTGCAAACATAATTTTTCTTGCTTCTAATGCCAGATAAACGCAGACAAGAAGTAAAATACATGCGGCAAAGCGACAGCAGCCAAAAAAAATATATATAGTGTATATACGTATGTATAGCTAGCTATATGTACATATGAAAATTCTAAAAAAAAAGTGTCGGGGAAGGACAAACGAGCAACCGAGCGAGCAAAAAGTTCCTTAACCTCACGTGCCCCGTGCCAGTTTATTTGCTTCTTATACGAGGCGTGCCACGCCCAGTGCGCCCAGCACGCCCGTTTCTTCCATTATTTTCAACATTTATTTGCGCGCGTATATAAAAAAATACCAAAAGCAAATAAAAAGAATGAAAATAGTGTGCAATTTTCAAACAAATAGCTAGAAGTACCAAAGTGGAAAAGCAAATGGATTTGGCTAGGGATTCGCTGCTCCTTTGCCTTACTTCTGCTAGTTCCCACATTTTTTGCTCCTTCCATTTTCAATAATAAATGCAAAATTTTAGTCCGTGTGTCCCTTGTCTGGTGCGAGTCTGTCGGTAGTCTGGTTAGATCTAGATGTTTGGCCAAATGCATTTAGGTAAATTCATATCTGGCCAGGGTAACAAATGCTGTACCGGCCGCCCGCTGCGCTTTCACGCCCCAACCCACAAAATGTGTGCTCCGACGACAGAGCTCCAGTGCTGCTGGCGTCCACCCAATTGACGTAAATTGTGAACGTGTTTTTTTGGCACTTCCAGTACAAAAAAAAGGCTGCGGATGCGGCTTAGCTGCTGGCAAAGGTCATAAAACTGTTTGGCAAGCAACCCAATACCAAAAAAAAACCAAATAGTAGACCATTTGCATGTGAAGCCTTCAAACGCCAGACGCACGCACACATACACGATAATGGATACAAAATTTCAAAATGTAACCAAACATCAAGAATCCGATAGATCGACAGCGCAGCTTAAGTGTCTTTGAACCCAAGCAGCATTGGAAATATAAGGAAACGTATAATAATGCCACTTCCATTGAATAATCATAGTCGAAAATTATTCAAGATGAAAGTTTCGTTATTGATTTTTTTTTTATTTTTCAATAATTTCAAAATGTCAATACCAATACTAGATAGGCCCTCAGTCCTCATATGCCAAGCAACAATATAAAAGAATAATTATTCCAAGACAACAATAGCATCTTTTGAAAAGATCTATTTTATAAAGATGGCGTACGTTAAAGTCCGGCGCGGACGACTTTGGGATACCCTGTACATGTGCTTGCAATAAAATCCGGTAAATTGCTTAAGAACACCAAAAGACATTTGATTGGCAAATTAGATTACGATACCTTCACAAGCGACCAAAAACAGACGAATTTTTAACCAAAAATGTTTTTTTGTGCTTGGGAACTCTAAAAAACTATTGAGTGACAAAATTTGGTTACGATATCTTCATAAACAACCGAATTATCCATCTAAAACTTTTTGTTTTTTTCGAGGTCCTCTGAAACACCCCTATGGGAGCTACATATATAATATAACCCCGATATCAAAAAAATAAAATAAACTTGTCTCCCCTGACATAATAGCGCATCTAGCTCTTACCATCGCTGAGATCTAGGCGTTCATACAGACAGACGACTGTCCGTCTGATCATACTTTATGTAACTTTGGGGGGTCTCCGACGCGTCGCGACGTCTCCTTCGGTATGTTAAATACATTTTCGGCTTGCACAAACTTAATATACCCTTTGTACCATACGGTACAGGGTATAAAAAGGATATTGGTTTCAGTTACTATGGCATTTTCTGACGGCTTGTCTTCGATCAGATCCAAATGGGATTCGAGAATAGTGTAAAAGCGCCTAAAGCGACTTATTTAAATGCTTAATATTTGCTTTTTGATAAAAAAAATTTGATTTTATAGTATATTAGTATCGACGCAGATAAGGCAAAACATTCATGCAAAAAGCTTTCTAGTTTTGCACTTAAAAACCGAAAGACCAAAGATCGATTGCCACAAAAACCAATTTTTTTCTAAATACCATATTGTTATACAAAATTTCCTTGATATTTCTTTTTTTTTAATTTTAGTTGGAAATTTTTAAGTACGAAAACTTTTTTGTACAAGTAAGAAAAAATTAAAAACAATTTTCGTTGCAGCTTAAGTTTTTCACAAAAGTTTCATTTAGAAATACATATGTATTAGTAAAGACGAATCCACCGGGCATCAGCTGGTCTGGACCCAAGTTGAGCTCTAGCTGCGATCCCCGCTTGAAGCTGTCTTTGCTGACTTGCACAGAAAATGTAAATACAACCCCTCGAAAAATAGTGCAAAACAAAAAAAAAAAACTGGGTCGCAGTTTCTGGGCTTGCAAGAGACAGCGCATGTGTAAGAGCGAGAGAGGCACACAAACCCCCCTCCCACCGTATGCTGCCGGCTATTGATTGATTATGCGAACTGTCTGCGCGAACTTGTAACTAGATTAATGAACTTTTGTAATGCACTGTGCGGCTGCTGTCTCTTGGTATGTTGGTTGATTGGTGGTCGGACGAAATGGGTGTGGTGGGTGGGTGAGGTGGGTGTGTCTATTGGACAGACCGAGAACCAGACCCGGAGCGAACCCCAGATCAAACGGCTTTCGGCTTTCAGCTGTTTGTTGGGTATTTGAACTTTGCAGCCAGCACATTAGAACGTGCAAAGCAAATAAGTAAGGAAAAAAAGAGAGCACGGAAAACCGGAAAATGCTTGCCACGTGTCAGCTGCAGAGGTCAAAAACTCAAACGGGTGACGGACGACTGGATGCTAGAATTTGATGTTTGTTGTATGCTACAAGGCTTCAACAATACGAGTCATATTATGGTCAGCTGCTTATGGAATCATACGACTGTATATAAATAAAAAATGTTAAGGACTAGACAAGTATGTTGCTGGCTTGGCGCCATCTATACGTCCATCGTTTTAACAAAAAAAAGTGCAAAGTTTTTGGTTTATTAGGCTCACATACATTTTTGCTTTATCTTAAAAGTTTTCTTGCCATCTTTATAATTGCAAACGTAACTGTTGCCTGTTTCCTCTGCTTCAATATACAAAACACTTATCTTGCTGGGAAACTAGGTCCCCAAATAGTTAAATGGGCGCAGCTTCCTGAATGATCGTTTTGTCCGAAATTTCTTAACTTTTTTGTTCAGTTAAGATATATCTTTTTGGACATCTCATTAACTGAGTTTCTTTTGCTTTTACATTTTTATGAAATTTATAACCATTTTAAGAAAATGTTTTATTTTTTTGTAGTTTTTTTAAGCCTTATGTAAATGGTCTTGTATATGGCTTTGTATGCATGTGTGTGTGCAATTGTTGCTGTTGTTAGTCGTTTTTATGAGCTCTCTTGGTGCTTGACTTTACTAGAAAGCAGCGAGTTCACACTCCCCAACACCCGTGGCCAACCCAGTTACGAGGCCACAATGCATCAGGCTAACAAGAGTCCCTCCCCGCGAACCGTATTTGAAGTACTCGTTGTTCAAATGAACTACATACACACTCACTCACATACATCTATATACTACTATAAAGTTGGCTCGTTCAGCGACATTGCGAAAAAAAATGGGAACAAGAGAACCGCATTGCTTTAAACTTGGTCAATGGGTCGCGTTGGATTTGTGTATGCCGCCATATGACCATATGGTCAATGCTTTGTTTGGCCCTGGCTTTTTAAAAATGATTTTTTATTTTGCTTTTTGGATCAGCTTTAGCAGATTTGCATAGCTGCAAAGTGAAGGCTCTGTGATGCCTGTTGGCCTTAGTTGTAGTTGGGATTAGGCAGCAGGGACGGGGAAAGGGCAGAAAAGCTTGCACTGAAAATCGATGCTCGAACTAATGGTGCCTAAGCCAAAGCGGGGAACTATTGTAAGTTGTCCCAAATAAAATATACATAAAAGTTATAACATTCGCTAAATGTTTAAAATGTTAGTCCAATGGGTAAAGTATTTTGAAAAAATATTTAGCGCCTGCGGATTAAGTTTTCAAGCATTGTTGGGGACAAATGTTAAAATTGTTGGAAATAAAATTAGTATTGCCTGACACTTAGATCTTAAATCTTAGATTTTAATGAAGGTGTTAATCGAAATATTTTTTTTTTTAATCGAGACAAACAAATCTTTAACTCTCAAATCCTTGGGCATTATACTTGCTATTTGGGTCTCCAAGATCAAGGTGTTCAGACAGACGGGTGGACGTGTCGATCAAGAAACCTCTTTTTCGTACTGTTATTTAGTCAAGCGTTTACTAGAATTGGACAATGTTTCTAAGAGCAAGATGGAGGCATGGCAGCCCATAGGTTCATTTTACCAACACTTATCAGAACCTTGGTTAACAATTGAGCCATTCGTAAGGTGGCCCATATAAGCACATTTATCACGGAGACCATAAGGTAGACATCGAGGTCAAGATTGTTGATTCAAGTCGATATTTTGCCTCATCCCCCAAACCAAAAGCAAGAAATTCTTTACGTAAGCTCTTGTGAGCCTAATGAACAACGAAACGTTGACACTCTTTATGTTTTTCGTGTGAGAAGTTTCAGTTGCATGGCAATTTTTTTTTATAGTTTCCTTTGTTTAAATTAAATTTTATTCAAGCCCATTTTTTTTTGGGTCGAAGTTCAATGACCATTTATTGGCTAGCTGTAAATGGCCTAAGTAATAAATAATATCAAATGAAAAAACACAAAATATGTAAATTCATAAATGCAGATACAATTAAATTGTCATAAAATTTGCAACAACATACAACACATTTGCGCACTGACATACAGATAAATTACGCATACGCAATGCTGGCATATTTAGCTTGTTAACAATTCTGTTTGTCATATTTTTATATTATTTTATTTTTATTTATTTTTATTACCGTATGTAACTGTTTGTAGTTATAAGCTGCCACCCCCAAAATTATGCCACTGGGGCTATAATAAACAATTAAAATAATGCTAAATATTGTGGTAAAACGTAAAATGGCAGATGCTTTGACTGACCCAAACAGTCCGCCTTCCGGCTTGGGGTTTTGGGGTTTTGACTAAAAAAAGGGGATAGCACAATAACGACAACAACAAGATCTACCTACAAAAGGCATCGGGAGAGGAGCAATACAAACCGCAATCAAAAACCCAACTGTAGCAAACCAGCATTGACATGGTCATGGATGGTGTTAAGGGGCTGGGTAAGAGGAGCAAATACCGGCAAGCCTCGAATAATGAGGAAAACCACAGAAATTACAACAACAGAGTGGAGCAAAGGGCAAACAAACAGCAAGGACTACAATGTGTACAACGTTGAGCATACAATACGCACGCATATTACTCTGTATGTGTATGGGTGTGTCTGTTTGTCTGTGTGTCTGTGTGTCTGTATGTATATGCATTGTGTAAAGTGAAATGTGCCAAAGTGAATAATTTCTTTTTAATTTCCACTTAAGTGCTTTTTAAATGTTCTCAAATATAAAAGAAAAAAGTTTAAAAAAAACTATAAACAACACCAGCACCAGCGCGAGCACACACAGATACGCCTCACACACACACAGACAAACAGACAAACAGACACACTCACACATAAGTCACTTTGACGCTGCTGGTGTTAAAATGTATTGAAGATATGAATGTCGAAAAAATTGAGAACTGGGCGCCAATTTGGCATCAAGTAAGCCGAAGTTATTTTTCTTCCACGTCTATGCCCTATAAAGGAGTTTATTAGCTTTCTCAAAGTTTTAGTATTTTGATTCTGATAACTAATATTATTATTACTTGCCATGAAACTTATTATGGGTACTCTTTAAAGCCAAAAGTTTTGTATCTTTTAAGTAAGACAAAAAATATAAAATTTAAAGAAAATGCCATTGCAATATGTACAATAGGGTGGCCGCCGCTGGTATGGAGGATTTTTAAACCGTCGATATCAAAACCGCCACCCACCTAAAAAGTTTCCTTTTTACCTGCATAAAGCGCCTGTAAAATTTAAAAACGATTCGAATGTATTTGATGATCGCGGGAAATTTAAATTTTACAGGCGCTATATGCAGGTAAAGAGGAAACTTTTTAGTGGGTTGCTTTATTAAAATCGTGAGATGTTGCAAAAATGGCCACCCTAATGTACAATTTTTTCATTGAATATATTTAATATCCCTACAAAACGAAACAATTTCATAGCTATTATTAAAGTATGGTATTGGTTATATAATATGCATAATATTTAGAACAGTTTTATATTACTATTTAGTAAAAACAAAAAATGTTGAGTTGAAAATTTAATTAAAGTGGAAAGTGCAACAAAAAAAAGAAAACGCGCCAATTGGCAATTTATGAGCATAACTGATTAATCAACCGTGTTTCAAAAAGCGAAAACGAATAAAATATTCAGATTCGTTTTGATTTCATATGTTTCGTGCTCCCATTTTTATCAAAACGGATTATTTATGCGGTTTCAATCCGACTGTTTTGCGCAAAATAGATTCAAAAGTGTACGTCTGTTAAATTTTATGCTAATTTGTAAAAATATTTATTGATAAGAATTTTTAATCATTGAATGAGAAAATCCAATCCAAAAATAGCTGGCACAAAACGAATTTTTGGCATACATTGGTATATCGATAAGACATAATAAACTTTCCTTGTAATAAAAAAAGCAAAGCCAAGCTTAATGTTATTAAAAGATAAAACAATAAAGTGCTAGCAATATTTTAGTCACACTAAAATCTAATCGAAAAGTGCAGAGCTGTGGTAACAATAATGCAGGGAAATATGAGGATTTATCGAAAAGAAATTCGGAGCACGCATTCGTTTTAGTTTTGCAATATTCGGAACAAGCCATATCTCTTAAACGAGTAAAGATATCGAAAGATAAATTTTTGAACTTGTAAAAAATTAGTTTAGTTTCTATTAGCTATTTACCTTCAAGCCGATTTTTATCGAAAATTAACTTAGCTGGTTATCGGTGTTTGCTAAATCTATAAGTATTCCACTTCCAGGGTTAAATACTAAGCCATTAAGGCTTTATAAGATAAACAAGATCGTCTAAAGGGGCTTGTAGCTTTCGGTGTTGCTCATCCAGTTCCTTTTGATACTCGTTCTAAATTATTTGTATTATTTTTGCTGATTTTCTTCGGTTCGGTTTGATTTCGGTTTGGTTTCTGTCTGTGCCTCCGTATCGACATTTTTACGTAATTGACTTATTCATTGCCTACAATCGATTTAAGTGCCAAAAGCGAATAATGCGCAGCTTGCCACAGATTTTTGTTTCTTTACACACTCTGCGTCTGCGTGTATGTGTTTTTTTTTTTTTTTTTTCCATGGATACGCCGTTGTTATTGATGGACGCACATTTTAAAGCACATCAAATACCCTGACATATTTAACAGGTTACTGCAAAATTACTGCAGCAGCAGTAGCAACAACAATAACAACAACAACATCAACTATGGGGAATTCATTCGTCCTTATAAATATGACAGCTGAGTCGAATGCGTGTGTTTGGCAATGGTTTTAATGCTCTGCCAGCAATTTACAAGAAATATGCAAAATAAATTGCAAATTAATGCCTGCCACATGCCAAAAATAAATACCCTGAATATCTAAATGGACGGGGGATGGGGGGCTGCTGGAGTTGATGATGAGCTTGCAGCTAAATAATGCTCCTGGGAGCAGCTGTCTCTGCTGTGAATTTTGTAGCATTTATGAGTGTCAAATTTATTACACTCGTATGATGTGGTTCGATAACTTGAAACTTTTATATGATTGCAAATTAATCGAATGGATTACTGTTAAGCAATCATAAGATTTTCTTTTGGATTTATAAACGTATTTATTTAATCATTTTTCAGAAAATAATTTCTTCTTCTTCTGGATTGCCCATAACAACCTATTTTCGGTTTATGACCAGTTGTAAAATATACCAGCTCAAGTACCTTACTCTCTGATACCAAATGTTCTGCTAGTTCCTAGATCTTCTTCCTGTTGCTCAAAAAAGATACATTCTTTATCCTACTCACGACCTTACCATGCGAACCATACCAATCTGTGTTTATCAGCTGGAGCTCATAGGTGTGTCATTCCATCGATCCTCAGGGAAAGTTAGGGAATTCTTTTGGTACCTGGAGGCTGCCCCGTCACATAACTAAAAAATTTTTGACATTGTTTATAGGTAAGTTTGGTAAGAAATAAATCAGGCTAATAAGAATTTATAACGCGAATTGTAAACAAATGGAGTACTTGAGTCAGTCTATTACCCACCCAACCTGTAAAGCAGAAAGATCTCCCTTACCCTTTGAATATAGTGACGCGAGTACTTTTTTACTTCAGGTGGCTATATGGGTTTTTAGTTCAATATAACAAAACGAAGCATCATGTTGAACAACATGTTTGATTAAGAAAAGAGATACAAGAGCAAAAAGAAAAACATGTCATACGAACATGTCCTTCTTAAAGAACTAATGCTTTAGGAACTAAAAGACATGTTATACGAACAAGTAGTGATTAAAGAACTCCTAGACATGTCATACGGACTCTACTAGAATTTAAAGAACTGATAGACGTGTTATACATGTCGTATTTACGACCCATTAGACATGTCATACAAACATGTCTTGAGTTAATGAACTAGTAGATATGTTATACGAACATGTCGTGATTTGGGAACTATTAGACATGTTATATGACCATATCTTTACTAAAGACTTATAATTTAAGATTTGGCAATTCTCACACTTACCACTTAATTAATGGGTGGTAACAAAGAAACAATATTTGATAAGCACTTAGTATTCAATTTGTCGGCTACGCCGTATTTACAACGCAAGACGGATGAAGTCGGCTATTAGGAACTTAAAAGAGAGTTAGCAACTATGTATATACTTTTCAAAAGCCACACATATATACCTTTTTGGTAAGGCAAATATAAAAAACTTATATATATAAGATCAGTATAAAAGAAAAAGGATTAATGATGTATGTAAGTCTTAGAAGAAAAAGCATGCTTGTTGCACAGACAAATCCAGAGTAAATTAGTTCCGCTTGAGACAAAGTAGAACGTCAAATATATAAGCAATCCGGATATGTGTGGCCTCTCTTAGCCATTGTGGAAGTGGCAACGTGTGGGTACCACGCCAGATGGGCCACAATTACAAGCTTTTTTGTATATGACTAACTTTCCGACGTAAGTACGATCAGCAGATTTTTAAACACGCAATTATTATTATTTAGTAATATCCCCAAAGTTGAACGGTATACGACGACAAAATTTGATATATTTGGCAACATGCCTTTAATATATTTGTATGACACATGTAATTATATTGAATTAAATTTAAAGAAGGCAGAAAAAACGCAGAACAATGCATTATTCATACTTCTCGCCAGCTGTTCGCAACGGCTCGAGGATCAGTCAGTGGAACTTGTCTTGACTGGCTAACAGTTTTCCTATTTTGCCAATAGGGCAATGGGAAAACTGCTTGGACTGCTTGGTGAGAGTAGCGGTGAAAACGCACCTACTCTCACCAATACTAGTTAAAGTATAGCGGCCTTAAGCTTGGCGCGCTAATTATTGTTTAGTATTAGTGCGTAGGTTGATTGTATTAGTCCATAGGTGTAAGCGGAAGGTAGGTGATAAGGATAGAAACGATAAATAGATAAGATGAGTGCCGTTTAGGTTTTATTAGTATAGGTTTAGGCGAGAATTCCAGTATTTGGCAAAGATCGAGGCCAATATAAGGCGGATCGGTAGCCAAATATGGATGAGTCTTGGACAGTCAGTGAGTGAAAAGTAAAGTATTAGAGTCAGTGCCGCAATTTTAAAGCGTTACGCGCAAACTAAAATAGAAAGTACAATTGTAAAGAAGGACGGAAATCAGGATGGCGGACCGGGTGCGACCGCGCCAAGTTTTGCCACCAGGATTAACATCTGGGTGAGCGTATTCACACAAAAAAGGGCATCGCATATGGGCATTTCCAGGATCGCGTACGCGACATTCGTACGCCTTTAACACTCCGTCGGACACCTGGGTCTGGCCAGACCTATTTCGTTTTTGACCGTTAATTCAAAGTATTTCTAATTTAGATATCGACTTGCGCTTCCAGGTAGCTTCCTAAAATTTTATTGGCTATCGATCCATGTATAGTAGAAATATCAAAAAGTCCTTAAAACGGACGAAAAAAAGGATTTTAAAAAGTTTACCCTCTGACGGACACATGATGCCTGGCTGGACTCCTATGTATTTAAATACATTTATATGGGAATTTACCATATGTTTCGGTTCAATTATATACCAATCATCTATATTTTCTGAACTACTAACCGTTCTAAATCGATTTGGCATATGTTGAGCGACTTGCCTGAGGATATAAATACTAGGAAAAAAATTTGGATTTGGAAAAAAAAAACACTTCGCAAAACTTTTTTTTTTCTGTAATAATTGCGGCATTAATCCATAAATGAGCTGGCATTATATTACATGATAAAATACATTTAAATCCCTTTACTTTCATTGGAACATTGAATTTATTCAGAATAACCAAAAAAAAAAAAAGTTTTTTTTTCAAAATCCACATTTTTTTCGAGTATTTATTTCCTCATGCAAGTAGCTCAACATATGCCAAATCGATACAGAATGATGATTATTTAAAAAAAAATATACCTCGTTGGTATATAATTGATCCGAAACATGAGTAAAATTCCCATATAAATGTATGTAAATACATAGGGGTCCAGCCAGGCTTTATGTGTCCGACCGAAGGTTTAACAATTTTTGGTCTGCGATTGCGTACGCAACAAACTTTGAAAATTAACTAAAAATTTTTGTGTCCTTTAACACACTGTATTTTTTTTAGTTTGGGTCGCTAAACTTGATTTAAATTTGAATTTGCGCTCACTTGCTTACACCGACCGCCAAGCACTGATAACAAATGATAGTTTTTGGACAAGTACGCGACATTCAAGAATCGAGGAATGTAAAATAAAAAATGAACCGCTAATCGGGCTTTGCTTAAGCTCAATTGTTTTTTTTAATGCCTATTTGATGTTGTTAAAAATATTCCAGTGATGAGAAAAACGTAAACATAAATAGCCTTACCATCTTTAAGAGCAACCTCTCTAAAAGTAAATAAAAGCAGAAATCAATATCTTCAGCTTTCAAACCAATTTCTGTACAATAGTAAGACAGAAAAGCTTTAAAGACATTGTTTTGTTAAATATTAGACATTTTTTTGAAATATAATGTTAAAAAAAATCAATAGTTTTTTCAAATTTTATATTTTGGTCCTGGTTCACATTTCTATGGAATGCCCATATGCATTGCCATATCGATTGTTGCCAAACACTTTGTTGTTTTTTTGTTTAGAAAATATAAAAATATTATTCTATAATAAATGCATTAATCTTCGTTAGCAGTGCATAAGTTCGACTGCATACCATTTACTGTACAGAACCAATTCTTTACCATATCTGTTATTATTTTCCTTAAATCTTAAACAGATCTAAAAACTATTTCATTTATTTAATCATTTCATAAATAAAGATTATTTTTTTCTCTTTTTTTTAGCAACAAGCTATCTAATAGTGCTCTCATTATTGTTCTCATTATTATTATGTACTCGGGCATATACACTAAAAAAAAAAATTACATATTTTATTGGTTTTGTTGCATAATAAAATACTGAGCTTTGCCTATAAGGTACATTGCGCGTATAACGCATACGCAGCGTATAACCTAAAACAAATGCAAAATGAGTATAAAAAATTAAAGCAAATATATTTCAATAGCAGGACCAATACAACAACAACAAAAACAAGCATATACAGCCACTAAATAGACAACAACAGCAACAACAAAAGGAACAAAAATATGAGCACTGACTTTGCCGTGGCCATTTTGTTTCGCGGCCATTGCCGCTGGCCCCAGTTGGCAACAAATCATGGCAAAATCATGAACACATGAAACTCTCACACACACACACACACACACACACGTAAAACACTCATATGCTCTGTGTTACAAGGGTCGCATAGAGCATTTTGGCATTTTTACGCTGATGTCTATGACATTATCAGAAAATTTATTAAATGACAGGCACATAAATATATAATATATTATGCTATAAATATATGAACAATATAGAAATAAGCTTGAGTAAAAAAAAGCACAAAAAATGAAGGGTAAGCAAGGCTGTGTTATTTTCAGGCAAAGCCATAAAAAAAGTGGAAAACATAAAACAAATTACAATATTTTAATTTGAGGCGGTTATTATCACACAAACACACCCTTATACATAGTATATAAGTACTATATGAGGATGTAGGCGAACAGCTTTTATATAATAATTTTTTATTTATTTTTTATCATTGCGCAGTTTCCTATTTTGGTTTTTTTTTTTTTTCGTTTTCTCAACGCTTTTGCTCATTTTTCCCAAATTACAACATACCATATGATATTATTGTTATGGGCTCTTCATGCCCCTAAAAGTATGCATTGCAAAAATTATTGACATCTAAATTATTGGTGCAGCTTCTCATGCTTACTATAAATTGTTACTTCTGCAACAGCAACAGCAACAACAACAACAACGAAATTATGTCAAAATATACATGTGTGCCTAAGTGTATTTGTATGTGTGTGCGTGCACGCTTATGGCTTTGTTTGTGACTTGGCCTCCTTTACGTTAAAGCCGCCATCGCCACACACACAAACACAAACACACACACACACACACGCACACAATCAGTTACAGTCTCAGCTGTCAATAGATTGTTGACATTTTTCTTTATATTTTCATTCGCACACACACAAGTACACACTACGAAAGAGTAGATGAAACATGGCTATAAAGAGTGGAGAGAGAATCATCTGTACACACTTTGCCTTCTAACATTTTGTTTTGGTTGACTGACGACTAACAACGGGCGCCCACATATGGTTAACTAGGGGTTGTTGGTAGGGGCTTGCCTGCTCTAGAGGGGGTAAGATCGGTGGCAAAGCAATTGGGGGTAGCCCTGTTTTGTTGCTTGCTTTTTGTGTTTACTGCTTAAATCTGCCAATTTACTCGTTTACGTTTAGGCTTTATACTCCCCACACACACAAACACACAAACACACAAACACACACACACGCACGCTCTGGAGGGTTGACGTTAAAGAAAATGGTAGGGTGCAAGAGAGGCAGACGGCATGCAAACATGTTGGCTGTTTCTGTCTGTCTTGTCTACATTGTTTTTTCTTTATTTTTCTTCTTATGTTATGTTTTTTGTTGCCATTTTGTCTATACCTCCAAGTGTGCATGTGTGCGAGTATGTGCGAGTGTGTGCGTGTGTGCGGCAAATTAATATCTGTGTCATTTTTTGGGTTAATAAGGCTAAATTGAGAGTATGTGCGCCGCACTTAATTATCATCATATTTATTGTCTTTATTTATGGTTTGATACGCTGTCATCTACACCAACACGCGCTGATGCCCCAGAAAAAAGTGCCATACTTTTGTTGTTGTTGCTGTTGCTGTTAGTTGTTCTTGTTATTTTGTTGTTGTTGTCTGCTATAATAATTGGTTTAAGGCCCATATACTTATGTGTACAACAAAATTGACAGCAAATTTTATGGCCAATAAAAAAAGTAGCAAAACAAGAAAAAACTCGAAATTGTTTAAGTTTATAAATAAAAGCTATTTTTTGAGCTGAATTAAAATTGGTTTGGCGTCAGCTTTAAGCTATGCAAATGAAGTTTGGCAAAGTTGAACCAAACAACATTGAAGATTTAATTAAAGCTCGTGTCGTTATTTTTTTATATTTAAGGAAAGCAATTAAGTCTTAAATAATCTTCATAAATTTTTGGTTTTTTGCTTCGCTCGCAAATAATGCTCCAAATATGATGACGACAATCTGCAAGGCGCTCACAAATAGTTGATTGAACTTAAATTAAAATAGCACAGCCATTATTATAAAGCATTATTCAGTTTTACTGGAGCTACTCAGGACGTATAATTAAATAATAATAATAATAATTTCAGAAGTACAACGATATACCATATGATGATAAATGGTTTTCGGTTCGATGTAAGTTTCTAACCTCTATGGTAAACAAATCAAGACATGTCCTCTCATATGCTTCGTCTTGTTCAATTTCCAATAGGTTCAACTAATAAATGTAGCTTCCCTTGATAGTCAATAAATGTCCATTCATATAATTGTCGCATTGACTTTGCAGTCTTACTCGCCTCATCCCTTTTCCTTTTCAATACCATTGCTTTCGCAGCAATATCCCTCCTCACATAATCAATCATTTGAACTTTGGCAACTTTTCATTTCTATTTAATGACCCATCAACATGTTTCAATTTCAATTAATTTCCAGTTCTTGTGGCCATCTGCAATGAAAACTTTTGAAAATTCTTCTACTTTAACTTTTGATTTGCCTAGATGATATTTCACTTTTTTTAAACTTTGATTACATCATCAGCGTTACGCTTACGTTACTCAACTACAGAATTGTAAATACTCTTGGAGCGGCATATAGTTCTTTAAGCTACTAGACTTATCCTGGGGTCTCCATATGCCAGCAGAAATCTTTCTCCATAGAACACAGCATGATGCAGGGCCATCTGTAGGTTTGGTTGTTAAACACTCATAATTCTGAATATACCCGTCCAAAGTGGATGGATGCTCTTCAACATGCGTCAAGTTCAAAACTACTTAATTTTAGTCATGGTCAAATGGTCGTTCTGTGAAACCAGAATCACTGGTCATGAGGACAGTGTCGACGAGTCGCCGGACAGATCGATGCGCCATCGTTCACAAGAACTACACCTTGGTACGACACAAGATTCAAATGATGCAACAATTGAAGCCCACAGACAATTATCAGTGTCGCTTATTCGTTCAATGAATGGGAGAATAGATGAGTTTTCGTCAAAAAAAAAGTCATCAGCCGCGGCGGATAAATAAGTAGTTTCAAACTTGCATTTCGTATATTCATTTGCCCAATATTGTTGGAAAATACGCGAATAAAATGCAATTAACAAACAAAGACAAAGATGGCCCACCCTATACTAAAGATTTATTATTTAATAAGCTGATCTGGAACAGACAACTAATTTTGATATACTAACGATAATTGATATAAGTATAATAGTGTTATAAAGTATACAAAGAATATTATGGCCCCGTCTCAGTTAATGCATTGCCAAGAGTCACAAAAACTTCTTTATTCTAGAAAACAGTTTAAATGATTGTCGCTTTTTCTGAGTTTCCTTGTTTTTTGGCTTTGCCTTGCTCGTTGACGAAAAAAGGTATACATATATGATTTCAGTTTATTATTGATATAAAATGTATAAAAATTTTAGTTAACGAGCTAGCGATTCGTACAATTATATAGATGAATATAATGTGATATGTAAAAGTAACAAAATTATATTATTATATGAATTTAAATATCTGTATAAAGTCAGTGTTGCTTACATTTACTGAATAATGCTTAAATATCATTTCTGCAAGCCAAAAGCGCATTAAATAAATAAATAAATACAAGTAAAATAAAAAGTCTGCTCTTAAGTTCTATAAATTATACAAGACATGTTTTGCTGTTTGTACAACCTTAAAATAATGGCAACGACAACAACAAAAACAATAATAATGCCAACAACAACGACATCAACAAGAAACATCTGAAGTTACCGGCACAGGTGTGCGAATGTTGAATGAAGGAATAGCAAAAGCAATGAGAAAGAAGAATACAACAAAACAACAACAAAAAAAAAAATTTACATAAAAAAGTTTGTCAACAGACCGAACAACGATTTCAGGAGGTCGAGCTATAGACAATGTCAGGCCAGTCGAAAGGCAGTTGAGCTAGGCAAAAAGTATCTATACATAGTCATCTTTATATACTTATGTATATATTGTATTTTTATTCAAGTGTACACGTATGTGCAATACATATTAAATTTAAAAAGATTGCCAAGTTAATGTTACATAAGTAAGTCTGATTTTTGGGAAATCTCAATGAAGCAAAATAGAGTATGTGAGGCTGCTATGCATGTCTAGATCTTAGATATAATTTAAATATATAGATATAAAGTACATAAGTACTTCCATTGAAATTCCAATGAATATTACTCATATACACAATATCGGAATTAAAAATTGATTTATCAAAAACGATCCATTGAAAAGTTGGGGGAAATAGAAATAGAAATTAGTTATAATATTATGATTCCAAAATATATTCAGCATACATTTAATACCTTCCTTATAAGTTGTTATTAATATTAACGCTTTTTACATTCCTTCCAAATCAGTCAAGTTTTTACTTCTTTATTTTTCTGTTGGGTTTAAGGAAACTTTCAAAGAGAATTGAAGAGCAATGCTATACAGTGAAAGTTTTCTGTATCACAAAAGAGCAATTCTTAAAAAGAAGCAATAATTTAGAAATTGATTTAAAAAAACTTCAATCTAATAAAAACCAACCCAATTCGCAGATTTTTGCAGGAACCGCATAATTTCCGTTCGGATCGTACCCTAAAAATAAATGTATGTAGATGTGAGCCTAATAAACAAAAAAGTTTGCATTTTTTTCTAAACCATAAACTACACTACATAGTATATCGGTATGGTTGCAGAGTATCCCACAGTCGTTGCCAGTAGATGAATTCCAAGCTTCCACTGTGGTCACGTATATCATCGATTTTCATTTGATATGGATTTGACTTTGATTTGAATAATATTTAATTTTTATTTCTTTATAAAGATTATTTCGATTAAAAATGGCTTACAATTAAATTTGCACTAATTTAAAATCTTTTGGTGCATATGTAGATCTGACTTAGAGTATTCTAACTTCGGGGTTTGTCGTACCATGACTATTTCATATTTTTGAATATACTTTGGCTTTATATTGTGGCAGTCAAAGCTTAAAGTCTTAGGACATGGAACATGCAGCGCAGAGCATTGGCCTCAGCCTCGGCCGCTAACATATTAAACATATTGGACTGAGGCCTAGCATGTAGTAGGAGCTGCGTTCTTGTGGGCCCAGGTACATACTATATATGTATATGTATGTACGTGTATGCATGATCGTGTCTGGATTAACTTAATGAAAGCAAAGACTGGCGGAAAAAGCCAACTCACACACACGCATACAAATGACAACAGACAGAACACGAATACGAACAACAATAACAACATCAGATGGCAAGAAATGTTTACAACGGCACGAAGAGACGCGTCGGTCGGGGGAGCAGAACATGGAGTAGAACTAGGATACTACGAGATACGTCGAAAAATGCTGTCATGAAGCGCTAAGACGCTGACAACGCCAGTATATAACATGTGTGTGTGTGTGGGTGTGTGGGTGTGTTTATATGTCGACATGCAGTAGAGCACATAACGGCAAACGTGCACACAACGACAACAATGCACAAGGCGTCGCTTTCCCAAGCTTGCTCACCTTAGCCCTAGCCGTGCCCAAGCCCATTTTCACCCATCCGGACATGTTGCCGGCGCAGCAACCGTGAAATCCTTCACCGTCAACATAAACACCATGTCGTCCTTGTGCCTTGGTTCTACTACAAGCACGAGTACGGTCCCGCGCCCCCGCCCACGCCCCCGCCCACGCCCACGCATACGCCAAAGCCCAGGACCAGGAGCAGGCCCAGGCCCGGGCTCAGACCCTGACAACGAAGACATTGCTGTAAAGATTTACTTAAAGTTTACAGCGTCAGACATTTTGTTGTTGTGGCTTTATAAATAGTGCATGTGTGTGTGTGTGTTTGTGGGTGTTTCTAACACCAACACGATGCTTATGTGTGTATGTTAGCCGTTGTTTATTGTTGTTGTGCAGTTGCTGCAATTCAGAAGAAACAAGGAATAAGAAACAAAGGAAGGGACAAGATGGAATAAGGAGCATGGCAACACTGCGCCATATTAAGCGTTTGGCTTTTCTTTCCCTTTTAGCAATATTTCTTTTATTTCGTTTATTTTTTATGCAATGTCTTATGGCTGACAGTTGGAGAGGCAAGAAGCATGTGGCAAGCGGCAAGCGGCAAGTGGCAAGTGTTGAAAGAAACGTCAATCGACAAGCTATAAAAATTCAAAGCGATTTCTTAAGGAATTTTCTTTTGAAGCTGCTACTGCTGCTTGACTTGACAGCAGTTGGCCATAAATAAATAAATTTTTTATTTATTAAATAAACCGATGAGCCATTGTTGCACGTAATAAAAGTGAGCAGAACATTATACACTTCGTACACACTTGTGATATATAAAATAAAATTATTTGATTTGTTAATATAAATGTTAAGCAAAATGCTGAGTTCCTTTAATGTTTGGCTGGCTAAGCGAAAGTTGTTACACCAATATGACTATCGATATAGATACCTGAGTCCAAAGGAGCTAGTGATAGTCATATTAAAGCCTTAGTCAGTAGCGAATCGTGCTTAGTAGTAACATACAAAATCACAATCATATGTTAGGCTCCCAACATTTCTAGCCCCATCCCCTAAATATATTTTTTTTATTTTTGCTTTCTTGCCTTTTGCTAAATTTTCAATTTTCGCACTTCGATTTGAAATGTTGTGAACTTAAAGCAAAGGATATTGATTAAAGTGTGCTTCAAAATGTATTCCTAATTTAAAACTAAATTTATATTTAGTGATTTTTTAAAGGACTTAATTGATATCTAGATATACTTAGATAGCTGTCTGTTTTAGTGTATGTTGCATTGTATGTGCATTAAAAGTGTGTGTGTGTGTGTGTGTGTCTATGTGTATCTGTGTGTTGGAGACAGATTTGTCTGCTGTATTATTGTTGCATGGCAAACAACTTGGCCAACTTTTATGGTGACCATTTTAATAGCAAAGGGGGGAGGGAACATACACTGACATACACACACTGTATGTGTTGGAAGTTAGAAGTACAAATGTAATTAACATTAATTTGATATAAACTTTGGGACATTGCGTATACGCCATGTGATGCTTCAGCTTTCCCTGTACATTTTCAATTATTTGTCATAGACAGTCGTGTTGGTAAGTATCTGTGTGTGTGTGTGTGTACTGCAGTGCATATAAATTAACTGCGGAAGCAATGGCTTTGTACGTTGCTGGGCAGTCGCTAACAACAAAAACTACCAGTTGTAATACGAGGGTAGCCTGAAAAGTAATTGCCGAAGCAAAAATGGATTTCCATTCATTTTCATTCTCAACACAAGCACCATTTGAAACCCGGAGAATATTATATGATGACAAAATCTTAACGCCTTTCAATGCCGATTTATGGCTTTGGTGATTTAGTTTACCGAATCAAAAGCTCGCTTGCCCATCTTGTCCAAACGCCATACCACAGTATATGCCATGATAAACCCTTCAGGAATTGGCATCAGCCATTTTGAAATATTGTTAGTACACGTAACTGGTCCAAAGAGAGCGCTTGCTTGTCTCTTTCTCACCGGTGATTCGGCTCAATGTAAAAAAAATATGATATGCGAAAAGAAAAAAAAAACAAATGGCTTTCAAATACTTTTCAATCGGTCCTCGTAGACTCAGAAGACGCAGCAGCAGTGGCGGCAGTAGCATCAGCTGTCACATAAGCCATAAGCACTCAAGTGTTTGGATCTGTCTGCGTGTGTGTATCTGTGCGAGTATCTGTGTGTGCCGCTGCATTGTGTGCCGTATGGCCACGACATCGTTCACGTCTCAGTTCCAGTGCCATTCCCAGTCGCAGTCACTTGCGCCGCCTTTTGACGATGGCGTTTTACAAGTTTATGGGTTTATCGTGTCAGCCCCGTGTAGGTAAATTTACATGAATGTCTTTCCGTCTCCCAACGTCCCCAATGCCCGCCTTTACACAGTCCATACACGTATATATGTATATATATATAGATATGTGTGTGCGTGAGCTTGTGTGCGTTGGCAAATAAGTAAACTTCAGCTCAAGTTGACTGAAAATTGTTTCAATTAACCTTTCAGCCAACAACAATAACAACAACAAGAAAGTGAAAGTGTATTTGCCTTTCTACGTGAACACTTAAGCTGGAAACATTTTGATGTCGCGGAGATTGGAGTTTGTCTTGGTTTTGTGTTTTGGTTTCGTCCTATTCTGCTTGGGTTCGCTGTGGTTTCAGCTGGTTTTGTCTGGCTTAGTTTGCTTGCAAGGGGTGCAGGGGCACCAGGATTTGTGTTAATTTGTTGTCGTATTTACATGGGATCAGTCAAGGCTTATGTTTACTTTGATTTCAACATCGCATATTTGTATTAATGCCATGTCTCTCTTTTCCTTTCTCTTCAGGTAAGCCTGGACGTAACTAATAGAGATAGAAGTATTTGGTAAGACCACTACAGATGAAAATAATGGTATGATAAAATTGTATTGAAGACTCCTATTAAACTTGGTGGCTTATCAAGCACATCATTAATTTAATATTATCGCTAGACGCAACCTTAAAAGAAAATTATTGCATCTTTTTTAATTTGGGAGTAAAAGCGAATCTTTAGTTTATTCAAATTTAATAGATAGATGGATAGGATTTTCGATCCATTTTTTTGAGCACCAAATGAAAAGTCGATGCTAAAAATTGTATGAAAACGTTTATACCTTATCGAAATAATGTTTGCAAATGAAAAGTGCTCATTCAAATGTTCAGCAATAGATGCAATTTTTTTTTTTTTTTTTGACAACATTTCAAAAATTTTAAAATGAATATATTTTTAATATTCTTATAAAGTAAATAGTGTTGGTATAATTCAGAAATTGAGATTCCTTTTTTTCCATATTAATTTTTTTTTTTAATTTTTTCCTCTTCAGGCAATTCTTATTTTGGCAGCCATTATTTAACTTCTCACAAATAAGTAATGAATAGGACGAAAACGTTTTTTATACCCTGTACCGTATGGTACAAAGGGTATATAGTGTTTGTGCAAGCCGAAAATGTATGTAACGTACAGAAGGAGAAGTCGGAGACCCCCCAAAGTTACCTAAAGTATGATCAGAGTGACTAGAGAAGTCGATATACCCATGTCCGTCTGTCCGTCTGTCCGTATGAACGCCTAGATCTCAGAGATAGTAAGAGCTAGAGCAACCAAACTTTCAGATAAGATCCTTTATTAATCCATAGGAGTCAAGTTTATTTTATTTTTTTTATATCGGGACTACATTATATAGCTCCCATAGGGGTGTTTCAGAGGACCTCGAAAAAAAGCAAAAGTTTTAGATGGATAATTCGTTTGCTTATGAAGATATCATAACCAAATTTATCAATCAGAAGTTTTTTAGAGTTCCCAAGCACTGTACCAAATTTTATCAAAATCGATTGACTATATCATATAGCTCCCATAGGACCAATCGGTCAAAAAAACGTTTTTTGTACAAAATTCATTGTGTCTCGTTTGTTTGTAAAGATATTGTAACCAAATTTGGCATTCAGAAGTTTTTTAGAGTACCCAAGCACTGTACCAAATTTGATCAAAATCAGTTGACTATATCATATAGCTCCCATAGGACCAATCGGTCAAAAAAACGTTTTTTGTACAAAATTCATTGTGTTTCGTTTGTTTGTGAAGATATTGTAACCAAATTTGGCATTCAGAAGTTTTTTAGAGATCTTCAACACTGTTCCAAATTTTATCAAAATCGGTTGACTATATCATATAGCTCCCATAGGGCCGATCGGTCGAAAAAAAGTTTTTTATTAAAAATTCGTCTGTTTTTGGTTGTTTATGAAGGTATCATAATCTAATTTGGCAATCAAATGTCTTTTGGTGTTCTTAAGCAATTTACCGCATTTGATTGCAAGCAGTGGTACAGGGTATCCCAAAGTCGTCCGCGCCCGACTTTAACGTACGCCATCTTTTGTACAAAATTTGTTGTGCTTCGTTTGTTTATGAAGATATCGTAACCAAATTCGGCAATCAATTGGCTTTTAGAGTGCTTAAGCAATGTTTCGGACTTAATTGCAATTAGTGGTACAGGGTATCCCAAAGTCGTCTGCGCCCGACTTTAACGTACGCCATCTTTATGTATGAAACATCTCAAAATTTTTTAATAATTTATATTTTTATATAATTAATGTACTCTACTTTGGTAGTGACAGGATCGGATTTATATTTTAACATTTTTGCAAATGAAAAGCTGTCAATTTTAATGGGATTTAAATATAAAATCTTATGGATTCTTTGAGATTTTAGTGTTAAATAGTTTTTTCACTATAAAATTTTTATTTTTATAATTCAAGTCCAAATAATTCTAATCCTGATAAACTAAAAGTTCTGTTAAGCTTCTTCATTGTCTCAAAAAAATTGCTAACATTTCTCATGACTATTTAACCCATTGTAAACAGTGTAACTAAATGTAGATTAAGTCATTATAAAAATATATCGACAATTATATATATATGCATACTTATATACTAAAAAGGCTGCGCCATCATTTTTTTGAGAAAAAGGGTACAGGGTATTACACTGTCTGGCAAAGCCCCGACTGTATTATATATTTATTAATGAAAAACGCTTAATTTCTATTGTACAGTATTATAAATATTTCAACTTTATTTCTTGTTTAATTACGTTTCTCTCCGTTTCTAGCCGCATCTCTTAGTTTTACCCTACGACTCCTTTTACTCTTAGGGTGTCCTTTGCTTACGTCCGTCCACATTACCTTCCTAAACTATTCTGATCATGTTCAATATTATTACCCACACGTCGGCTCTTACCACAGTCTGAGCTGGCAGTCCAGCATGACGATGTCTGTTAACGATCTTACAAATGTTCTGTTTAGATGTTTAATGCTAGTTACATTTGGAGCCCTATGCTCCAGTGGGGATGTACAGGAACTGATGATGATGATGACATTTGCGCTTAATACTAGGATTTACGTTTTATTTTAAATATATCGTTCGTATTTTTAAAACGGATAATCCACACCAAAAACTCAATGGGAATCGATCGAATCGAATTGATCGGAAAATCTCTTAATTTGACATATCCGGACTTCATTTTGTGGCTTTTTTTAATAAGAAATTTATTCGCCAAAAAGCCTTAGATTAGTGACAAGATTCAAACAACAAATCGTGACCGCAGGTATTTCAAAAAGGGCAAAACTTGATTGACAACCAATCCAAATAAATTGTAAATTAGCAAATATTTTAAAAATACCTTATATATAGAAATTGGATATTTTTCCTAAAGCCATTCCATATTCACAAACTGACACAAAATATGGCGCACCCTAGACTGCTATAAAATATATACCCAATTCATTTTTAAGCGGTCTTTTCTTACACTGTTTTGAAATAACACGGTCTAGAAAAAAAGTTTTTACATGATTAAAAAAAGCTGTTTGTGTGGAATTTTAAAGAAAAATAATTTTATTAAACTAATCTTTTAGAAATTTAGTTAGAGAATTGCCTTTTCTGATTTATTTTCATAGCAGCTGAAACAGAATAAGGTGTATTGTATTTACTATGAGATATTTACCCTACTTAATTTTCCCTACGTTCAGCAGATTTTGATGCACTTCACTCCAGGTAATAATATTCGAAACTGGTAATTTTTGGACTACAGCTTCTAAAATTCTTAATTAAATTTAATACAGTTTGTGTCCATAGGTAATTAAAGAAAAAAACTACAATATTTTTGGAGTTTAAAATTTAAAAGTTTTCGTACAGGGATGTCGAATCTCCAAAATAAAGAAAATATTTTCTTAAAACGTAATAAATCTAAAAACCGATTCATTTTTATGACTGCAGATTTCTTTTACATCTACAAAAGACGATTAAACTTGGTAATTGTTGGTTATGCTAAATATCAAAGTTTTTAGCCATCCATGAATGTGTTGGAAAATAAAGTCAGTATGGAGTAAACCTGAAATATTTTCGTTTTATATGTATGTTACAAATTATAATTTACTATTTGAGTACAGGGCATAATACGTAAAAATGCTGCACTCTTTAAATAGCTTGACTCTCGGAAAAAGATTATCCAAATGCTAGCCTTGGAAGCTTCGCAACCAACTTGGGAAGCTATTTGGTATAAGTAAGCCCCATCCTTTTTGTTATATACATACTAGTATACACTGCGGTTTGTTGTTGTTGTGGTTGTTGTTATACTCATATCAACTGCTTTGTCAACTGACAATTGCATCTGCCGTCATTGCATTCACATCGTACAGTGCCGCCATAGCTGCTTGGAAGGAACCCAAGTGCTGCAAACTAATAAGCGAATCAAGTTGCAAGTTGCGAGTGGCAAATGGCACGTGATATATGGTATATAGTTAGTACATATATGCTATATAAATTTTATTGCGTATATGTATGAGTTGTTGTTTAGTCATAGCATTGCCTGGCGTTGCATCACAGCACGTTGCTAAGTTTTAGGGAACAGCCGGAGAGCTTTAGGAGCAGGAGTTAGTCCTGGGGATTGGGATTGGGATCTTGCCTAGTAGTAGTAGTTGCCTTGTAGCGACTGCTGTTCTGGTTGTTGCTGTTGTAGCTGCTGTTGTTGTTGTTGTTATTCTTGTTGCAGCTGCAGCTGTTGAGCACACGAACATGATAACAACAACAATAACAATGGCTGCAACAACAAAAACAACAGAGAAGGAGAGCGAGAACTTGAGTTGTTTGTTTGCCTTTGCTTTGTCGTATGTTGACACATTTTTAGTAGAACATGCCACACACACACACACACACACACACACACTCACAAAGACATGTATTACATGCCAGCGTCCATTGGCATGCATGCTTTGAATCAGTGTGTATGTGTGTGTGTGTGCGCGCTGGCGTGCAAAACCGGAAATTACAAATGCAACAAGATGTTCTGCGGGAGTTGCCACATTGTTTCAACTCCCACGCAAACACACAGCTCTCTATACAACAGCGGTTTCCTTTCATGCTCGTTCATGTCGTTTGCCTTTATTGTCGCTGATTGTTGTTGTTTTTGTTGCATTTGTTGTTCTTGTTGCATTTGTTGCTTTTGTCGTTTCAGTTTCTGCCTCGTTTTTTGGCTTCGCTTTGGTTGCTTTTATGCTTTCACTTCCGCTTAAGACCAAACTCTTCTTCCAACTCGTAGTACATCCAACAATTCCCCAGCCAGCAATTTCAATTTGAGTTTTCCAACTAGAAATCTACAACAACAAAAAAATGAAACCAAGGGAAAAAACATAGAAAAAAATGTGCCCTGACACAACTCTCAAAATTTTCTCAAGTTAGGTCAAATAAATTTAAAAATTTCCAGAACAAGTTTTACTTTTTTTAGGAACAAAAATATATTCCAAATCACAGCGCAAAGCTAAACAAAGTTATGGCCACTAATGATGAAGCCTGTTTAGATGAAGCTGATAATACCGACAGCACAAAACGTTCTTTGACAGATACAAGGGAATCCTCAAGCCTCCTTATGGCGATTAATGAAGATACCGGCAGTACAAAAAGTTATTCTTCAGATGCTAGGAAATCCTTGCACAGCTTAAATCTCGATGCGGCAACCAATGAATCCACTATAGATACAGATAAAGATGGTACCGATGGCACAACTGGCTCTTTAGGAGATGCTGAAGATTTTGAAACACTCTGCGTTTCCAGCAGTCCGTCCACGGAAAAGCTAGCGGAATCGGATGATGCGCCTGATGCCACAGCTTCGCAAATAAACTTTATACTCAGCAAATGCTACAGTGATTCAGATTTCGGTTCCATTAAGCTCGCCACACCGACCTCCATCTCCTGGCTGACACTACTCCAACAGCCACTCCAAGCAGTCAACGATCGGCCATCCATTTCCGGTCACGCTCGGGACACGCCTGAACGTAGCTACGAAATGACGCGTCTATCCAATGCCAGCCAGAGACGCCACCAGCTTCTGCAACTGCTGCACTTCACTTGCCCCATTAGCGGCTGTAGCGAGGCCATCAATCCCTCTGGCTTGCTGTCTCACTGCCTCTCTACCCATGGCTTTATAAATCATCACCATCTGGAACTGGGAAAGCCACTGGAGCTTAGGTTATGGCCGAATGAACTAGTGCAAGCCCAAAGCAGTTGTCTGGCCGTGCTGCTGCTCAACAACTTGGCACAGACGGACACCAATGCAATTGAGAGCCAGGATGAACATTGTACGCTGCTTATGCTCTGCCGGACTTCATGGGATGTGCTGAACATGCGCTATGAGCTGGCTGGACCACAGACTGGCGAGTTTTTAGCAGATAAGGCGGATGTGACCAATCTGTATATCTTATGGTTGCTTTGCCCGCAGGTGCAGCATCCCTTTACGTTTATGCTGAATGTGAGTGATCACCAGTGGATTCATATGAAGTCCGCAGAGCTGCAGACTTGCGATACAACAGAATTGCTTGGAGGCTACGAACTGCTAGGACCTGATCCAGATCCATGTTTCCTGCGTTTGACTCATGCTGAACTAAAGCAATTGACCGAAAATTTTACCCAGCCCATGCAATTGCAATTACAATTGGAGGGACAATGTAAGCAGGATGAACAACTGAAGACAATGCTGAATGAAAAATTCGAGGAAGTGCAGTCCGAATTTCAATAAAACGTGATTACGAATGTTTGCAACTCTAATGATGTTTCTATTAGTTGGTCCATTTGGTGAATAAAATCTTTTCTCAATAAAAGAAATCATTTTTTTTTGGTTTAGCTACTTGTTTGTTAGTTTCATCAATGATTAAATAAGCTCTATTGAGCTTAACTATTTCAAAAGATTTAATACATAGATAGTTTCCATGAGTTACTATATCCAAAAAAGTAACTAATTATGTAAATGCGTCTGTTTACGAATGAAGGGTGCTTCTACTATAACGAACTGAAGACGTTGACTGTGGTCAGTTAACTATAGGGTGGGCCATCTATTGGTTTGGTTGTTAAACACTCATGATTCGGAGCATACCCTTCCAAAGTGTATGCTCTTCGACATAACATATATCAAGTTCGAAACTACTCAATTTTAGTCATGGATCATGAAAATTGTCATTCTGTGAAAAAACATAACTGTGTCGCTATCGTTCGCTAGAATTGCTAGGACCACGTTGCATCGAATTTTGCATGCGGATCTGCGATTTCACGCTTACAAGACTCCAATTACGTAACAATTGAAGCCCACGGACAATTATCAGCGGAGAACAGCCAGATGAGTTTTCGTCTAAAAAAAAAATCATCGAAAATAACGATAGTCGCATACGGAATAAAATGCAATTAACAAACAAAACAACAGATGGCCCACCCGAAAGAAGAAGTTACAACAAAATATTGAGTTATCACTCTTTAAAATAAATTTCTTCTGTAAAGACTTCGCATTAAGAGTTGGCCCAAATTTGATCTAAAGAGGAGCTCTATTATTAAATAGTTTCCATTTAATGAGTTCACCAAAATCTGGATACTACATTGTTTGCGACACTCAGATGCTCATTTGTTTTCATTATGTTCATTTTGTTGCAGTGTAATAGTTGTTTTTTAATTAATTTCGTTATTGTTTTTAATTAAACATTGTTAGACAATGTAAGTGTGAAATACACACACATGGACAGCTGCTTGTGCGCTTGCCAGCAAATTAGTGCGAATATTTTTAGCTTACGCCGCAAAGTATGCAACATGTTTGCCAAGTGCTCTCTCACACACACGCAGACATTTAGTTTTGGCAACACCTTTAGGGGCATGGGTCGTTGGCATTTTTTAGCAGCTTTTTGCCAACATGCCATTAGCAAAAATCGCGGCATGCATGCAACAATGCGTGTGTGTGTGTGTGTGTGTGTGTGTGTGTGTGTGTGTGTTGGCAACTACATCAACAACTTTTTAACGAACTTTACAGCACTTTATGCCCACCATGCCTCTATCTCAACCCGGCGGGGGAGCTCACCCTCTCTCTCTCTCTCTCTCTCTCTTTCGCTAACTCTCGGCATTGTCATGTTCTGCTGTGGCTAGCAGCTAACAAGACCGCAGAGCTGCAGTATAAAATATGGCAGACGAGCCAACTAACTAACTCGCACTCGAGCACTCCATGGCTCCATGGATGTAACTTTGTTGGGATGGGCGGTTTTAGGGTGTGAGGGGGGAGGTGGGAGGGTGTCCAACTGCTTGCAACTTATTATGTACCGTTATTGTTGCAACAATGCAACAGAGCCAATGTTCGGTTTGGTCGGTTCAGCTGGGTCCTATATGGGGGATGGCAACAAGGGATATGGCATACTAACTGCTTTGTCCGCGAAATTATTTTTGCCATTGCAAAACTTCACTTCAACTGCAGAGATTTTATGTCGCCGTCGCCGCCGTTGTTGGTTGCTGGTTCTTGTTGCTGTTGTTGTTGCCGTTGTTGTAATTGTGGTTGTTGTCGCCGGCCAAGTGGTTGGCGTTAATGCGACCCTCGTTGTTGTTGTTGGTGTTGTTGTTGTTTGAACGCTTTATAGCTTGGTGCGTCGCATAGTTGTTGTTGATGTTGTTGCAATGGTTGTTGTTGCTGCGGTCGCTTGGCCCATTGTGGTCTGCTCGTGTGTCTGCCAAGTTTTTATGCAGCAGCTAAATAGTTGGCAACTTTTGTTTTTATTATTATTTTATTTTTTTTCATTCATTTATTTTTTTATTTTTAATACACTTGGCAAAAAATCTGTTTTTGCGATTGCACTAAAATGGTTTTCAAATGTAGAACACACATAAATGAAAATATTTTGGTAAAAAAACAAAATTTAATATTTATATTTTACTATTTTTAATACAGTACAGCTTTTTTAAATAACTTTGTTTTAATATTTTAGTTCACAATGTAAATATGGACCTTTTGAATGCAAATAGTTTACAATCAATTCAGCAATTTTTTTTTAATAGTTATAATGTGTTTTGCATATGCAATCAACTAAATAAACATGATCGTAATAAATTAATTTTATTAATGAATGGCTTGAAAATAAAAAAAATGTTCAAAGCAAGAACATATTATGATATTTATTTTTAAATTGGATAAGTAGAACCAGAGATAGTATTGTATTTGGTGTGTACTTGATAATTATTAATGACCTACACAAAAATAAATTAAAAATTGTATTAAAATAAAAAATAGTGAGAATTTAATAATAATTTTTTTTTTTGTTGTTGATGTAAAAACATCTTTCAAAGTCTAAAAAACTACTTATTTGATTGAGGTTAATGGACTTTGACCCAAGTTTAATTAAAAAGCAGCACATACATATGTATTAGTATGACCACCGGTTCGGATGGGATTTTACCGAAGATATAACCAAAAAACTTTGCTAGCTACAAATAAAATTCAGACCCAGAAATATTTAAGGCTCGAATAGTGCAGCTCGTGTATTATTTTTTCGAATTCCTATTATTTTTAGTGTTTCTCTTAGATATTCTTAGACACCATTATCTTTGTTTTTGGTGACACGTTTCCGATAGTGATAAAACAAGATAGAACTGTAAAAAGTGCTAAATATTGAAGTTTTACATTTTTAGCACCTCTGCCGTCAAAATATCTGCTAAACAAAATTATTTTTATTAACAGAATTTAGTAATGAGGAATTCTACAGAGATTCAGTTTTAAATCTATTTTTGCTGAGCTATGACGCCTCAATTTTCTCTCGGTGTATTTATTAGTGTGGAGCTAAGCTGCCAGCAAAGTAAACGCGACCTCACCCCTCACCACCCAATACCACTTCAAAAAACTCTGACGCCAGAACTTAAATTGCACACAAATTGGCAACGCTTTTTGCTGCCTTTGACAAAGCCAGCAATTTTTTTTGTTATATATAGTATAAATGTATATATGTTTTTTTTTTTTTTGGTTTCCAGTCGCTTTTAATAAAAACTCATTTTAATAAAACTAAGACAATAATTTTTTTTATTCTTTATACATGTTTGTTTGTTTTTTTCCCCCATTTTATATTCGTTTATTTTCGTTGTTGTATTGCACATGGACAGTGTCAAGTGCCGAAAACAAAGTCGGTGTCTCAGCTGGAAAATTAAGTGTTGCGGTTCGACTTTTTCTTTTATTTTTTTTTTTATACTACATATATAATTTTATTTTTATTTTTGCTTTAATGCGCCTGTGGCAGCTACAAGTGCGCGGCTATGTCTTGTGGTTGAATGCAACAACGACAACAACTGCAACTACAACAACCATGATGACGACAGCTGCAAAAGTTGTCAGACAAAAGACCACAAAATAAATTGCAATTGAATGTTTTATTTTGTTGTCTCTACTTTTCTATGAGTTTTCTCTGACTGTATGCATACGTGTATGTGTGGGTGACAATTGTAGAGCAATTTGAGCATCTTAAGAGCTTTAAAAGAGAGAAGAGAACATGAACAAATAATTTCGAGAAAAGCCATTTTATTTATTGCAATACTTTCAAGTAATCGATAATTGTTGAATTCGATAATGACAACGACAACAATAGATATAGTACGATAAAAGTGTTACCAAATACGCTAAACAAAGCTCTTGAATATTTGATACTGAATACCAATGTTTAATCAGGAAATCTCCAGAAAAATTAACTAAATCAACAAGCAAAGATGTCTCGAAACTTTTAAGTAGGTCCGTTGATGGTATGGACTTTAGTATTTTTGAAAAGAGTCCTATATGCTTCGTGACATATAATATGAAGTCTAGAGATTCTGAAGATTTCTGGTTTTTTCAATCGGATAACGATCCCATCCATGTCTCCCGTAAACATGTCCAGATTATCGTGGCCAGCAAAAAATTGAGATCGGAGTTCAATTGAAAATATTTATAGTATACTTGCTCAGAATGTGAAGCCATTCGATACTCTTAAAGACTTAAAGAAATGAGTGTTCAAATTTCACAAACTTGACGCGAAATCGGCTATAAAAACAACAATAAATAATTCGCACTGAAAAATTTTGTATTTTATTTTTTTGAATTCCTGTTCCTGTTATTATACAAAAGCGCATCATAAAATAATATTAATCATAATAACATTCAATGTTTATTGTATACTTAACAAAAATTGGGGAAAGTGTTTTATATGAGTAAGAAAAATTTCATTTTCGTAAGTCTTTCTTTCTATATGGCCATATTTCAAAAACTTCAAGTAAAATTATAATTGTTATTGATAATAGCAAAACCTTATATATAGGGCATTCACGGTAGCTATTGAGTAGAGGTGTTGCAAAGTTGCACCAAAGCACAATCGGACAAATTGTAAACGTTTTTTATGTTAGTTTATGAGTTGAGTTTGTGCTTCTTCTTTCTTTTTAATAAATAACTTTTTAAGTCTAGATAAATTTATTAACTTTTTAGTGCATCTTATTTTATCATTTGCAAAATTTGAAAAATGTCGCTTGGTTCAATAGGTCAAAAAGGAACGACACGCAAAATGGCGTTTAAATTTGTTGTGGGTTTTTATAACTATTCTACCAACATTAAAAAAAAGAATAAATTGGGCTATATGCTATCCGCGATTCTGTTTGTTTATTTTTATATTTTAAAATTTTTTCTCGTTCATATTTTTTTTTTCAATTCTTTTTTATTTATTGTATCTCCGCTTTTCAATAAGGGACTAACAATAATTAATCAAATCTTATTCTAATTTAATTTACAATTACTTATAAAATTGCATTTATTTCATATTTCATATTTGAGCAGAAGATAATTACACTCAAGTAGTAATCGCTTTAAAATATTTTTTCATATTTCTCAGACTTTTGAATTTTTTGGGGTGCAGTCGAAAACGATAAGTCTACAGAACTTAGATTTTGCCTCTTTTTCGAATTTAAAGGAGTACAAATAACTCGCTCTTGATCATAAAAATATCGATATTCTCCTAATGCTCAGAGCAGATACAAATATTATCGACAGTGAAAAATTTAAACAATTTGCCGAACTCAAATCACAGCAAAAAATAAAATGTCTGACCATTTAGTGAAGTGGAGACCAACTCCGAGCAATTTGCCAGTGAAAAAATGTTTAATATAAATCAGGCACATAATACGATCAATTTTTTAATTATTCATTAAATTAAACTCAATTAGTAAGTACATATATTGCTTTTAACATGGCTCAAATTAAATTGTCATTCCTCTGCATGGCATTAATTGTAATACAAAGACCCATGGCATACTTAATGATAATACTGTAAAAGTTAACTTTAATGCCAAATTGGCATAATAGTCCCATTGTTTGGTGGATTTGATTTATTGATAAAAAATTCATTCATTTTTTTCTTTAAATGGTAAATATGGTGCCATCGTTTCAATAAGTACTCTTAATTGTTCAGTCTTTGTGGGGAAGTCAACAGAGGATGGTAAAAGCATCTTCTTTTCAGTCTAATTACTGGGACTGTATCTAAAAGTCTGCTTGCGTAGCTGTTGCTTTTGGTAATCAGCCGATCATTGTGGATACTTGAGAAAAACGATATCTGATACTCTGCAGTACTCAGATTTAAGGTACCGACGTACCATTTGCATCATGAAATAATTCCCTTTTCTGCATCGATTGGAACCTATGGTGGGTTGATTTACCCCAGTACCCCCTTTGATGTGCTGGTAGTCCATCCGCTTGGCAATTTGCGATACGAATAACTATACTCCTTTGCAAATAAAAAAAAAAAAAATGGCTATGTCATTTATCATAATAGCGCATTGCCATTCAAGAAAATCAAAGCTAAGCTTTTTTTACGGCTTTTGATTGTGTGATGCAGCCCTGGTAAATGGAAATTTTGGACAAAACAAAAATACATAGTCGCTATTTTATTGTACTATATCTATTGTTGCTTAGGAAGTTTCAGCTGTGCATCTTTTGGTTGTTATGTACTTACACATTTTAAAGGTTATACAAAAATTTAAATTTTAGTATAAAGATTCGTACAAATAAGAGGTCTGCATAAATGCACTCAAAACTAAATCTAGTTTCATGGTGAATAACAGATATGTATTTATTGCAGTTAAACTTTTCCAGAGATGGAAAATCCCAAACTTCAATAATATTATTTTGTATAACAAAAATAAATTTGTTAAATAATAAAAAACTTTCAAAGAGCAATCTAACAAAAATAAAATAAAAAATTTTTAATGGCGACTATAATATCAAAACTACGCTTAATTAGCTGTAAGTATTTATGGAATTTTAAAGTTAAACATCATTTTATAAAAAATATATATATATATATATATATTATTTTTTTTAAATACGCCCAAAATTAACGAACCAGCACGTCATGAAATTGTAATGAATTTTGAGGGTTCACTTCCCACCCAACAATAATGACCAACGTTTAAGCGGCATTTGTAGCAGCGTTTAGCCAACAACAATAGAGGTACATACCTACACACTTACCACACATGCTTGTACATACATACATACATATACATATATGTATGTATAGCTTATATGCCCGGAGTAAGCAACAACAATACCAAGAACAAAGGCAACATGGAACAGTTTTGCGGCCAGTTGCATGAATTACGAGGTTAATTAGAAGTTTGACACGATTCGTAGGGCAAACACAGAGAGCCAGAAAGAGTTACAGAGATAGAGAAAGAGAGGAGGAGAGAGAGAGATATTTACAGTGAGTGGCAGTCAGCCAGTTAGTTGCTGCAATGTACACATAAAATATACAATATAAACCCATATAAATACATATGCACATATATATAAGTATATACATCTAAACACAAATGCAGGCTTGCAGCAGTAACTGGGCCTGGACTTGGCTGAGACCAGAAATGCTCTCTTCTGGCTAGGCCTGGCAGGGAATGCCAACTTGGCAAATGGCAGCAGCTGCAGCCGCTTTTAATGCGCCTTTGTTACATTTCGAGGCACGTACTAAGTACACACATACACAGATACACACACATATATACATACGTATATAAACATAAATAATGCAAAAGCGTGAAAAGGCAACACACAGATGCTCACACACAAATATATATATGCATATGTACATACACAAATATTTGCATTGCTCAGTTACATAGAAACATTTTCAATATCAGTACCGAACCAAGCTCCTTCCCATCTTCTTTATCCACCATCTTGTCTCGTACTCTTGCAGCGCCATGTTGCACTTTGTTATCATTTATTGCTGCAGTTGAAATCTGTTGTGTGCTTGTGTGTTTGTCGATATGGATACATATTTGTATATTCTCAATACCTTGTTGGTTCAAAAATGTTTTAGAATCGTCAACTTCTAACTAAAAAAAAAAACTTTGCTTTTCTTGAATCATAATAATAATAAACTTTTTTAATAAAAATACAAGTCATAGCAATTTTTTTGTTTCCTGCGTGTATTGCTGTGGAAAAAGAGACTTTGATTAATAATTTAATATTAATATTAAATGGTTTAATAACATTTTTTTTCGGGCCTTTAAGCCTTGGGACTTGCGCAGACTACGAAACGTTTTCGATAGGCAACTAGTCTTCAAAAACAAAATTGAAAAAGACTCTGAGATACCCTGTAAAGTTACATTACAATCAAATTCGGCGTACTGCTTAAGTACTCCAAAAACCAAACGAATTGGTCCTATGGAGACTATATGATATAGTCAACCGACTTTAAAACGAACACCGAATTTTGTTACGATATCTTCAAAAACAAACGAATCCATCTTGAACTTTTGGTTTTTTTCCAAAGTGCTCTGAAACGCCCCTATGGGAGCTATATAATATAACGTCGATATCAAAAAAATAGAATGAACTTGTCTTTGGTGGCATAATAAGGCATCTAATCTGAAAATTTGGTTACTCTAGCTCACTGAGATCGAGGCGTCCCGACAGACAGAGGACAGATGGACATGGGAATATCGACTTTTCTAGTCACTCTGATTGTTGGGCTAACAATATTTTTTGTTAGCACTTTTGCTTCAAATTGGCAAATGTTAACTTATATACACTGAAGCATTTTATGGATAAAATAATAACTAATAAATAAGACGATTTGTTGAGGGTTCATTAGCAGGAATATGATTATATTTATGAAGCGAACGTTCGTCTTTTATAATTTCGAAATAAAAAAGCGAATGTAGGTTTGGGTGCGCTTGACAACGATTGGATAACTAACATTGCATCGGCAGAGCACATGACCGCCAAGTTGCAAAGCGCCAAAATTCCATGAGAGACTTCGGCGCAACAGCCGATGATTTACCGCGAATGCTTAGAACATTTAAGAGAAGGTTTAACTTAAGAGTTCTCTTGCCACGCAGGACAACTTATAAAGCTCAAATGGTAGCTGCTGAACCGAACGCTGATCATACTTTAGGTAACTTTGGGGTGTCTTCACCGTCTGCTTCTTATACACGATAAAGGAAAGAAAATTGATTTTTTTTTTTGATAATTAGTTACCGCAAAGCATATACAAGACCAATGGAATGTAAATAATAATATAAATGGTTAAAAATTAGCTTACAAGTATAGAAAATATTAATTTTTAATATGAAACAAGATGGTTATTCTGCTCTTACGGATTGGGATTTCGAAAACCAATTTAATCATATATGTATGTATATTTTGTATGAAGCCTAATGTAAAATGTTTTTGTTTTTTATATATCATAATATTTGTCTGCATGCAATATGGAAAGTTGATCTTCATGTATGTTTTGAAAAATATTATATAATAGAAGATAGACAAAGCCTAAAAATACATAGGCATAACACTTTAACGCTTTTCGCAAATTTTTCATTATAGCCAAGTTGTTAAATAATCCTAAAATATTATAGTTCATTTAGAGCATAGCTTGTAAGTATATAGTAACTTCCTGCGTTAGAAAGTAAGACTTCCGCTCTCTTACTGTATACTCGTGCACTGATATTTCACTATGTCAACCTTATATGCAGGGTTTACATTTATTTATATCATTTTTTTTTGTATTTTATTTATTCAACATTTTACGCTCGCTGACATTTTGTTGGCTGCTGCAAAAGGGCAAATGAAATAAAATGAAAATGGAAAATTGTTGAGCAATGCAATTTCTCGTCTATGAGCAGACACACACATATTCACACTGATGCATACGTATAGGAGAATAACCGTAAAGAGAGCTGCCCAAAAGGTGCAAGCTCGAGTGCAAAATGGCGGCGACGACTGGGAAAAACCACTTACTATGGCTGCCAACATACACACGCGCGCGATAACTGCATCTTGCTGTGTGTGTGTGTTTGAGATATGTACACACACACACACACACACACTTACACATACAGCTCGTTTTGCTGTTGGGTGATAAAGTTCATTTACCTTTTAACGTTTATCTAAATGTTGCGCGCTCTGCAGTGGCAAAAGTGTAATTGTCTATCTTATGCTTCACATATACATAAACAGATACATATGTATATATACATACACACACATACCCACACACTCACACAAACATCACATACAGATTCAAACTTATATTTGCATGTGCATCATACTGCAGTTGTATTTGTTTGTTTACTTTGGCGCTGCTTGAGTTGACTACTCCATGAGATTCTTACTCATTCGTCCTTTTCATCTGCATCATCTTCATCATCCCCATCTCCAGCGACTTTATCATCGTCATCGCCATCGTCATCACCATCTTCTGGATCTCTGCCACTGGTTGCCTGAGTGTGTGAGTCTCATATAGCGTCTGTGTGCAAGATTATACTACGTTTCTTATCAAATCAGTCTGAATAGCTCCAATTTGGCGTATGAGCAATACACAAAGTTAATTTAAAATAATCAAGTTTCAATTCACCTAATTTTTAGTTTTTCTTACAGCGCTGCAGCGTATAAGCAAGTACAAATTCAGGTTATCCTGACCTACACTTCATATTAATATGCTTTGTACCTGGAAGTTTGTGCAAGCCGAAAATGTATGTAATATGGAGAAGGAGATGTTGAAGACCCCACAAAGTAACCTAAACTATGGACATGTCCGTCTGCCTGCAATCATGAGTTAAAAAATTATTTTAGTTTCTGTGGAAAGAAAGTTGGAGGCGCTAATTTTATTTGTATTTTATTTTACTAGAAATTGTGTAGATAAAATATCTTACCAAGAGAGAAAAACGATAGTCATCAGTTCTATTTATAGGAAGAAAATCTTGAAACTGTATGGAACTCAAAGTGAAAATGATTCTGATATTGTTACAAAGCACTGTGTGCCCAGATTTGCATATTTTCGCCAAAACCCTGTCATTTCCATAATAATTTTTTTAAAGTGATGAAATTTTACACACGTTTTCCTAAAGGATTGAACTATTTTTCTTGGAAGTTTGAGATATAGCTAATCCGGACCAAAATTGGAAAAAAAAAAAAATAATTTTGACTTAATTAAAAAAAATAACTGTTAATTGGAATTGGACCATATTTCATACAGAGGTAGATATGAGCTCCTCATACATTGAAAAAATCCTGTGCAAAAAAATGAAAAAAATCAAAGATGACATTTAGTAGTTTTTGAACTTTTGCGACAATCAACAGAAAAAAAAAAATTCATTTACCATGATACATGTAGCTAAGAAATCTTTATTCACTTTATTATTTATAAGTATTACTTCAGAAAATAAATAAAACTGAGATTAAAAACTTTTCGGTTCTAAATATATTCGAGTAGTTTAAAGATTTTCTTGGTTTTTTTATCATCTGGCTACTTTGCTTTAAGGGTACCTCAGACTACCACTCGATATTTGATCAAAAAAAAATTTTATAAATTTCTTCACATATTTTACAACAAAATGTAATTCCTCCCGATTTTCGGAAATAGAATTTTAAAAATTGACCCCCAAGAAATTTTACTATTATTTGCATTTCTTAGCTGCCTAAAAGTATGCTTTAATTTTTTTCATTTCAAAAGTTGTACTTAAATGTAAGAAAAATGTACAATTTGAAAATTTTATAGCATACTTACAAAGATGCAAAACAAAAAATGTAAAAATTATCAATTTTGACAAAAAACGTAAAAATTTAAATATGGATTTTTCGAATTTTTTTTTTTGGAAATTAAAAGAGCATGCAAAAAAAAATTATAACAGTTAAAAACCAGGTGGATTGGTGATGTCGTCTTTACGTAATTTGCTTGGAAAGCTGAAACTGTTTGGGCTATAACTCAATCATTCAATATTTTGGGTATAGAGATAATATTTTGGAGATCATATCTACCTCTGTGTAAAATATGGTCCAATTTCGATAAACGTTTTTTTTTTTAAATTAAGTTAAACATTTTTTTTGTTTTTTTTTTTAAATTTCGCCCAATTTCGGTCTGGATTATCTATATCTTAAAAAACCTGAGGAGGCTCAAATTTCCTAGAAAGCTTCCTAGGTTCAATCCTTTAGAAACACGTGTGTATAATTCCATCAGTCTAAAAAAATTATTATGGAAATGACAGGGTTTTGGCCAAAATATGAAAATCTGGGCCCACAGTGCACTGTATGAAAATAGAAGGCACCAGCAATAAGTGTTTGTTAATTTCGACATATACAAGGCATCATAAAACAAACATAAGGCTAAAAAAACGGGGTTGGCACACTTTTATTTTGTGGTCGCATATATTTGGTTGTTCAAAAATAATGGATTTTCTGCCAAATAATCGCCATTAATGGGAAGTGTTAATTTTCTCCTTTAATTAAAAGAAAACGGCAAAGGGAAGGGATATTTTCAACGCATTGTGACAAATTATGATTGAGTCGAGCTCTGCTTGAAAAAAAGGTAAAAGGCTCGGTCTCACGTCGCCAAACCCTACGACATTGCAACGTCCGATTATTACTTGTTCCGCTGTTATCATCATCACTAGCTTTACAGTCTTGGGCAGACTATAGCTTTCGCAAGCTTACCTCTCCATGTTCTTCGATCGACCGCTGCACTCCTCCAGTTTAAGACACCACAAGAACGAAGATCATTTTCCACTACATCTAGCCACCTTTTCTTTGGGCGTCCACGTCTTCTTCTTCCAATCGGCTGTCTGTGAAATGCTTGGTGGCCTACGTTGACTTTTTATTAATCGGATCACATTTTGTTGTCTTATTCGGTACGCTCCATCTTCTAATCTGATAGGTCTATAAACCTTTCTTAGGATTTTCCTTTCAAAAATGAATAACTGAGAAATGTCTGTCGACTTTAATGTCCACACCTCGCAACTAAAGGTGGGTATCGGCCTGTTATGAAGACAACCAAAAACGGCTTCATTTGTGTATAGCCTCAAAATATAAACATTATTACCTCCTTTCACAATAATAATAATAAATAAAAATAAAAGCATTCAATTTTAAACTTGGTGTAGAAAAAAAAAAAAAAACACTTAATTAGGCCCATTTACAAAAACCAATTTTAGAAAAAATGTCTTTATAGACTTAATATTCAATATGGCCGTTCTTACTCTTTAGTCGAGGGCTCCAAAAGATGTCTTGCACCATTCACTGTGGAAGCGAATTAAATACATTTAAAATTTAATTCATCCTTTTACTAACACTTAGACGCCTAAGCTCAGTTTGGAAGAAAAAAGGATTTTCCGGGAAGCCACAAATGTAAATACATATATATTTACATATGTATATGCATGTGTAGTCTGTTTGTTTTCCTGTTTCGCTTTCCAGCTCAGACAAGTTTAAATAATGAATTGTTTGTGCAATAAGTTTGTTTCGAGCAATTGGCGAACTGGCAAACAACATACTTCCGTAACCAATGACCAAATGATCCCACCCACTTATTCAATATCCCATATCCATATCTGTTGGGACTGCCATTGGCGCCCATTTGCAATTAGCTCTTCTGTTGTGGTAACCAAATAGGCGGCTCAAAAGCGTGCAATAAATTTAATTTAATTTGTGCATACCTTAGTACAACCAAAAGCCGACTACCCAGCTTTCCGGCTCTCCGATGAGTACCCGTACACCAGTCCGCAGTCCTTTCACTCATTTGCGATGTGCTGTGCAATAGTCAAAGGCGGTTGCTTGTTGGTCAGCAGAAAGGGGTTTCGTAGGTGAGAACCGGTTCTCAGGGCAGTTCGTCGAACCGTTTGGTATGCCATTGTGGTCATTGTTGTGCACAGCCGAGTCCTTTTACTTTCTTGTCCTTTGCATGTTGGGCGTTACTGTGGGTCAACTGCATTTATTGCATTTTTATGCTGCCGTTCGTGTTGCCGGCAAATGAAATGTTTTATATGACGTTTGAACATAATGGAAGCTGGTTGTTTGGATTCGATATAATTTTTAAGCTTTAAATTTAATTTGTGCCGAAATTGAGGAATTAGTTTAATATTGAATCGGTTAAGCAAATTCGATCAGAGTTTCGGTGTCCTGCGTTCCGGGAGATTTCCAATCGGTTTCAAAACAATTTCATGCTTATATGATAGAAATTGCTTGTCATCAACGTTGACCTTTGGGTCCAAGGGTTGAGTTAATGCACAATTTATGTGTAACACCTAAAAGAAGATAATCCATCTGTCCGCATGTCTGTCCGTATTTATGTAGTTTCTGTTACTCAAAGACCAAAAGAGCTAGGAGTATTACATTTTGCCACAAGGTCGCAGGTTTATGTTCCAATTCTAAACTTGCGTTCAGATTTTTGATGTTGGCTCCAATATTTTTTAAACAACAGTACTGAAAATATACTGAAAATCCACACAGACATTTATTACCTACGCGTGGATTAAAATATTATTAAAATCGGTTGGGAACTTCGAGGGATATAGCTAGCACCCATTATGCCAGAAGCTTCAATGACAAAAAATTTATTTTTAAAAATGCTTTTGAAGAAGCTACAATCTCCAAATTGGGTATATAGACTCAGGAATAAGTATTCACTATTTACCATCGAACGATTCCCCGTAAAAAGTCTAAACTCGACAAACAGTTTCCAAGGGTGCAAGTTTTACTAAAATCGGTTGGGAACTTCTTTTTACAATTCGCACTCTATATTGGGATCCGACATCCACCTTATTCTGCAGACTTCGCCATATTGAAGTGACTTTCTTAAAATATATTTTTGCGTAAATTCATAAACTAACTCGAAATTTTCGGTACTTAGCCTTCGGATTTTGTAGATCAAATGCAGTAGAACTAAGAAACCAGAGTTTCCACATTTTTTATATGGACCAAACACTGAACACGCCTACAATTCTTAACGTTTTAAGCTAAATTTGGAGCAGATATGTAGATATTTTGTGAAAAGTGGATGTAGGCCACCGCTTAGCAGCCTAATCCGGCCCTATCCCACTTTTATAGGAATTGTGGAACTTGCGCTTGTCTGCCCAGCAGCAGATATGAGTTATGCTCGAGTCGACGTCGCTCCTCCACTCACACTAATGCAAAGTAAAATGTGAGTGTATTTCTTGTCGACCATTGATCTAATGGTAATATTTTTAAGTTGTAGAGCAATTTTTAGCTAAGTTAGTTTTGGGAATCATTGTAACAGTTTTGCAGCCATTGGTAAATTGAACTTAGGTGCCAGGCAATACACTTCAAACTGCATTTCACAGCAGGATGTGCCCTAAAATTATTATTCCAATTGCTTACCTTTTTTCCAATCATAATACAGACGAGTATAACTAAATAAAGATGTCACGACGTGCGGAAGAGATAAAAAAAGATATTGAAAAAAAATGTATGGAAAAATTTCCACCTCGTACTTTTGGTAAATTAACATTCTAAGCTTCTATGAGGCACGTCGATTCAGAGTACCCATATACAAAACTCTGCAGGAGGAACTGCATCATGGGTTAAATAGTGGAAAAGATTAAAGAAGCTGAATGGGCTGTTGTAAAGCACAAGAATAAAGGCTCGTGCCGTACCGTGGTAAATAAGAGTATGTGATTAATATGGTCATGGAGAAGCTAGTATCCCTATTAGTGATGAGCGATACTGTGAATTTGCAGTAACAGCGACAACTGTGACTGTGACAAAAAAATATAAGTGACAAAAGGTCGTGACAGTGACACCGAGTCCATAATACAATTTTTACGAAAGAATATCGCGGATTTTTATTATGCTGTTAAAAACAAAAAAATTATAAAATTTATAGCTTATAAAAAATTAATATCTTACAGCTTTGGGTAATTCACACGTTGGATGTTTCCTCTGAATATGTTTTGATAAATTGATTGTTGAAGATCCTATGAACTGTTACAAAATACGCACCAAGTATTTCCATACCAATAGTAACAAAATATTGCAAGAGTAAATACTACAGGTAAATACTTGGGGCGTATTTTGTATTTTGTATATTTAGGGTATTCACGCTTTGTGCTGACTTGAGGACTTGAGGATTTTCCAAAAACAAAATGTATGGCAAAATACAAATCTGTGTTTCAACTCTCAACTCAACTTTTCCTCAACCCAGACCCTAGTCTACTTTTTCCCTGTTGACTTGTTGAGAAAGTGTTGCATGATTCGGTGATTCCGGCATTTTCAGCACTGCTACATTTGCCATTTTTTAGCCATTTCATGATATGAAAAGCAACAAGCTACCTTACACTCGCTAAAAAAAATGAGCGCCAAATTTAAAATAATAAAATTGTATTAACACAAGTAAAAAAGGTTGTGCCTTTTCCGTGCGAAATTAAGTGAATTAGACATTTTTACTTGTTGTTGGAGATTACGCAAATGAAATAGTAAAAATAGATGCGAATTGGAAAATGCTGGGGCTGTACTAGGCTTAATATATGCTGGAACTGTTGTGGAGTTACCCTCAGCATTTGAACAAATCGGGCTTCGTCGAAGGAACTGAGTACGTTCTGGCGCCAGCCAATTGACTTCGGAATGTGGAAGTGGTCACCGCGATGCGAGAGTATAATTGCATCCATGTCCTCATGATAATTATCTAGAACTTCGTCAATTTTTGCGTCGCCACGCAACCCCATTGTATCTGTACTATACAAAAGTTAGTTTTTCTACAATGAATTTGTTTTAGCAGACGAACCTTCAATAAAATTGATTTCATCCAAAGGCTTTTGAGCAACAGCTTCAATCAAAATTTTTATTTTAATGATTATTTGCAGCAATTTATAAAAGTAAACAAACACAGGGAAGAAGCAGCACAAACTCAAATACGGTTTTCCTACAATTGCTTCGTTTTTGCAGCAATAAAATAATAAAAATCTGTGTAATCCATAGCTACTTTTAGTTTTTTAATTTTAATGCAATTTGTACCAATTTACAAATGTAAACAAACACATGGAAGAACAAGCACAAAGTCAAATAGGGTTTTTCAGCAATTATTTCATTTTCGCAGCAATAAAATAAAACAATCTGAGTAATCCATAGTCAACAAGTCCTCAAGTCCTCAAGTCAACACAAAGCGTGAATACCCTAATTATTTTATGAACGGTTACAAAATAGGTGGCTAGTATTAATGAATACAATAGTTTTGAGATATTTGTTGCAATATGAAGAAGGGTCACATGCAAAGTAAGTGTCTAGTGAAGAGACAAATGCCTTTAATATTTTTGTGAGTAAATAATAGTGAATAATAACATGGACAGAAAGACAAGTGAAATTTGGAAATTATTGAGTGTTTTAGATGATAATTTTGCCTTGCAAATATTGCAACAAATAGTTGGCGCGTATTGTATAACAGTTCATAGGATCTTGTACTTACGAATATTTTGTCGCAGTTCATACGGATTTATATATACACGAGTATTTTGTCACCTTGGGTTGTGACTGTGACAAAATACTCTCGCAGTATTTTGTCGCTATTGGTATGAAAATACTTGCAGCGTATTTTGTTCCAGCTCATGTTACCTACGAGTATTTTGTCACCGTGACAAAATACTTGTCACTGATACGACTCGTTACATTAAAATACTTGTGACTAATCCCTATGCCACAAAATTAATGGACAGGAGGCAAATGCGATCGAGATGATCACACGTATTTATTTTCGCTATGCTCTGTATCTGACAAAGACTCGGCAGTACGTCTTGGGCATAGAATACTTTCACAAATCGTTGAACCTGGCGCGTGGTCACACTTGGGTTGCAGATTTAGCGAATCCTTTCGATCGTTTGACATTACATGAGCGTATAATACAGATGTTGGCGGAGCAGCTGCTCTTGCAGGCTAAACGTAAAGTTGGAGATCAGCCGAAGGAAGCGGAGCGTATGGCCAGATTGGCAACTTTACATATAGCAGAGAGTGAGTATGGTTGAATAGCTTTCGCTGTAGCTCAATTCTCTGCTTACTTTTCTACCGTTGGAAAGGAACAATACTTGAATCTCTACTGTGATACCTTTTTGGTGCGTGCCTATGTACTTAAGGAGGCGGGTAATTTTCGAGGGGCAATGTTTTTTCTAGACCTGATCCGAGCAACTGTGATGGCTCACACGGAATACACGTTTGCCAAGTTAACTATCAAGTACTTTTGTCTGGGAGCACAATACTCCGAAAAGTGACCAATATCAGTTCAAAAAGTATGGCATGATTTTTGAAATCTTGGTAAAAAGTCACCTTTTTAATGGCCAAGCTTAAGGCCGATTAGCTAATTCCACATTATCTGCTTAAGGCGTCCTCAACTCAATACTCCGCTTTATTTAACTTGTGTTAGTGGAAAAATCGTTGCAGACCCTTCTGAACGTAATTGGGAAACAGAAAACCAATAATATCCAGTGTTTGATTAATGGGAAAAACTCAGATGCCAGCGAGGAAAGCAACTATTTTCAAAATAAAGATCACCGGGCAAATGTAAATAATCTTTTGATTTTTTTTTGTTTAATTTAAATTGTTTAAGATACTCCTCAGTTTTATATAATTTGGAAGATTGCGGTATCGCATTTTCATAGCCTGCCTTTATTTGTCTGCCTCTCACTTTTATCTTGGTTAAAATGATTTAATATGGATATGTCAATAATCTCTTTAATTGCTCTTGTGTATTGCATGCTCTTGAATTTCGTCTTGTATGATTTGATGCTCATATGTATTGACTTGTAGCTTTTTCACTCTTTATAATTAACAAATCTTAAATAAAACTAGGGGCTGCACTCCCTGCTCGCTTGGCTGACTTACCTCTGTTATGTATTATTTATTATTTTGGGACATCCTGACTTAAATATCGCCTAGACTTTCCATAATTTTCACAATGCTCACCTGATTGAGAATTCTTCCTGAATTCCCTCACAATTATGGTTAGCCCAATCGGTGTCCAGCTAACACCACAGAGAGCCTATTGAAATTTTTGTTTTTTTTTATCGGCATACTATTGATGATTGATGTTAGAGTTATTAATTGTATTATTATAATATATTTCTGTTATATTTATATTCCACCAGCTTTATCTTTCGTATATAAAGCGTTTTGATTTTTAATTTATTTTTACTCTTGTTTGTATGTGAATATTTGTATATGTGATGCCGAATAATTCCTAAGATACTCTTGGATTTTTTATTTTTATTTGAATTGTTATTATCTACATATGTGTGGCTTATTAATTTGTTTACTTATGTATATATTATTATATACATATACAGCCATTTTTATTGTGCTATCTTACAAATTGAATGCCATATGGTACACGTACTAAATAGAACAAATCCAAGTCACATAGGGTTGTTAACATTGTTACGAATATGTTTATTTAGTGGATAGGAATTTTTAACTGAAAGACAGACAAACAGAGAGATGGCGTGATAGAAGAAGATAGAGAGAGAGAGAGAGAGAGAGACTGTATGGGTGAGGGCGAAAGGGAGCGCGAGAAGTGACTGCACTTCAAATCAACGGGACTAGCGCAATTAAAGCAGCAACAACAACAAACTTCATTACTAATTCCATTTCAACCATATACTCACTCACACACTCGCACACACACGCACCAACACATACGAATGCAATGTATCGACGCACTTTGCAACTTACGCCATTGACGCAGTCATCAAACGTTTTACACATTCGTTTCTCAATTGTTACTTCAGTGTGTGAGAGAGTATATGTATGCGAGAGTACTCGTATCTGAGTGTGTGTGTGTGAGTGTGTACTATGTGAAATGTGAGTGTGTGCAGCATACGATTTGGTGCACCCAATCGACCCATAAACCCAGTTATTTACTTAGAAGCGCCTTTTAGCATTTTTTATACTTTACTTTTACTTTTACTTTTTTTTTCGTTTCGTTTGTTGTTGCTTCTTTTATTTTGTTTTTTTTGTTTTTGTATTTGTTGTTGTTGTTGTTATTTGGTTTGTTTTTTTTTCTGTTCAATCACGGTTGCCTAGTTGTTGGCGGCTTTTTGCATTAAATCAACGCCAACGATGACGCCGCCAACAATAATAATCAACAAAACAGAGACAGAGAGCAAGCAAGTGTTAAAGTGACAGCGAGTGCGAGAGAGGCCAAACAAGTACACTGCGAGAAAAATTCAATCGATATAAAGCAATTTGAACTAGTATAACATTTTTCGTCCGAAATGATAGTAAATTTTACTGGGCCTGGCACACTTTGGGCGGGATATCTAAGGTTTGGAATGTAACTATGTTAGTTTATTTCATTAAATAAAAAAAAAAATATAAATTTTTGACAAATTTAGAAAGTTACGAATTTCTTAAATTTGAAGAGTTCGTGGACTTCAAACTTTTGACATTTAAGAACAAATTGGTTTTTTGTCGTGCAATTTGTTTTCCATCGACATATTCTCATAAAAAAATATAAGCACTATCTCAAACTACATATTTTTAAACGGACAAATATAACAAAGGTGACAATCAAAAATTAACTAATTTCGACTATATGTAAATATTGTAATACACAACCTAGAGTCACAAAATTTGGTGGCAAATGTAGCATTACGTAGACCAAATAAACAAAGCCATGTCATATTTTTTTTAAATCGAATCCCCCAGCAGCGATCTTGAGCATCTGCGTGCAAAAAGTCAAAATTGTTTTTGAGTTGATTCAATTTTATTTTCTAAGTAGTTTTTGTGCAAAAGACGATCTATTTTCTATTCTTTATTGACCATTACAAATTTCGATAAATGGCCAAGTCTTTAAGGAAAGTCAACATTTTTTACAGTCTTGAACTTAATTTTACAATCATCATAAGCACATTTACGTTTCCTTTTATTATTTAAATAAAATGTAAATGTAATTAAGAGTACCAACTCTAAAATTAATAGAAATAAGTACTCGACTTTTTACCTTGGTCGCAGCTGTGATTGACAAGATACACTATTTTTGGGTCTAGAACAAATTGTTTTGACGCCATAAACACTTTGCAACTTGCTGCAAGTTTTACGCTGAACACAACTATAGTAGCATCAAATTATTATTATTTTAATTATTTCCTTGACAAATAATTACATGGATACAATTGATTATAATTACACAATGCTTTAATTTTCGTTCTTATTCAGAACACAGGGCCGATACGAAGACTCTCATTGGTTCCTATTTGCAGCTAGTGATCGTAGTTGCTGCCATGTTCGACCACTTTCGCTTAGGACTATCCGACGCCAAGCTATTCTGGGTCGTCCTCTTCTTCTTGATCCTTGTGGGCTCCATTTTAGAAAGGTCGTCGTCTTCTTTTCGCAACGTGTGACCTATCCCTCTCCACTTTAAAGCTTTGATTTCTGTTGCAATCGCTCTTTGCTTTGACGTTGAGCCAAAACACTCTACAGATTCGTTGCATGCATCGAATCACAAACGTTTGAAGTTTTTTTGAAATGCTTTCGGTCACTTTCCATATACTACAGTTGAATATGCGGATCTTTGTACGCCTAGATATTCTGCGAGTAGACGATATTTTATGCATCAATATGACTTTGAATTAATAGGCAACATTTTTGGTATTTTTTTATTTAGATATTAAACTTCACCATAATTTCGCCCAGTGTAAGCGACAAAGCAAGTCTTCACTTGGGTTGCAACAAAAGCTGCGTCAACTACGGCAACTGCAACTGTTTCTTCATTTTCTTCTGGCTGTTGTTGCTGTGTTGTGGTTGTTTTTATCTTGTTGTTGCTATTGATGACGCAGCGAAACTCAGGGAAAATATTCACCCAGTACACCTAGTGCACCCAATTTTCAATTGCAATTCGAACTCCAATACGAACGAATTCGTTTCAATTTGTTTCAGTTGCATGCAACGACTTTTGCAAGCCACCCAACCGTACTGCCCAATTTGGGCTGCCAGCCTGCCAAGAATTGATTCGCGTTGCACCAGTAACAACAGCAGCAACAACAACAACACCAACAACAACAACAATATTGACTAGAACTGCGCCTGCAATTGCAGCGATGACTGCATGCAAATAAGGTCAACGTGCGCTGCCAAATGTCAGTCAGGCGGCAGAGCTGCCACCCAACTTAAACCTCTGTCAGGCAACGCCAACCTGCCCCAAGCGGCAGCAGCAGTAGTAGCTCCCCAGCCATCATTCCAAGTCGCGATGAGCTTACGAATTTCAGAGCACAGCTACGTTAGCTGTCTGAATGCGGTCGACGCGACGCGACGGTGGTACCGAGCCGAACCCATGGCGCTACCCATAGACCCACCCATCGACCAACCAACCAAACGACCGACAGACCGACGGACCGACCAAAAGACCCACCGAGCGACAGACCGACCTACTCTGGCTTGTATGGGTTGCTTGGATGGGTTTTGGGGCCCCCGATGGAGGAGCGGCCCATTTAGGCCTGTTGTGCGAGTACGCGCCGGAAAGTATGCAACATTGCGCCAACCGCATCAATGTGTGTTCGTATGTTTGAGTGTTGAGTATCGGCGCAGCTTTCTGTGTTGGTAGCTTTTGTTGCTGTTTGTTGCTGCTTGTTGCCATTTTGCTGCAGCTTGGCATTTTCCAACTTTTTTTTCCAGCATTTTCCTCGTTTTCTCCCTTATGTGTTTGTTGTTCTTGTTTGTGCAGTTGCAAGCATTTAGCATGGCAACAAAACTAGAGACAGACAACAGAAACCAATGGCAGCTTTTTGAGTTAGTCATGCGGTTTGCAACAAGCCAAGACATCATTCATTTCGGATCAATGAATGGATAAAAGTGAGTTTTTCAAAAACTTTAAGGCCACCAAGAGATTAAAACTGCAGCAGTTTTAAAGATTATTTCCAATTTTCGAAAAACTGACAATCATGTCGTACTAAAAGTAACCGCAACACGGCTGACAATCCTTAAGGGTTGTCATTTGAAGGCAAAAACTTTTCGAGATTTTTTTCGAAAAAAAATAAATAATAAAGTCACTTTTTTAACTGCTGTACCGTATTTTATCGAAAAATTTGTAACAACTTAAAGCAGCACCCTACAATTATTATACCAAAATAGATCTGTTCGTAATACCCGTTTATAGAAGAACTTTTTTTTTAATATTTTTTTCACGATCAAACATCAGCACTCTGGTCAATTTTGAGCCACTTTTGCTCTGGTCCACTAAAAATTTGAATTCGCAAAACTGACAGACGCTACAGTCACCAAAAATGGTATTTATGTTCATGCAGACTAAACATAGGGATAAAAGCCCATATATGTACATTAGGGCGGGTCAATTTGTATGGGGCCGAAAAAACCTTGTGGGGCTCACTCGGATTTTGATTCTTTAGATAATTCTAAGCAAATTTGCTCAAGAAACTATGGGTCTAAAATGAATTTCGAGTCGCCCACTTTTTCAAAATAGGTTTTTTTCGACATATTCAAAAATCGACTTAGAAATTCATTGAAAAGGCCTAAAATCGATATTTTTTCTCTAGCCAAATGTGAATTTGGGGGTTTTTGGGGTCGAGGAATTCATTATTGACATCTATTTTTAATTTTGGGTGCCGCCAGAGGGCGCTTTAGTGTTGGTTTTTGATTTTTTTCGGTTTTTTTTCTTGAAAATTTTGAAAAAGTGGGCGACTCGAAATTCATTTTAGACCCATAGTTTCTTGGGCAAATTTGCTTAGAATTACCCAAAGAATCAAAATCCGAGTGAGCCCTTATACCGAAAAAAATTGACCCACCCTAATGTACATATTTCCCGCCACCGCTATTACTATTTACCACCGAATCTCTCTATGTAGCAAGTTCAAAGTTCGACCATACATTGTCGTGTGTATTCATTATATTGAAGTCGGCTGGAAAATCCAAACAATTGTTGCTTGTAGCGGATTCTATCCCCCTGTATCCACTTAATGCGAACAATATAAAAATACATTTCCACTTCCAAATGTGTTCGAAATCAATGAAGCACAGTGAAGATTGCAGAAATTTCAGGGTATGTTGGAGTTGGGATGTATCGACTATAATCAACCAACTTTTATTTCTTACTAGTACTTTTACTTATCGCAGAATATACCTAGATCTTATATTTGAAGTAGACCACTTAAATAGAATACTTGTATCGGTGAGAGTTTTATTATTGCATACATTTTGAGGAATTCATAAAATATCATAGGCCCTTATCCGTTGCATTGTAAAAGCGATCCGATTTTTAATATTTGAAAGATTCATTTTTTGCATCACATTTTTTATAGACCAAGTTTGGTTTACGAACCATGGAATAAATTTGAAAACATTGTCGAATTAGCTGCTTCAGTTAAAGATATAATGAATAAAAAATCGATATAACACCCCTAACAGCATATATCATATATATCTCTTCAACATCTTGCTTTAGCTTATTTGAATCACCAGACCAGAACCTTATAATCATTCGGAAGTTTTCAAATTCGTGAAATCAGTAAATGGCATTCATTTTAAAATATATAATAATATACACTTATATATTAGAGACACATAAAAAGAAACTAGGGAGCGGTCAAAGGTACGCAACAGGAACGAAGTTAATACCGCTTGTCCTCTTTCAAGGCAATTAATAAAAGTTTCATTTAATATTTAAATAGAAAAATTTATTCATTCACATACAAAATATATCTATCAGAAAATTCTCTTTTAAAATTTTTCCCAAAAAATTTTATTCGAATCGAAGCAGAGACTCCAGGAGCCGACTTTAAAAAAGTTCTCAGCTATCCTTATTTATGTTTTGAGAGTTGCTTATAGAATACTCGATAAAATAGAGTATCTAAGCATCAGCTGGTTTTAATAAGTCGTGCTTTACTTTTGTTTTTTTTTTTTTTATTATTGCCTATTTCTGGATGGTTTGTTGTTCAACGCCTTCTATCGCCTAGTTTTGAATACACCTTGTGCCCCGGGGTGGCAACGCTGAGGCGGAGAACGTGTTTTGGCAGCTCGACGTGTTCGCAGAGGCAAATACAAATACAAATGAAATAATGTTTGGTCCCCGGGAAGGGCGTGGTCCAGTCTATGTACCATAGCTGCAAGTTGAAGCATTTAAAAGCATTTTATTGTAACAAGGGCGCAGAGTATGATTGCGAGATAGACAGAGAGAGAGAGAGAGAGGTATAGAGGAATAGATAAATGAACGACTATTTGGTTTATTCGTTCGGTTGTTTGTTGCATTTTAATGAAAAACGTTTAAGACAAAATCAACAGGAAAATTGGCCAAAATGCAAACAAGCTGCAATTGGAGCTGACAAAAACAAAAGGTGCACGGGCTTGTTGTGAATAGCAGTGCGCTGGGGGGGTGCAGTAGTGGCAGTGGCAGTGTTAGTGAGCTCCCGAATGAGGAATGGCCAATCAATAAACTCTTTCAATTGCTGGCAAAGGCAACAAAAGCGTATACCAAAAAGGGGAACAAGCCACCCGGCAACTGTTATACGATTTTGCTCACGTTGTTGTTGTTGTTTTTGTTTGCATTGTTTAGTTGTTGTTGTTGTTGTTTGTTCGTTTCGCGGCATTTCGAAAATGGAGCAAACACCAGCACAAAGCAAAGCCAACAACAGTGACAGAGGCAGTGGCTGTGGCAAACGGGGGCAGCTAGGGGCTACTGAGGGCTGCTGGGGGCTGCCGCAGCGTTGCCAGCTAATTGATTTTATGAAAATGAAATGGCTAAAATACGCTCTATTTAGCAACAACAATGCCATGTGCAAAGCAAAGAGTAAAGCCAGAAAAATGTGTAAGTGTGCGTGTGTGTGTGAGAGAGAATGAAAAGCGGAGCAACGCAACATGGCTGCTGCTTGTTAACGTGGCCAACGAGACTCCCTGGCTGGCTGGCAGCCACTTCGCTTCGTTTCAATCAATTAAGCGCCAATAATTAATTCAATTGATTTCATTTCATTCCCAACTCAAGCAGCATCCCCCCACCCTTCCACCCATCCCCACCATTCCCTTACGCTCACTCACGCACACTGCGGGCTCCACCACGTGCTCCAATAAGCGTTGTTGCTGTTCGCCTCGTTAACACTTACAACGTTGTCGGCCATGTCTTTGGGTCACGTCTACATACCGCTTGCCACTACCACTGAGTCACCCTCTGCTTCTTCCTGACCGCCTTAGTCCTTTAGCAATTGCTATTTAGATTTCAAATGCCATTAATTCACTCAAAAAAGTTATGGCTTACAAATTGCCGCAACACATTTTAACATGCCGCAACGACGTCAGCTTTCAATTAATTTGTTGCCATATTTCATATTTCTATTTCATTTTTCCTCTTTCATTTTCATTTTCCTTTTTTTATTGTTATTATTTTTATGATGTGGCAGTTTTTGCTTATAATTCTTCCTTTTTTTTTTTTTTTTATTTAACAGATTTTCCCATAGCTAATTTAAAAGAATGCCTTTGGGAATGCCCAATGAGATTTTACTGCATGGCACTACATTTAAATAACAGAAGCGTTTAAACGAGTATTTAATATTAATAATAATTATTTTTTTTTTATTTGCTTATTTAAGTAAGTGTAATTGTTAATGTACGTTCTGTTATGAAAAGTTTGGCTGGGCATTTAAATTAATTTATTTGCTTAAAGGTTTCAAAATAAAAATTATTCGTATTGTAGTTCATATATAATAAGTATATATATCGGTGAAAATAAGTGAAGCGGGCCTATTTTTTATCGACCTCTTTGATTTTTACTCAAGCCATACACTATACGACGTGTCGTACGACACGTCCGTTTATCGAGCATGCATACAAACGATACGGCAGACAGTACAACCATATTTATACCCTGTAGCTATAGGTACAAAGGGTATACTAGATTTGTGCAATGTATGTAACGGACAGAAGGAGGCGTGGCAGACCCCAAGTCCTTTATACCAAAATGCATATCATAGCTTCGGGTAACGATTGAGCCATGTCTGTCTGTCCATCCGTCCGTCCGTCCGTATGAACGCCTAGATGTCGGAGACTATAAGAGCTAGAGCTTTACCACCTGGTGCGCATATTTCCTCAGAAGATGAAGTTTGTTGAATCATGTCATTATCCTTCCCCGTTCCCCCGCAGTAGAGTTTCGCGGGTCTTAGCCACACCGTTCAATATTTTCATTTGAAATTTAACAGAGCGATGCGTTGTTAGTACATGCACCTGTGTGTAAAAAATTAACAAAATCGGACAAATACAGCAAAAGTTATAGTCAAAAATGTACAAATTTCACCACCCTTGCTAATAAACTGCGTCAATATTTGACTCTTCGTAATTATGGTTATAAGTGACCTAGAATCACAATTTTTGGTAAGCTCATTCATGTGGCTCTAATGAACAAATCCGCATCCAAATTTTATCGATGCGGTCCCCCCACCCCCCACAATTCATTTACCGTGTTTTCTCCCACACCCCTCAACATACCAACTTGAAACTTATCCCATATACTTTAAAGAGCTTCTCTGACGTAACATTCGAGTTTCATCAAAATCGGTAAAAATTTAGGGAACTTTAAGGTACAAATATCGAATTCACCAACAAAAAAATAAATTCCAATTGGAAAGTTCTTAGAAGGAATATAAATAATATATAATATAAATACTAATAAAAATTTTTTCGAGACAAAAGGTACAGGGTATTTCACTGTCGGGCACCGCCTCGACTGTACCACATTTTTATACCCTGTACCGTATGGTACAAAGGGTATATTGTGTTTGTGCAAGCCGAAAATGTATGTAACGTACAGAAGGAGAAGTCGGAGACCCCCCAAAGTTACCTAAAGTGTGATCAGAGTGACTAGAGAAGTCGATATACCCATGTCCGTCTGTCCGTCTGTCTGTCTCTCTGTATGAACGCCTAGATCTCAGCGATGGTAAGAGCTAGAGCAACCAAATTTTCAGATTAGATGCATTATTATACATAATAATGTCAGGGGATGCAAGTTTATTTTATATTTTGGATTTCGGGGATATATTATATAGCTCCCATATATTATATAGCTCAAAAGTTTTAGATAAATAATTCGTTTGTTTATGAAGATATCGTATCTAAATTTGGTACTCAACAGTTTTCAACAGTAGAGTTCCCAATCACTGTACCAAATTTTATCAAAATCGGTTGACTATATCATATAGCTCCCATGGGACCAATCGGTCAAAAAAACGTTTTTTGCACATAATTCATTGTATTTCGTTTGTTTGTGAAGATATCGTAACCAAATTTGGCACTCGGAAGTGTTTTAGAGTTTTCAATCATTGTACCAAAATCGATCAAAATCGATTGACTACATATATCATATAGCCCCCATAGGACCGATCAGTAAAAAAAAAGTGTTTGATACAAAATTCCACTGTTTATTTTTGTTTGCTTATAATATCGTAACCAAATTTGACAAACAAAATATCATTTGGAGTTCTTAAGCAATATATCGGATTTAATTTCAATATGGTGGTACAGGGTATCCCAAAGTCGGCCGCGCCCGACTTTAACGTACGCCATCTTTCATAATCGAACTAGGCTTACAATTAACAACTTTTCAATAATGCCACTGTTACATCTGAAGTACATCTCATACCATTTGTTTCACACAATTCGAAATTTCAATACTACTCATTGATACTTCGTATCCGCATCAGCAACACCTGCTTTTCTTATCTGCCTTTTGGATTTGTTTTCAATACATACCATATTTAGAGAAACAGTATCTTCATCTTCATCTGAGCAAAAATTCAAGTTCCTCGAAATACCATAAATTAGATACAAAGACTTATTCGGCAGCGGCTCCTGACTTTTCAGTTTGTATTAATTTTTTAAGGTCACGTCTATATGACGTACGCATATTTGCGATCTTCTTTAGCACATCCACCAGTTAGGCATCACTTTTAATTTTTTTTATATGTTTTAAATAATTTTACGTAGCAGTTGTTGCGGAAGTGCTTGTTTTTGTAATTGGCACTTTGAACATTGCACAAGTATGCTCTTTTTTTTTTTTTTTCTTTTTTGTTTTTTTATTTGTATTTAGTGTTCACTGAATTATTTATATCTATTTACTAGTTAAAGGAATTTGACAAGTATAATAACATAATTTAATGTATAAATATATTGATATTCGCATGAAAAATTTACAAAAAAAACATGAGGTTTATATTTGTAATTTATAAAGTAAGAGACGTTGGAATCAGGTTCCGTTCATATCTACAAACACCAGAATTTGTTGTTGTTTAGGATTGAGTCTTTATTTCCGATGTTCGTATTAAATCTGAGATTTGGTTCCTGGTTCATTTGGATTTTTTTTGTTAATTGCTCTTCTGAACTGATGATAGAATATTGGCTTTGAATTAACCCTCTACTATCTAAAGCAATAAACGCTTCAGGAGGGAAACCGTTTTCGAGGGTTCTCAGAAGATATTCCTCATTTGTGTAGTATGGCGCTTTGATTAGATTGTTTTCTTGTTCAGATGTGCATTAAAGAATATGTTTTCTAATCAGTTTTATAATATGATTGTCAATTCTGCATATCTTGGTATCTGGCATACCCTTGTATGTATCAACAAAATCACGCATTTCTTGACTTTCCTCAATGTTATTGCTTTTTATTTTATTTTTTTAAGCTATAAATTGCAAAAAGTTGCCGGAAGCAGATTCTCATGAATTCCGATATACTCAAACAACAATTCGATCATAAAATAGGCCCATACACGATTTGCCAAAAAAATCAAAACTTTTTGATTTTTCGTGCGATTGTCGTACGACTTCATACGACAGCGCCACACACAATACAATCGAAATACGACCCGCTCGACACGTTGCATAGGGTATGCCTTGCTTTATGATTTTTGCATATGTGATAGAGGTACTATTATTATCGCATCATCGATATGTAAATATTGTGATTTTTTATTTTGGACAATTTTTTTTATGAAAGATAAAATATTAAATTCAAAAAAAAAAATTGGCCTTTTTAACATTTTTTTTTAACATTTATCAACATTTTTTTTAACGTTTCTTTTTTGAAAATTTAAAAGTGATCTCAACTTCTCTAAAAAATGGGATCATGCGTAAATTCACTGCGATTAAGAAAAAAAGTAAGCACTTTAATCGTGCTCCGAATTTTACATTTTTTGTTGTCGATAACTTTTCAAATTTCTCTTACTTCTTTCGATAAATTCAAATATTTGCTTACATTGTTGCCCCAGCTCTGCACTGTACGATAACTGTGTGTGTGTATGTGAACTATCGCCAAAGGTTCGTCGATTGAATCTGACAAAAAAAAATTAAAAATAATTATCAATAAATATTATACTTGAAATTAGCATAAATTAAATCTAAGAATATCAAAAAATGTTTCCAAAATTATTTCAGCTTAAAATACGTGTAGTTTTGTTTTTTTATTTGTTTTCATGTCTCAAAAAAAACCTAACCGATCAGACTGAAACCACATAAAATATGTGAATTCAGAACGAATTTGAATTCAATATTTTATACGCTTCTGGACCACGGCTGATTAGTTTCTAAAAATGTGTTCTAAATTGTAAAGAATTGTTTACTTTGAAACTGACTCAACATTTTTCTTATTTTTTTGCAGGTAAATTTGCTACAACTAGAACGATTTAAGGCGACTAACTTAATTACTGTTGGCTAAATTGCAATTAAAAGTAAGCCAAATATCCATTTATATAATAAGGTGTACAAAAAAACCAACAAAAAAAAAAAAAGCAACCTTACTCTCAAACACATACAGCACTCACATAGATAATCAAATATAATATGGAAGAAAAATCGCAGGAAAAACATGGCCGCAGGCAGTGAACTTTCGCCTAATGCCACATAAGTTATATATACATAGCTAGCTATAGGTATACATATGTGTATATAGTAGGTATATGTATGTGAAATATGTTTGAGTGCATCTGTCTTGCTCTTACAATATCTCTTAGCATGTGTGTATGTGTGTGTGAATGTATCTCTGTGGGTGTGTGCGTGTGTAGTTGGCCAACAAAATTAACAAAACATAAATCGTGCCAAGACACCATGGACGACACGCACACAAAGATGATATAAAAACACATGCAGCAATATTTTGCATTTATTTATTTTTTTCATATTTTCCTTTTTCATTATTTTTTTTTGTGTTTTCCCTTCATATTTTCCTGCCTTACATTTTGTACTTATTTCTGTTGGCCAAAAAGAAAAGTGCGCAGCCAGAAGACAAGTGGAATTATAACGGCAACGACGAGGCAGAAATAAAAAAAAGAAGAGGAAAAAAAAAAGCAAGGGTAGCAAAGCATGTCGGTATGGATGAAGAGGGGTGAAACATGAGGTTTGGGACGGGAGCTTGAGAGTTGGCGGCGGCGGCAGCAAACACTTTAAAATTTCACACTATAAAATCATAAATTACGCCATTAAAGTGGGTCAAATGGAGGCATTTGTGCGGAAAGGCACGGCAAAGTCAAGCTGCCGCTCCATGCTGCCTGCTCCCTGCTCCTTCTACCCACGACCCTGCTGCTCCTCTCTAGGAGCGGGCCCGTCGCTGCGTCGCAAAATTTTCATGTTACTGGGTCACTGCAGGCACACAAATTGCGGTGCCGTTCGCCATCGTCATCGTAGTTGCCTTTTGGCCGTGCCTGGCTAGGTTTTTGGGGACCTGGGCAGGGCTTTCAAGGCAGTCTTCTGGTATGGCCTGGGGTCTTAGTTTTTGAGCCCTAGCCTGTTTGGCTGAACTGAATACGAAATATACACAATTTCAATATAAATGTATCTCTGTTCATGTTTGTGTATGTGTGCTAGTGTGTGTGTGTGTGTGTGTGTGTGTGTGTGTGACGAAGCGAAAGAAGCCGCAATAAAACAAATGACGTAGTTGTTGTTTGTCGGTCACGTTTAGAGCAATTATCGCAAAACACAATAGAGCAGGTAGCTCCACCAACATCAAGAACACCAAGAATCCACTTTTTGTCTGCCATTACCACTACTCTTTACTCTGTAGACAAGTGCACAATAAGCCCCCACTGCTCTGGCCTTGCCAACGATTTTGTCTGCACCAAAAACCCACAAACCCAATCAACACATAACCCAAACACTAACCCAAACCCAACCCAACCCAACTCAACTTAACCCAGTTCAACCCAACCCAACCCAAACTCAAATTTGAAACTAGTTGCGGCCAAATTGACAATTGCCAATTGCAGCAAAAACAGAAACATTTCAAATGCGAAGTAATAGTGAAGACCAAATAGTCACAACTTGAATACTCTTTAAAAAGTGGACCGATGTTTACTGTATATATTTTCATTATAATCCGGTATATAGCTACGTCTGTATTGTAGCGAACATGGGATTAGTCCACAGCAACAGCTGGTATAAGTCAAGTCTGTCCAGGATAAATGGCACAACGAGCTTATATTCACTGAGTCTTTTGATACTATCCGCCCTTGGAGATCGAAATTTCTCTGAATATTTTTCACAAAATATTTCTGCTAAACAATATTCGCCAACTTATATTAAAATATAGAATGATACATAAGACTTTTGGCGATACGCAGATCTTGGATCGTCACACCTGGTGCGCTAGTAATTATTCGAATCATGGCTTTGTGCTTCCAAGGTGGTTTTAATCCCTTTGGTTTATTCGAAATGCTTACTTATTTTCGCCACACACTTCTGCAATATCCCTAATAAAGCTGACCAAGATAGACTAACAAAGGTTGACTAGAGATACGCCTTATATGTTATAGCACCCGATTGCAGCCAAAATCCTGGAATTCCCGCCCAAGCCAAACAACGTTCTAATTCTAAACGGCAATATATTATCCCTATCATCTACTCTCAAACACTCACTAATACTAAACAATAAATAGCGCCCCAAAACTAAAACAGTTATACTCTTTACCTAGTGTTGGTGAGAGTAAAAGGTACGCCAGAGAGTACCCCTCTGTGCACGCTTTCAACGCTACTGCAACCAAGCAGCTCAAGCAGTTTTGCTATTGCGAATCTCGGAGACTATTAAATCTGGAGAAATCTGGAGAAGTACTGATTCGCTATTTCTAAAATTCGATGCGTTAAAAATTATTTGTCAAATTGAAATTAAAATTTTATAGAACTTGTGGGACAGTTACTCTATTTTAGTTTTATAAAATGGAATATAATTTTATTATTTAATAATAATATAAAGTTAGCTGTTTATCGACTTTGCAAAAGTTCTTATATTCATAGTAAACAAAGTGGTCTACCAAGTCCATATGCTCTGTCATTTACATAATGTATGATATTTGCCGGTTATCAATACTTTTTGTGTTTATACACAAGTTCCACGTAGTTCATGTATGTCATGAGGCATTTTACGGTGGCATTGAATTTCATTAGGTTGGTTTTAATCTTGGACAAATATTACGTATGAAATAGTTTTTATTTTGGTACACGCGCCCTTGAGCCCAAATTGATACTAATTATGAAGTCGGAAGACTTTATAGTTAAAGGGCCAACAGTTTGGTCTTTGGCTTGAGTTTTATTTCGAGCACTGATGCGAATCGTTAAATTTAAATGATTATTACCTATATGGGCTAATATAGCTAAATGTCACGCTAATAGAATTCAAGTTACACAAAACGAACTGTTAAAAATGTTTTTAAACCTCCCTTGGTATCATTCCACCATTGATTTACACAACAGGGCAAAAATTGAATTCGTTTCAGAGAGCGTCAACCGTCTCCATAACAATTTTAAGGATAGATGTACATATTCCGAGTTTACGCATATTAATAAATTATTATTAAATACCTAGTTTAGTCATAGAATAAGTCCTAGATATACATAAGTCCATCATATGCATGGGTTTTTTTTCTCTCTAAATCTATTATATATGTATATTCATTACAATTTAATTTCACAGTAGAAAAGGTAACTAATTTAGCCTGAACTCTGTAGTTAAGAATTAAACTCCGCATGTATTCATAATGTCTAAGATATAGTGAATAAAAATTGAAATTGAATTGAAATGACTATTGTGCAACTGTGAGTTTGCATATAGGCGATTATTGAGTTATTATTACTTGTAGTTCTTTGGGGCTTTCATTTAAATGTTGTTTCATTGTATAATGCCAGTAATTGTTAGTTATAGAGGAACCGTCCAATGTTAAATTATTTATGAAGCAAACACTTATTTCTCAAGGTAAGAAATAAAGTTAATTAAAGATAGGGAAACGATTTATAAATGACTTGGCAAAAGTTTGATGCTTTATTTTTAAATTTTCTTTAAGAATTATTATTGTTATCCAAATATCTGCTATTATATTCTATTCTTGGAATTGCTTAAATCGAATATTATGATGGTGCATAAGGTACTATCGAGATTTGTTAGTGAGTTGACACGAGTTTGCGTAACAATTTTGGCGATTGCCGGTTTCTTATTTATTATTTATTATAATCCTCTCTTATCTTATAGGATCCTTGAGAAACACGTATCGTATGGATAAAAATATCTCAAACAAATCTCCTGTTTGAAGGTTGTGAGTTCTTGAGATTGTGTTACAAAGAGGAAAAATGTCCCATACGTTAGAATTGAATCTCAAACACGTTTGTCACTATAAACAAGTGGTTATTAACCCTATGATGTGCGACTGGGCTTTTCGAAGCCCATTTTCGCCAAAATTTTTTCTTGGCCCTGAGCGCCGAAATATTTTATGCCAACTACCGCACATGTTTTCTAGACGTAACGAAACCATCTACAAATTATTTTCATTGATTTCGTAGAGCAAACCTGATCTGTTTATGTATTAAGGTGCTAAGTGTACCTACTGGGCCTCACGAGGCCCGCACGTTTGATGTATTGGAAATGTATGTAAGCTTCAAGACAAAACATATTCGCTTGCTTCATATGAGACTTTGGTGAGATCTAAACAGTTTTCTTTTAGGATTGATCGGGTAAGCATCGTTTGTGTTGCGTTTTTACTGTGTTTCTTTTTGCGTTCTTCGGTTTTTTGCTTTCAAATGTCGGGAATAAGCGACGAAGTGTGTGCCGATTGATTGCCGACAGACCGGCAGCAGCTCACTGAGGACAGACTTGCCGCATTTTTTGCTTCCTGTAGTGTGAAAAATGTAAAAAATTCATGTGCCTTGAACACGGCTCTGTGAAGAAAATTTCTCTGTGCCATGGCTGTGCTACTGAAGAATCATAAATTCAGCACAAAGCAATTCAACAATCGCCATTACTTCAATCATTATATACCTCACAATTAATTTATGTTAATAAATCAGTCAAAAGTTGACTTGTGTCACACAGAAACAGTAATTTTTTAATACTTTTTAAGGCATTCCAACCCCCCACCCTCTTGAGAGACCACCCTATTAAAGACACCCACACACAGTTATACCATCATACAATATTCTACACAATAGCAGCTGTCGATGGGATACATAGCTGGACGAAAATCGAAAGGACAGCTGACTATGGCTTATGGGCCTCGCGAGGCCCAGTAGTACCACTTACCGCCTCCCAGGTTGTTGCAAATCCTAGGTTTAATATCTTATTGTCAGTGTGTCCTAATTAGGCTCTCAGTTGGAGTAAAGGCCTTCACTATTTCTCAATACTTTGTAAGGTGGTACATCATGGAATTTAGGAAAGTTCTGCATCAAAACGCAGTTTTTTATTAAAAATATTGTCAACTACGATCATTTGGTTTTGAATACTACATATATGACAGAAGCGTCAAATACAAAATACAAATATCAAATACAAATCCCATTTAACTATTCGATATTTAAGACCGAATCATATGCTCCATATTCGAGTGTTAAGTTTACATTTTGTTAAACAAACTCAAACCGTTTTCAATGTACACTCTGTGGCAAACAATCGATTGTCCATTCGGAGGCTTTCATTGTTTAAAGTTTTCCATATATCCATGTGAGCATTTTTTTTTTTGTTGTACCATCCATGGATATTTCAATGCCCATTGCCATTTGTGTTCCATAACAATTACAGCTTTGCACTTTGTGTCACCATTTTATTTATATTCTTTTTTTTACGCTCGTTTATTATAACCTGTTTTTGTGTTTTGTTTTGTTTTCTGTGTCATGCACTTTTGCTCTGCCAACACTATTCTTAACTAACGGAACCGAACCGTACCGAACCGAAACGAACCAGTCCTCCTTTCTTTAGAACTTTCCACTGACATTTGCCTAGTTCCTCTGCTCACATATTAATGTATAGAAATGAATGTCTATTTGCATGCTATTCGCCATTGTCGTTGCCATTGTCCTTAACAACATCATCATCATCATCATCATCATCATCGTCATCATCATTATCATCGTTGTTGTTTTTATCTTTCATTCCGCTCTGGTCTGCTTTGCTTTTCGCTTTAACCATCATCTCGCTCCCTCCCCCCGTCCCCACCACCATCACTTCGTCACTCCATCTGGCCAAAACATTTCATTTCAAGTATAATTTTTAAATATTCTAACTGGTTTCATTTGTACATACAATTTCCATGCCATTGCTTGTCGCTCGCGCCCACATGGTCTGTTCCGCGCTCCACTCCCCTCTGCACGAGGCTCCTTCCCCCTCACTGCTTTCTTCCAATTTCCCTACGTAGAACTCCACTCTATGTGGCATGCTATATAGTGGGCCAGAGGAACTGCTGGTTCCCGAATGTTTCCGACCACTCTATTCCACTCTTGTATACTGGCTGGCATTCACTTTTACTATTGTTATTATTATCGCAGTTGTAGTTGTAGCTGTAGCTGTAGTTGTTGTTGTTGTTGTTGTAGCCATAGTTGTTGTTATTCGACGTTAAGCAAGGATCTAGGTCGCTTTTTGAATATATTGTTTGTATCTAAGATTAGTGCACCAGATATCAGTTTTATACGCTATATACAATACACATCATTTGCATACGTTTGTGTGTGTGTGTGTGTGTGTGTGTGTTTGATTATATACTCTACATCTGTGTGTCTGTGGTTGTATATCTTTTTACTTAATGCTTTATTCTGCAAATTTGCACATTGAAATTTATCGCACATTAAAGGCAAAACTTAAATACAAACCAACAAAGTATTTTTATGCTCCCTGTTAAAGAGAAGAGGAAGCGAGAGAGCAAGAGATTATCAGATAAAGATAGCAACATATACACGTGCTGTATATTTAGGTCACTCTATTGATTTTTGGCCTTTGATGAGCTTCATTTTGCACAGAGACTATTCTAATATTGTAAATGGCCTAATGGGAATCGAATATAGAAAGTGGGTCAACTAAAAGATAAACGAATTAAATTTATTTTTTAAATCAAAACAAAAAAACCAAACCATATATTTTCTCATTTGAGATAGTATTAGATTGTTCTTTTTAATTTATGCCCTATCTGTCTATCAATTATATCCAGGCCCACACTGGAACACGGTGCAAAGTGGATTTTCTAGATTTTAAACGATATTTTGAGTAGCGACTAGAACCGACCCACGGTGGGTGAAAGCTCCACCTAACTTATATTATTTAATATCTCTAAGGAGTAAAAAGATTTCATATATGTATAAGGGACCACATGAGTTTACATACTGTAGCGACTGTATAAACATATTTACTTACCTAAATGTTGTTTTCCAAGCAAAGATGCTTTTTTATAGAAGGAAGGAAAAAAATTATTTATTAACTTATTTATTTTGCGTACAATTTTTTTAATTGCTTACTTTCACCTCGTTATGTTGTTTGAAAAGTCATCGATATATAAATGTTTCGAGAAACTATCGTGGCGCTGTTTCAAGCTCTTTGATGTTAAATTTATTCAAAGAAATGTTTAGTTCAAGAAAATATTAGTCTTATTGAATTAAAATTAAAAGCCTATCATATTGACCGATCCTTAAAGCTCAAATACTCGTATTATTGTTAATTATTAAGTCTACATATTGACGAAAAAAATGCATTTAAAAACTCTATTGCTATTTGTGTGCACAATACTAACAGCAACTTCGGAGGAGCAGATGTTTTAGGGGTCAAATCCAATAATAGGTCCTGGATATGTTGTACTTAATTTCTTAAACAAATCAAAGGATGAAAATAAATCGGTTGGCACACGAAATCATTGGAAAAAGTATTTTAAATTTTCTAATCAAACCATTTCTATTATTTGCATTTTAATGGCATGTGTTTTTTCTTTATGAGTAAATTTTGGACATTTGCAAAAATTAAGCTTTAGATGCTTTTTTTTTTTTCTCAATGCAACGCTATCATGTCGTAATAATATAGTACAAAAATGAGTTTATTTTTATTTATTAAATAAATGAATTAATATAATCTTAATAATGTCTCTAAATTATAGTAATATATTTTTTTGAGGGAAGATTAAAGCCTCAGAACGGCTAAGGCATTATTGGTAAAAAGGTTTCAAATTAAAATTTTGGCGTTAATTTGTGTATCAACAATTGTAATACACTCAGGAGATTATTGATATGAATCTTTATTTTATGGAATCCCTAGTATTGAGTTTTCAATAAAAAGCTATTAGAGATATGCAGATCCAATAAATGTATCAACTATTGTAATAATAATCTTTGTTTAAAAGATATTTGAACTTAATTTTTATTCAGAGGAATGCTTAATATTGATTCTTTAAGGACATATGAAGTATCGAAGAAAGATATTGAAGTGTAGATCATATAAATGTGCCATTGCACATTGGGCCAGAAAGCCGATTTTTTGGCATGAATTCAAAAAATTCATAGAAACCAAATCGATTTTTAACATTGTCATTTTGTAGTGCATACCCTAGTTACAAAAAATTCACAAATACTATTGATTTTATTGCAACCCTAAAGTTTTGGCAGCCCTTCGAAGTAACATGCTCGATCAGCTTCGCGTTGCAATAAAAATGGTGCGAAAATTTTTGTTAGCTTTGCGAGCTTGTATATTTAATAATTTTAAATAATGAATTAATATTAATAATGGAAAATAAAGGTACGGGTATGTAGAATGTTAATGTTAAAATGGTGTTTTCTTAAATTTGTTGATTTGATTTGTTATATATGTGAATTATTTTGTGTTGTCGCAAATACTCACTAGTTTACCCTTTTTATGCTTTTTGCTGGTTTTTGCGGCTTTTCGGGTATTGTCATTTTGTGGCTAAGGTTGAGTTCTGTTATGCAACGCTGCTCAGTATCTGACTACAACTTAAGCGCAGAGAAAAAATATGAAATTAATGCAAAAATAAAAAACTTGCCAAAATGCGGCAGAATTTTGAAGAATTTTAAGAAAAAGGCTCTCGTCAAAAATGATTTTTTCATTCGATAGCTTAGGTTCCACATCTTTTTTCAAATTTTAAACTGTTTGCAGAAATCTTAGGGCTTGATGTAAATTTAATAGAATGCTTTCACAATATTTTAATTGGTATTTCATGTCAACTTGCAAATAATGTGCATAAATTTAGAGTATTGTCAGTAAACAGTATCATTGTATATGTCCAAATATCCGTGGTTTCCGATGTTGGCAACTGTACAACAATGGTTTTGATACACGGTTACCAAATAATAGAAACATCAGTATTGCCAATAGGTTGTCTTGGAGAAAATGCGTTAGAAGCACGCGCGGAAGAGCACGAGAATAAACAACATAACTGATGTTTTGCAGCGAGCAATGGATTCCTCAGATCCTCTTGTATCAAGCTTCTTTCTAAATAAAAGATTTGCTCAAAGCAAAAAAAAAAACCATTACCAGCAGCTGCGATTGACCGTTTAGAGCCCCAAAGTTTTAAAAATAATTGTGATAATTATATCCTTAATAATAATAATAATTTTAGAGATAATCACAGTGACACTGATAATTGTAACACTGCCATAGATGATGGAACTGATTATTCCGAAGACGAAAATGAAAATCTCTTCTCGTCTGAATTATATGTGGAAATCGACTGTTAAAAATTGATTGCACCTTGCTTTATTAGAATTTTTCATATTATTTGTAAACTAAAGTATAAATTGGCATAAATAAAACTAAATTATAAATATATATTTATAAATCGCTGTGCGAGTGGTCGGATCGGTCTTAAATTTATCTCAGTTCTTGTATATGTCATTTCAATCAACTACACTAAATTTCATGTCTGTATTATTTTTCGTATTAATGCCAAAAATTTGGCTTTCTGGCCCAATGTGCATTGGTTCAAAAGATTCCATATTGTATGTTATAAATTTTTATTAGAAAAATTAATATTAGAGTATTTCATGTTTTTTTAATAAAAATGTATTATTAGTAAAAAAAAAAAAAAAACGTAATTCTTTTGATGGGTAGTCAGAGCCTGCTGATCTGCACATATATCTGAAAAACTTCATACACGCCAAGTTACAAACATATATACAATTTTATAAAAAACGAATGAAATTAAAAAACATGTAAAGAGTTAAAAATCCAAAGAAAATGCAAAAAAAAGTAGTAAATACTATAGTTAACTTTCATTATAGAAGAATTACATAAAAACTAGATTTTTTAAATTATAATCCACAAGTGCTTTTTGATTAATCCATTGCAGCTTATTCTCGTTTCGAAACATAGTTCCTTAGCGGTTATCTGAGACAAAACAATTTAGAGCCATAATTGTAAAAAGTGCAAATGATAATTTCTATATTTGTGAAATTTAAATATTGTAACTTGACTTTCTATATTATTTTCCTTTATTATTCGCCAAACCAAACACAAACAAAAAACATTATGCTAAAAAGAAGAGTAATTTAAACAGAGTCCCAAAAAAAAAAATGTGGTACAGTCGAGGCGGTGCCCGACAGTGGAATACCCTGTACCTTTTGAGTCAAAAAAATTTTTCCTGCATATTCCATCTAAGAACTTTCCAATTGGAATTTATTTTTTTTTTGGTGCAAAACGATATTTATACCTATAAGTTCCGTAAATTTATACCGATTTTGATGAAAATCGAAAGTTACGTCAAAGAAGCTATTTTAATTATATTGGGTAAGTTTCAAGTTGATATGTTGAGGGGTGTGGGAGAAAACACGGTAAATCGATTGCGGGGGGTGTGGGGACCGCATCGATAAAATTTGGATGTGGATTTGTTCATTAGAGCCACATGAATGAGCTTACCAAAAATTGTGATTCTAGGTCACTTGTAGCCATAATTGCGTAGAGTCAAATATTGACGCAGTTTATTGGCAAGGGGAGGTGAAATTTGCACATTTTTGACTATAACTTCTGTTGTATTCGTCCGATTTTGTTCATTTTTTACACATAGATGCATGTATCCACAACGCATCGCTCTGTTAAATTTCAAATGAAAATATTAAACGGTGTGGCTAAGAACCGCGAAAATCTACAGCGGGGGAACGGGGAAAGATATTGACATGATTCAACAAACTTCATCTGCTTAGGAAATATGCGCACCAGCTGGTAAAGTTTCGTGTCTCTAGCTCTTATATTCTCCGAGATCTAGGCGTTCATACGGACGGACAGACGGACGGACGGACGGACGGACGGACGGACGGACGGACGGACGGACATGGCTCAATCGCTACCCGAGGTTATGATAAGCATTTTGGTATAAAGGACTTGGGGTCTGCCACGCCTCCTTCTGTCCGTTACATACATTGCACAAATCTAGTATACCCTTTGTACCTATAGGTACAGGGTATAAAAAGGACAAATAATCTTGGGTAGAAGGCTACAGACTAAAGCGCAGTCATCAAATTAATTTAAGTGGCTCAACTCTCGCTCATATAAACAATTGTCAGCACATTAGCGCTAAGTAGTTGTAGCTGAAGGAGTCCTGGGACCAAAGTCTCGGGACTTGCGTTGGGAGCCAGATCAAGTCAATGGAAATGACGCCGTCAAGCGAAAACAAACAGCAATTGTCATATATGTGTGAGTGTGCGAGCGCTGTTGTTGATGTGTAACTGGCGCAGCTAGCGGGTACATTGTGAATGTATCTTGTAGATACATCTAGCTACATAACATATATTCAAGTAACTTGAATTGCGCGTCTTACAATTGCCTGCAATTGTGTTGGAATCGAACCGCTCCCCGCTCTCCACTCTCCACTCACCAACTTTGTTTTTCAATACACATACACATGCAGACATATTGAGACTCACGCAGAGATACAGATACACACGAGGCGAAGAAAACAACCATAAAATCAAATTACAAACTAATATTACTCACAGTGCGTTTACTTTTCCGTATCGTTAGTTTTCACTGTCAATTGACAAAGTCGAAATGAAGAAGCAACTTTCATTTGTTGTATCTGTGTGCGTGTGTATCTATCTATGCGTTTGTGTTTGTGTGGGCGATGGCATTTGGAAGTCTCAAAATTAACTGCAGCAGAAGACGAAACGGAAATAAAACAAGACAAAGGAACAGTGAACAGTGAACATTGAAAAATAACTGACGAATTGAGAAACACTGACAGAGCTGTCAAGGGGGGCGTGGCGGGGCCAACAAAACGAGGCGACGCAAACAACAACAATAACAAGTTAAACAATACAAAGAGCAGAGAAAGCAAAAGTCAGCAACAACAAAAACATGAAACAGCAAGAAAGCCATTTTGTGTGTGTATGTATGTATCTGTGAGTCACTTATTATAAAAATGTTGGACTGTGTGAGTGCGTGTGTGCATTGGAAACAAACAATGCCAAAAGTAACGCAACATAAAATTGTGTCGACGTCATCGATACGCAAAATGACGTGGACACAAAACGAGTCCCGCCAAGCGCCCAAACCAAAACGGTCCAAGCCCCTAAAAAGCCGGAATCGGACCCCTAGCAGACCTTTACCTCTGCTTGCATATTGCTTGGCTGTTTGTTGCTTTTTCCTTTCCTATATAACACATTATAACATTTATATATAGCCTATATACTTTATATGTTTAATGAAATCGGGGCCAGGAGGCAACAAAAATCACGTATACGTCAGCCGTGCACAGGACAAAAGCAAACTGTGTGTAGGCCGTTAACAACCAAGTGAAAAAAAAACAAAGCTCCACTATGATTCATCGAATCTCAAATGCTCTTATTTGGACATGCGCGCTATCGATTCGATTTTTCGATATTCGATACTTTTTTTAAGACATGGTTCGATCAAGCTTGTAATATTTCCCTTCACTACTGTGTAATAGCTGCTTGTGAGTGCTAAGCAGAGCAACACCAATGCTTTGCTCAGAATATCCTAGCACACCATATTGGTTACCTCATTGGTAATGCGAATAGGGACAGTGTGGTGGGTAATGCAAATGCTTTCTACCTGGTAGCCTAGCCATTATAATAATAATTTATTAGACACTTTTTTGGACTCCCCGACATTTTGATTCACTAAGTTTATTTATTTTATGAACATGCCTTTTGTAACATATTTCTTTTCGATCTTTCGCTTTTTGTTTGATGGTTCGGTTAGATATTGACAAGATTGATAGAAGACAATTTGAACTGTATATGGGCAAACAATATATTGCCAATCTTTTGCATGGGTTCAAGGCTTTACAAGTAGTACATAAGCTACGCTTCTAAGATTAGAGTGGTCTTTTTTCTCTGTTAGCAAACCTGCTAGCTACCGAAACTCTTTGTAGAGTATAACAAGTCAGCTAAGAGATGCAAGTACATGTTAAGCGCGAAGAGCAGAGCTTATCTGCTGTTACTCAATTCGGTTCGATGTTCCTCTCCAGCTGCTGCTCCGGCTTCTCCATTGGCATAATCGCAAGACCCATAAAAAACGCATTGTTTATGCGGCGTAATTGGACACCAACTCTATGTATGTGTGTGTGTGTGCGTTGTTGTTGTTCGTTGGTCATCATCAGAGCCATTTCCAATGCCATTAAAAACGCCCATTGAGCGCATACAAAAGCAGCTCAGTTCGTCACTTTGTCTGGCCCATTTCGACAAGCCCCAACCCGCCGCCCAAAAAAAACCCAAGTCCCAAAAACAACCCCCACCAATTGTCCAGCCATTCTACAGCAACTCGCTTCCCTTGTTATCCATCCATTTGGCGATTCACCCGCAGCTTATGCCCAGCACATTTGCGCTTTTGTTCGACACTTTTCGTTTTACTTTTCATGCGGTTTTTGTTTCTCTTTGCTTGTTCTACTCTTACATCCCTCTCTCACGCTCTTTCTCTCTCCCTCAGTCACTCTTTCTCTCACTACTGGTTTCTGGTTTCTCTTCTCTAATCCGCCAAGAATTTTATGCTACTCAATTCGAGCGTGTCCCACTTTTATTTTCCTTTTTTGTTGTTGAATTTTGTTCGTTGTTCGTGTCACGCGGCCATCCCCACATCCAGCTGTGGGGTGCTTCAATGGTCAACTTAAGGCTTCCATTGAGGCATTAAAAAATAAAAACTCCCCAAAAAATAAAAACTAAATCAACAAAAACTTCAATGAGCTTGAGTGCAATCCTCTGTTGACCCACAAGGAAACTAAAAATATGGACATCAAAATCTTTTTTTTTTTCTTATTCCTTATGTATTTATTGCATTTCCAATTTTTTCTTAAGGGACTAACAGTAACTAATCAAATCTTATTCTAATTTACTTTACAACTAATAAGTGAATTACATTTATGTTAAACGGACGACTGCGGCTGCAAACTCGGCTTAAAGATCTTGCAAGAGGGTTTGGATGAGAGGCGACCTTCATTTGCTGTTTTTCTGTGATCTCTTCTTTGACGAGATTAATATGCAGGTCTCTGTGAATATTCTCGTTCCGTTTGAGGTGCTAGAAATTAGAAATTTTTTTTTTTAAATAACAATCTTAGATTTAAGTAGAAATGTTACTTAAAGTACTCCTCATTATTATGCATACGAATATCTGTATCTTTTAACTATCCGTCGAAATATGGATTTTTTGACGAGATATTTTAGACCGTTCAAAAAAGTTGTATGCTGTAAAATTCTCTATAAATTTGGCATACGACATATTCTTCTACAGACAACCATTCGTGAGATAGAGCTTGGAAAGTGGACAGTTTAGAAGCACGTGTTCATTTATGACCTTTGACCTTGCATATCTCGCGACTCAATTCCGATATTTACTGTTTTTTTCAAACACTGTCTTAAAATATCAAAATGAACATTCATGGCAAGCTTCAAGTTATTATCTTTCTATACTACATGGTACTACATTATAGGTGACGTCATTAAAATTATGAGTTACCGATTTTTTATTTTTTTGTTTTTCACAGCCTACAGTTAGCAATTGTTTTAGTTAGTTACACCATAAACAAGGTTTACTCTAATTCTTGCATATAGGTATAATAATTTGGAAAAGCTAGAGTTGGACAAATTTAATTTAATGGATATTTCCGTGTATGCATACATTTATTTTAATCGAAATTTTGCATTTAGCAGCGCAAAAGTTGTCTTAAAATATATACTAGTATATACTCAGTTGGATGCACATAAGCTTATGTAAATGGCTTATCAAGCAGCAGACAAAAAAACAAAAAAAAAAAAAAAAATGTTGAAAACCAAAAAACTTGCCGCAAACAAGTTTGAAATTTGAAAATTTTGAAGCGCTTTAGTTTATGTTAAACATAATTTCTGGCATAATTTTTGCCAAATATTTCGGCAGCAAAGTTTTTGGCCAACATACCTACATACATACATTCATACACAGGAACACACACACATTTGAGTGCAAACTTGGCGAAAATGTAAATTAAAATGGTGTGTGTGGTGTGTGTGTGTGTGTGGTGTGTGTGTGTGTGTGTACGCATAAAACTATCTATAGCTGCAAATGTGGCGGCATACATATATACATATATAGCTCTATATAGAGCCATTTTTTTGGGCGTGGCCATTGCGCAAACACTGCGCATAATTTTGTGCAAATCTTTAACAAATATTTGCACATGCTAATTTCACGTGAGCCAAAATGCCAAAGACACACAAAGTTTTCAGCAAAGCACATATGTACTATGGTATGTACTATGTTAAATATACTTATATGTATACGTGTATGTACTCAACTGCTACTGCATAAAAGTTCACACATAGCTTTTGGCAAATGGACCAAAGGATTTATTGTTGCATAATCAAATTCCAGCAATCCTTTCAACATGAGCACACAAACCGCACTACGCGACAATATCCGCCTCAGCCCCAAACCCAACCCCAACCCCAACCACAGCCCAAGACCCAAAACCAACTCACCCTCCTATGCCCCTCCGTTCACACCCATTCACACAGCAATCACTTTGTCATGGACGCATAAAACAAGGCAAATTGTCAACATGCCTTAAGTTTGGGGCATTGGTAAAAGTAGAACCCTCTAGCCACAACTTTACCCATTTTTACGTATACTTAATCTTCCATGCGTTGGTGTATTTTCCTAGTATTTTTTGTATTTTTGCAATAGGTTGGAGTGGGTCTTGAGGCATGCGGCATTGCAACTATTTTCAAATATTGCACAATTTGTCAGAAGACGGCAGCGCATTGCAATTTACGGTGACAGCGAATTGTGGGCGAGTCACTAGTGACTCTATCACATGCAATTTAAGGAACAGTTGAGCATTACAAGAGGTAAGGGTGGGGAGTTGAAATTGTAATGCTCGCGAGTAGAGCACAAATTTTCTATTCTATTCCCTTGGTGCGACTATAATTACAACATCCATACACTACTACACATATGTGTGTGTGTGTGTGTGCTGTTCCCGAAACCGGAGACACCAAAACTTGAGTTGTCTTCGGGGGCAACTAAAATGCGCCAAAACGCAAAACGCATCGTTTGAATCCCTTAAATTTTTATTTTTATTTTTATTTTTTCACTTCTGCTTCTTTCTAGTGGAACATTTGGCTTTTTGGCAAGTTTTGTCAGTTTGTGTGTGAAAGTTTAACTGGGCCACAGCAATGGCGGCGCATTCCTTAAATTCAGCACCAAATTACCAAACTCCTTGCTTACTTCACCCGCCCCATGCCCGCCTGGAGCCTTTTAACCCTTCTCAACCAAGTATTCAACTTATTTGCAGTTCTCAGTCCCAGTCCCTGCCGCCCCTAACCACGCCTCTTTGCACGTAGTTAAAAACTTTTCGTTTGCAATTTTTCTTCTGCTGGCAAGCCATTATTTTTGGCATTTGCTGTTGCTGCTACTTACTCCTTGCTGCAGTGCACCCCATGCACAAGTCCTTCTCTAATTCTTCAGCCTTTGGTTGCATTTTTGCCAAGCGCAGCACATGCGAAAATTTAAATGCAAACTCTTTGGGGGATGGGCTCTGGGATCTGGGAGCTATGCTCGAGTGCGAGCAGTAGCATTAGGCCACTTAATGACGTGCTCTTTTATTGACTGCATCAAGCAACTTGGCCAGCAGCAAAGAAAGTCCATTTGAAACACTTTAGAATCCAGCATGCAAAATGTAGGAAAAAAAGAACATCTGTCAGTATTACTTACATCCAACACAATTAAGTTGGAATCATCTGCCATGGGTAAAAATAAAATAGACATAAAAAAATAAAAGTTCGAGTAGAGACAGCAGTAACTCTTTGCAGCAAAGCTTCTTTGCTTTGGTTTTGGGTTTCAAACTTTAAAGTGGATTTCTTTTGGTTTTTTGCTTTTTTTTTTGGTTTTAGTTTAGTTTAAAATGCTTTTAAAAGGTTTTCACATATTTCCTTTAGCAGATTAATTTTTATTAGTATATGTACGTTCTAGTTAAAAAAAAGGTTACCAGCTCACAAATAATAATAATAATTATCGATTAATTGCATTAAGGTCAAGGGATTTGAGGCATTGGGAATTTGTTTGTACCAAAAAAATTTATGTCCATCTTCGGTGACATAATTTATTTCTTATTTCTAAAAATATTTGGTGAATCGATTTAAGATTGGTTAGAAACTTTCAAAAATGACCCCTTGCCATATCATTTCTGTAGCCAACATAAAAATAATCGGTTCTACATTGACCCCTCTCTTAGGTTAGGTTAGTGTATTTAGGCTGCTCAGTCTTTTCTGAAATCACCAAGAGACCATGTGGTCCATTGTAATACCTAATCTCTTATTTATATACTTTTTGGGAATAATGACAGTGGGGCATTCTGATGTCGAGCACAGAGTAAAAAAAAAAATTAAGCCTCTTTTGATAATTATTACACCCTGTAGAGACACACCCGTATGATCTGACACTCCTTGATCTTAAGCAAATATACTGACCAAATTTAACCAAAACTTTGAAGATTCATTTGTGTATCTTCGAATGAATACTTTAAGTTGTACACATGTATGACATATTTCAAGCATAATAATAAGATATAAATGTTAACGCGTGCGAGCTTAAGATCAAAATCGTTGAAAATTTCTAAATTGTAAGTCCCACTTACCACCGTAACCCCTTTCATTAGAAAACAAACCATCCTCATCGTATCAATGGCAAATTTGGACCAAATACTTCTTTTCGGAAAAAAATTGTTCCTTACAAATAACTGGAAACAACAAATAAAGAAGGTACATATTATAATTTATATTTAAGGTTTGTAATTTTTTTTTAGTTTTTCCTTTTTTTTTAAATTCCCTATTCACTATAAATAAAAACCTAAAACTTTAATACCTTTAGTGCTATCAAAAAAAAAAATATATATATTGTCGAAATGATTTAGTATATATTTTTCATCATTGTGAAAGTGGCCAGTTTGGAACCACATACATTTTTTCTATTGGAACAAAATTGTCATTTAAGTTTTTTCATTTTATTCCTTTATAGTTTAATTTTTAGCGTTTGCATCTGAAATTAAAGTGCGATTGTCAAGTATGTAGATTGAATAGGCATGCGGTAAAACTTAATGATATTAGACTAAAGGGATATCAGAAATTAAAGAAGAAGAACGCAAAATATAAGAATATCGAAACTACAATAAAGCTGGCAGCAAGTCAGATCTAGGAGTATTGTTTGAGCAGCCAAAGTGTTAATTAATTTAATAGGGACTTAATGCAATTGTATTATATGTTGTATTCAGTTAAAGACGCTCTAAACCAATTGTGAAAGAATAATTGATCATGATGCAATGAATTTTAGAAGTGACTACGCAGACAGCTGGTTCAATTTTAGCATGATAGCTACGTGAAAAGTTGGATCAATTTTAAACAAACTTTACAAAAATGTTAAGTCAAAAACAAAATACAACTGACATAAATTTGGTCGCAATATATAAAATAAAAGAAAAAAAATGTACTATCTCGTATTTATGTGTTTTTTATGCGTTCTATATTGGTAAATACATTTGGAGGAAGTTTGATCAAAAATGGTCCACTATTTCATATAGCTACCATACAAAAATTGAACCTGCGCTCTCTATTTCAGAGAAACACGAATAACGAAACATCGCATTGCGTGACCTTCTTTCTTATTGTTGGATCATAGTAGCTGATCTAGGAACGCAGACGGCAAGGTAAGATCCGCAGCGCTGCCAAGAATCTTACGTAGCATAAAAGGGATTCCCAATTAACTGTTCATCGGTGCAAAGAATAAAGAGAGTGAGAGAATTAAATAAACTGCAGAATTATGATGATAATTGGGAAGCTGCTGCTTAGTTCGAACTAACACTGTAATTTTTGTTAATTTGTAAAACTAGCGATTTAAACTGCAAGGCCAACGACAACATCATTTTTAAGTTTTTTATGCACAACAACTGTTCCCAAACATATATGTATTTATACAGTCCTTCTAATTCCAGCACTTAAGTTTTTAACCGATCTAAAGTGTTTTTGTATTAACCCGTGACAAATAAATTATAGAGCATTTGGACTCGTCTCTGGGAACTTTAATATAAACCCCATACAAGTTACAATTGGGGATATATGTGCATGTATACATTTGCGAGTATGTATATATCTAATCGGTTGGAAGCCGCTTAAGCGCAATGTTTATCAAACATGGCCAAATCAAATTAAATTAATTATTTAATAAAACAAAAACAAAAAAAGTCGCACAAGATTATGGGAGTTACGGCAAACGAATGTTTTATGAATGTTTATGGCCGCGTAAAATCTATTTCGTCACAAAAGCACAAAATGGCCATGGACATGGACAAGGACACCACAACGAAGGAGACCACTAGGGCCTGCATTTGTGTGAGTGTGTGAAAGTATGCGTACATGTGGATTATATGAAGCCGGACCAACATGGCGGCTTTTTCGACGCAGTGGTCGTAACTCAAAGTGGCCCAGGAGTCAAACACACACACACGCACACCAATGCAATAAGTACCAAAATGTGTGTGAGTTTCTGTGCTTTAAAGCAGGAGCTGCTATAACTGTGACTGTGTGTAGTGTATAAAATAAAAATGACTTCCATATGCCTGCCATGCATATAAATGATATACATGATAATTTTGGTTCCTCTGCCTTTGGTTGTTTTTCCGCTGCAGAAAAAGATTTAGACCCGCATTGGTTTTCACCCAGTCCAAACACTTTACTACTTTAGGCTATATAAAGAGTAGATTAAGTTTGTGAAGATAGAAAAGTAGACGCCGGAGACTCCTCAAAATTGCAGCCAATATGGTCAGCAGGCCAACAGAAAGTGATACTCATATATCCGTCCTTTCAAAAGTTTTAAGTTGCCACAAATCTCAGAGTGGGACTAGTCTGCTTTTCAAATTTTTCTTATCTCGCGATTATTATATTTTATACCTATCCGCAACTAGTTTCGCTCGAAGTAGTTGAGGTCATTCATATGACTCCGGATCCCGCAGAGTGCTCCATAAACTTCATAACAGAGCTACACATGTATGTGTGTGTGTGTGTGTGTGGCTAATGGCTCATCTTAAGTTTCAATTATTGATAATAGAATTTCCTGAAATCAAATGTTGTTCGTTTTTTCTGTCTGTTTTTCGCCATTTTGTTTTTCGTTTGCCATTCACTGTTGACAGCTGCTGCAGTCATTAAAAGCATATTGAAGGGCTGTTGAAATAACTCATCGATTGATAGCCAGATTGATTGATTGACTGATGCAATCACTGTATTGAAATGAAGCTACCCATATTTGAATATGACCATTTCAAATTCTATATAGTCTCTATTTATGATAACTACCAATTAGAGTTTTAAAGAGCTGATATTAATAAAGAGCCGCATACAAAAAAGTATCTTCCAGTAGGAATAAGGTATACAAGAATTAATTTTTTTCATTACATACATTTGGTACTACAAAATAATCGATGCAATTTTATAAGCTTATATACTCATAAAATAATTAGCTAGTTAGAAAAATCATAATAATTAACGAAATTAGGACGCAATGCATCTTTGAAGTTCTCTTACGTGTGTTAAATCCGAAATTAAATAATTTTTCTTACGTTTCTTTCGGAACTCGAGCTATTTCTCCACACGCTTTGCTCTCAAACAACCTTAACCTTCCTTAACATAATATTTCCGGGACACGCTGACATTTATATGCCAGGTACTTGCGCAATTCTTAAATATCCTGTTCCAACAAGGTCGCCGCTTAAATTCACTCCCGATGCTGTAGTCTTATCAGTTCTCAGGGCACACCATAAGGAAGCTATTAAAACTGAAAATTCAATAATGGACTTTCCAGTCGACTTGAGATGTTTAAACTTTAACGTGGCCTCTGTGGGATTCGTGAAAAGTGACAATACTTTTTATGTTTTGGTGTAACAAACTGATTTTGATGACTGTATCTTCCGAACAAACAGCTTAATAGCCTTTACGTTAAAGTGGTAGAGTTTTGGGCTATTAATGAAATAGGTCCGTATAGAGTATGAATTTGCCACATAAAATGATTTGGTGGTAAAAAGGGAACAATTTTTGCAATAGACTGGAGGTGATGTTCATAAAAAGTAAAAAGGATTTTACTATTTTCAAGTCTACATGTTACATATATTTTTGAAGTCTAACCCGATTTTAAGAGTTTTTGCAAAAAATATTTGTTTATGCCACTGCACAAAGGGCCCGCGTGGCCAGATTTTGGCCAAAAGCCCTCCAGACGAAATTCAAAATTTTGATTTATAAGTATTACTTCAGAAAAAAAATAAAACTGAACTTCAAAACTTTTCGGTTTTAAATATATTCGAGTAGTTATAAAGATATTGTTGGTTTAAGGATACCTCCGACTACCACTCGATATTTGATCGAAAAAAATTTTATAAATTTCTTCACATGTTTTACAAGAAAATGTAATTCCTCCCGATTTTCGGAAATTGAATTTTATATCCAAAAGTTGAATTTTTAAAATTGACCCCCAAGACATTTTACTATTGTTTGAATTTCTTAGCTGCCTAAAAGTACGCTTTAATAACCATTTTTTCAAAAGTTGTACTAAAATGTAAAAAAAATTTACAATTTGAAAATTTTATAGCATACTTACAAAGGCGCAAATCAAAAATTGTAAAATTGATCAATTTTGAAGAAAAAACGTAAAAATGTAAACATCGATTTTTGCAATTTTTTTTCGGAAATTAAAAGAGCATGCAAAAAAAAATTATAACAGTTAAAAAACATATGGATTAGTGATGTCGTCTTTTAGTAATTTGCTTGGAAAGCTGTTACTATTTGGGGCTATAACTTCATGACCTTTCAATATTTTGGGTATAGGCTATTTTTTCAATGTACGAGGTGCTCATATCTAGCTCTGTGTGAAATATGGTCCAATTTCAATAAACCGTTTTTTTTTTAAATTAAGTTAAACATTTTTTTTAAATTTTTTCCAATTTTGGCTTAGATTATCTATATATTAAAAAAATCTGAGGAGGCTCAAACTTAAATAATATAAAATGGCTCGATCCTTTACGAACACGTGTGTAAAATTTCATCACTCTAAAAAAATTATTATGGAAATGACAGGGTTTTGGCCAAAATATGAAAATCTGGGCCCACAGTGCACTCTAGAAAAACTTTATTAAATTCTGCAATAAACCTTTTAATCTGAGCTTGGGCCAAAAACTAATGTGAAAATGACACGTGATATTTTATATGGCACTTCTAAGCAACGTCAAAATACTACAGACCAGAGATGGACTTTCCAATATGCAGGCAGCCTCATGCTTCATCGAATCAATCTCTCCCAATCGATTTAATTTGCAATTTCTCACAGATTGAGAGTTTGTGAAAGCTGTCCTGCGACACGATGGTCCTACCACTTCACGAATCAAACACAATCATTTGGGATGGTTCGCGAGGACCTGCTAGAGCGTCTCATTTAGCAATTATGTATTGAGAGGTTTGCTCCCCAATTTCATTATCAGGTGTGTTCAGAGTCTGCAGTGTCCCGCAAGTAACTCAATTAGTATCCTAAGGAAATCCTTGCCCAATGTAGATATTTTCTTGAACCTTGCCAAAAGAAATCCAATCGAAAAGATGGTGTAAAATATCATATTTCACCGAAGGACGTCATGAATTTTAGGCTGTTTATTTTTATTTCTCAAGTTAGATACAACTTGTCTGGGCACTATCTATATACTAGATATCTGCCTTAATTAATATACGCCTTAGTTTTTATTAGAATTCGAAAATATTGAAACTCTTGACTGTCTTTTGAGCTTGATCTTGATTAGTTGGAGTGTCTGTTGATGAGCGTCATTGTCGTTGTAGTTGTAGTTGCCACAGTGTTTGTGTGCAATTGACATTGAATACATTAGGGGAAAACGGTGCATGATGCTCTTTTTTTTGTGCCCTTAGCTATTTGATTGTTCAATAAGCTGGCAAGGTCGTTGTCAGTTTGTCCCTTTGTCAGTTCATCAGTCAGCCAAATGCTTGCAGCTTAATTAAAAAGGCAAGCAACATTGGCAGACAAGTGCTCAGAAGGGGGTTAGTGCCAGTGTTGGGGAACGGTGTTGGCTGCCACTTTCGTTGGTATATTTCACAGTCAGCAGAAAGCGTTGTTGTTGCAGCTCTTGTTGCTTTGTAGCCTTAAGGTGCCACAAGTGCAGCCTCAGCCCAGAATCAATCAACATCAATCGTTGTCACTGTGCAACAAAAAACCCTAATAAAAATGCAAAAAAAAAAGAAAAGAAAGGATATTTCAAGGTAATTGGTTTAGTTGCAAGTGTTACCTTGATCTCAGCTTGGTTGTTTGACACTTAAGAAAATTAGCTGAAAGGCTTTTCCAGCCTTATGTGTGGGCATCCTCAACGAAAATCTTTTGATGCCTTGCATAAATGCAAATTAAGTGAATTATTTTATGGGGACCCGTAGTAGTAGCAACCTGAGCAAAACCGTTACCGCTCTTATCCTTTTCAGGCGTGTTTATCTAGTCAACTTGGCTTGCCTTGGCTGCTCCTCTTCTGTTCTAATCAGCTGAACATATTTTGTATGCGTTGCTGTTGCTGTTGTCCTTTCGGGCTGTTTGTTTAACCCTTGGGTTCCGTCGTCCTTTGTTCTTTGTCCTTGGTCCTTGCATACCATACCATACAATACAAGCAGAGCCACTTTGACTAATTAGAAAGCCAGCTGAAAAATGATCAATTTGCATTTCACTAGCGCCAATTACGAGAAACAGGAACAGAAACAGCAGCTTAGTTCGCCTGGGTCTTTTATGTATGTATGTATGTACACATATATGTAACATATTTATTTACATATGTATGTATGTGGTTGGTAGTTTCAGTTAGAACGCACGTATATATTTCCCAGGCATTGGGACCTACACAAACAAGCGTTTCGGACCAAACAACATTTTGTATTTTTGCTCACACGAGCAAAAACTCAAAGCAAATCCCAAACAGCAACAAAAACCAGGTAAAATAGGTTTACTTTGCCTCACTATCGAAGGCACATTTTGAAAAAATTGAATTTTTAATTTATGAGCCCGCATTTGATGTGGCTAGCAGCCGCTCCACATTGGTTGGAGACCATACTGTTGGCTGTTCCCAAGTTAATGGGCAACTTCTGTGCATGTAAGCTAAAAATTTTTATCACTTGACAAAAACATAAATTTCTCAAAAGGCAGGACTCCCTCCATACGGAAATGGCAAAGAAAGTAGAAGGCAGGAAGCTTCTGCTTATTGAAGCATATGGCGGCCATATGAATTTAATGCCGTCGTCGTTGACGCCGACTGCGCTGCTGCTGCTGGTGTTGTTGGTGATGTTGGTGTTGTTGTGACTGCTGCGTCTACTTCATATTCAAGTCCCGAAAGGCTAATAAAGCATAATTTAATGAAGCATACAGCAGCAGTCACTGGCAAGGACTTCCGGTTTGTATAAACAATAGTTTATAATTCACACACACATACACACACACACACACACATACACGTAGCTCCGGTAATAAAACAAGGCAATGGGTTAAAATTACAAAAACAACATCATGAAAGAAAACACTAAAATGAGCACAGCAGCAGCAGCAGCCGGCAGCAAATTGCCTGCGGCCATGTAAAGGTTAAAGTGTCCCTGCAAGTGTGCGTGTGTGTATCTGTGTGTTAGCGTATCTGTATGTGTGCGAGGTGCTCGCTTGAGCACGCCTACGTGCCTAAATCATGCACATGACAAAAGGTCATGATGCCATATAGTATAGACGCACTCATAAAATATTATATAATATGATGATATAAGGCAAAAGTTGAAGTTGTTTGCAGCTTGCGATGACTAAGAGATACAATACACACACACACACACCTACTCACATACTAACTGCAATAGCTTAAGATTTATGGGGCAACTATGTGATGCAGTTGCTCATATAAATGCCAGAGTTTTCAAAATAACTATTATGAAAATTCTAAGACGTTGCATTGGGAGCAGTAGACCAAGTATTTTGGCATACTTATGTGGCCAATAATTAATACCACTTGGATAATATGCATAAAAAGGCTCCATATCTAATAAAGAATGTAGTCTAATACAACTGTTTCAGTGTATGGTGGGCTTGTTATATACGAAAAGTCAAGTTTCTTTTGTATATTAGACTCACATAAGTGAAAAAGTTTATAGCTGCGTAAGCTTACAGGCGGTATGACGTCACACTTCGACGGGAGATAAGTTGTCTCCCTAGTCGAACAGAAAAAATGTGGTACAGTCGAGGCGGTGCCCGACAGTGGAATACCCTGTACCTTTTGTCTCGCAAACAATTTTTCCTGCATATTCCTTCTACGAACTTTCCAATTGGAATTTTTTTTTTTTGGTGAAATTCGATATTTATACCTATAAGTTCCCTAAATTTTTACCGATTTCGATGAAACTCGAATTTTACGTCAAAGAAGTTTTTTAAAGTATATGGGGTAAGTTTCAAGTTGGTATGTTGAGGGGTGTGGGAGAAAACACGGTAAATGGATTGCGGGGGGTGGGGGACCGCATCGATAAAATTTGGATGTGGATTTGTTCATTAGAGCCACATGAATGAGCTTACCAAAAATTGTGATTCTACGTCACTTGTAGCCATAATTGCGTAGAGTCAAATATTGTCGCAGTTTATTGGCAAGGGGAGGTGAAATTTTCACATTTTTAACTATAACTTCTGTTGTATTTGTCCGATTTTGTTCATTTTTTACACATAGATGCATGTAACTACAACGCATCGCTCTGTTAAATTTCATGTGAAAATACTAAACGGTGTGGCTAAAAACCGCGAAACTCTACTGCGGGGGAACGGGGGAAGATATTGACATGATTCAATAAACTTCATCTGCTTAGGAAATATGCGCACCAGCTGGTAAAGTTTCGTGTCTCTAGCTCTTATAGTCTCTGAGATCTAGGCGTTCATACGGACGGACAGACGGACGGACGGACGGACGGACGGACGGACGGACGGACGGACGGACGGACGGACGGACATGGCTCAATCGCTACCCGAGGTTATGATAAGCATTTTGGTATAAAGGACTTGGGGTATGCCACGCCTCCTTCTGTCCGTTACATACATTGCACAAACCTAGTATACCCTTTGTACCTATAGGTACAGGGTATAAAAAGTTTCCGGTGTGCCAGATCCTAACATATTATGGCAAAATTGAGTGCAGAGATTAAGTTTGTGGAATAATGAAAGAGATACAAATTTCACACGCTTAAAACTTAAAACTATTTAAAAAAATTAAGTATACGTTGAAGTTGTATAGAGTTATATGCACGCTTTGTTCGTAATTAAATTTAATAAGCTGCATTTGTCAAGCTTATACATGTCAATATCTGGAAACCGGGAAATAAAATGGGTACGTTTAGAGTAAATATGTATATCTTTTTTGTCAAATCTTCGGTCCCTTTGCATTCCTCATAAAATGATCTGATACCCGTCTTTTCAGTACTAAAAACCATATGCCTTCATAGAAAAAAAAAAAAAATCCACTGACCTAGCATTAAAAAAAAAAATAATCGCTCGATCAGGCGTGGCTAGGGAAAAAAGGTAAAATTCAGTCAGCCCAAAACATGCCACAAAACGAGCAGCGTCACAATATGGTCGGAAGCACTCACACACATATTTGGACCCACCACACACAGATACAGGACTAAGATGGCCTTTACATTTTAAATTTTATTATTTTTTATCACCGAGTAACGTCCAGTCATCCCGTCATTCAGTCCGGCGTTTGCACATTTTTATGCGCACAACGGCTTAACCCTTTTCGCTCCGACTGACCTGGGGGGACCTGGAACCCAGACTCATGCCACAGCTCAAAAACCGAAACAGCAAAATATGTTTTCTTTTTTTTTTGAGTTACTCTGCAGGCACGCACACACACACACACACACACAGATATATGTTTATACATATATATATATATATATATATATAATAGCAAGTTTATTGCATTTGCTTGCTTTGTCTTTGGGTTCGCAGCATTCTTTTAAAGATACTCTCAGTACTTGGTTTTCACGTGCAGCAGGTCCATGCCTAGTTTGAGGTCAAGCTGGGAAAAGAGAGAGAGCGGTGCTCCACTCAGGTCCTGCTCGTTACCTTTGACTTTTTTGCCTACACATTGTGTTGATTTTTCAGACTCTTCTTTATTATTATTATATCTTTTTTTTTTGGGTTTTGTCTCGCTCTGTCTATCTATTTTGTTTTGTTTCTGGTGCTTTTTTGTTCTTGGTTCGCTTTTGTTTGAGTTTCTTATAAAATGTCGGGCTGCGTTGACAAGGCACGCAGATTATGTGCAAAGGTAAATAACTCTGATAAATTCAAGTCAACTTACGGTCGAGTGCCGAGCAGTCGAGAGAGCTCTGAGCCCTGAGTCCGGTACCTTGAGCCGGTACCAGGGACCGGGAGCCAAGAGCTTTGCTTAATTATTTTATGTTTTCTCCACAATTTATACGGACCCGGTCGGTGCTCTAGTTAATGACCTGCTGTGCTTGCCCAAATATTAAGCGTACTTATCAGCTGTTGGTCAGTAGGTCTAGCGTTCGGCGTGTCTCTTGTTCGGTCTCCCGCATGGTCAATCTTGGACTTGAAATAAATTCGCTTTTGTGTTTGGCATGGCAGCTGCTTGGAATTTTGGCCCCAAGTTGGCAGGCACGTTTGATGGTGGGAGGAGGGGCCTGTTGTGTGGTTATAAGTTAAAGGTCGCTTGGCATGCATTGAAAATTATGCTGATGCTAGTTGGATGGCCTAGCCTGTAAGTATGCAAATAAATTATTAATGCTTTCCAAGCTTTGCTTGTGTGTGTGCGCGTGTATGTGTTCGTGTTTGTTGAAAATAAAAAATAAAAAAACAGCCTAAAACTATGCAGCAAAAATTATGTGCAGCGCATGCTAATAAAGTTTTCAATGCTTCTCAATGAAAATCACTTAAGAGTTTCTAATTTCATATTATTTTTACCCAAATTGCAAACGCTGCCATAAGTTGAGTGCCTTTTCAAAAGATTGCCACAAAATGTGGCAGCACAAGTAATTTTGCAAAAGAAACTCCAAGTGGTTCAGCCAAAAACTTGTTTTTTACTGACTCAACAAAACAGTGAGTGCTCTGAAATACCACTATGGTAGCTATATAGTATAACCACGATATGGAAAAAATATAATAAAATAAACTTGGTTCCGTGAAATAATTCATACAAGGCTAGTTAGTACCTTACACTTAACATGTATTCATTTCTGGACCATCCCCCTGCTAGCTGCAGCAAAGTAGCCTTAGCAGTAGGTATATGTATTACTACCTCCCAAGAACTCAATAAAATAGACACCTCGACTAATTGAAATTTGTAAATAATAATCGGTTTAGTATGTTATTTATAGATTAGAAAATACACAATATTCTGCATCTAACGTACATTAAGACGAACTAATGGTTTCTTTTACGTATGAAAAGTACCCGGTTCCATCTTTAGAGCTTAAAACGGCATTTAGACTAAGGCATATTGAAGATTTGTAATGACAAAATGGCTTTTGATGCATGTCTCCACTTTTACCGCAACACCTCTTTCCTTATGCATTTCTCTATTCTTTCTTCCTTCCTTCTTGTGTTTTTAGCATCGTTTTATTTTTATTGTTATTACACTTTGACTTTGTGTGGCTGATTTTGTTGTTGTTGTTGTTGTTCTTACTTCTCGGTTATTGTGTTAGGCTGGTACTTGAAATCTAAGCAGAGCCACAAACTGGAGACGGAGTTGGGTTGAAGCCAAAACCGAATGGAAAGCAACGTCATTCTCAAGCACCTTATGGTTTGTTGCTTCCATGCCATGGCAAATCTAATCCAGAAAGAGTGAAATAGGTTTTGTGGACGGAGAAGAGAGGGTTGTGGATAAACAAACCCATCAGTTTCCGCCAACGTCGATTTCTGTTTTGCGGTTTTTGTTGTGTCTACTGCTTTAACTTTTATGTGGTCACAGTTTTAAAAGGATTAAGCTGTCGTTAAGATTTTCTTCTTGCCTCCTCTTTTGCTGCTCTGCTCACTGGTCTGATTGGATCTGGATTTTGTTGCTCTTAGCCGTAGACTATTGTCCACTCAGGGTAGCTCCAACGAAATTCAACTCGGCGCAACTCGAATTATATTGGACTTTCAGCATCGATTTGGGTTTGGCCAACAAAAGGATGGGATAAATGTTATTTTGATACGTTTAATGTTGGCCAAAGTAATTTGATAAATGCTCTTTAAATTGAGCTCATTTTAAAATGTTTATTGTTTAGGTATTATAGCCATTATTAGTAGTACATATTTGGATTAAAATTACGTTGCCTTGCCACTTGAGGGAAATTGTCTGTCTTAAAAGTATGTATTTTTTGTTTTTTTATTTATAGTAAAACAAGCATTTAGTCCAAGTTGCCAGATTCTTATGACGTCACTGTGCTGTTGGGAAAACATAGCATCATAATGATTTGGTTTATTGTTGGATGATTTGCTAAACCGTCGACGCTTGGAATCGTCTAAATTTAATAATCAGCATAAATAAATGCACAGATTCTTTAACGTTACCTCATATATATAACCGACGTCCATGTCATCCAATTGAAGCAACAAAAATTTAAATCAAGCAGGTGCCCGACAGTGGCAAATTGTGTCTCGGCATACTTTAATGTTTGGCCTTCAACTGGAATACTTATATTTTGGATCAAAATTATATCAAATATAGCTTTTAAGTGTATACCATATGTTGAGAAAAGTGGCTAAATGGGATAAGATGTAACATTTTTAGAGTTCCCATATTATACAATTTTTTGTAAAAATCGGATTTCTACATCATATTGTTGCTATAGGACAGACCGCTTGAAAAAAGTTTTTACGGAATAATTCATTTGTAAATAAAGATGTAATCAAATTCGACAATCAAAAGTTTTGAAGGCGTCCGCCACGGACATTAATATGCCACCATTTATATACCCTGTACCTACACGTACATAGAGTATACTAGATTTGTGCAATGTATGTAACGGACAGAAGGAGGCGTAGTAGACCCCAAGTCCTTTATACCAAAATGCCTAACATAACCTCGGGTAGCTATGGAGCCATGTCCGTCAGTCTGTACGTCCATCCTTCCGTCTGTATGAACGCCTATGTCTCGTAGACTATTAGAGCTAGAGACACGAATTTTTATATTTGCTGAGCATATGAAGTTAGTCGACTCATATCAATATCTTGCCAACGAGTTTTCTCCCACACCCCTCAACATATACACTTGAAACTTACCCCATATGCTTTAAGTAACTTCTTTGACGTAACTAATCATTCTCTAAGTAAACTCCGGGCCCGGGGGGAATTTCCCCTCTTTCCGCCTCTCTCGTCGGGCCTGCTTATAGGTATAAATATCATTTTGGCTAGGTACAAGACTGTATCACATTTTTTTTTATATAGTGTTAAAAAAAATTACTTTATGGTTTGCATTAATTTTCTAGATTCTACGTCAAAAGGCTTGGTAAAGGATGTGATATATAATTCGAATTCTTCTACGTGTTAGTCACTAACTTAATAGGTGTACCCAAGTGCAGGGTGTAAAAAATAAGTTCGGGATTTAAACAGAACACATTAAAAAAAACTATGTACAGTTGAGGTGGGGAATCTCATGGAAAATAATTTAATTTATTTTTTATTATTAAGGCCACATAAAAGGCACCTTGCAAAATTTACTGACTCTGGTTTATATTTTTTTGACGACAACTTTTGTTGTATTTTTCCGATTTAGTTCATTTTTGGTATACAACTCAACCGCCTTGCTCTGTCCAATTTCAGATTAAATTTGTAAACAGCATATGTAGATCAAAACCGCGAAATTCTCCTAATGCAACAGGAGGCCAGATATTGAAATAATTCCACGAACTGGTTTTGAAGAAAGATTATACGCTTCTATTGGTAAAGCTTTGTGTCTCTAGCTCTTGTGGTCACCCTATTACATACCGTGTACATATCTCGTATACCCTTTGTAGCCCATTGGGTACAGGGTGTAAACACATCAGAATGTTTTATATAGGTATATACACACACACACACAAAATTCCAAATCTCGGAATTATATTTATTTTTTTGCCACCTTCTTACTAGAAGTCACATACTAGCAAATTCAACTCTTGTTGTCTAATTTCTTAGTTACAAGGCAGGCTTACAAAATACATATATCAACACCTTAACATGGGCATGTACTAGGTATACTACATAGTACATACATATATACAAAGTACATAGTAGTACCGTAACAAAGTAACTTAACTTAAACAACACACGTCATTAAATATTGAGACGCAGCACTTGAAGTGCACACAAGTTACAGAATGAGTGCGTGAGAGAGTGACAGGCAGAGAGACAGACAGACTGACAAGGAGACAGAATGAATAACTGTTGTATGTCCTGTTAGTCACCCACTAACGGTGAGCGTAACTGTAAGCGTCACCGTTAACGGCAGTGCCAGCCATAAAGCGTAGCACAAAATTTGTTGCTGTTAAGATGCTCATAATCGGTTTTGGCAAGAGCTGAGGAAACCCCAAACGTTTTATGGCTTTAAGCTGTTTGCCCAAATTCACCTAAATTGATTATTATACAGCTCAGAATGTATAAGGCAGCAGGGAACAACAACACCAACAACACCAACAACTACAACAAGTGTTGGCAAATGCGTGTGTTGGTGTGCGTGCGTGTCTGTGTGTGTGTGCGAAAAAAGTTTGTAAATTTCAACACGTACACAAATCCCATAACAAAGCCTTTTAATGGCACAACAACAACAACAACAGCAACAACAAAAACTACGATAACAACGCACATTAGCGCAAGCAAAAGAGACAGACAAAGCGTGTGAAAGAGAAGCGTGTAGAGAGACAGAGTCAGATACAGAGACCGACTAAAAGAGTGAGTGAGCCTACTCTGGGTTAAGCCAAAGCTGCCACGCATATTTGTTGAGATTTGTGTTGCCACTTTGGCTGAGCCATAAGAACAAAAAAAAATCTATCTAAAAAAAAAATCGACTACAGTCGAGGCAGTGACCGGCAATGGGATACCCTGAATCGTCTTGTCCCGAATACGGGCAGATTGTAGGCATAATCATGGGGGTGTTTTTTTTTTTTAAAAAATCTCCTATCAACTGTTTATAGGCAAAGAAGAATTTATATCAATTGATTTTTCTTTAATTTAGATATAATTTAATTAGCTGTAGTTGCCATGAACTATGAATATTATCGTTAGACATTTCTGTACTGATGAGATATTGCCACTTTTATAATATAATAATATGATTATTTGATATTAACAAATATTAGCATTTTAATCTTCCATCTTGTCCATTTTTATTCTTAATTTTTGCATATAATCTTGCCCATTATACTCTCTTAGTCGGTCTGATATGTTACAGCCAACTGCATATGGTAGGTTTAATATTTATAAAGGAAAATTGAAGAAATCCAAAAAATGAAATTTTTATATGGATGGACAGACGGACTTGAGTCAATCGCTATCCAGTATATGTTGTAGAACAACTTATAGTATCCTCTGTGTAACCTATTTTTACAGGGTATATAATAGCAACAACACACAATATATCTTTACACACACGCATAATCATCATACACCCTTCACACATGCACACAAACACACACACACATGTGAATAAGCCTGTGCGCTCAAACAAATCTAATAATAAATCCAAGACACTTAACGCCTTAACCGCTGCCACATCCACATCCCTTCCCCCAGTTCACACAAGCACCACCGACTTGTCAGTCATCCCGGCAGACATCAACCGTGACCCACAAACTTGCGCTGGACGTAGCTCAACTGCCATGCAAATCTGACACACAAAAAGGGAGCAGTAATACATACATATATGTAGCTTCTTAGACCCTCTTCCATATGCTCCTGCTCATACTTTATCCAACCCCCAGCGAAGCAACAAACCGTGCTAACGAGTTGAGCCAAACGCATCAACAAACGATTGAACTGAAGCTGGCGCGAAAGCTAATGCTTAGGACGTAGATGGAACTCTGGTCTGGAGCTGATTTGGGTGATGAAGTTGTAGTCAAAGATTTGACACACAATTTTTGCAGCTTTTTTCATTTCATGCGTGCTTTTCACTGTGACCAAAACTAGCACTAATGCGTTCGAGTCCATATCACCCGTTTGTTTTGGTTTTTTCCATTTTGCACACTCTTTAGCAGAGTCCGTCACTTCAAAGAGCGCAAATCTCTTGGCTTCTCGATCTTAAGCTATGTAACTTAGTTGCTTGGGAACGAGTCGATTCGTCTATACCTCAGTTTTAAGTTATTACAATATTATTGTTGAATGTATATATTTATTTGTTTTATATTTTACAAATATTTTTTTTTACAAGTTTATATGCAAATGTTTACATTTCTAAATAAAAGTTTAAGTTTAGTTTTAATGTTGTATTTAAAATTTTACTTTTATTTGAGCGCCTCCAAAAAATCAGTAATTTAATGTACATATATTTATTTAAATTGTATTAAATCATAATATTTGTACTCTATGAAATAAAAAAGTGAAATAAACATAAATCGAAAAAAATGCGATCAAATACGATTGTTAGACAATCCTCAGCAAACTAATCGCGTTTTTTTGAGGCTTTAAAAAACAGTTATTTAATTTTTGTTAGAAAAAACGAATTTTTCTATTTCCATTACATTTCACCGAATATTTTTAGAATTTTCTATGTTTTGTCCTTCTGTATGTTTTATACATTTTTGGCATGCACAATCTTAACATACCCTTTTATCTTAATAACAGGGTACACAAAGTTAAAAGTTTTAAAAATTAACATAAAACATTAAAAAAATTAGTTAATAATTAATTAAGTCAGTAAGAAAACTCCTTAAAATTTTATGAATTCAATTTCGTGCAACCAAAGTGAGAAGTGAGGTGACCTTGAAGCCGCTGGTAAAATTCTTTTTCTTTCATCTTGTAAAAAGGGTATCAGAAATTCGACGCATGGTATGAAATCTTCGTTAGCTGCTCTATATTTGATTTTTTATGGCATTTTACACACACAGTAATACTGATGGACATGGATATTTGGCCAAAAACTGGATATGGACATAGCTGGTTTTTATGGTCCAGTCAACAACAACAACACCAACACCACACTCGTCCAGATCTTTTTGGTGTTTGGTAATTTAATTGAGCTTGCGGTCAAACGTTGAGAATCATGGCAAATTACTTGATTCTGATTTGATTTGCCTAGATAACAATCTGAGGGAAATGTTGTGCCAATGGCTTGCCCGTACTTTTGTATCGTTACTCTGGCAATCCCATTTAGCAGACGCTCAAGTGGATTAAGCCAGAAAATACTTTTAGTTTGGATGGTAACCAACCAACCAACCAACCAACCAGCAGAAAATTGTGAATCCTTTTCGTGCCTTTCGGTCCCACCATATGCAACAGCAATGTATAAACGAACGAAATGGATAAATGATTGAACGGCTGGTTGAACAACAAAGAAGTAGCGCCGGAAAGGAAGCTGAAGAAGCTTTTGGTCAAGTGTTTGTTGCTCCCTGTCTGGAATTTAGCCACGCACAAGTTTTGGCCTTGTTAGTAGACACTAACAATGATTGCCCAAAACTAATTTGAATTTTATTGATTCAATAGGACGTGGAAAGGTTCGTGCTTCAGTACTCCACAAACCACCCCCACGCCCACCTCCAACCGACTCTACTTCTTCAATTCTAACTGTTCGCTGTCATTGCTACATTGAAGCTGTAACTGTATTTGTATCTGTCTTAGCTGTATTTGTATCTGTATCTGTATCTGCTGCTGGCTGCCGGCTGCCAGCTGCTGGCTGCTGTTGATGTGTTGATGATTTGATACGCCGTCATTCCCTGGGCCTAAGCTTAATCCACTTTGTTGCTTATTGTGGGCATAAATTCGTAGATTCTCTATTGGCTGTTAAGCGCAAATTGGCCAACACCAAGGCAATATCAACAATACAGACAGACAACAATAGAGCTCAGTTCCATTGGGATAGAACACTTACCAAAGGATTAACGCACAATCTGCTTGATTTTTCATGCACTTGGACATTTGCCTTGGATAACATTTTATTAAAGGAAATTGTATTTTTACAGCTAAAATACATATGCTCTTTGAAGCCTATTTATTATAGAAAACACTTCCAAATTGGAATTCTACATATTTCAAGTATCTTTAACTTTACAACAGTCGAATTTGTTTATTTTACAATGTTTTAGTCATTAACTTTATTGAATTTCATTAGACTGGAGAATACAAATATTGCTCTTGAAAAATGGGTTCTAACTGCCCCACGTTTAATATCTCCAGATGACTTTAGGTAATCTTTGGTTGCTTTGCAATTAAAAATACTTGTTTTTGGACTCATATCCTTGTGCCAATATTGAATGTTTCCAAACTTTGGTGTTGGTATAACTTTCTTTTGTATACATATATAGATTTATAATGAAAATATTTATCAAGGGTGACATATAAATCTTCAAATATACTGCTCAAAATTAATTTTGGACACCTATTCGATTAAATATTTTGCAATAGTAATATAAGCAAGTTATTATTAGATTAGTAACTACTGCAACTTTTCGTTACCAATTTCTGCAAAATAAATTTGAAAATTTCTCTCGCCCAACTCTTGAGTAAGTATATTTGCCAATCCTGTGGCATCAGCTTATGACCCGCAGGATTAACCAGACAAACAAAGAAAAAGGGTAGCACTTCAAAGTAAAATAATTATTCAAATTCTGAATATGTCGATGTTCGACTATACGCGATAAATTCGGCCAAAATTTAAAAACACATTAGATTACTTAAACATTATTTAATGTATTAAAAGCATAAAATTTAGCTTTTCTTTGATTTTGAAAATATCTTTCTCCAGCTAATGTTCCATTAAGTTGTGCAATCGATTTTTTAAATTTGAACTAACTGCTAAAATATTGACATTCACAATGTCACTTTATGTGAAAAAGATAAGAATCACTTATTTATTAAATTTACACTGAATTCGAAATTTTTCCAAATTATAACTTAATCAACTTAAATTATAATTTTTTAACTTTAACTTTACACCAAATGCTATAAATCCCGAGTCTTACTAGATATTTAAAAGCCACCTGAAAGGTGTAGCTACGTCACCGAGAATTAGTTTTCTAGCTAAATTTGAGCGAAATAGACTTCTTTGTCATCTCTGTATGATAAATATCGATGATTTGAAAGTTGAGATGAATTTGAATTGCCTTAAAGAAGTGTGAGACCTTCTGATTGCTTTCAACTTTCCTCAAAATCTTTAAGAAATAGAATAGAAATATTTAACTTTTTCAAATCTGCGGGCCCCATGGAGAACTTTGCACCCGAGAGAAAATCCCCACTCCTTACCCCGGTCGACTGGCCTGACGTGTCTTTTGACTGTAGTTGTAAATATTTGAAAACGAAGTTTTTCTCTAAATTACTCTTCCAGGTAATGAGAAATCTAGTCCCTCGATCCAAACCTGGCTAAATAAAAAATGGCGTACATTAAAGTCGGCAGCGGAAGACTTTGAGATACACAAATTGTCTCAATTGTTCATTATGTAGGAAATGTGTGGTATATATAATATAGGAAACTGATTTTTATAAAATTTAGTTTAGTAGTTGGGAACTCTAAAAAATTTTCTAACCTCAAACTTGGTTTCAATATCAATACCTCTGCAAATAAACGATAAGCATACGAATTATGCACCAAAAAGATTTTTTTTTTTTTGAATGATCGAACCTACAGACGTCATATGATAAAGTTAACCAACTTGGTAACTTTGGGGTATCTCCTGTGTCTTCATCTCTATTTTACTTGCATTTGCACCAACTTACATTTGCTACATTTGCCAGATTGTCATATTTTGGCCAAAAGTCAGTCATTCCCATAACAATTTTTTTAGAGTGATGAAATTTTACACATGTGTGCTTAAAGGACTGAACTATTTGTATGTGAAGTTTGAGACTCATCAGATTTTTTAAGATATAGATAAACCAGACCAAAATTTGAAAAAATTAAAAAAAAACAAAAAAAAATGTCTAACCATATTTCATACAGAGGTAGATATGAGCTCCATATACATGGCAAAAATAGCCTATACCCAAAATATTCAATGGTTTTGGAGTTATAGCCCCAAACAGTTAAATGTCAACTTTGATAGCCAATAACTTAAAAACCACTTTTTATAATTGAATATTTTTTTTTGCACAGGATACCTTAATATGTGTAAAATCATACTCAAATGTCATTTTGTCCAAAGGGCTAGCTGGATATAATGATGCAGTTCGATGTATATGGTAAAATAAAAATTTTTCGCAAAATTTCAGTTTTTAAACTTAACGCGTTGCGGCTTGATTTAAAAAAAACATGTTTTTCGTTTTTATTTAATTGTGACTAAACTACTGAATATTTTTGAATTTTGAAAGGATGTTAAAAAATGCGCTATTTTGGTCTTGTTAAATATCTTTTTTATTTGGCAAGGAATAAAAGAAAAGATTTTGATTTTTCGTATAATTTTATCAGAAAGTGTAATTATAAAACAAAATGGCGTTGAAAGCGACTTGTTAAATATTTGATTGGTTATAAGCTCATGAATAATTAAAAGCTTAAATTCAATTTGATTAATTTAATATTTATATTGCAGATGCCATCTTAAGTGTTCGTGTATGTGTGTGGGAGAGAGGGAGGATGTTTTAGTACGTGACAAACTTGCACAAAGAAAGAACAAAAGTTAAATAAAATGGCTGCCATTTATGTGTGTGTATTTGTATAGGTGTGTGTGTTCAATGTTTGTTGGGCTAATACATTTTTTTGGTAAAAGTAATCAAATAATTGCAGAATGTACCAAAATACAAGAATATTGCCTGTTTTATTGTCATTTTATTTCATAGAATTTACGATCGTCCCAAAAGTTGTTTGCTTCTTGTTTTTTGTGATGTTTCCTCTTCCTCGTAACAAGTAACAAGACAATTCCGACAAAAACAACAGGAACAAGAAGCTAATAAAGTATAGAGTACAAGTTACAAAAGAAAAAGCCACAATTTCATTGCCCATTGAGCGGAGGTGGGCAACCGGAAATCATGTAACCGTGCATTGATGAGCTTGTTAATGGTGTCCTCCGTTTCCGTTTCCACAATCAGTTAGTCAGTCGGTTAATCGCATACTTGGTTCAAGGTGGCAACATTTGAAATCTTGGGTTATTATTTTGTATGTGGTTTCACTTCCGGTGCACATAACTATGGTTTACACTCTCTTATTTTGTAGTAGTAAAAAAAAACAGGAAGCTTTAGAAGCCAGCTTCGTCATAAATATATATTTGATTGCGAAAGGCCTTCATTAAATTTAAACTTGGATGGATTACACTAATTACACCTTTTCACAATTTAAAACAAAGATTATGAAAAAGTTTTTCATTTGCCAAATGCAGTCGGCAACTAAACTCAATTGGACGAAATATAAGATAGTGTTGAAAATTAGTTATGTATTTGTATCCTAGGGGGCTCTGCAACCGCATTACTGTCTTTTATATTATCCGAGACATCCCGACTATGATAGACCGTACACATTCTTTAATTTCCTCAGCTTTTAGCGGATTTAGAATACCCTATAGCACCACATATTGATATTTTAGTCTACGTGAGTTTATATATTTCAAGTTTTGGTGACTGTAACTTGTGTACAAAATGTCTTAGATATAACATGTTTTAAAGAAACTTCTGGGTAAATGGATTTTTTCGTCGTTTTTGGTTATAACTTCCAAAGTTCCCAATAGACTGACTGTATATCGAACCGGCTGTTCCTGTTGATCAAGAATATATATATACACAAAAGGGTCTGCCACACATCCTTTAGATCGTTTATCACGTGTGCTCTCAATTATAAAGCCTATGATCTTTTGGTAAAGGATATACAAAATGTTTGTATGGTTTATGAGAGAGCTTTACAAAATAACATAAAAACTGTATTAATACACTGAACTGAGCATTAAAAAAAGAAAATAATAAGAGACTAATAAGAAGATAATGAATCGATTCATGTCGAAAGGAATTATCCTAGCCTAGAGAAAGGATTTATTAAAACTACAAGCAAAAGCTTTCTTCAAATATCCATTCTGACTTGCAAAGAAACCAACTTCGATAATCAAAAATTATTAATAACAACTTCTTAGCAATAATTGGTTTTCTTTTTATTATTCAATATTCATCTACTTATATTGATATCAAGCTGGGCGCTCAGTGATTAAACAAAAGCCCTTCTAATATTATTTTTATCCCGATAAAAACATGATGAGCAGCACTGAAAATGGAAAACTTATACTCTCCTTTTTTTTTAATTAAAAATGTTATTTAAAGACCATTTTGATTTAGCCGATACTTTGAAAATCGTGGAACGGTATGCAATGGAACGGTTTACGGCTTAGAAAATAATATTTTTAATGGTTTTACCCAAACTTCATCGTTAAACTTTAGAAAATTTTGAGCAATCTACTATTTGTAAATTAGTTTTGTCTTTTTTTTTTTATTAACTGGAACCAAATTGTAGGATTTTGCACAGCTCAAGGTTCTTGGCCCAATCCCTTATTTTATTTTATATATTTATATTGCACATGAATTGTACAAAGCTGTAATATCTTAAATACATGGTCATAAAGTATAACATGTTGTATGTACGTATGTATATAAGTATGTATATATATATGTATATGTATGTATATAAATTGCAAGACTTAGTCAATCGATAGATAGTTCACTGCTGGCCATTAAGCTAAACACAAAAGCATTGTGTGAGAGAGAACTGTAATGGCGGGACGTATTCGGATGGCCAGAAGGAGGGCCGAGAGGCAAAGCGTAACATAAATAAACGTTTATTTAAGCGTAACGCTGCTGAAATTGTGTCATGAACTCCCAAAACGAGGACCCACACGCAGACATAAGCTCACATAAAGAGTGGCAAAGATAGAGAGCAAGACGCGTTGTCAGTCAGTGAGTCAGTGAGTCAGTCGGTCGTTTGGTCCTTTGGTTGGCCACTCACTGACACGAGCGTGTCATATCTACAATCAGTTTCAGGGCACACATAGAGACCAAACCAGCCCAGCCGAACTACCCTATGCCGTATATCCGCCCCGCCGCCCCCTCCAAAAGCCAAAACCCAAGAACGTATCCACTGACAAAGCCCGCATAAAATTGTTTTGAGCAAAAATTACAAATTCCTCAACTAACGTGGCCCACGCGAACCGACCGACGTTGACGATGAAGTAAAGGCGCCACAGATCCAGAACTCTCCAGCTATTACTCCTGACTCTCATATCCCGTTTCCCGACTTGCTGCTACGCTGGCCTCTGTCCATGCTGGTTATCTATTGTTATGTGTAGTAGTATGTGTGAGAGCGGGTTTTTGCTGGTATTAGTGGGCGTGTATAGAACATTTTTTGAGCTACTCAAATGCAATGCACCAGCTCAAGTATCTGCTGCTGTTGTTGTTCCATCACGAGGGCAGGCTGTGAAGTAATGCAACTAGTTGACAACTATTTCGTTTATTATTTTACCAGGCAAGGCAAGAGAAGTAAGAAAGATTTCTTTTAAAGAAGCCAACACTAAAGAAGGTCAAGCCAAAAGCTTATGACAAATATTTTAAACAAGGCAATAAGATAAGCGATATATAATATTTATATAATTATAAAGCAGAAGTTAATTCTAAATTATAAAAAGTTTTTAGGGGTTTATATTATTCTCTCCCATTGCACAAGCAAATGAAAGTCTAATTTTCAACATAGCAATTTCATTCAGAAAACTTGGCGAAATTTTGTGAGCGAAAAGAAATAAGTTTGTTGGCAAAAAGCGCAGCTCTTTAAAATTTTAAAACATAAATATAATAATAATAAACTATAAAAACTAAATTGCTTCTATTAAAAAACCCCATATAGAATACAAATCGTTACATACATATATGTAGATTTAAATTTTGTAATTCACGTTTGTATTGTACATTTTCTTCGTTCGCTACATCTACTAATAAACGTTAAAACATTGAAATTCAATTTGGTGTTCAAACAAGTAGCTTCTTTATAAATCCTATGCCTATAGTCGTCATTTGACATTATTATCCAATCTCTTAAACTATTTTCTCGATTTCTAATGTACTTATTAGTACATTCTCTTCAGCACCGTTTACTTTTCAGCCAGCACTCGCAAGTACTATGTTTTTTTTTTTTGTGATAACGTTTATATGGATGGCCCAGTGCTAGAGACCCTAGGAGCTGGTAGTTTGAAGTCAGTATGCCAGAGGCAGAAGAAACCAACAACAATGCAGAAAATTGTATGCCAGCAGCAAAAATAATGAAAGTATTTGCTTTGCTAAGCACAAAAATATGTCAAAGTAAATTTCACTTCATTTTTTTCATACTCGTTTGTCTCTCAACGCGCTTTGGCCGCCATTACGTTTTGTATCCCTTTTGGTCGACAAACACACACACACACACACACACACACACGCATGCTCAGCCACTCACTCACACATATGTGTGTATGCGAGCATGTGTGTTTTTGTGTGTTTCCTTTTGGGGCTTGCAGAACGTTGGACGTTGCGTTGAAATGCGTTGCACGTAGCATGTAGCAGATTTTCTTTTTAATATTTATTCGCTCTCTGCTGCACTCTCTCTCTCACTCTTTCTCTCTCTCTGTTACCCTCCATCCATTTCTTTTGTTATCACTCTTACAAAAAAAACTAACTGCTTGCTTGAACTTCATTTTGTTTGCAGCTGAGCTTAAAGTTTGCGCTATGCTCTGTTTCTTTTACCCCTCTCTCTCGCTCACTCTGCTGGCATTGTAATTAATATTTTGCGGTTGTTGAATGAAGGCAAATTAAATGCGTCAGCTTAAGTTTACTTTGCCTGCATTAACTTTGACCAAGTTAAGAGCAAAAGCAGCTTAGTTATGCTATGCAGCCAAAAACAGTAGTAAATATTAAATTATAATGGCGCTACTAAGTATGCTATAGATTTTGTTACTTCTCCCTAAGAGCGCTCAAGTTGTTATGAGAAAGTAACATTGTTGAAATTTTCAAATTCTCTTGGTGGCGGAATTAGTATTTAAGTATGTAATAGTCAGCTGACCCAGCTGATGATACTGAGATAAATAGGATATTTTTGGAAAAAAAGTTACTTGAATCAATTCCAATTGCTGTTTAGTTTTAAGTGAATTTCAGTCAGGACATAGATTCAATCAATTTTATCCAAATCATTTCCAGTTTGGGGTAGTTTTTGAAACATTGAAAAAGAAGTCGTAGGCAGAAACATTTATTGAGGCGATAAACTGCATTATGCGAACGATCTGGAACAGCCTGGCCGTACCATCATTTGCCATTTTCCTTAAATTTAAATTTAAAGGTGGATCCATTGCAAACATTTAGCCACACATCGATATTGGGAAAAATTTGTTAAACAACGTTTTACAGGCTAACTAATTTAATATAAGAAAGGGAGTACATACAGTTGTAGCTAGAGGTAACATATTACGTTTGTTGGCTCTGGATCATCTTTTCTGAGGGAATTGATTCAAAAAAAAATTTATTGAAGGTATAACCAACAAAAAATCACTTTAGCAGTATTTAATTAAAAAAATTATTTAGAGATATTCAGTGAAAATTTAACTTGGGGCGTTCATAAGGACAGACAGAGAGACAGACAGACAGACAGACGGACATGGTATATCGACTTCTCTAATCACTCAGATCATACATTAGGTAACTTTAATACATACATTTTCGGCTTGAACAATCTTAATATACCCTTTCATAAGGTGCAGAGTATAAAAATGTACTAATTTCTCCTACAAACTGCATCAATATTTGACTGTACGTAGTAACTGTAAAAAATGAGCTGGCATCACCAATTTCGGAAAGAGTATTCATGTGGGCCTTATGAACAAACCCATATCTAAATTTTATCGATGCCACACCCCCCACCCCGCGCAAACGATTCACCGCGTTTTCTCCCATACCCCTCAACATATACACTTGAAATTCACACCATATATTTACTTTAAACTTCTTTGACGCAACTTTCGATTTTCATCAAAATCGGTTAAAATTTAACGAGCCTATAGGAATAAATATCGTAGTCAGCCTGAAGGCCTACGTTGCTCTGGCTACAAACCTTTTTATAACTTAGAATTAACTTCTACTTTATAATTATATAAATAAATAAATAATAAATAAATATCGTAGTTTACCAATAAGAATGCATTTTCCAATTGGAAAGTTCTTGGAAGGAATATTCAAAAGTATATTTTTTTCGTGGAAAAAGGTACAGGGTATCACACTGTCGTCTTTTACAATATCATATACGGAGCCAGCTAAGTTGAACAATTTCAAGAATGTATAACCTTAACAAGTTTGCTTGGATTCGTTGATGCAATAACCCAAAACTATTCATTCATAATATCTACATATATATCTAGACTTTCTGTCGGCCTTAAACAATGCCCTTAGAGTGTGTATGGAGCATTAGAAGCGTTGGTTCAAATACTGCCATAGAAATAATGAAATTGTTGTTGGAATGAAATGAAAAATTTGCATATGAGCCACTTAGCCCTAAATCCTTGTCTGACACTTTTATTAGGTCTTGAGTATCAAGTCACAATTGGGCCCAAGAGCATGTCACAAATCAAATGCCAAAACGCATTTTGAATAACTTTTAAAGCGTATCAATTTAACATTGCATCAAGAGAAAGAACTCACTCCAATGTTACCCGACTCATGAAATGCTTATATGGTTGCCATATTATATATCACGATTATTGCTGATATTGCTTATTTCAAAATCTCTGGGTGTGATGGTGGGAGACGAAAGAGGAAGAGTACGTGCGTGCTTGCTTATTTTCCATTGCCCCTTGTTGAGGTTTGACGGGTAAACAAGCAAATCCATCAATCACGTGCCGCATATACCGCAATCCAGCAGAAGCAGCACAAAAGTGACAATGAAAATAGAGGGAGAGAAAAAAAGGAGCAGAGAAAGCAGAGAAGAGTATAAGAAAAGCTGCAGCAAAAGAAAAAGTCTAATACGATATGCATACGATATGTACGTCTATACGATGTTTGCGTGTGTATGTGTGTGTGTGTGTGTGTGTGTGTATACGTTCGCCTGTTACGCAAAAGAAATGAAATTTCAGACATTAGACGTCAGGCAGCAAAGAGAAGAGAATTTTGCTGACTCAACCCCTTTTGGCAAATGAAATGAAATGACTGTGTTACGGGGCTGTGGTGGCGGTTGGAAGTGTGTGGCGGAAATGTAGCTGGAGGCGTTGGCGGCATTAACTTACCGCTGTCATCCTTCCTCTCTGACCAAATTTAAACAAGCGATTATCGAAAAGTTTGTTGTTTATATTTAATTTTGTATGCCTTTTTTTTTTGTGCTTTTTGTGCTTTTGGCTTATTGCCTTGTGCCTGTTATTTGTGTCCTGTGGCGGGGCTATGGATTATCCAATCATTGGTAATATGATAATAATTGATGTCCTGTCGTGTTTCACTGTCCCAAATTGAAAATATTTCGCTTACTTATAATGTATGTCACATAGCAATACTAATGCCAACAACATTTTTATCTGCTTCATCTTTTTTACAGATACAATGCCAGACTGAGTTCCCACTGACTTCTGACCAGCAAGAACTATTGCAAGCTATATACAAAAAAAACTTGTCTTTTTTTTTTTGTTTTTTTTTGTTCGTTTTTTTTTTTATTGTGGTGTGCAGAAGCAGAGTAAAAGTTCGAGAGAACGAGCACTTGGAACGATTTGGTAAACATGGATTGGACTCGGTGGCAAGCGGACACCAGACCTGGAAGCATTTGCAAGCCGGCATATCATATGAGGCGGCCCATTTGATTCGTCCAGCGTCATATAGTAGGTTCTCAGTCGTTTGTTCAATCGTTTCGTGCACACGTCACTCACTCAGTCAATCAATCAATCAGTCAGTCAGTCAGTCAGCCAATCGTCAATCAGTCTATCAGTCAGTCGGTCAATCATCTAAAACAAACGTAGCCAGACATGCACAACATAACTGTAAATAAAAGCCAGCTCATAATAGCCAAATAGCCAATAGAGGGCGACGCTGTCGTCGTTGGCGGCAACGCAGTTCCGGACACTGGCCCAGCAACAACAACAACAACAACTACAACAACAATCATTACAACTACAACAACAACTACAACGCACAACTGCAATCGCAACAACAACAGCAGTAATCATAATAAATGCAGTGTAAATAATTCATAAGCAAAAAATTTATACAAAAAGCAAAATCCCGAAAAGTAATAAAAAAATAAATCGGCAGCGGCTTATGCTGCGTGTGGTTGTTGCCTCCGCCAACAACAACAACAACAACAACTAATATTACAACGACAACAACAATAACAATAGTGACAACAGCGTGGGCTAAAGCAACAACATCAGAAAGCAACAACGACAACAACAGCGCCTACAACACTGCCAATGCCATTGCCATAATAACCAACAACAACAACCACAGCAACAGCAACAGCAACAACAACAACAACAACAACAACAACGCCATCATCGTTCGTTTAGATTTGGCACAAGTGAGTTAGCAACAACAACAACAATAACAATACATTTTCATATATAGTCCTACTATTATTTATTAAATCTTTAATTACTTACTCTAACTGTATATAATTAGTCTTAAACTCGCTCTATTACATATATATACTCGATAAGTACCATAAATAACAATTTAAGCAACTTAGTAACATCTCAACATCTCCATTTGGCCAAAACAGCGCCATCTGTTGATCATTTAGTCGCAGCAATCAATCTTTGATCTTTAAGTACTCGAACTTCGGCAGAGACCGAAGCAATACTCTAGTTCCACAAACAAAAAAAAAATCATACGCTTCATATCCATACATGTATGTACATGTGTAATCTTTTGATGAGTCCATAATATGCTTTGAAAAGTTGGCTTTTGGGACAACAAATTAAATATTTTCGAAACTGATCCTCTAAATTCAAGTTCTACTAAACACAGTGCAACAATTTTTGGAAATTATTTTTAGTGGCCGGATAAGTCCAATTGTGGATGATTATACTATATAGAGATTCATATGTAGAAACACAAATAAAAGAAAGAAAGACGGAAAATGCATTTTTCAGCTTAGAAAATTTCACTCACTTGCTAAAACCAACTAAAGCATTCAGCCACACACTCACACCCGCTAACTATATAGGGGTCCAGGTGTAGTACATACATACATATATTAGTGTAGTGTTTAGCGTAGTGTTCGTCACTTGCATGACCAAATCAAATCAAAACACCGACTATCCCGAAGCCCTCTGGGGCCTCCAGCTAAGCTGGTAAATAATCTAAAAAACGAAATCTATGTAAAACAGGCAAACAGAGTTCAAAGCGACAAGCGTTTTGTACAAACATTTGCTCAAACAAAACACGAACACACTGAGCGAAACGAGACGAGTTCGCGAACGGGCCGCAGGATCGCAGGAGACTTGCGTGACCCGCAAGTTTTGCATAATAAACAAAGTAATTGGCCATAAAAGATTGGAGCCAAGCCGGTCGAGTTGGTTACCAATAACAAAAACGTTTATAGCAATTACAAGCAAGCGCCAAAAGTTATATAAATTATCAGTGGGGCGTGACCTGGACCCGGGGGAGTGCGTGTAGCAGTGCATGTGAAGTGTGCCGCGTGTCACGTGCGTGAGTGTCGAATTGAAAAACAACGCGAGACGAAATCAATTAGCCCCGCCAGGCAGAAGCAGTGATTTAAGGTGTGAAACCGTTTATCAGCCATTTAGACACTCACTCACTCACTAACTCACGCTGACACACATACACACAAGCACGCGAATAACACACGCACACCAGCATCCAAATAGAGAGCTCCAGCGAAAGCATACACAAATTACTAGATGTATAAATCGGAACCACTCACTCGTCGCGGCAGCTTGAGATCTCTGCGTAGCGCACCCCTGCTCAGCACCGTGCTAGAGAGCACCTTATCGCTGACACGCATCCATCCAATAGCATCCTTGGAGCTACCCGGTCTCGACTATGCCGTACACTCTCAATCGCTCATCGGAGCCCATCATCGCGAGCTAGGCACCTCTCTCCGGAGTGGCATTGCAGCAATCACAGCGGCGAGCGCCACTGCTGCCGGTGGCATCTCTCAATCGCAAAGCGCCTTGCTAGGACGTTACGGTGCAAACGCCTCTATACGTCACAACGAGCGCAAGATTGTCCAGCCGAAACGGTATGTAGCGAAGAATCCGGCAAATAAATTCAATTTTGAATTTGCTTTAAGGCTAAATATACAAAATATATTTAGTAAAAAAAGAGGTCAAAAGGAAAATAAGTTTCCTTTGCTTGTATATAAGACCTAGTTCCATGAGAAAAATCAAAATTACTCTGTTTACTGTACCCGGCTGATTAATTTTTCATTTCTTCCAGTTTGTCCGATTTTTGAAATTATCCAAATAAATTGTGGTCAGGATCTATATTTCTTTTTATTAAGATCCTCCCTAATACTTGCATGATATAAAACACAACAGTTACGGTAGTATTCTCTTTACTTGTAGTGTGTTAGCTCGACTGTTCAAAGTCTAGTTGTAAATAAATATTTAAATGAGTTTAAAGCTTGCATTATAGGAAGCAAATATTTGCTCAAAATTTTAAAAAAATTTTTTATGTAAGTGTGATGATCAGATATTTGTCCTAAATCTTTGCCAAAATTTATTGAAACTCGTATTTTGATGTTATTTTTCGGTGGTGCTATGCCGCGTGGCAAATATTTGGCTGCACATTTTGGTTGCTCCTACACGAAATCGGTATGAGCAAATATCAAATATTTCAAGATTAAATTGTCATTTATTTTGTGCCGTACATTTATTTAAAGACTATCTGGATAAAGAATAAAAAACTGCACCAACGATTTATAAAACTAGAGATGTAGATCGATTCAGCGGTCAAAAAATTTGTTCCGCAAATTTCAATAAAAATGTTCAACACAAAAAATTTAAAAAAAACTAACCATTGGTCGATGATTAAAAGCAAAATTATAAAACCATTATTTTCGAATGGCAGCAAAGAAAATTTAAAAAAAAATTTAATTTTCGGCAAATAATATTTTCGAAAATGTTTGCACAGACCTACACAATGAGCAAATAAAGTGGGCTTTCCATTTATCAGGTGTTTGCTAACATTAGAAGGAAATATTTGCTTTAGTGTGATACCGTAAGCAAATATCTTTGCTCAGTACTGATATTTGCCTTAACTTCTTTACATACTAGTGTAGGCGTTTAAAGATAAATCACAAACAAATTTGTTTTGCCTTTGTTTTTATATTTGATAAAATTATATAAAATTGGATGGATTTATATTGAACCTACCTAATTAAATTGGTAGAAAGTTTTTGAGATGGTTATGCTTGTGCAGGTAGCACCAAGTCTGCCGTATAGCTATTATATTAAATTAATTACGATGGTGGTACTGTCAATAAATTAAAGTCTACAAAATATGAAGTTTTCTAAATAGCTTGCGCAAATAAAACTCTATATCTATATCGTTGTCGAGATATCGACTAAAGGGCTTGCGACGCCCAACAGCTAGCAAACTACAACTTTTTTTTAGTAGAAAAATGAAAAGCACTTGGTTTATTTGAAATCTCCTGTTTTAAAAATTCTTTAGTTCCTAAGGTACCCCATCTTTGTCTTCTTTGGATTTTATATTGAACTCGGCATTATTCGGACTTTTGGTATCTGCCATACATATAGTGGAAAGTTTTAGACAGCAGTGAGTGAGTTATTCGAACCAGACCCATTTGAAACTCTAGCCCGTCTTTGACAATACTTAATTACAGTCAAATTTTTTCCGGTTTTGTTCATTTTCGCTAGCAAATGTAGATTTATTATTACGACGCATAGCTCTGTTAATGTTCAAATCAAAATACTTGACAACAAAGTCCTCTACCGATTCATTTTATCAAATAAAGGTACTATACATCTGGTGGGCAAGATTTAGGTAGGCAGATTTAGTTTAATTGCTACCCGATAACTTTTAATTAATTGCCCATATTTTGAAGCATGCCTAGCCAACATTTTGAAGCAGCTTGTAGTCTCTACATTGCCAAGTATAAAAAAATTCAAATTTTTACAAAATATAACAATTTAGATTGTATCATTGTTTAGTCAATTGGCAAAAAAAGTTACTGCCAATCACGTACTGGATTCCAACGCTTAAGATTGCCATCCCAAGGTAGATCGTCTATACCTGCTTGGGTTGCAATGGCCTTCTTCACACGATTCGAAAACTCAATGGCGGATTCTCCGTGTCTACGCAGTAGCGCTGGCATATACCAAATATCACATAAGATGGACCACGATGAAAGAACCATAATTAAATATCGTGACATGGAATATCGTGTACTATCCCAAAAAGCGTCTCCAAAGCGCCTGTCATAGGTTAGGGCAACCGGATGAATGATGTTACTGATAGCAAAGCTACCCTTCTTGAACTGCATTACGGCCGTATTGTTAATGCAGGTGCCTTCAGGAAAGAGCAGTATTGGTGGCATATCCGGTTGTGCTACATGCAAACGCATTTTAGAGCCCAAGGTCTTGCGTTCCTTGGCCACCCCACGCTCAAACCAAACATGCGGTGAAACTCGCGTCAAGGCCCGTTGCACCATGCCTATAATGCCACCATGTCGTTGACCGGTTATTGAGTAGTTACCGTCTGACATTAAGACCACAACATCCAGGGGACTGGTATGATTGCACACACAAATGCCGTGTCTAGGACGATGCTGAAGATTATGGTAGCGGCACACTAAGGTTAAGGAGCAGCAAATCAGTCGAAAGCACTGACGTAGCACAAACCGGACCACCTTATGTTTCCAAGTGCAGCTGGGTAGCTGGCCCAGCAACAGTGTGCTCAGCACCATAATGCTTAGTGCCATGGTACCGGCCACAATCCGTATAGGAGTGAGAATTCCATAGCGCAACAGAAAGCTGCATAGCCAGATGGTCCAAAGACGCCAGTTGAACTGAACCAGATGCTGGCGTAGTGTTCGTGTTAATAGATTCCATTCTCCAACCGGCGGTGGTGGAGTTCCAAAACGTGGCGTTACATCATCCTCCAAGACTAGAACCAGTCCAGCTGAGAGCACATCGCAGCATTCTTCCATGCGCTGGCAGAGCAAGCTCTTGTCACAGGAATTTTGGTGGTCAGGACGATGATGGTATGTGCGTCTAACTTGATGGTCGTAATTTCTGGTAAAGACACGGCGACGTACTTGTACAAGTTCCATGTGTGCCTGTCGCCGTAGCAGCTGCCTCAGTTGGCGTCCGGTGTACTCAAAGAGCAGCTCCAGTGCGGCAAAGTAGCTGCGATTCAGTGAAGTCTGGCAACCCAACGTCATAAGCAAACAAAAAAGCAACGGAATGAGCCACATCTTTCCAGAATCTGTAAAAAGTTAAGAAAACATAGAAAGAGTTAAGCGTGGGAATAAATAAAATGTTTGTCGCTTGTTGCCGCTTTAACAATTTCAATTCAATTAAAGCTCTAATCCAATTTGGAAAACCCTCCTTTCAGACAAAATACCAGGCCGCAGCAACTTTTGATTTATTTTAACGAGAAGGAGAAGAGTAAGAAACAATTTTAAGACCACAAGTAAAACTCAAACGACAAATCAATGCCCTTACATATACAGGGCGATCTCGGCAGATTACTCCAAAATTTAAAACTTTAGCTGGCATTTTAGAAGAATTTGGTCGTTCTTAAATATTTAAACCTGAAATAATTCTTGTTTGCGCAAATCTCCGATTACTAGCTTAACAACAGTTGACGAAATAATTTTATTATGCGGCAAGTCGCTTCGCAAAGCAAATTGAGCTTTGGATGACGTTAAGGGTATAAGGAGTGGAATAACAAAAAATAGCGCGGAGGAAGCTGGAAGAAACTTTGTCAGCATCTTTTCGTTTTTATCCCATTTATTTTTTCATATGGCAATAATTCAATTATGCACAACAAGCTGCCAGAGACTTGGTAGGTCGGTCGGTAGGTAGGTTGGTAGGTCTCTTTGTTTGTTGGCTTTCCCCTTTGCCTGCCAAGGACGTCTTACGTCTTATTAAGAAAAAATGATTGTAGACCCAAAATCACTTAAAAGCCACAAAAACTTTTGGCTTTGTTAATTCGTTAATTAAATGGGTCTGGTTGACTCTCGATGACAGCTTGTAAACAGGAATTTAACTTTAAGGCTTAGCCAATGTGCCAATGTGGTGGGGTGCTTGGGCGGTACGGGCTTCGTACTGTTGTAGCCCCACCACCCTACACCAACACCCTAATGCCATTGATGACATTGGCTACGAGTTTTTGGCAACAATCTCTGCTTATCAAATGCAAACAACAAAAACGAAGGAGACGTAAAAAAAAGAAACAGTAAAGATTTTAATAAATCGACGTCATAGCAGAGCTTGAGCACGACAACTCATTTAGGCGTTTCCTAGCCCCAATAGGCGCCCAAGTCAAGGCCCTTAATTAGCATAGAATGTGTTTTAAAAAGCCACTTTGGGTAAACATTCAAAACACCTAAACGCGCTAGTCCCCGACACCGTCCCCCCCTTCTGTCTAACTTTCAACCAAAAGCAACCGCATGGCTTCAACAGCGACCTTAGTTGCTTGCGGCTATGGCTAAGACGGTCTGTGGCACAGTTAAGTCAAAGCTCTTGGCCCGGTCTGGCCGACACAGCTTCGCACGCTGCAAAGGGCAACACTGAGCTGTGGCAGGGCATATGCCAGTTGCCATACTCGCTGACATCAGCTCTGACAGAAGTTCTTTTTTTTTCCAGCTTCTTCTTCGTTTTGTCGTGGTAATGGGGGAGGGGCGACGACGCGCAGCACGTGACGCTTAAGTGTTGGGATAAGCATTTCCGCTCTTCAGACTAACACGAAAAAAGCGCTTATACACATACACACATATACATATACATATACAAACAAACTCAGACACAGCAACGCACTACAACAACGTTGCTGATGACGTAGATGAGTATGAGAATGTGGCAGATTCCGAGGCTTAGTCAGAAAATGAGGAAGCACAAAATGAAATTCTGTTGCTACCTCCCAGTGCCGCCCTTTAAAGCCCCACGGCACCAAACTCTGCTTAGCTTTGCCTCCAAACAGCGCCTACATGGCAAACGCCCCCTCAGCCAACGAGCCGCCCACCTGTCATTCAAAAGTAATTTAGCGCTTAAAAAACATTTTTCTGCCTGACTTTTCAAAAAAAACAAAAAACAAAAAAAACGAAGTCTGCGAACATTGGGGGTACCGAATTACACATGCCCTCACGATGCTATTTCCTACAGTCAGTTATAATTGTTTATTCTTAGCGGATGTTAGCGTACTGAGAGATAGGAAACAGCCTTTTGTATTTAGAATACAGATATCGGAGGGTAGGCTGAAAAGTAATCGGCACATTGCTCAGTTTATTGTCAGACTCCACTTGACCTTCTTTAGTGTTGATTCCTCAGATTAGATACAATTTTTTGACCATTTTAGGGATCTGATATGAAGACATTTATGAAGCAACCCTTATGGCAAACAGATTTCTCATTAACAAACATTGGTTTGGTGTTTCTTGGATGGTTCTTACCAAAAATTTTACCAACACTATCTCACAGCGGACATCGATTGGCAGTTATTGGATATTTTATCGTATTTTTGCGAATATGGGTCCATAGCTATGACGACTTGGCTGGTTGAGCTGATATCTTTGCTCTATAGACCATAGACCATTTACAAGAACCCAAGTTGAATAAATGTACCCCGATTGTTAAGGTATTAAAATACGCGAAAAAAAATATAAACGCTACGCGTAATACTCTGCTCTCTATGAGGCCCATCGTCATCCCCCTTCCCCATTTTTTTTGTGTGTGTGTGTGTGAGTATGGGTGGGTGGCTTGGTTTATGTGCGAGTGTGTTTGTTTGTTCGTTATTGTGAAAATTTACTACTTACCAGTATAAAATAGTTCAGTCTGCTAAGTCGTGTTAATATTGTTTTATGAAAAAATATTTATTTTATTTCTTTTATTTTGTACTGACAGTTTTAACCAGGCATTAAACTATTTTTTTTTTATATACCTACATATAAACCAAATTCTGGCATTATATACGTTTACTTTAAAAACTAATTTAAAGCATTTCCATTTATTATTGGAACAAGGTTTTGTGTTCACTTTACTTTGACTATATAACGTTAATACACTTAAAATATTTTTTCATATAATACTATACCTTACTATGTTCCAGTTGAAAAGATTAATTATCTAACTCTGTAAATTTAAATGACTACCTTTAAGCAAAACTTAAAAATCATAAAAATAAAGCAAACTAACTAACTATTTATTATAAACAAGATATTGCCATGAATCAAGATATTAAACACTTTTGGCTCACTTTTGATTTAGAATTCAGCCAAGCTCTTCGTGGAATTGGAAATATTTACATTTCTTGTAAATAAATGCAAGTTGGCTTATAACCATCAGGAGGTTTATTAAATAATGTTTACAGTGTTAATTATCTATCTTATATCTAGTAATAATTGAAATCCTTGGTTAGATTGTTTTTCATGTTACAAAACATTTCAGCAGCAAGATGAACGATTCGTTTATCTGCCATGTCGTCAAATTCCTAGCTCCGATATTTTCTAGTGGGCACCAGGCGTGTCACTTTCCGTGGTTTTTAATAAGCTTTCGTGAACTCCCATTACGAGTACCAGCTTAGGTCAAGTAAAAATCCAGCTATTTGTATCATTTCTGATAACAAAGGACTTTTAACTTTGTATTACCTATGCCAAACGAATCCAGGCATTGCTAAGTTGGCCAACGGTCCAATAGTTGGGTAATATCAGTCCTAATTTCTGTCAAGAAGACCATACAATCTCTTATGGATCCGCAACAATTAAATAAGAGACTTTACTTTTTTTCATGGTCCCAATTAAAAATCTAAAAAAAAAGTGTTTTATAAAGTGCGTACAGATCAGTTATTTAATTATTAATTAATACAATTAATTTTTCTATAATTCCATGAAACCAATTTTTTGGTATAATCACCCAATTTCACCAAAACGAATTTTTCATGTCGTTTGAAACCGAATGTTTTGTTGCAAGAGGAATTAAAACGAATCGGCAAAAAAGGTTCAAAAAAGTGCTTACTTTAATACTAGATAACTTTAAGGTTGACAATTCATTCACAATTATTTGTATTTATTTTTTCTGACTCAACCCAAAAATTAGCATGCGCTGTGTTCGATAAGTGCGATAGGGTTCCCGCATTACACAAAGAAAATTTTCCTTGTAACCACTATGGCTAAGTCGTGTTGAATTTCATTAGATATTGTTGCTAAAGTAATATTTTTGTGTGATTTTAATAAAGAACTAGCCATGTTTTAGTGAAAATTAAATGTAAACAAATTGTAGTAGTAAAAAGGTGCAAAACTTCGGTAACCATGACAGCTGTGTTGTATCAAACAAAAATAATTTCGCGCCAACAGAACATGAGAATTTATCGGAAATTTATAGAAAAGATAAAAGGAAATTATCGACAAAAAATATGTTTTCCGGAGCACGCAAAACCGAATCCGAATAAAATTGTTCGTTTTCCGGAGAACGGCTGAATATTTCAAAATATTTTTATATTTTTGTTGAATAAATTTTTTGTAAATAACCCAAACACAGCTTAGCCCCGTGTCTCGTGTCTTAAAGCATTTGTGCTATGTAAATGGTAATAATAAAATTTAAAAATTGTATATAAAAAAGTATATAAGCTAGAGTCTGCAAATTTGGTCTATTTTTTCAATACAAGATTCCTATTCCAGCTATTCAACTTTTATTTTGTGTTTTGAACTAAAGTTTCAAGCCAAATTCGCAAATTCCTTTAATATTACGGAAGTTGTAAGGATAAATTTTGTTTTTTGCCAAAAAAAGTAGTGATAGTAATTTCCAAATATAATTAATGTTCTGAAGTTGCTATGAGTTACTTTTATCCAAAAAAAAATTAAAGTGAAGAGAGTATATCCCTACCTTATATATAAGTCGTACAATTATTTCAAATCTATAATCTTGCGAATTCTTATTCAAATAAATAAAAGCATAAATTAAAGGCCACAACAGTCAAGCATTTATTATCTAAATTGTACTTAAACAAAAAAAAAAAACACTTTTTAGAAAAATTTTGCAATATCCAACAAAAAAAAAGTAAATAAATTGTTGGCTTATTTTTTTTGAGTTATGTAATCTTCAAATCGGAAACAGAGATTTTTTTTTTGTTTTCGCTTAGGAATTGCCTGACAATACTTTCTTTAACTTAATTAAAGGGAGCGAAATGGGCCAAACTTGTGTCCAGTTGTTGACAGTAGCGTCCGCTTATTGCTATTGCTGTTGTTGTTGTTGGTGTTGGTGTTGGTGTTGGTGTTGGTGTTGCCATGAAGAGGTTCGCCGTAAGAAGAACGACCTCTAATGATGATGCTTTGTGGGCGAGGCTCAGCCTAAATCAGCATAAATCCCTTTTGACACTCCAATGGGGTAGCATAATTGGTTTATGCCATTTGCTAGCCTACTTTCAGGCATTCTGGCCTTGTTTGCACTGGGCTCATTTAAGAGGAACAAGAGGAACAAGCAAAATATAATTTCTTTTGCTGTTTGGCCCAGCATTTTAATTAGCCAAAGAAAATAACACGAACCAGGACAGAATTTTAGTAAAGGCCTGAGCCAGAGCAACCGAGAAGCCATCAATTATATTGTTTGTAAACGGCTGGTAATTTTTATACTCTGTTGGCCATCATAAATGGAGCATATTAAGAAATATGGGCTTGTTGTTTTTAAGGCGGACATTTTCATGAAAATGAGAATCATTTTTTCTAGGGCTTGCAATTTTTTCAACGTTCCAATAAAGACAAGAATTGATTTTTATTTATAGCGGCAATCGGATCCCAGTAGTTTGCTATCTATTTATCTATTTAAGCATACAACAAAGGTATTTTTTGAAAAGATAGAACGATGAAAAAATAGCTATGAACTAATCCGCGTCTCTAGCCCGATGGGTCAATTTTTTAACAATATGCAGCGAGGCACATCATGCATAACTCAGAGATTAGGATTTACCATAGTAAAGTTGGAAATGCAAATAACTTAATTTGTGTCTCACAGCTTAATAATTGGTCAAGGATGCTCGATGAGTGATATGAGGATAGGCTTGTTTTTAAAAAACAAATATTTTGGCCAATGTTAAAGGAAGCGGTGGCCTTATTCATATTTTTATACCCTTTACCTATAGGTACAAAGGATATACTAGATTTGTGCAATGTATGTAAAGGACAGAAGGAGGCGTGGCAGAACCCAAATCCTTTATACCAAAATGCTTATCATAACCTCGGGTAGCGATTGAGCCATGTCCGTCTGTCCGTCCGGTCCGTATGTCCGTCTGTAGCTAGAGATACGAAACTTTTATTTTTTTTTTAAATTTAGCACAGCGATGCGTTGTGGTTACATGCATCTGTGTGACAAAAATGAACAAAATCGGAAAAATACAACAGAGGTTATAGTCAAAAATGTACATATTTCACTACCCCTTGCCTATAAACTGCGTCAATATTTGACTCTACGTAATTATGGTAACAAATGACCTTGAATCACAATTTTAGGTGTGCTGACTCATGTGGCTCTAATGAACAAATCCACATCAAAATTTTATCGATGCGGTCCCCCACCCCCCGCAATCGATTTACCGTGTTTTCTCCCACACCCCTCAACATATCAATTTGAAACTTACCCCATATACTTTAAATAACTTCTTTGACGTATTATTCGAGTTTCATCAAAATCAGTTGAAATTTTCGGAGCTTATAGGTATAAATATCGTTTTGCACCAAAAAAAAAAAAATTCCAATTGGAAAGTTCTTGGATGGAATCACATTTTTTTTCGAGAAAAAAGGTACAGGGTACAGGTACTGTATTAAATTTTTTTATTTTATACCCTGATTTCTGTAGCTAGAAAGAGACTTCTGAGAAGCCGTTTTTGACATTCCAATCTGTAGATCTCAGAGGTGATCAAACCCTTATGTATTAAACCTCTTATTATGCCACGGATTGCAGGTTTTTTTTAGTTTTTTTAGTTTTTTTGTCGATATCGGCGCTTAAATAAAAAAGCAAACATTTTAAAAGCATAATTAACTTATTTAGTTATGGAAAATAAATTTTTTGTTCGAGTGTTTTAGAGTTTGGACACAAATTTGCATTAAGTCGTTTCATTAATTTATTTGTTTGGTATAATGGTAAAGGATATCTCAAGGGACGGACGTTTCTTCAATTTTTCTACGATTAAATGACTTACTGCGGCCTGGAATGAGTCAAGCTGAATTTTGAAAGAATGCCTTTAGGTAAAGTGAACATTTTTTTTCTTGCGTTTGGCAAGAAACTTCTCTTTGTCTAAAAGTTTTTTAGCTTTTATAGAGCCGAAACCGAAAGCCGTATATTTTCAACTCTGGAGAATGTTCCGCATAACAACATTTAATAAATTCTTCTCTAAATTAAGAAAAAAAAATGTGGTACAGTCGAGGCGGTGCCCGACAGTGGAATACCCTGTACCTTTTGTGTCAAAAAAATTTTTCCTGCATATTCCATCTAAGAACTTTCCAATTGGAATTTATTTTTTTTTTGGTGAAAATCGATATTTATACCTATAAGTTCCCTAAATTTTTACCGATTTTGATGAAACTCGAATGTTACAACAAAGAACTTATTGAAAGTATACGGGGTAAGTTTCAAGTTGGTATGTTGAGGGGTGTGGGAGAAAACACGGTAAATGGATTGCGGGGGGTGGGGGGACCGCATCGATAAAATTTGGATGTGGATTTGTTCATTAGAGCCACATGAATGAGCTTACCAAAAATTGTGATTCTAGGTCACTTGTAGCCATAATTGCGTAGAGTCAAATATTGACGCAGTTTATTGGCAAGGGGAGGTGAAATTTGCACATTTTTGACTATAACTTCTGTTGTATTTGTCCGATTTTGTTCATTTTTTATACATAGATGCATGTATCCACAACGCATCGCTCTGTTAAATTTCAAATGAAAATATTAAACGGTGTGGCTAAAAACCGCGAAAATCTACAGCGGGGGAACGGGGCAAGATATTGACATGATTCAACAAACTTCATCTGCTTAGGAAATATGCGCACCAGCTGGTAAAGTTTCGTGTCTCTACCTCTTATAGTCTCTGAGATCTAGGCGTTCATACGGACGGACGGACGGACGGACGGACGGACGGACGGACGGACGGACGGACGGACGGACGGACGGACGGACATGGCTCAATCGCTACCCGAGGTTATGATAAGCATTTTGGTATAAAGGACTTGGGGTCTGCCACGCCTCCTTCTGTCCGTTACATACATTGCACAAACCTAGTATACCCTTTGTACCTATAGGTACAGGGTATAAAAAAACGAAAAAACCTGAACCGATATCAATTAGTAAATACCCACGATAATCTTTGTTTATGGATATCTTCAGAACGGTGCTATACAGTCTGGTATAACTTTCGATCGTGAATCACTATCAGATCTTAGTCCAAATTTGGTCTTTGTTACCATTTCCATTTACCCCATACAAAAGAGTATCATGAAAAACAATCTTCCATCATAATTTCATTTAAAAAAAAGTCAACAATTAAAGTTGCGCATCGAGCTGAAAAAATTAAATTTAATAAAACTTCCGGATATTTCACTAAAATTCGCTTTGATTGCTGGTTTTGTAATGAAACTAAATCGTTTAACTTTACGTTTAAAAAAAAAAAAAATGAAATGAAACTAAATCGTTTAACTTTACGTTTAAAAAAAAAAAAACCGAAACAATCTGTTTTAAGTTTACGTATCCATAAACTCTGTCTACTTAGCTTCAATTAATTCAACGCAGAAAATTAATTTTTCACACAAAAATCATGTTTTACTTAAAAAATGCTTAATGGCTGAAATTTCGTAATAAAATGCTTTGGATTATGTCTGAAACTCATTTTTCGTATTCGCTGAGTCGCTGAGGGTGAGGGAAGCTATTGCCCTGTAGGGGTCGGTGTTCCATAAATTTCTCTATATAAAGAAACTTTAATCAGGGTCCTAGGCCTATAATAGCTGTTTGCAAAAATATTCAACGATTTCACGGAATTTAGGTAAAAAAAAGTTTTTACTGTTTATTTGCAAAGCTCTTAAGAATTTGAAAAATCGATAAAAAGTTATCGGAAATCACCAGAATCGGTAGCATGCGGTATTACTAGCAAGAAGTTTGATACCCGTCAGGGCATTCGTTGGTCTAGGAACCCGCTTTGGTCTCATTTTATAAAAGTTTTTTTTTGTTTTCATTTACTTGACTCATCAGAGACGCGTGTTGACTTTTTTAATTTGCCCAGAGGACCAAGTACAGAGCCCGGGCACGCGACGTGCTAATTACGTCTAGAGAGTGGACGCCTAGTCCAAGTTCTGTGCCGACTCTATCTCTATCTCTGACTTTGTGTCTTTGTGTCCTTGTCACACTGCCAATGTTTGTTTCTGCGTTGGTCGGCATTGTTTTTGGGTCTCCTTATTGGTGTCATCAAGTCATTATTTAATATAAGCCTTCTTTGATAAATTATTTCCGTTTGATGGACATTAGACGACACTGCTACGTGCCCAAAAAGTTGCCATGCTTCTTGAGTTTGATTTCGGCTTACTTATTAACTTGTGCCGACAAAGTCAACGTTAACGTTAACGTCATCTTCAACAGCCCAAACCCCACCAACCACATTCTCATCCTCACCATCATACTCATCGTCATCGTCATCAGCCGCATCCGTATCCTTATCATGTACATCATTATCGTTCGCATCACCGTCATCATTGGCATCATTTTGGCCATTTCGAGTGTTTATTTATGTAATTAATCAATTTTTGGCCGCTGTTCTTGAATAAGTGATAAAGATTTATCACTTAGCTGCCGCCAAACGACTTGGCCAGCGACCACAGGACACAATATTTGTGGCCTAAGCCTTCAACTAAGTTAGTGGGCGTGCAATTCCATTCCGTTCATTTCCACCAACATAAGATTAACTAAAGCAATCCCTAGCACTTGACTTCCTTATTTTTTTTTTTAGACTTTTAGCTCTACTATTAAAGTTGGACAAGTTAAAGTTGTTGTTAAGTTGTGGGCGTATGGAACACTTGGCGTTCATTGAACCAAACATTTTGACTTTTGCATTTGAGCGCACATGAAAGTCGTGTGCCCGGCTTTCATTTATTTTGACTAAAACCCGGCGGAGCAACAACAACAACAACAACATTCCGGAACTTGCCGCAGTTTTAAATAAAAATAAAAAAAATAAATAAATAAAAATAAACGAGAAATGTTAACGGCACGCAAAAAAATCAGCCGAGCTTTTTGTTTCGGCTTTGGACTCTAGCTGTGAGTTTTTCATAGCTTTTCAATGTCCACACCCTATCGGAAAGGGTGTGTCAACTTTATTCGACAGTTTGTCACAGCTAAGTGTTACATGGCTGCGCGAAATATCGATTCTAGTTTCGATATATCGCTTTATCGATTTAATTATTGCAATCAAAACTGGGAATATTCCTTTTGTAAAAGTTAATTTGTGAATATTAAATAGATTTACTGTCAATCGGCGGTACAAAAATGTATGCCAAATATGACCTTATATTTTGACAATAGGGTCTTTTACAAAACGTGTCTGAGCTTTCAATTTTATGGGAAGCTCCCATTTTGTGTGACCCTTTTGCATAAGTAAGGCAAAATCCAACCAAACTTATCAGGAGCCTGTGACTTTACTCAGTGATGATGTTTGGTTGCACAATATTGACATTTCTTCTAGAGATGGGAACTTTTTTGCAGTTACAATTCCGTTTCTCATTGAAACTAGATGTTATACAAGTCCATGTCCATGCCGTTTGAGGTCAAAAAGTAATTAAGTCCGCCGTAAGTTTCTCTTAGTACTTAACAAAATTCATGACTGAAGATGATTTTTTTTTTATCTTAATTCGATTTCATTTAATAATCTCAATTTCAAAACTTCGAAAAGTTTTTCACTGTTGCAGAATACAGAAGTTGCTGAAAGAACTTTAAAAAAAAAGAAGTGGATTTTCGATCCAAGAATTGATATGCTCATTGTACAAATCTAAAACTAATCACTTTATAACAAATTTGATCCAAATCAGATTGAGATGATGAACATTTTTCTGAAGCAGATACAATTTCATTCTTGGGATTATTGGCGTTTTACTTTTATGATTAAAATTACAATTTAAGTTAAAATTAAAAAAAAAAATAATTAACGTACACCTAAGAACAAACAGAAGATGAGTAAAGTACTCTGAAAAACTTTAGAAGAAACATTAATATAGTTTTTTTTTTCATATCATATGGCTGTCATAGTAACTATGTAAACTGCTACGATCCAACTTATTCACAGCCTTTGGTTTCTATTTTTTTATATACCATATTTTTTCGACTTTTAACGCCATGTTTTATTTATTTATTTTTATTTTTTTCATTGGCAAAAATGTAATGGCGGCCAGAGCGACAGCAGCAGGTTCAATGCACCTATAGCTTAGTCAGGCGAAGAGAGCGCCACAGAAACAGAGAAGCAGAGTGAGTGGGACAAGGTGAAAGAGCAGCAACTGCAACCCACTCAGGACTACAACAAGATGGCTGTTCAGAGTGGAACTGCGTGGGGGGGGGGGGGGGAGGTAGCACAGGTATACACTGTGAGGTTTTGGGTAGCTAGTAGGCGGCGCATTTACGTCTTGAACAGCTTGAACCATTATGTCTTGTCAACAGTGCTCAGCCAGGCAGTTCTCTAGGACTCGCGGCCTGACGTGGCCAACTTTGTACGAAACTTTAACAGCGTCATCGTCGTCAATATGAGCTGCACTTGTTAAACTGAAAAGTAAAATGGATGAAAAACTCTTTGACTCTTTTCTTAGGTGCAAAAAGTTGCACTTTGAAAAACCCCGAAAAGCAAAAAAAACAAAAAAAAAAAACAAGAGCTCATATCCTCACATCTATGTCCATGCATGTGTGTGTTTTTATGACTGGCGGTGTGTGTGTGCGTGTGTGTATGTGTGGGTTGTTTTACTGTGAGGTGAAGTGAAGTGTAGGCGGACACACAACACGCGAAGTTTTGCAGAAAGTCCAAGATCTCAATAATAATAGATAGATGCATTGATATGAATTTTGATGGAATATGGTAAAAGAAGAGCGTCCTTTTTTTGTGCGGGGTCCCTGAACTGTGAACTATCCATAATTTCCATGTTTATATCTGTTTATGTGAAATGTTTAGAAACAGTCTAATTTAGATTAATGTTATTAAAAATCGACTTTATCTGGTTCATATAATGCACATATTCGGCTTCTTATACTTTTGCCTTTTTATCATCGTTTATTAACTAACATAATTTTTTTATCTTTATTTTCTGCATTTTTATTTTGCAATTTTTACAACTCTGCAGCTCTTATCAAGCTTTTATTTCTGAGTAAAATCATCCAGCCACAAACTTTACTTCTCTCCACTCCACTCAAAGCACCTAAGTAATAGGGTAAAGCAAGTAGTTTTTCTTTTGATATTATGGCACTTTTTCCATTGGCTCCCTTTATGACTCACTTTAGGTAATTGAACCTTTACACATTTCGTTTCTCAAAATTCCAGCATCGATTTCTTCTGGCATTGCAATTTTTTTATAGCACGACTTTGTGCGCCATTTTGTAAGCCATTCCTTGCGATTATTGATTCGAAATGCATATTCGCATTATGTTTTATTTTGCTTTCTTTATACCCTGCAACCATCTTGTCAAGGGTATTATAGATTGGCGGCTATGCGTGGCAGACCATGAGTTAGGTCAATATCTAAAACCGCAGCAGTTATTTGAAGTTTGCTCCGACATCGTTAAGCGTTGAAAATAGCCATAGCAAAATATACATACATAGTTCCTTACAATAGTACATTATTATGGTTTTATATTGGATCGAAACTTTAAACGATATAATAACAAATCTACAAATTTTATACATTTGAAAAATCTAGAGAAATTAAGAACACGTCTAAAATGCCAAATTTTTCAGAAATAATAGCTTTATTTGTTGGGAAAGGGTAGGGTGTCCCTCTGTCGTTGTCAACTGCATTTCTTTATCATTTGTGTTTGATTTTTGAAGAATTTTTTTTATTCTATGGGTTTGCTCTTTATTCTGGCTATTTGTTAATTATATATTCCATATGCAAGTGCATGCATAGTACATTTTATTAGCTCTCTGCTGCCGTTGTGCAAATACAATAAAATTTTTAGCAGCCATTCCAACACATGTGCCAGATATGTACAGTGACTCAGTTTTTAGTTACAATATTAATTGGAATACCATTTTTGAAGCCCAACAATTTACTAAAAGCTTATAATATTTTCCATTTTGTAAGCTTGAATTGAGCAATAAATGCTCAAAATGTTTATTTGAGAATTATTTTGAAAGCCCAGTACGCAGCATGCAAAAAAAGCGTCAAGAAAAATGAAAACTACATACAACACAAAAAAAAACAAACAACAGCAAAATTTTTTTTGTCAATTTACATATAGATGGCGCCAGCAGTACAAAGTAAAAGAAAACTCCTTGTGAAACATTTATAACTAGCTTAAAAAAATTATTATTCTTATTATTATTATTGAAAAAAGTACGGCAAGTAGCAGACATTCACAATAATTCATATAATTTTTTTCTTTTGTTATTTAGCACTTTGTAAACAAATGTTTGCATATAATTAATTTTGCTCGCAAAATAAGTTGCCGTTTTTGTCTCGACACGATTCTTAAATCTTTATTGCCATAAAAATATATAAAATGTATTATATCATATATTTTAAATCCTTTGAAGTTTGGTGATGATGGGTTTTTATGTAATGACATAAAATGAAAAACGGATAAATAGGATTTTAAACATTTTCTTCTTTAACTGCATGATCCTGGCGTTGTGAAAATTTTTTGTTTTACATTTTTCAATTGGCTATTTATGTAAAGTTTATCGATATTGTTATAATCTACTATAATTTTGTTTATCGGCTGCTATCACTAAATATTTGTATTACACAGAACCACAACTAAAATCGAAGAAAGGTTTAAACTGACTCGGCCATATTTTTGGATTCCTGAACCCGCATCACGTTAAACTTGCGAAATAATAGGAAGCTTAGAGCTGTTGCAATATACAAATATCAAATATTTCAAGTTGTGTCCGGAACATTTTTGTATTTGTATCCAAGAGATAATCTGGCGGCATGATAACTCTAATTGACTCTCTCCGAATGAGAGTTTTGCGTACTCGGGCCAAACTATTTTTATGTCTTTTCTTACATTTTTAACCGCATTTATCCTTAATTAAAATTAATATTAATTAAAATCGAAAAACGAGTGCAACTACAAAAGTCGGGACATCTCGATAATTACTGCCCTGTACGCTTTAAAATTTTTAAAGTGTTTACACTGAATGACTGTTTCTTTTATGCAAACAACTTTTCCTATAGTTAATTTATAGAGGGAATTCATTTCCAAAAGGGGTTTAGGTTAAGTATTTTTTGGCTATGCCTCTCGAGGCTTAAACCTATTTTAGTAAAACTTGCACCCTCTTAGAGATTATTGAAAAATAATGTATGTTTAAAAATGAGGACGTAAACCACAAAGCTCTATTGTTGGGAAAGAGAATATTAGCTCCCAGATCCTTTGGTCTTTGAGAAACATGCAATTCAGATAGATAAATATATTAATTAAAGGGTCTTTCTCGTTACTTACAACATACTTAATAAACACTTGTAGGATATACGTATCAACAAACTTTCGTAAGTAAAATGTTTTAACAAGCTCTATATGAAAAATATTTTAAGTTGAAACGCACACTACCGTCAGGAAGTTTAAGACCAGTACTTCAAAAGAAGAAAAATTAGAAAAATAAATACAATTCAGTCCTATAGACAATATTTTAAGCAATGTGAGTAGTTCATCTTTCCCCTCTGAGGAATTCCTTGCGATTCGTATTTCATCTAGATAATGATCCCAAACATACGTCAAAGTGGTGCAAAGGTTATTTAGATTGAAATGAAAAAGATGGAACCCTTAAATACATAGTGTGGCCACCTCAATCACCTGATCTCAATCCTATCTAACCTTTATGTGAGCTGTACCAACGAGTTCGAAAAAACTTTACAAAAATCACTGTGGGAGATCCTGAAACTATTGAAAAATTTATTGCTAGAGGTTTTTCGACAAATTAAGTATGTTAAATATGTTCAATTGTTTTTTCCGTTGTAATTATGATTATAATAAAAGGTTTTTTATATATTTCATGGTATTGATAGACTGATCATAAACTTTCTGACGGCAAAGTAGTTTATTTATTACTCTTTGCAACACTAAAAATAAAACTATCATTGACACATGGAATCATCCTGCCGCCAGAATGATGTTCCAAATTTGTTGCCTGTGCCAATACTTTTTTGATTCACTGCATGTGCCATACACATATAAGTGCATACATATATACACATTGCATATATTGATGTGTTGTATATAGTATGTAGGCAGAACTTTTATTCAAGCCTGAAATTTGTAGCATAACTTAAGGCAAACTTGCCTTTCGATCGCTCTTGCTCTCCATAGAACTCCGTCTCTGCATCTTCGTTTATTGACTGCCTGCATTTGCCTAACCTTTGAATGCCGAATCCTATTCATTTTCTTAAGATATTTGCCTAACAAATTGAAACATAAATAAATGAACTTAAATATGCATAAAATGTACACAAAACGCCTTAAACCGTACAAACTGAATGGGCGCAAGTGAGCGAACAATAGACAGAAAGAGAAAGACTATGTAATAGCTAGCTTTCAAAATGGCCGCCAGCCTTTTGGCATAACTTTGGCGAATAGTTGAAATAAAAGGCAAAATATCTGCGGCATGCCACAAAATGCATGCAGCCTTGGAGCAGACTCGGCTTCACCCATTGATTTCCATCGATATAAGCAAAACAGTGAAGAACCCAACTACAGGCGTTGATATTATCGCAAATTCGAATTAGCAATCCAAATTCAACCAAAAATTGACAAATATTAGCCTCAAGTGTGCAGTTTGTCAGTTGAGGCAGGCCAGGGCCGCAACCCACAGACGGAAAGAAGGAAATATCCTTTCGGTTACTTGGTGAGTGGATTTTCGACTGATACCCAATACTCAATCAAACCAATCAAGCTTGCTGCGAAAATAAGTTTTTTATTCATATTATTACTAAATGATTGAGGAATTAATTTTACATTTACTTTAAGACATAAACAAAAAAATTATTAAGTGTTTACGTTACTTGTTTTTGAAACATTATAGTAGAGTTTCATATATTAAAATAATTTATTATATATGAAACTTTTTACCATGCTCCCTCTTGCGGACATTGTTGAAACTTGGCGTAGTTCCAATTTTTTTTTTTGCCTCTTCGTGTGGCTTTAACGAAGAAAACTGCAATAAATACAAAACTAAAGATAAAATTCAAAAATTCAAAAATTAAATTAAATTTTACAAATAGCATATGTTTCAAAGTATCTATCTTAAGTTGCGATTTTTCGTTTTTTCATAATTTTGTGATCAATGAAACAAAACAAAAGATAAATTCAATGATTCGGGCGAAGCGAGTGTACGGAACATTATTACTTTGAAAATGATTGAAAAATTCCACACAGCGTTGATGTGGTTTAGTAGAATGTGACTTTTTTTTATTCCTATCGCTAATTTTCTCTGTGGTAATAAATTTCAATACGTAACCAAACTCATCAAATTATTCTACATTGTTTTCTTCAGATTTCAACCAATTCTTTTCAACCGTAAATTTGATAGTTGTTTCTACATCTTTCCAATTCGGTACAGTTGCAAGTCTGGCCCAATCGAAAATGAGTACATCTTCAAATTGTACTTTCCACTGTCCAAGTTATTCGAGACACGTTTGATAAAATAGAAAAGCAATTTGCATCACAGCTTCTTGATCTATTAAATCGTCACCGTTCGCTTTGTTGACATCATCGAGTTCAGTAGAACGGCTGGTGTGTAAGTATTTTGCATCCATTCTTGTTTTCAATGATTGCATCAAATCATCTCTTAATGATCATACACTCTTAAGATTGAATTAACACACGTGAACATCTTCAAAAATCGTGTTTTTCCATATCCAAGGATTTTTTGATATTCGACATCAACGGATTGGCAGAATTCTTCCAAACTTGTGACACTAACAGTGAAGCGGTAGAAATGAGGGTAAATTTTCACCATAATCAATTCCACATCGAACGGCAATCCATTACAGCCACATTGTAAACAATTGTGACAAATGATTTGATTTTGTAATAAGCGTTGTTTGTGCCACCTCTATTTATGCCACCAAAATTCGTATTCGTATTGTCGCCACAGAAAGAAACCATTTTCACTGCGATGTTGAACTTTTCAAGAGTGTTTTCTAAAAGTTGAACGATAATATCAGATGTTTCTCCTTCTTCAGCTTCAGTTTTTATGCCTTCTAATGATACGAAATATCGGACCAAAACAGGAAAAATTTTAATATTTCCATGGTTCGATGCATCAGTTATTATACTGACTAAAGCGGCATTCTTAATTTCTTCGATCAATCGTTTTTCAATGAATTGTGAGAAAACATTTGTGATGATTGCCTCGCATTTTGTTCGAGCATACTAATACTTGCTTAATCCAAAGCAATTTCGAAATATTTTGGATGAACGATCTGCCTAACGAAAGTTTTCGTTTTCATCAATTAAATGGTAAGCCCACACTCCTTCACGAGCTGCTGTTTCCAAATAAAAATTTGAATAAAAAAGACCATTATCTTCGGTTTTGTTATTCATGTTCACGTATTTATTATTTAATTGAATTTAAAATGAAAATCCGGACCACCCGGAGGTAGTCATCGGAACACTGGGACGTTGCTATGGGCTATGGCCCGGTTTTTCCGGGCCAGTTGGTCACACTATGTATAAATATCACCGATCAACCGGTCTCGAAGAAAAGGTTCTGTGAGTCTTTGGGGTTAGGGTAGAATCAAGATCCGTTGGATCAATTCTATTAGCGAATTTTAATTCAGTGCTTCGAAAGTCCACATACCTCGTCCAGATATCGGCACTTTATATTTTGTGTGTCTGTGCTACTACGGTACTGTATCCCTGTACCGAGCATATAATAATTTCTTGCAAAACTATGTTTCGCGCTGAAGTAGGCGTGGCAGCTCCTATAAAGTATTTATATTCTTGATCAGCATCAATAGCCGAGTCGATATAGCCATCCGTCCGTACGTATGAACAAAAGGATTTTCGAGTTTACAATAATATCGTGCACCGTTCCCCGGTAAGTGAATTTCGTTGTTTACACCGACACAATAAAAGCTATTGGATTAAAATTTACCACATTTTTGAAAATGTGTTTATTTTGAACCCCCTCCTCTATAAAGAGCACTAAAATCGAGCTTTCAGTTTGTGAAGATAACTCACCGTAGACCCCACAACACTTTAAATTTCACTTGCTCAAAAATCTTCATGAGATGTCTGAATATTAAAGGTCGTATGGCGCGCAGAGGGTTGAGCCCCCTAGTTTTACTTGAGTACAGTTGAAAATTTTTAAAAATACTTAGAATTGATAATTATTGTCAATTTCAAAACGCCGTACAATTAGAAAGTCACCTTTTGTTCAAAGCTTCAATTATGGATGTAGGAACACCTCAAGTTTTTCAATTAATTTAATCACGAATCTAATTTAGAAAAAAAGATCAAACAATACATGTTTCTTAATCAAATCAAATTCAAACGAAGCCCTGTTTTAGTTCTCATAACGATTTCGTAGCCCGCATAGTGCAATTATTGATGGCTTTGATGGTTTGTGCATCTTTAAACTTTAAGAAAACTTACGCGGCTTTTGTTCTTAATTCTCTTCCGTTAGGCATTTCCAGAAATAAACAGTTTTAAGATGGCCGAAAAGTTGACGAGTCAGCATTAAGCTTTAAAGTACCGGTCAAAATGTGTGCTACTTAAGTTGCGCAAGACCTGGCTCTTTTTCTGCTGGTCACATCCCCCTGCCCCACACAAACTCTCCCATAAGGATTGACTAAGACCAACTTCAGGCGCACCCTTAGCTTACTTTGCAAATATTCCTTGCAAAGTAAACGCTTGTAACTCCCTCATACACAGACACTTTTACTCAAATGCTGCTTTAATACTTTTGCAAAATGTAAAAAATGTATATGTTTATAAATATATGTTCTGTATAGGGTGCTTCTTAGAGTGGCGATTTTAATGGTTAAGACTACGTAAACTTAATATTGAAATCTTCAAATCCATTCGCTTTTTTGTCATTTTACTTTTTGGGCAAATCATACCGAGTTTTAGACATTTCTCTTTTTTGGCCTGCGCATATATAAACTGCAAATAATAAACGTATTCAAATTTATAGAGGTATTTTCTTTTTACCATCTTTAAGATTTTTGGTGGGACTAGACTTGGGACTATGTTACACAACTCCAGCTATCTGTATGGGTACATAAAAGAACAAAAATAAAAACACCCTATACAGAGCAGCGAAAAAAATTGTGAAGAACATTGCTCAAAAAAACCAAACAAAAGTACACACAAAAACATGTGTGCGTTTATATGTTGGTATGTGTAAGGAAAAAGACTGGCAGTGAAAAAAAAAAGATGGAAAATATAACTGCAAATATTTTCTTATGCTTGCTATGAAATGTAAGCATGTAAATACGCACACACAAACACTCAAAAACACATACACTTGGAGAAAAAGACCAAGACGTCGTCTGCATGAGTAAGCGAACAATGAGCTGCAGTTGTTGCCAAAGTTGCCAGACATACACAAAGGCACACTCACTCGTGCAGGGCTGCCACTACGGCTGGCTTCAATTTGCTGGCGCGCTGCGAACTTTTTGAAATATTAATAACAAAAGAATTTAAACTTTCAATGAAGACAACGCACACAGAGAGCTACACGTTGTGTGTGTGTGTGTGGGTTTTTTTTTTGTTTTCCCCAGTGTTTGCATTTGCATGTGTGTGTGTGGAAGAGAGAGTGTGCATGCATTTATATTGTATTTGTAAACAAATATGAAAATTGCTGCTGTCTGTATACATGAAAAGTAGCTGAGTTACAACCAAGCAAACAACAACAGACAGCCAGTAAAAGAAGGAGCTATTCAGGAACGGGAGAAAGCCTCTATAAGGCTGACTGACTGACTGACTGACTGACTGAATGACTGACTGAATGACAGGCAACTTCAAATTCCAACTGCCTGCACACTGCTTAGCATAAAATGAATGTGAGTGTGTGTTTGGCTTGCATTTAATTTCCATTTCTGCCCAAATACACACATATACACACACATGCGCGCACACAAAGAACAACTTACAGCTGCGACATTTGATTGCATATGTATGTGTGTTTGTGAGTGTTGTGCAACTCCAACTGCATGTGTGCAATTCAATCGATTTGTCTATGACAAAATGTTGCACAAACATATTATTGCTCTTGTCCAACGTCATCTTGAGGCTAAAGTTAAGTTTATTCAAATCTTTTGGCATTGCAAATAAGTAAAATGTAAATGCAATTCAAGGGAAATATGAAAATTTATTATTGCAGTATGCAAATTGTTTTGTGACCACATGACGTATGCATAATCAATTTTTGGTATATTTACCAATTTTCAATATCAATCAAGTTTAATATGTTGTTCAATAAAAGTTTATTTTGAAAGTAAATCTAGCAAAGAATAACAACAAATTAAATGCCCACAGGTCGTATGAGTTTTGTTTATGGTAAATATTGCTCATACGCAGTGTTGTGAAATATGAAGTGTTTTTACCAACTTTTCAAAATTAAAAGTTTCTGGTTATCTTAGCTTCCAACTCTTTTTACTCCTGGTCAGACCAAAAAAAATATATAGACTCATATATACAAACAATATTCTTTTAGCCATTTGGTGGTTCTATCAAACCCGCATTACTACAAGTTTACAACTTGCAATCTGAAGGATAACGTAGAAGTACTGGGAACATGAAAATAGGTATTTAACGATTGTTGTTGTTGCTATGTCCTGTTACTCCAAATGGAGCATAGGGCCATCGTAATTTGTTGAGCCGAGGTTTTACCGCTAACTGGTATTTCTTTCAGTAGCGTCCTTCGTCAAGTCACAGTTGCGAGTTTCCTCGTTCTTATTTTTAGAGGCAGTGTGTGTCTCTCTACATCTTCTGTAGAGATCTGCATTTGAGATCGTATTCGGCCACAAGATTATAAATATATTCTCCTCAGGAAATTCTTAATAAGAACTTGTAAAAACTTGTTTTAAGATTTTAATCGGCCCAATTGTTTTAAGTAATTTGCGAAAGATTGTGAGTTTGCATGATGATGCTCTTATAATCGTTTTTTGTAAGTTAGCATTTCTAAGGACTTTTACTAAGAGCTGTGCATAATTTTATGCGACTTATTTGTTATTAATAATTATATACTGAGTTTGGCAATAAACCTGCAATTGATTTATTTGTAAATAACTCCTATGTACCATGTGTGAACATAAATCCTTTGACATTTTAGCTAACATCATTGTGAAACGAAAATATATTTAATGAATTAATTTTTGGCTGTTTGCGGCAACTTTAAAAATAAATGTATATATTGTACAATAGGTATATATGCTTCCATATATGCATAGGTATGTGCTTTAACCATGTTAGCACACAAATCAAAGTGCAGTGTCCTGCTGCCTATTCATCTTGTTACCCACCCCTCTCACTGTCTCTTACTCTCTGCCAATCTGTGTCATGTTTTATCTGCTGCCACACACACACTCACACAGATACACAAACACACAGTACAAAATGAAATTTGCATAAAGCGGTAAACAAGTGAAAGCCACAGCGAGATATTAAAAGCGCAGCAGGATATTACGAAATGGAAGCCGATCTTGTGGCCAGCAACCAGCTGCACGGACAACAGAATGGCCAAAACACCCTTGGGCAACATTTCTCGTTTAAACGGCTTTTTTTCAAAGCTTTAAAAACATAGCATACTTTCCAGGGCTTTGGCAGCCAGCTTACAATGTGAGCATAATTGCGCAAAATAAACAATATGAACAACTCAATGAGTTTGGGATATTCGCTTATTTTTCTTTTGTTCCCTGAATCGAACACAAACAGCATGCAGTATGTTTGTCTTAATAAATTTAAATTTGAAGCAGAATAAAATAATGGAAATTAAAACAAGAGATTTGCTTTCGTTATGAACTTAATCTTTAAAAGAAATGACCCAGTGGGATATTGCTAAATACAAAGACCACATAAAATGCAAATTAAAATTGTTTTGAGACGGTATTTTCTAATTTTATTTTCTATGCAAGAGTATTTTATACGGAAACTGCTTATGAGTAAGGAATTTCTAATACAATAGAATGTGCTTTATAGCATTTATGAATTCAGTTGAGAAAATGTATTTATTTAACTGGACCTTCCTTAATAAAATATTTGAGAAATTTAAGAAAATTAATCCGTCTGCTTTGCACTCATCTCTCCAAGTTTAAAGGCAATGTGCCGAAAATTTACCATATGTTTGATTTTCTAAAATGGATTCTGTCACGGCTACCAGTTTTCTTTCTAAAACTACAATGCGAATTCAAATGTATCTCAAGTATATCAATTTCAAATCGAACGTTTTATAAATTTTATTTGCATATAATTCTACTTGGCAAATTAATTAGGTAAACGCGATTTTCGAGATTACGAAAGAACATGTTTTTACAAAGAGCTACTTTTTTTGTTAGAGAAACTTTTTTTTTTAATTTAGAAAAAGCGCACATAAAATTATGAAAATTCAATCGCTAATGAAAAACTGTTTAAGCATTTTAATTACCTTAATTAATTGTAAAATACAAAAAAATTAAATAGATTGTATCAATGAAAGCGAACATTTTAAGAACCTCAGCTCTTACCTACAAAAAAAAATGGTTCATCCTTTTCAAGTAGAAATGTTAAAATGTCCAAACCAATTTTGGCATTACTTTTTCCAGATACCCAAAAATAATAGATCAACTATACAAGTCGCGATATCGTTTTGTCAACGTGACAATTTGAAACATGCCTCCACGAATGTAAAATTAAATATTTACATATGTTTTTATTGCAAATTTTTACTTTAAAATCGACATCTTTTTATATAACGTTTACAAATGAGAAAATATTTTTTTAGCTGAATTTATATCCCTGAGCTTACGAGTTGTAGATTGTATGACATATAGAGATATATAAATATATACAAGAGATCTATATTTGATGTGAAATGAGATTTAAGATGTAGTAATTGGATTAACATAATAATTGCAGAAAAAGAATGCTTATGTAATCCAACGTCAAATTTCATATAGAAAAAAATCGTTTATTCGCGGCATCGGCTATGTGCTTCACAAGGATTAACAAAGGTGCTCGACCTAATCCAACCTGAAATCATTCTTTATCTTCCATTCTATCATTCTATGGTTATTAAGCTCGACGCCAAGGAAGCGGCTAACAAATTGTTCAAGATGCATCGTGTAAAGGCCAGGGGGAACATTTGAAATCCTTTGTTTTATTTGCACATACAATATGGCGATTAAGGATTGTAGAAGCCTCGGTTGGTTTTTGAATATCACTAAGTCGAACATTTTCCATACGAGCCAATTGTATGCTTCTGATTTCTGAAATGAAACTTACGAATATAGAAAATCGAGACTTTTTATCAATAAACGTTGTCGAGGATTGCCTCTCTGCAATTGGAAGGGATTGTATCGCGATCACAAATTTTTATTATGCAAGGTTCTTTTAGTACACCTACTCTAACGTCATCCGTATTGTTGTCAGCGGCATCATGGTCAGATATAACGAAGCTGTTTGGCGATGATAATAATAATAATACAAAAACAATAGACCTTAATACAGTTAAAATAATTAATATTGACCATGTTTCGGAAAACGAATCCGAACTTTACAACGCCTCGACATTTTTCACAACATCTTAAAAACACTCGTAAAAAACGGGAAAATATTGAAGTTTATGATAATTTTTATCTTGAACCATAATTCTTGCTAAATCTTTTAAGTTTGAAAAAAAATTTTTAATTGTATATTTGCGTATGATATATCATACGTGGAGGTAACGTCTTTATTTTTGTTAAAAAATATATAATACACAATAATTAAAATTGAATTAAGCGGGGTCTGGCTAGAGTCGGTATGTATTCTACCCGAAAATGAAACACGTGCACTTGAGTTACGTAGGTGTTCAAAACAATTGCCAAGTAAATTGTGTGGCATTCCGCAAAATTCACAAGGTACTACTAACTCCACAAGTTCCAACCTGCTTTGGGTCTTCCACTGTGTCCTGCCCAGGTGCAACTATTTAGTGGCTCAGTTTGCGGCCGGGCAAAAGTGTAATTAAATATCCATTTAGTGTACATTAGGTTGCCTTTGGCAAGGAGCTACTCATAGCTAGACTTGGCGGCTGGCAGCTGAGCTGGGTAGACAACAACAACAACAACAACACATTATAGAAAGTTTGAAAAGGGAAACAAGCCGACAAGCAGCTAGCCAAAGCGACTTCTGGGAACCCTTAAGAAAAACAAGAAGTAGCACAAGAACGAGCAAAATATAAGGAAAACTAAAACCCAGGCAAAAGTTTAAAGAGCTGCTTATGTCTAAATTAATTTAAAAGTTCGTTCACTTGAAAAATCGTGTGGCCAAGGCGACCAGCTGCCCACCATTCTTATTCCCTTACCCATTGTCCACTTTGCGGCCGCTTGAGAGTTGAAAGTTAACTTAAGGAGAGAAAAACAGAGAGAGAGAGAGAGAGAGAGAGTTGCCGCTGGCGAAACAAAGCTCGACAGAGTCAAGGCACTCCCTGGCGCTTACTCGTTTATTAAAGATTATGCTTATAATGACGACGACAATGACGACAAGCAGCTGATTGCTGCGCTCAATACTCATGGCATACCTTTCAGGCGATCCCTGTTTAGCTCTGTTCTCCCTACCATTGGCAACCCCAGTGCTTCTCCGCACCCTTGCTGTTGATAATAATGATGCAGCTGATGATAATGATGATTATGCTGCTGCTGATGATGATGATGATGATGATGCTGCTATTTTGCCATCAACATTTTTCTGCTTTTTGTTTTCTTCTCGCTGTGCGCATTATTTTATTTCATTTCATGCTCTTTGGGCGTTTCTCTTTGCGCCTCCCTGCTTCCTTTCATCCTTCTATCTTTCCATTCTTTTGCTTCTTTTTTTGCGCCACCTCCTCTTAAACATTAAATATTGTTGTTGTACTAGCTGTAGTTGTTTTTGTTTATCATCGCTGGACGAACCCTGCCATGGCAATGCCCCCCAACATTTCGCCATACCATCCTTTCCCTTTTGTGCCACCAAGAACACAGCTCCATGCTCTGGGCCTCTCTCTGACAACCTGCGTTGAGTGAGACGTGATTTGTGTAGCAGTTTTCTTCTTCTTTCATTTTTTGTATCATATTTTTTGCCGGTTCTTGCTACTCTTTTATGCCACTCTATGCGGCACTGCGTCATTGTGCTGCTGCCTAAGCCCTATCTGCCACAGCTCCTCCAAGCAGAGCATAAAGAAAACAAATGGCAATGCTAGAGTCGAGTCGAGAGCACCTGAAACTTTGATACGCAGGGAAACCAACTATTACCACAAAAAACTACTTCTAGGAGAACTTAAGCGAATAATTCTTTAAACTTGAGCGGCAAGAATTAAGACTTTTGCATAATACGAGTATATCGACTTTCATAAGGAAGTCTCGGAAGGAAATATTTTCATTACTTTGCCGAACTAAAATCAAATATATTTATTCGTGTGTTATGACTCTACCACCTCAGTGCTGTTGTACTTTATCAATCGATGTTGCACCTTATTCAGTATCGATTATAACCATGCAAGGTTATCGATATTAATATTTTACTTTAAAAAAAATTCTTCGATAAATATGTTGGATATAAGGATAAATGTTCAGCAAACTCATTTGAACTAGGATTCTTTCATAGTAGTCGAATATAGTAAATACCGAGAAACTGTTAAGACTTTGTGGCTTATTATGATTTTTGGCAATATTCAGCGAGAAATAAATTTTGTTTTACTTCAAAATAGAATCCTTCACCTTAAGCAAGAGGTACAGGGGTGCTAAAGTTCAAGGAGTGTGGGCTTTGCTCTATAAATAACACATACTTTGGCTATATTTGAATATTAAGGGTGTTCACTAAGTCTGGCATTATGGCAAAATGGTAGAAGGGCACAGTATCCAGCTACAATTTGCACTACAAAAACATTTTCATTAACGTACGACCCAGACCCTTGACTTCGAAAAGTAGAGCAAAAGGGTGTTTTAAATTATATATTTGATCATTTTTTATAACACTGTTTTCGCTACATATTAGTGTAATAGGAAACAAAACAGCTGTCTATAAACAAGCGGGTTTTTTTTTAGTATAATGAAAGTTCAAATTTCTTTGCAGTTGTCGATCGGGGGCGGGGGGATTACTTCGGTAAAATTTGGATGAAAGTTTGTTCATTAGGGCCACATGAATTCTTGGTCGTTTTTTTTTATGATTATTACGTGGAGTGAAATATTGATGCAGTTTGTTGGCAAAGGGGGGTGAAATTAATACATTTTTAACCATAATTTTTGTTGTATTTGTCAGATTTTGTTTATTTTTGACACACTATTAAACGGTATAGCTAAAAAGCGCGATATTCCACTACGTGGGACCGGGAAGGGATATTGACATAATTTAACAAACTTCATCTTCTCAGGAAATATGCGCACCTGGTGTCTCAAAGTCTTATAGTCTCTGAAGTCAAGGTGTTCATACAGACGGGCGGACGAACAGACGGACATGGCTCAATCGCTACCCGAGGCTATGATAAGCATTCTGATATAAAAGACTTGGGGTCTGCCACGTTGCACAAATCTAGTATACATATGTATGTTTATCGACAACCATGTTTGCTTTAATTTTTCAAACAGATCCACAAATGTGTGGCAAAACGGATTTCAACCGATTGTTCGATTTGTTGTTTTTGTACATAGGTCGTCGCTTAAGGCACTTACTGACACCCGACAAAGTGAGCACCCTAATGGATTGAATGATTTCCTAGTACATTTGAAAAACTCTCGTTTTGGTTTTCTTTCAATATTTTATTTTATTAATTAATTAGTTAATTTGTCCAAACTGTTTCTTTTAAAGGTAACCTCAATATAATAAATAATATATTTATTCATAAGTGGAAACAGACTATAACCATCTTACCCTTTACCCATAGGATTAATAAATCCTAAAGAAAGCTTAACATTTGAACACTTTTGACTCTTCCGACTTGCTAGGTTAAGTACAACAGCCTTATATTGGATTAATTGTATGATGTTTACATTATGATCAGACTTGGAGCCCCAGATTGCTTGATAAGGGCTTGCACAAGAATGGTTTGTGTCCCCAGTACAGACCTGGCCCTGAATAACCCTCACTTTTAGGTTAAGCTATTCTTTTTATTTACCAGACGTGGTCTTCAGATTAGCCTTTTGTCCTATGACCATGCTACCGTTCAGATACAAATTTTTTGTTACCATAGTACAAATCCGATTGATTTGAGTAATTTTTTTTTTTTATAGGTATAGGTTGTGAGACTCGTGTCAGCTGTTCCCTTATAAAAAATTACTTTTATTAGTGTGCCGCTGTCGGCTGCTTACAATAGCTTGCCATTGTGGGGATCTTTGCTTTTGGGGGCGATTTCTTAACCTGCTGACATACTGACATCATATTATAGAATTCCAGTTGGACTTTGTTTGTTGCTGAGTAATGCCTCAATTGCGCATACGACGTGTTGTCCCTTTGATATGAGGCCACACACACACGCACGCGTAAACGCATACTTATGCAATGCGGTGCATTGTCTCTCTAGTCTGTTTCATTTCTATGTCATTTCCGTTGGCTTTTGGCTTTGTATGCCGCGCACTGAGAGGAACGTTGTGGCATTTCACAGCTAATTTCAACGCAAAATTTTTGGATCGTGAGATTAGACGACAACAACGATGACAATGCCAACAAAAATAAGCCAAAGGAGCGGACCCAACGATGACAAGGCTGAGTACGATGAGAACGCTGAGCATGCTCGGACTGGGAGTGGGAATGTGGAAATGAGACTACAGACCGCCCATAAGTCATCCGTTTCTCTGGCCGCTTATGCAAATTTGTGCCAGCTGACAAATGGGACAGCATTTGCACAATGCTTCAACTTGGTTCTTTGGCTTACAGTTTTTATTTTTGAGGGTTTTCATTTGGTATTTTGTTGTATTTTTCTTGTATGTTTTTCTTCGTTTTTTGCTTTCTTTTTTTTGGCGTTGGGGCGTGTCTATATAAATGTCATTTGTATTTTGTTTTCTTCCCCCCACCCAAGCTCTGTGTGGGTGTATGTGTGTGTGTGTGTGTGTGTGTGTGTGTGTGTGTGTGTGTGTGTGTGTGTGTGTGTTGTGTGTGTGTGTCTGTAGTATATTTCATTGTTGTAGTTGTTGTTGGCTTTGTTGGGGTTCTATGACTGCCGCTTAGCCTGACATGATGATGATAAAGTGCACATTAAAAAATATTTGCTAGCATGCTTTTGTTTTTGTTTCACCGCCACTCGTTCCCCCCAGCTGCAGCTACCTCTCTCTGTATTTTTCAGGTCTCGTAACCATTTATTTGTGCAAAAAAAATAATAATTTATGTACTCGCTTATTTGATGCTTTTAGGCTCAAAGTGTGGCTTTGAATTTTAAAAACTGTAAATAGTTTAGGCCAGGTCAAAATCAATACGCACACATATAAGAGCGCTCAGGAAATGGCAGCTAAGTAATGCCAATAGGTTTAGAAATATAAACAAGTGTATATATAAATATATATAGTATATGTAATCATTATTATATACTACATAATATGCCATATAATTCACTCTTACACACACACACAGGCGCGCACGCAAAGCTGTTGTGGCAGAGAGCATTTGGCATTCTTATCAGAATGCTGCAAGCCGCCGCACAAATAAAGTCTTCGCTTTTAATATTTTGTTGCCACCAGAACAACGCTCAGACAGCGATAGAGATAGTGAGAGTGAGAGTGAGAGTGAGAGAGAGTGAGCATGAGTGTGTGTGGAGGATGGCTAGAGATGATGAAGTGTAAGAGAGGTAGCAGTAGTGGGAAGGGCAGAGCGAGATAGACACACATGCACGCACATAAAATTATTTTCTTCATATAATAAGTGTAATAACTTTCATGTGTCGCCATTGCTCTTGCCGGCATATGTATGTATGCGTGTGTGTTTGTGTATATACGAATCTGTGAGTCTGTATAAGTGCGCTATAGCACTTAAATGGAATTGAGTGCGGAGCGTGCAGTGCGTTGTCCTCATTTAGTGCTTTTGCACAGATCCCCGCCACAATAAAAAGTAAAAAAAAAAGGAATAAAGTTGGTGTAGTAGGTGAAGAGTAGACAAGTGCCCAGCTTAAACTATACGTACAATACCATATACTATCTACGTATCCGTGGTAAATCAAACGCTTTCTTTAAAAAGTTATAAAATACTCGAAAGCAAAAGATATCACTAAATAGGAAACATCACAAGGCTTAGCAGAACCAAGTCAAGAATTGCAACGATTGTGGCAAAATTAAAGGAAATGAAAAACCTTTAAAGAAACTTAAATGTTAGCTATTTACTATACTCATAGACAAAGCAATACAAAAATAAGGTCAGAAAACACAAGAAATGCCAAACGTTTAATACACTTCACTGTGGGCCCAGATTTTCATATTTTGTCCAAAACTCTGTCATTTCCATAATAATATTTTTAGAGTGATGAAATTTTACTCATTTGTTCCAAAAGGATTGAACTATTTTAAGATATTGATAATCCAGACCAAAATTGGAAAAAATTAAAAAAAAAACGAAAAAAATTTTGTAACTTGTTTTAAAAACAAAAAAAAAGGCTAATTAGAATTGGACCATATTTCACACAGAGGTAGATATATATATATATATATGCTTCAGATACATAGAAAAAATGCTTTTACCCAAAATATTGCATGGTTTTGGAGTTATAGCCCCAAACAGTTTCAGATTTCCAAGCAAATTACAAAAAAACCATCTAGTTTTTACAAATTCTAATTTTTTTTTGCATGCTCTTTTAATTTCCGAAAAATAAATTTGAAAAATATATATAACAATTTTTACGTTTTTTCGTCAATACCTATTGATAATTTTATCAATTTTTTGACCTGCACCTTTTGGAAAAATGGTTATTAAAGCATACTTTTAGGCAGCTAATAAATTCATAAATTTTTCTTGGGTTCATTTTTTAAAATTCAAATTTTAGATACAAAATTCAATTTCCGAAAATCGGGAGGAATTACATTTTGTTGTAAAACATGTGAAGAAATTTAAAAAAATTTTGTTGATCAAATATCGAGTGGTAGTCTGAATGATAAAAAAACTCGAATATATTTAAAACCAAAAAGTTTTTAAGCTCAATTTTATTTTTTCTCTGAAGAAATATTTATAAATAATAAAGTGAATGAAGATTTCGTTTTTTTTTAGTAAATTATCGTGAAAGCTCAAAAAATACATAATGTCAATTTAATATTTTTTTTTGCACAGGATACCTTAATATGTGTAAAATCCTATTCAAATGTCATTTAGTCCAAATTTTGACTTTCTTCTGGTGGACTTTTGGCCAAAATGCTATTACTACGAATCCTCAAAAGAACTTAGATAGATATAGTTTACAAAACATAAAATAAATTTGCGAAAAAAAAAGGACACACATCATTCCAAACATGCCATCCCGTAATGATAAGTTATCTCCTATCGAAATGAACGACCTTTTACGATCTTTTGTTTTTCTTACTTTGAAACTAAGCTCTAGACTATTCTATTTGTCTATTAGTAGAAATTGTAGAATTTCAATATCGTCATCTATATAGTCATAAGTCATATAAGTCCCTGAAAAACGTTTTCAACTGTTTCGCAAAACCAAGTATAAATAACCATTTCGAGACTTAAGAGTATTTACAAAAAAAAAAGAAACTGAAATTCAATACATAAACTAGGGCAAGGTATGCATTTAAAAGTGCAAGAAAACAGACAGAGAGAGAGAGGGAGTGAGAAAAGAGAGAAGGATTGTGGTGATGAGTGGTAAAGAGACAGGGCCTGAAGAAACAGTTCTTGGCAGGTAGCATGGTCTAATTAACAAGGAAGCAGGCAAGCAAAAGCAAGTGCTTGCCATGCAACAATCGAAAAGTGCTCAAAGAAACCATAAAAATTACCAAGTCAGTTGAGGCAAAGCCAGAACTAAAGAAAAGGGCTAAGATAGAACGGGGTCTTAGAGCCAAAATGGCGCTTGGCCGAGTAAATCAACGAAAGGAAACTCTTTGTTGTTGCAATTGTTGCTATGGTGGTTGTTGTTGTTGTTGTTGTCTTTTGCATTCTAATAAATTGTGACCTACTCTGGGCAACAAACGAACCGAACTCGAATCTGAACTCGTCAGTGTAGCTGAGGGTCGTGTGGCAAGAGGCAGGTTAGCAGAGAAAGCGGAGGGTTGCTTACAAATAAACCAAACAATGGCAGATACAATTCATACGCCATGTGTTCGTTCAGGTTGGGGCTTTTTGTTGCAGTTATTGCAGTTGTTTGTTGTTGTTTGTTGACCGCTATTCGCTGTTGCGGCAAATATTGGCAATGACAATATACAACTCTAGATGCACTTAAATAGGATGTCGATGATGATGATGATGATGATGATACGATAATGATTATTATTACTACATATTATTATAAGCCATTATTCAAATGCATTCATTCATACAGAGCGACATTTGTAGCATGGCTTTTGTTGCAAATTGCCTAAGCCTTATTATAAAATTATGCACAATTATTTTGGCCATGGCTTTTTTGCCATACAATTAAGCCGACTTAATGGGCCCAATACCAAAGGTATTATGTATAAAGCTTTTGACCATAACGTTTTGCCATGTTTATTAAAATCCTTTTACTTATTTAAACAGGGTCGTTAAGAAGGTAAAGCACTGTACTGACGTGGCTTACGTTTATGACACATTTGCGCAGCAATTATAGCATATACAGCAATTTAACTGTCATTATCATCAAATTTTTATTGAAAAGCTTATTAATTTACTTTAAATCGATTTTGCAAAATGGAAAACATTTTGATTAATACATTAAAGCTTTAAATATTTAGTAGTGTCCCTTTGTGTCGATAATACAATACAAACTACACGTAATGTGTTTTTGATTGGAAAATTAATTTTAATTAGAAACGATTATATACTTGTCTGCAGTAGAGCGTACTTGTTCGGAACTAGAGCAATGACTTGTCTATTGGTATACAGAACTGGTTCCTCGTCAATACACTAGCAATGCTTTTAGATTTATACTTTAACTACTTTATCTGTTATAGGACGTAATACGTATACGTCGTAATAAGAAGGGACAAGTTCTGTATACTGTATGCCACTTAGTAAAAAATGGAAATTATCTGTAATAATAAATATATTATTATATATGTATAAGTTAAATATGCAGTTTTGACTTATATGATGTGACCTACATACATATATATTTATTTACATCGAACTCTTTTTGCGCTTAAATACACAGCATACATTTTAACTATTTCCCGCGATCCTTCATTTCTCGTTTGTAAAATTTATTGTTAGTATACGTATGGGCCGTGGGTATGTTAATTAACAATCGTTTGGTTAATGTTTATGTTTACAAGAAGCTATATATTGACTTTGGTCACCCCAGTTTTTTAACATACATAAATGTGGGTTCTTATAAAAGTTTTTAACATAATATACAATATATAAGTTTAAAAATGATATTTAAATAAAATAATATTTTTAAATCATATTTTATTGTATTTATACCATTCAGTTACTTTTCAATGTATGATATAGGTAGATTTAATTCAACAACTTCATGTGTCCTAGCACTATGTACATCGGGTGGCTTTAGCTTTTATGACATCCAATGGGTTCTATTGACCCAGAGCTTTAAAACCCATCGCTTGGTTTTAATTATTTAAGCCTTTCAATCATATCCTTAATTTGCTCATGTATCAGTTGCTGCAGTATCTCTTTATCTTTTCTTGGGGCCACTTCAATTTCCATTTCCATAAATAGCATTCCTAATTGCTCAAATTACGCCGACTGCTATTAAAGAAGCCTGCTGAGGCCGGCTTTGAAAATCTCAAATGTATATAGCCTGCCATATAATATATATATATATATACCTATGCGTATAATAACAATTTCACTGCAATTTCATATCTGCAGCGCAGTCTCTTGCCAAACGTCAGACAATTTCCGAGCCATTCTTTTCCGGATCTCTGGTTCCCAAACACACACACATAGGGACAGATACGTGGTGTGGCAACGTTTCATTTTATTTCGCTGTCATATGGCCGCCCGCCATTGCTGCCACGCCCGCAAGCCCATACGCCTTTGTTTTTTGCTTTAATGCTTGTTATTGCATACTTTCAGGAACGCCATGTGCGGCCCAAGTATTTTTGCGCCATTTTATGTTGCTTGTTTATAGTGCAGTTACTTGTGCGTTCGTCGTGAGTATCTGTGTGCGTGAAATTATGCCCGCCCCCGTATTCACTTTGACTTTCACAAGACACGTGTAGTTTTTGTAAGTATGCATGTGTGTTTGTGTGTGTGTGTGTGTGTATTCATACAGAGGATGACGACATTTCATTAACTGTAGTTTGCAGCCATTTTCTGATCGCATGCGCATTTTTTTTCAATGTCCCCCTCGAAAGGACCCTATTATCAGTGGCCAAGAGGTCCAAGTACCGAGTACCGTGCCGCCCCGGTCCGAGAGGGTACATATACTGGAACCAAGTGTCCTCCGCAGTTGGACGTCGTTGTCGCTCGCTGACAGACAACGCACGACAAAACACGCGTCGCGGTCATTAAAAATGCAAACTATTCTCATTCCATATGTTTCTCTGGTCGACCATTTTGGTTTTTATTTTTAATAATAATTTTTTTGCTCATGATATTTTTCTATTTGATTATTTTTCTTTGGTACTGATGTGTGAGTTGATATATTATGGAAATCATGTGCAAGTCAATTGCAAAATGAGTTAACTTGAGCGGTGTGCCGAGCCAGTTGTGTGCACATTCAATAAAATACAGGTAATTTAATTAACCCGAAGATTTATTGCAGGTCCCACAAAAAGTTGCAGAATAGAAAACAATTTTTTTTCGTGATCCTGCTATTTTTGCGAGTCGCAATCATTTTTGTATACAATTATATTTAAATAAAAAAATTATTAAATCGTTAAGTATGCATTAAATTTTTGGGAGTGGCTCTTAGTAATGGAGTACTCGCAATAAACCTTTGGTTCATAAATTCCACTTCCAGTATAGATAATTTTTACTTTAACTCCTTCTATAAAAGTTAGACTATCGCCTCTTTTCAATGAAATTATTATGAAAATAATTCTTGAATACCCTTTACCAGAGGCGCAAGGTAAAATAAATTCGTCCAAATGTATTTCACGGGCACATCCGAATATCGCTTTAAAATTATTTTGGGGAAGTGGGCGTGACAGAATCCAGTTTTTGCATATGTATATATGTAGGGGAACAATTTTAATGTGTTTTTGATGCGAATAGACTCAAAAACGCAGTGTGTGTGTGACAAAATATAAAAATTGTTTTTAAAGAAATCGGTTGATGCCTATGTGTATTCAATGTCGAGATATAGCTAAAAAAAAAGCTATGGTGTGTCAACTTACAAGCCTTTCGCCTTCTATAGGGAAGGAGACATCTTAAATAACCCAGAGTCAGGAGGATAAAAGAAACAGTTGTAGAAATGTGTGTTTGAACGCCTAGAATGCCCAAAATAATGAAGTAACAAGGTCGTTGACTTTTCATCATTAAAATCGGGCTATAAATATCGGAGATAATCACAAAATCTGAGTGTTTATGAGTGTTTAACAACGAAACCAACGGATGGCCCAGCTTATATATAGTATTTTTGTGGTGAGTGCTTATTTTTAATTCAAATAATAATAATAATATCGCAATCCTTTTATATCTTTTATTTGTGAAAATAAAACTGGTATAGTATATGTCAATCTGTCTGTCTGTCTGTCTGTCTGTCTGTCTGTCTGTCTGTCTGTCTGCTTCTCGAAGACCAAAAAACCTAGCCACACGGAATTTAGGGACTAGTTGCTTCTTATGGTCTAGTTGTTCACTTGCATAAAGTTTTTGAATATTGGCCCTCCAATAATATTCAATATACGTAAATATACATTGGTATAAAAAAGCGACAGACGCCAAAATTAGCTTAAAGTTTAAAAAGTTTCAAATTATCTGTCGACACAGATAAAACAGCCATTTGTTTTCTCATGTATTTCGACGAGCTTTCTTATTGTAATTGTGCAAGGTTTCTAAAAATCGGCTGCGCCCGTTTTGAACCCAACGCTTTTTTATTAAAAAAAATGATTTAAATGTGTACTAATGAGCATATAAAAGTTAAGATTTGTTTGCAAGTCAACCAAATGAGACTCTTAACGTAAAAGTTGTGAAAAATTGCGTAGCTTTCTGCAACTTGTTTCATCATAAATGTACCCTCGCAATCTTTAATTAGGCAGATACTCTTATCGCACCAAGCTAACACACACATTAAGCTGTCTCAAACATACACAAGCATGCACACACACACACATATGTACATACTTGGCTTGCCAATTAGCAAGGATTAAGCAGCAAGTGCTAGGAAAGATGGCGGTACATAATAGCACTAACCCTCTTTGTCTGTGATATGCAGTACTTACCTGCTCGCACAGTAAGACTGTAAAGTTTCCATCGTAATTTACTTGTACGAGGGTTGCTTTGATAATTCCAGCCTAAAAGCCTAAAGTCATTAATTAGTTATTTAAGCTGGATTCCTTGCTATTCGAAGTGTTCTCCATTCAAAGGAATGCACTCTTGCATGCTATTAAATACATTTTCGAAACAAATATTCCGGTCAGATGCGGGTACCTACTAAATTAACTTTTCGAGTGGAGGCCAAGCCTCTTGTGATGTTATTAGCTGGAAGCAAAAATACGTCATTAAGTTCCAAGAATTACCTTTTTATCCAATGTTTTGATTGCTCAAATACTCTCTTGTGTGAGCCAATGTGCGAGATCTTAGATTGTGATTTTTCAAATCACCAAAAACTTTTGGTAAACATCCAAAATTACTCCAACTTTTAGCTTTCTTAAAACTTTGAATGGAAGCGGCAAATTAAACAAAGGCAACCCTCGTAGCAGTCAACTAGCAAGTGGCAGTACCATAATCAGCTGTCAGATGACAAAAGTGTATTGCCAGAGTCATAAAATTTACTTGGCAACCTGAAGCTTGTCGTCCTGCCAACATTTGATTTCGAGTTTATGTAGCTGCAGCTTCAGATCCAGAGCCGGATACAGGACAGAGCCGAAGCTGCAGCTGTAGCTGCATGTTGCATTATGCACACTTGATATGTAGTTGCAAGGATTTGTGGGGTGGTGGGGTGGTGGGTGGTGATTGTGCACGATGAGCAGGAAGACTGGGATTTGGCGTAGTTTCATTGCGTCATTTTATGTCGCATGCAAATTTCTTGACATTTTTAGTTGGCAGCACTTGATAAAGTGCTTACTTTATATGAAAATTATGGGATTATGTATGTACAAGTGTCATAAAAAGCAAGCAATCCAATTTGTGCATTTTGTTTCTAATCTTTGACTTATTATTGATGAGCAGTTGTTATTTGTTTAAACACGTATACTTACAAAAATAACAGAAGTAAACGCTTTACATACTATGTATGCCTTCTATATGCCAGTCCATGTTTTGGCATTTTATAAAGACATTAACAAAATCCAACAGTCGGATTAAATATATGTATACATGTGTAGTCAGCAATGTACAAGCATATATAAAGTACACACGTAAATACATATGCAGATAACTTTTACATACATAGCAGCAGCAGCAGCAACAACAACTGTTACAACAATGCCAACAACTGTCAAATTGAAGCAAAAAAAAAAATATATATATTGTATAATGTATATGAAACCGAAGCTGCAGATGAAGTTGGCAGGGCCAGATATAACGCACCGCACATTTCCGTTTCCTCAGGCTTAATTTATTATTAATGAAATACTCGCTGGCAAGAGGGTCTGAGAGTGTGAGTTTACAGCCATTTTGTTTCAACTTTGACGCTTGTTTGCACTTTGCACTCAACATACACCTGCAATACACTAACACGCACTCACGCACACGCGCAACTTGATTATATTTAAGGCAATTGTTTTGGCTTTAAAAGGGCACTCACACCCTCTCTCTCTCTCTCCTCCTCCTTTCTCTCTCTCTCTCTGTTCAGTTGACCTATTGACTTTAACGCCCAAAAGACGGCAACAGCAAAATAAATACTTACATACGATAAAATGTAAAGGCCAAAAAGTAACAGCAGTCAGTAGGGATTGCCAGTTGCCAGTATTCGGAAAAAGAAGTGACCGGGCGGTGGGCGAGGTTTTGGCGGGCTGGAGAGGCAAACCTGGTCTGGAACAGAACGTGGGCAATGCCAAAAGGCGCTCAAGTAAAAGTACAAAATGAAAACACTTAAAAACAAGCGGTGAAAATTTTGGACTTGTCTTAAGCGTTATTTGTTTCAACACTGAACGAAAAAGTTGAGTTTTTTTGGAAACCATAAAAATATATTATGGTCATAGGCCATAGTAACTTAATATGTAGGTATATTTTTCCTTTCAATGACTTTGAGCGTTTATATGCTTGAGCAGGCTTATCCAATATTCATAAACACAAAATCATTTGAAAAAAAACTAAACAAACTTGTACTATATTATGTAAAAAGTAAGTTCGGAAATCAATTAAACACGATTACTTAAAAATCAAGATCTATTATCTAGGAAACAAGATATGATTGTCATCTGAAATTGTTATGTAAAATGGTAAAAGGGCAAAGTGGCCAGCAACAATTCGGCCGACCCAGGCCCTTGCGACAAAAAAGTAGGACATTCTTGCCCAAAAGCCTGTGACCCTATTTTTACACAGTTTTTGGTAAAATTTAGTGCTGTCTGTAAATATAATTGCAGTGGCGAATTCTTTGCAGTTGAAGATAAAAAAATATATTTGACTGACATCTTTTAATTTATCTTTTGCATCACAAACCAAAACCAAACAATATGTCACTTGAAAACAGCTGATTGTTGTTGGTCGTGCATTCTTGCCTTCATGCGTCGTTGCTAGCGTTGCTTACGTCACTACTCGGGCAGTAATGCAAAAACTTCGAATTGTGAATAAAACCTGACCAGGCTGGTGTACTTAGTAGCCATACTTTCTCGAAATGATTTTTGATCCTAAACCCATACAGTCATACTATATGTGTGTAGATTTAGTTCGTGAAATTATTTTTAAATTGCAAATCTGTTGTTTACTTTAAAATCCATTTCCACTTTTTTTTGCTCAGTGTATGCATGCTTGTACTATGAAGTGAAGGCGGAGGGGGGCAGCCTCGAGGCGTGCGGTTGTTCTTCTTGTTGTTTGTGCAGCTTTCAATGCGCCTTTTTTTTATTGAAATTACTTGACCTTTTTTTTTGTTTTTCGTTTTCTTATGGAACGGCTGCTCGCGCTTTTAATTTATTATTATTTTCTTAACCGCGTAGAACTTTACCATTGCTTCATTTTGGTTTTATTTTATTTTTTAGGATTTCATTTTCTTTTTCATTTTGGTTTTGGCTTTACTTTGCTTTGTTTTGTTTCATCTTTTTTTCGTTATTTTCCTTCTTTTTTTGTTTTTCTTTTTTTTTTGGTGGGAGCGTCGTCGTCTTCTCCAATCTCCAACGATTCCGACAGCCAGAACAGAAATGTTAAATTGCAAAAAATAAATCTTAAAATTGACTTTCGGCGGGCCACGTTTGTTATTGTTATTGTTATTGTAGTTACCTTTACTGCTGCTTTGGGTGGCTGTTGTTTTTGTTGTATTCGGTGGCCTGACTGTTTGTTACCTTTTTACAAACTGTCGCCTTTTTGAGTTGTTGTTGACAGCGTGAAAATCGAGATAAATGTGTTTTGCGGTTAAAGACCAGTTTATTTAATTTTAAAGAAACAACAAAGCACAAGATGGCGAAGAGTGGGAAGGGAGAGAAAAAGCAATGCAAAGCAAAAGATGCGATAAAAAGGTAGCGAATGTGAACCACAAAAAGGGCAAACGCAAACAACGTTGGCATACGAAAATTTATATTTCGGATACAAATCTTTAAGTTTGCTTTTGACACTTGTCTTGTTGTTTCCCCCCTCGCGACCCACTCGAGTGAGCACTGTTCCTTCTCACTGCTCTGCAGTTTTCCGGGCACGTATGTTTTACTGCCTCTCTCTATTATTGTTATTATTTTCCTTTCTTTTTTTTCGCCTCTCTTTCTCTCTATTCTTTGATTGTGTCCCTCGGCAACAAATTTGAAAGTTAAAGTTTTGTGTTGAACAGCTGCAATTAATCGCGATGGTCGTTTGACCCCTTAGCTTAGGGGATTTTTTTACATGACCTTAACTAAGTAGCAGATATTTTACATTTATTATTTATTTTCGTATATGCTTGAAATGATTTGGGTAACACTTGTCGGTGGATAAATTGATTTTCGTACTCACTGGTGGAAAGTTTAATCCAAACTTTGTTTTTTATTTCTACAGCCTTGTAGCTTTTGAATCTATTTGTTTTTTTCTTTTGAGCCCGCATCGACATAGCCGTTTGTCTACACGTCTGGTTGTCCGTATAAACAAATGTATCTTAACCAAAGATGCACATTATCTTCAGGCACAGTTTGTCGATTCGTATTAATATTTGCTCCATTGCGCTGAAGAAAATTTTCGCAGCTTACACCCAGACTATATGAGCTATCCGGAATAAGGCATAGTGAGCCATAGACCCAAACACTCCTGAAATACCCTCAAAAAACCTCATTAAATGAGGTATCTTGGAAGCCATCTCAGAAACCTGGCGTGGAAAGGTTTTTTTTTTAGCTCGAAGTCGGACTCAACGACCCTAAAAACATATGCAAAATATCGCCAGACAACCGGCCTCCGAAAAAAATTTGGAGTTGATACTTAAAGTTATCTGAAAACACATCCAGTCAACGAAAAATTGATTCTCGGTTTCGGTGATCAGACCATGCTTACTATACTTTTTTGGGGCTTCTGACCAAAACCTTCAAGCCAGAATTCTGACATAATCTCAAAAGGTGGTATTTTGGAGGCTGTCTCAGAGACCAGAAGTGCTAGAGGTTTTTGGGCCGTCAGGCTCAGATTCTGTGAACTCTAAAAAATAGAAAAAATAATGTTATGCGGTTTTTGGAGGTTATCTCAGAACGCTTGGTTGGCTCATAATCCATATGGTGCCACATGTAAGGTTCAAGTTTTTGGTTTAGTTGTTAAACACTCATAACTCGAAAGATACCCGTCCAAAGTACTAGGTGCACTTCGTTTAACAACCGAACATTGTCGTTCTATGAAATAAACATATTTGAGGCCAGGGGTGAGTTTTTCAAAAAATCGGTCGTGAATTCAGTGCTGATTTGTTTTTGAAGGTCAGGTCTGAAATCACAAGTGAGTAATTAATACAATGGAACAAATGTTCTTCATACATTTTCAACAAAATTTTATTATCAATTTTAATTTAATATTATAAATTACAATGCAGCTGCAGCCTTAAAATTTCGATTTTTCGCAACTTCATTGCATTACGCAGCGCAGAGTCCGCTGTAATTCGCATTGATTCTGAAATCAAAAAATATTTTTTAAATATTACAATAGCCGTATTTTTTGACCTACCAAGTAAAGTTTAATATTGCTTAAATCCTTTCCAGGCAGTCTTTTTTTGCACGCCGCACGCAGAAATAGCTACGCACACAGGGTCAAACTAATAACACACAAAACACACGCCGTTGACTTTTCCTATTTTTTTTTGCTTATTCTTTTTTGCTTTGCTTGTCTGTCAAAAGAAAGAGATAGAAAGAGAAATTTTATATTTGTCCTTGTTTCTTTTACAAAGCCATGAGCATTCGGTTCCTTTTCATGCCTGAATTCAGGTCTGAATTTTTCAGGCCTGAACGACCTAACTACAGGGTATCTATATGTATGCACATTATTTAAGATTCAATTCCATGGAACGGGTGTTAGTGGGGTGCTAGTTTTGGAAGAGAGGAGTTAAAACGTGATTGCTGCGTTGGATTTGGGGGGACTGAAAACATGTTTTATTGACGATTATTTTTATATTGTATACTCTCGATTTGAAGATTTGGTAAAAACTCCTCAGATTTAGCTCCCAACGCTTTCGTTTTAAACAACAACGCTGTTGCACAAATTCTAGATATTAAATGTCGGGTTTTTTCTTTAAAATTTATTGATTTAGGGAACCAACCAAATACAAAAAAAATCCTTAGCGTAACACAGCAAATAAATTTGATTGGTAAAATAGGCAAATGACTGACTCGGCAGAAATATGTTTCAGATACAATCTATACAGTATCTGCTAAATAGATTTACTTTTTTGTACTTCATTTTCTTTTACTTGCTTGTGCACCTCTCTAGCTATCGTGTTCTTAAAGGATCCACAATCATCGCACACACACATAGACACACATACAGACAGACACACACACATACTGGTAAATATGTATAGAATTTAATTAAATACTTTGCTAATCCGCATAAAATCAGAGAAAATCTCGCGCCACAGCTTAAGTCAATAGGGAAGTGTTGGGTTGCTTATAAGGCAATGAAGTGGAGGGAGTGTCCGGGCGTGCTGTCTGCTTAACCAAATGAAACGGCATCCCCGACAGCTGACTTCCTGCTGTGTATCTGTGTGTTCTGAGATTTTGTGTATGTGTATGTGTGTGTGTGTGGGAGGAAGGATGGGTCTTAGCTTGACTTGGTTGCTGTGTAAATTGGGCGCCCTAATGTCGCTCAGCGACTCAGCCTTAAGGCTTGCCTGGTACATATTTGCTACATTTAGCCTTGTTGCCAGTTGCCAGCTTGACGAGTTGGCAGTCAAGCTGGCTAAATGTATGACTCCTTGAATGACTCGCCGACTGAGTTGGCTATATGAGTGTATGACTGAATGACTTCCTGACTCGCTGCTCGCTGACTGACTCTCTCTCTCTCTGAATTGTTTATCATGACTTAAAAGCTTTGCTAATAAAACTCAAATTATGCACACTGAGTGCGTATGTGCGTATGTTCGTATATATGTGTATATCAGTATGCATGTGTAAACTGTGTGTGCGTGAGTGTATGTGCGTCAGTGTGGTGTGTTAAGCTAGTCAGTCTAGTCAGTTAGCTTACACATGAATTTGCAAATGCCAAATGCACAGTGGTCTGAAATATTTGCGGCAATGTGCATTGCTAGATGGTTCTTGTATGGATCTAGTTGTCTTTCCGTGGCCCTCTGTGTGACCCTTGCCCAGTAAAAGGTGTTGTAGTTGTTTTAGTGGTTGAAATTGTAGGTGTTCGTCTTTATTCGCTGTATTGATGGTGTATGTACATACATATATGATTATATGATTATAGAACTAATTCTATTGCGCTCAGCTTAGAACAGCATAAGCGCAGCATAAGCTGAGCGGGGTCGTGTAATATGGTTTATATTCATGGGCTCAAGTCGATGAGCTCAAATGTAACAGCTTAACGGTATAGATTTTATTATTAAGCGCAACCGCGGCGAAGCAGGAGTCCTTACTTAATGTACAAATTGTTTTTCTTAAATAAAAAGTTAATTGGAAATGTGTCAACTTCGCTTATGTATATTAAGCATTTTATTGAGTTGACAGTCAAAACTTCATTTCCCCATTAACACAGAAAGAAGGATTAGGTTTCGGCACAAATCTGTTTTTATTGTAACAAAACCAGTCTGTCTTTTCAATCACGTTAAGAAATTCCATTCCAAAATAAAAATATCAATTTTTTTTTTTTATTTTTTTTAAAAGTCGATGAAACGTTTACACCTTACACTGGGCTACAAAATTAGGGCAATTGAATTTCAATTTGCTTTCGATGTGTACCACTGTGCGCTGATTTTTTTTTGGGCTGGTGTGAATGTCTCTCGGTATCTTTGCACTACTCCCCCCTCAGTTCGATTCTGCTGGTTTGGTGCAATTAAACGATTAGTGAAATCTACGGCATCAATTCGCTGTCACAGTCAGTAAATGCGTCATCAGTAACACACATCAGACCTCCATCAGACCCCCCATTAGATCACATCATAGAAGCCATCAGTGGCATTTTAATAAGGCATCAGAGGGTGGACTTTCCCATATTTCATGCTCTTCTGTGCAAAATTAAAACTCGCCCGCTCACCCTCTCTCGCCCTCTTTTTGTCTCTCGGAAATGCATGCACCAAAGAATCCAAACACACAAACACACGCACATAAGCACGCTGCATGCACCGTCCTTGTTGCACTTGGTCCACTTTGCCTAACTTCCTGCTCTTTATAAACCAGCGCTCTCTTTCCCACACCTCCATTTTACCTCCGGCAGCCATGAGTGCTGGCAATTAACACAACGGCATTAAGTAAGTGTACACAAAACTGTTTCCGCTTAGGAGGACGGCGTCAAGTGACAATTTGACATGGCGTTGTTTAAATTTAGACGCGGCGGCCATTGCATGCTTTTCACTTTTCATGCGTGTTTATGTGTGTATGTGGGTGTGTGTGTGTGAGAGTGAGTGGTTCAGTGGCCAGAAAGTGGCAAGCGACGACCATGAGACTTGACTGACCTTAAATTCAGTTATATGTACTATTTAGCACATATGTATGTCTCAAAGACTTTATTAAATGCATTTAAATGGCTTCTTTTTCTTTCAAATAAAATAGTTTTGTTCAAAGAAGTTTTTAAAGATTTGCTTTTTTTTGACACACCAATCCTAAGCCGATGTTTCAGAGGGAAGACCGCAATCAGATTCTTTTTGCTTTAATCGATAGACTTACTATCTAAAACAGACCGAGTCCTGATACAACAAAATTTTAATAAAGTTTATACAGTAACGAAAAGGTTAATAGCCTAAAACAAAGTACAGTGTGTACTCGCTGAGAGTGCCTGAAATTGACAATCGATGTGATAAGAAAGTAAGTAAGATTTCCTTCGGGGAGGCTTATTCTTCTATTCACTTATATGTGGAGCTCTGAGTGTTACTAAGTTTTCCAGCATTTTTAAACAACTGATTTCGGGCTTTCAACATACACTAATTGCATTTTTTTTTTTTTACTTTTATTTACAGCGTCCTATCGCGTAAGTTAAAGCCACATATTGTTGCCGATACTGTTAAACAATATATCAGTCGGGCACAACGCACAACAAAGGGTTCTCAAGAGCAACAAAGTAACATGGAGTTTTTACGTGGTGTCTATGCGTTTATGCAAGTGAGTAGATCATCGGTGAGTGTCAATTATTTCCATTTTAACAAATGTACTAATCCATATGATATGCTCTATATTTTTTTGTATACCGCCGTTTTGGTTCTTGAGTTATCTACTACTATACAATGTTCTTTGTTCAATATTGATTGATTGATTGAATCAAACGAGAAATCAAAACAAACAAGCAAACAAGTTAAAAATCGTAAAAAAACAAACTTGAAATAATATGTAATTACTACTACTACCTCTACATCTAAATACTACATCTACTACTATCTACTACTCTACTGTTTACTTATTGTAAAAGTAACCAGCTAAAAAGCAAATGCAATCATTGTTAACGTGACATGAAACCCAACATGCATAATATTTACAATATTTATTACACTAGTATATCCATATATTATCTATATATACCATATATGTTCTAATATATACTATATGTATATGGCTTCTCGCCTTGTACGGGTATGCCCATGTCAACATTATATAAAAAATTACTTATAAACAATACAAAAACAAAAATTTTATAAATAAATAAACCAAAGCTTCATAACTATATTTTTATATCCATGTAAAAACATTTTACATTACAACAAATATCAACGTGCATACCTATAATTATCATTACTAATTAACATAAGCCCATTCATTCACATTTTGCCATACTAAATGAGCTAAAACAATAAAACAACAACAACAACGCCGAATAAGCCAAGTTATTTGGAAAGTTTTAAAGGGTTTCCGTAAATCAACAGCCCCGGGCTTAATGTAAATACAGTTTATAATTTAAATCAAGCAAATCTCAGCAAATAATAAAATAATAAAAAAAAAATAAATTTGAAATGGCGTATAAATAATAAATGAAAAGTAATTTGTAATTTCCTTTTTTTATAAATGAAATGCAAAATAATTTAAAACCTTTATAAATCATGAAACATGAATTGGGGCTAAACTGCTGAAAAATACAATTTAATTAAAGACAATAAAAAAAAAATATATATATATATAGTATATGACACAAACTCCTTAAAGGAATCACAAAAATAGCAAAACATAATAATAATATCAAAAAAGTTTTTTTTTTTGAAAAAATACTAAAATTAACCCACCAAATCAATTTTGGGTGCGTTGAAACGTAGTCCTGGGATTTTTCAGTATGATGATGCCAAAGGCTTTGGCTAGAGAATCCTAAAAATATGCCTCTCGTTTTTTTTTTCATAATTTCTACATATTTTTAAGCGACAGTCTTCCTAAAATGTTATTATACAATGTTTGTGTAACGTCTGCTTTAAGAATTCCACTTCCGTTGTTGCAAGAACCTTGTTCTTTTATGCCACCTCCACTTCCGTTGTTGCAAGAACCTTGTTCTTTTATGCCACCAAGAGCCGCATCATCAACTTGAGTGAATTAAGTATCTCAAGCTGCGTGGAAAGTTCTTGAACTATGCCAGAATTCTTTACTATTTCACTTTTTTTACTTCAAATCTATGAAATGCGAATATTTATTTCACAATGCTATACAAATTAAGAAACTTTCCAAAGAAAACAGCTTCATTGTAATCACAAAAAATTAAATTTAAAAATATTGTTTACTTCACAATTTACATAAATTTTAAAGAATATATAAATAAGATAAAATTCTTAACTACATAATATAATGAATGCATCAATAATTAAATGAATAAAAAATATATATTCGTTAAAATAAGGTAATCAATTACAAAAGACAGAATAATATAAAATAACAATATCTGCTGGAATATATTTATATAGATGTAAGAAATAGAAGCCCCTTTTGAACAATTTTGAAAATATTGTATAACTCCGTGAAGTCGGTAAGGCAGCAATTCTAGCCTTTTCATCACATAATAATAAAATCTATACAAATAAACAGCGCTATTTTTTGGCCCATTAAAATAATATAAATATAAGTGAGCACTTAAAGCAGAGTCCCGAGCATAAATATAAAAGTTGTTGTGTCTATCTGTCATAACCAAAACAAAAAAAAACAAACCATATTAATATACACTCGTTAATCAAGTGAGACCTCAACATATAAAATGCATATTTAACAAAGATATAAAACAAAAATGAAAACAAAATAAAATGCCTCTTAAAATAAAACTCAATGCGACAAACAGTGACAAACTCAGGAGCAACACAAAAGGAAATCATAACAAAGCATAATAATAATAACAAAACAGAAGAAACTGAACAAGAAAAAAGAAAAGACAAGTTCAAGTAGCAAGTAGCAAGCGAGCAAAAAAAACAACAAGAAACCCCAAAAGAAAACTACAGCAATAAAAAATGACGCCCCAAAAAGTAGGCAACACAAAATTTTGTGTGACAAATTTCGCGCGTTCTTCATAATATATATATATGAGTGTGTGCGTGTGCCATAGACCACTTGCCCATGACCATGCCCATGCTGCCCATAGAGCCATAACCATTGTCCATAAAACCATATTACCACGCCCACAACGCCTACCAATACAACCACCATTTGTAAAACAAACCAACTACCTACTACTATATAGTCTACAGTCTCAATATTTGCGTACAATAAAATTAAAGATACTCATTCTTCTCTGCATATAATAACTCTATTTCTAAACCCACGTCCATTTGCCAACTATATATGCGAGTTAAAAACTTACTTGTATGTATATATACAATGAGGTCAAAACATTTTCACACACACACACACAGAAACACGAGAAGTTAATATTCATAGGTCGTGAAGAGGAATTGGAGAAATCACAATTTTATGAGTTTTTCTTTTTTTTTGACACTTCCCAATTTTATGTCTCTGGTCAAAGAAAATTTTGTTATCTTCTGTTTTATGTATCTTTCACTTTGTGATCTTATAGTCAACTTTAAAGACGCATATATTTATGTTACTCTATATATTATATTGTTTATGTATAAGTAATTGGCTGTGAAAATAAATATGCTTTGAATTGGAAAATGTTGCTCGTTGTCTGTCTATATATATATATATAAATACATATGTATATGTATATACATATATAGTAAGTAATGTAACTCTATGTCTTGCTTAATCTCTAATTGCTTATGCGTTCAGTAGAAGCTCACATTTTAGGTGGAGTCTAAGTACAACCTACATAGTTTTTAAAAGAAATTTAAATATGTCGGAATGCAGCTCGGCGGAGGTTTTTCTTGCACTTGAACCATATGAAGTTAAATTGACAATACTAGACTGGAGTCCAAAGAGTCAGGATATATGTATATATGTATATCGCGCACTGTTGGTAAAATTGTGCCCTTATGGTCTTTGACGTTTAGATTTTCATTCGGACTTAGCTATTTTTGGGACTGAATATATAATGTGCTTGAATTGACAACCGATTTAGAATTCTTGTTCCTTTACTTTAGCTTAATTTATAAAGCATACTAATTTGTGAGTTTCTACTTCAGCAAATTTTTCGAAAAATATTTAGCAAACTGCATAATTTTATTATTTTTCCTAGCGTATACTTAATATTTTAAATATATTCTGTGTTAAATGTTCAATGTTTAGGGTTTGTATTTCAGTTATCTTGTCTTTTACACACACACACACACACAGACACACACATCAAAATACAACGAGAAATACTTTTACACTTTATTGAAACTGTGGCAAACAATTCGAACCAAATATTCTTAGATTCCCACCAATTTTAGCAATTTCTTTTCAACCATCAAATCGAATGCAACTACTATTTTAAAACAAATCCAAACTACTTTATTAATGCGCTCGAATTAAGGTTGACTACAGCAACAACTACAACAACGGCAATAACAATCTTAATGGCAACCTTAATGGCTATGGCAGCAGCAACTACAATAGCGACTATGATGAGTCCTTAAACTTGGCCAGCAATGGAGCGGCCCGAGTGGCCATAACAGCGCCAGACATGATGACCAGAACAACAACATCAACAACAAAAACCGTTGCAACAACAAATAAAGGAGAACATCGTGCAACAAAAACAAGTACAACAAAAGATACAAATGGACTTGGGGCAGAGCGAGATACAGCGGCAGTGATCGCAGCAGCGGCAGTGACAGAGACTAAGATAGCAACAACTGCGCAAGAAACGAGTCAAGTCTTCAGTTATAAACAAAATAAAAAACTGAAATTAAACCAAAAGCCAAAACAACAAAAGCAGCAGCAACAACAACATCAACAAGGCAGCCTTACAACAACAAATACAACGGCAACAAGTTGAAGCTAATATATGCAAAAATATATAACACATATGCCATGTAGTTGAAGACATATTATATACACTCAATTGTATATTAATAACAGATACTTTATATCAATTAACGCAATGACTTTAATGTATATCAAAACAACAACAAGAAATTAATGCTAACAATGTGATAACTAACCATGTCTATGTGTATATAGTATATACTAATGTACTTATGTACTATATTATTTACATACAATTATATAAACTGCAAATCAAAAATAAATAAAATAAAAAATAAAAATCAAATCAATTTAATAAATAATACCAAAAAAAAAAAACAAACGTAATCAAAACAGGTTAAAATTAAAAGCAATGTGTACTACGTGGCCTTAGCTTGGATATCAAGCTTCTGCGACTGATATTTCAAAAATCAAAATCAAAATCAACAAAAGCAACAATAGCATAAACAACAACAACAACGACAAATCGAAACAGTGCTGCCAACTGCCGCCAAACTGTGCCTGCCAACTGTCCAACTGATTCACAGAACCACGCAACACGCACACACAAACAACCAAAGCCTAAAAGTCTATATACAAAGCATTATAGCAAATACATATACAAGCATATACGCATATAGAGAGCACACTTGATCAGCGTGGTACAGTTATTGTGCGTCCGTGTGTGTGCGTGTGTGAGAGAGCACACAGCTGAGAGCGTGGCGGACTTGTGGTGGTTACCGGCGTTGAGAGCACGTACCCCACTAAGCCACCGCACGCGATCTCTTTGGGTTGGTACGCGCCATCCCAAAATCGCAAAGTGATAGAAAATGGTAATTACAAGAACAATTATAGTCATTAACTACATTGCCTAATCCACCAATACCCACACAATTGCAAAAGCAAAAAAAAAATCAAATCAAATGATTAACACACACACACACAGACCTACCCCCCACCCACCCCATCGCTCTCTCTTTCTCTCACTCTGTCGCTATGAACTCAAGCCTTGTATATACCCAATTTTTTTTAGACTTAGCCAATTTGAAATTATCGTGTATCTATCTATTCATGATTTGGATTTGGCATTGAATTAAATATTGTCTCTTGTTTTATTGCTTGTTGTTTTTTTTGTTAATTTTTTAATTTGGGAAATTGATTTTTGTTTTTCGTTACCCGCTCACTAAAGCCACAATTTTTTTTTATTTTTTGTTTTAGTAGTTGCCATTAAAAATTAAAAAAAAAAAAACAAAAATACCAACAGATGAAAGGGCATGCAAATTCCCGGCTTTCAAATCGTACGCAAATCGATATTTTACAAGAACAACAAAAACTAATGAAAAAACATCAAAATAGGAAGAAGAAGATAGTATTGCTCGGCTGCTACCAAAAAATAAAATAAAAAAACTGTCATAATTTAAATATGCTGTCATCGTCCGCGTCGTACAACAACAACAACAGTTAAATAACAATAAAATTAATGCATAACTAAAGAATATAATAATAATAAAAATAATTCACAATAAATATATATATATATACATACATATATATATACAACGAAATCAATTTAATCAAATTTAATACAAAGAAAAATCATTTAGTATTTTAAGTATTTGTGCTACTCTCTACTCAATAGTTCTGTATGTGGTATACGTAACATTTTTCTCTTACACTCTCTTACTCGCTGTCACATAGACACATTCACAGACACACACATACACACACACACACACACACACACACACACACATATAAGTATAGTAATGTGTTGCGAGTGCCTCAATAAACAAACTCAACCAAACAAAAAACCGAAACTCTCTACTTGAAAAAAAAAAATACAAAACCTATAAACATTATTATGCAATTAAAAGCAAAAACAAAAAAGTTTATAAATGGCCAGAAAACAAGATTATTTTCATTTAATTTTAATTATAATTTTCCACATCTATCAATAACGATGACTATTTAAGCGTATCAACTAAGTTTTACGATAAAAAAAAAAAAAAAAACATACTAACTATATAAACCAGCTTACAACAAAATGCCAAAATATCAAGCGAAATAATAATTTTTTTTTTGAATTATTGAAATTATAAAATAATAAAATTTTATTAGCCATAAAATAGCTCTATTGCCGCGTATATGTTGTTCTGTGTAAATATTTTGAACGAAACGAATCGTAAGAGAACAAACAAAAAACAAAAATATTTATATATACTTATTAATAATAAAACACACATAATCTACTTGAAATTGAGCAACAAACAAAAAGGAACTGTCCACTCCTATTCTCTCTCTCTCTTTCTTAAACTCTACTCTCTCTTCTTATGCTATATAAATATAACGTATAATTCTTTCACAAACTTTGTCACTTTATTTGCCCGAAAAATTTTAAAACAAATGAAATTTTCAATTACCATTATTATTGTTATTATTACTATTATTATTAATTTTTATTTGCTGCCAAGTTGAAAACAAAAACTACTATGAAACTTTAACTTTATTAACCTAACTACGTCACTCAAACAAGAGCCTCAGCCTCAGCCTCAGCCTCAGGCTTAGCCTCAGCCTAAGCCCTAGTCATAGCCGTAAAATAATCCCCACAAATGCACACTTTGCAGTTTAATAATAAATAGCCAGAAAAAAAACCTTAGACATAAGTCCAAGCAATCCTTATAAAATGCTGTCCATATTGGTTTCTACTCAACTTTGTTTCTTACCTTTGATTTGACTTATTCTTTGATCCTTTTGGAACTTAAACGTAGTTGAACAGAAAAAAAACAAAAACGAAAACAAATACAAATACAAAAGCCAACCAACTTCAAATTGCACGTGTCTTAAGCGTAAAAAGTATTGAAAATTCCTTTAAAGTCCTGCCTTGTGCTCTTATTGTTTCCTTTTGAGTTCTTGTAGCATTAAAACTTACACACGGAAATGTTAACAGCTAAAAATGCAATACATATATATATATATATACCTTATATCTTATTGTCATGTATCGTTATCGTATCAAATCAAACAATTATACGGCATATGTGGTACTCTTTCTTTCTAAATTCAAACGATACAAGCTCACCACCCTATACATACATATTTATATACATACTTACCTAATTATATTGTCTACAGTAATTTAACCATGTACTTTATACCTAAGTTGCAAGTTGTGTATGTGTAAGTAAGTAAGTGAAGCAATATCGTATGATTAATACGCATATTACGTATACGCAGTGTGCAGACACAAAATGGATATGTGCAAATTGTCAGCTATTTCGAATGGGATTAGTTGCGACATAATAATCTTAATAGCAGAACAGAGGCGGGGTATGTTAAGGTGTAGCTAGCCTCCTTCTGCGTCTTACATGCATTGCACAAATCTTTCAGATATTTGATCCCATAGCTACAAAGCATAATAATCCGAATGATCTACTGACGCGACTGTATCTGCAGTTTTTTTTTTTTGTTTGTATTGATTGAAAGAATCATTGTATTCAAAAAATTAAATACTACTAAAAATTGTAAGCTCTTAATTTTTGTAAAAATATAAATTTGTATAGATTTGTAAACTGCGAAGGTATAAAATAAATTGAAGTCAGTGTCACTCTGCGTATGCGCAATACTCGTATACACTTTCACAAAAGGTTTGTATGTAATATGAATGTATGTATGTGTTATACTGTACTTACATTTCAAGGCCATGTATGCCGCTGTGTATGTTTGTCTGTGTAAAATTGCATTGGTGTAGTCGTATCTTGTATTCGTATTATTTTCAGCAAAACACAAAAATTTTAAAACTAACAATAATTAATGCCACAAAAACACACAAACGTAATAAAATATTGTGCCTCTATGTAAAACAATATAATTTTATTGTGTTTTGATTTATTTAGTATGTAATTAGTTTTTATTTTTTATTTGTGCTCAATGCTCTCTGAGCCACCTTTGGGTATACGTAATTTAAAAGAAAAATTGCGACCATATGCCGAGAACTTAAAAAACTATTCACACATAATATCTTATACAAATACAATATATATATACCTTATAATCATATCTATATATATATATCTCTATATGCATATCTATTATATATATATATATATAACAACATATATATATTTTCATATATATATATATATACAAACTTATTAAATCTATATCTCAAAAAGAATCAATAATAATAACAATAATTATTATATATAATACCAAAAAGTAGTTGTCGTTGTTGATGTTGTTGAAAATGTGCAATTTAATTGATTAAAAACACAAAAAAAAAAAACAAAAAAATGAATATGTGAAGAATTTTTTATCAAACTGCCAAACAAAGAAAACCAAAATAATTATAAAAATAATATACGTATAAATAAATATTAACAAACACCCGCGCGTACTTAAAAGTAGAGCGACCAAAAAAAAAATAAAAAGTATGCGAAGAGTTCTTTTTGTATTTCAATTTCAATCAAGCTCAAACAGCTGTTTACAGCAGCTGGAATTTTTCGCAAAATGCTTTGTTTTTGAATGTATTGAGAAACGAAACCCAAGCAAACCCTAGCACTGCCAACGTATGCAAACACTGAACCTAGATCCAGCTCCAGATCCATGACGTTCCAGACTACTCCGAAAAACTTGAGGCACGGCGCCAAAGGCGCCATGCCAACTATACAAAAAACACATGTGCATGTGTGTGTGTGATTGTGTTTGTAATTATACATAGAGTACATAACAATGCAAAATTTCAATGTTTTTCTGTGTATGTGTGTGTGTGTTCTTGTATGTGTGTGTGTTAAATATTTGTATTAAATTTGGTTAAAACTCGAAAAAAAAAAAAATATAAACTTAAAAAAAAAAAAAACATATTTTTTAACTAAAAAATTAAAAAAAAAAATAAATAAATTACGTACCGGACAGACAGCATATATGTTGGCAATCGAGCAATTTATACAACTTGAAAGGGCCAAAAATAAGAAGCTCAAAATAAAAAAAAAAAAAAAAAAAACAGTGTTCCCAAATCAAGCAAAAAAGAAAAAACATAAGCCAAGAAAATTCTTAGTCAGTCATTACGTAACAATTTTTCATTAGTTCAAGTTAAAAAAATTTTATTTTTGATTTCTATCTCTCATAATGTGTCAGATGTATAAATTTTGTTTTTTGATTTAACATGAATACAAAAAAAAAAAATATATATATAAATACCTATATATATTGTATACTTATGTATGCCTCGAAGCGTTTCATTTGAAATTTCGATAAAATGAAAAACACAATGTGCGCCATAAAAGACATCAAAGAAATTCATATTCAAAATGTATGCTATTAAATATTAAATACCAATACCAATACCAATACCAACAAACAAATGCAAATTTTAAATACATACAAATACTTATACTAATACTTATATACCATATACTAATAACTTAAACTACTATCTACTACCCTCGTATATAAACTAACATATACCTCTTCTAACTATATATATGCAACTTGTGTGTGCAACACTATTTCACACTTACACACACACTCACACACACACACATCTATCACTAACACTAACACTCAGTAGTCAACACTATTTACCAAAAAAATACAAAAACAAAATTCCGCAAAGCAATCGTTTTATTACCCTAAGTACTATACACACCATAAATATATCATAAATTAAACACTTTACACGTAAATACTCTATGTATGCTACTCTATGTCCAAGTCCTTTGAAAAACCATGTATCCTTAAGCTGCTAAAACTAAATTGCTTTTGTCTAGTTGTCTAGCTTTTATTTGACAACTTGCTTGTTTTTTGTTTTTGATTTCTTTTCTTTTTTTATTTTATTTGCCAGAAGACAGAATGGTTCTTGAGCATGCCTTAAACGTTCAACAGCTCAATTAAATTGCAAATTACAGTTTTTCCACACGCCCACACACAGCACACACAGCACACACACTCGCATGGTGTGCGTGTTAGCGCCTAAATGTATGCCTTGCCAGCTTTGACAACACTCAAGCTGTTTTTACTGTAAGCAAATTGGCTTTTGTCAACAAACTAAAGCACATGATACCCACAAATGTAAATAGATCCATCGCATCAGCCCTCAAAGATACACACACACACACACACACAGAGATTCACTGATACTGCTACTACGTATATAAAATAAACACTCAGATAGATACAAGCATGTTTAAATAATTGTTAGCACTTAAAGCTTTATGAGTTTACATGTCATCATTAAGTTTTAAATTAACTTTTACTTAGAATAGCAAAAATTTATTTGTTCTATACCCAGCCCATTAATTTATTTTAGAGCTTTAGGGTTTTTTTACGCTACTTAAATAAATAACTACACATAAAATCGCAGTAGCTTCAATTATTTTTCAATTTCCTAATGAATCTACGAATATTGCAAAAGTGTCAAATTTGCCAAAGTATCTGAATTCTAGTCTCTATTCGAGAGTTTTAAAGAACAAGGTTAATTTTAAACATATTACCTTTACAACAACTTTTAAATCCATTATGATCTGAAAGATATAAATCTTACAAGAGTACCAGGAGCCAGTACTGCTGGTATGCCATACAATTTTTCCAGATTTATCATCAATTAAAGCAGATTATTTTTTCATCTCGGTATAAAAAACAAGCAAAAAATCTATTTTTAATAACTAGAGTGTATTTTTTAAGTTTTTGGGTGAAATTCAGAATTTTTTCTTGAAAATATTTAAGTGCGGCAATCTGCTGCTTCAAAATATTTTATTAAAAAGTTTGGAATTAAAGATTCTACTACAATTTTTATTAATTTTACTTTGAAATTGTTTTGTGCTTTTTGTTTAGTAATCTTGGTATACAAAGTACTTAAATTACAAAATAAACTACATAACTTAATACTTATGCATTAATTATTATAACCTATATAATATATTTTAGATACTTTGTAATATAGCATTTACCTTACTACAATAATTATTATAGTTCTCCTTGATCCCGCTCATCTAGATTTGCTTGCACAATTAATTTAAAAAAATATAATAATAAAAATATTGCATATATAATTAATACACTTGCAAAGTGAAGTGCACGAAGGTTTGCTATAAACAATTTAATTTTGAATGGAAATATTTGTAAGAAGAAAGTTTTCTTTAAGAGATATTAATTAAATGTATCTTATGATTTAGATCTTTAACCTATTATTTTTTTGCTATTTAATTCTTGTTTTTTTTTGTGTTTAGCTAGTAAAATGAATTTTATTTTAGTATTTATTAATTTTTTTAATAATGTACAGATACATTACGCTTAGCACTAGGGAGGAGAAAGCAGCTTTCAATGAATGATTGATTGTCGCATGGAGACTTCTTGATATTGCTGTAGTTGCTCTTGTTACTCAGGGTAAGGTTGGTTTATTGCCACAATCACTTGGCGGTTGCCACTTGCCACTTGCCACTTGGTGCTCGACTTAGCCGCTACTTACGAAATTTATTATTGACTTGTGTTGCAACCGAGTTCTTAGTCGCATCCTAATGAACCGTAAGTGGCACAGCCAAGGCCAACCAAAGCCCATAGCAAAAGCTCGGGAAACAAAAACAACATCCCTACCCCAACGGTGGATCCCATAACAATAACAGCACACAGAAAAATGGCAATGAAAATGCTCTTGGAAAAGCCAACGACAGGGGTACGGGAATGGGAATTGGCAAGAAAACCGCCACGCTTGAGGCAATCACACAAAGAATGAGACCGCAGACATCTAGGAATAAGCATCCGCACACGCTAAGACAACGAAGCTGCCATACTCTAAGCAACTTTCGCAGAGTTGTGTATCTAATAGACATACTATACTTATAGTATGATGTTGGAATCCTTACTCTCTAGAAATCACCAAATGTGACAAATCTAGTAAAAATGAGAATGCTTTATAAGACCAGATTGTATTTTGTAGGGAAATTTCAAAAGTGTTCTTGTGGTCATTTAATTGGGTAAAGCCAAATATAGCTTTGATAATTAATTATGAGCTACAGTTTATAGCTTAACCAAAGGTTTTTCCAACTAACATTTTGTCCATGAATAGTAATAGTTGGACAATTTTTCAAGTTTCATTGGAAAGAATGAAAGCATCGAAATATGTCGTGACGTCACAAATCGGTGTGTTTTCAGAGCTGTCTCCGGATCTAGAACACAAGACGAAAGTTTCTGACTGGTAGTACTCAGAAATTATGCATTTTTCCCCAAATACGTCGATTTTTTTAACCCATTTCGATGGCAGTTTAATCAATCTTCTAAGCGTTACATCATCTACTCAAAAACTTGTAGTGTCATTTAGAAATTGAAGAGTATGCAAGGACAAATAGACAGTCAGACTGTGAGACAGTCAGACAGATAGACAAACACAAGGCAAGGAGGCATTGCGAATTGTAACAAAGCTTATTTTTATTGCCCAAATATATTGCCAATGTTGTTCTAATAGCAAAGACAAGAGGTGGAGACACCGGTAGTGTGCTAGTCAGTCAGTTGGTAGCCAGCTATATGTGTACATAGTTTGTACTAGTTGGCTTATGGGTCGTTGCCAGGCTCATTCACAATCCCATACCCATTTTCATAAGGAAGTCTTTGTGCGAACGCGCATGAAATTCATTGTTATGGCTGTTGGGCATAAGTCAGTCAGTTGGTCAATTGTTCAGTTGTTCTGTCAGTGCCTTGGTCCGTCAGTCGGTCGGTCGGTCGGTCGGTCGGTCGGTCGGTCGGTTTAGTCATTTTGTTAATCAGGCCGTAAGTCAGTCCAGTGCACATGATGCTTATTATACATACTTACAGCTGGACCTGGATCAGTCTATCTATATAGCGTAGTGTTGGGTAGGAGTGTAGGGGGAAACTGGAGGCTTGTGGGCAACTGACCATTAAGCAAGTTGAATGCAAGTAATTTTTGGTATGCCAAACACTTCTTCTACTCTCGCTTTCTCGCGTCTTTTGTTATTTTATCTATTTTTTTCCTTCGGATTGCCTTAGTGTTACTGTTACGGTTTTGGTTTCGGTTTCGGTTTTTGATCCTGGCCACACGGTAGAGATTTCATTTCAATTTGTGTGCTTTGTCAGGGGTCATCGAATACTGTTGCTCCCACTCGTTATGCATTGGCTTTTTATGTTTTATTTTTATTTTTGTGCTTTTTTAATGCTTATCTCATTATTTTTATTTGATTTGTTTTGTATCTACTGATTTTATTAAACAGACTTAGTTCTTGATACTTACTACCACAAGTGCGTTCGAAAGTGCTTTTCAAACATAAAACAATCACACAGCAGCCATACAAGTACAAAAAGAAAAAGAAAAAAAAACAAAACTACAAAAATGTATTAAATAAACGAAACACATCAAATATTTAATTTGATAATTAAAACCAAAATAGAAAAAATGACTATACCATAGAGACTGCAGTTTATTTGGCCCCATCCCAAAACACAAAAAAAAAAAAAAATCAAAATAATTTAACTCAAAAAACCAACTTAAAAAAGACATATAAAATCGAAAAACATTTTGTGTCAACTCAGTGCATTAAAACAAAACAACAAAAGCCTTTCACCCAAAACACACAAAAGTCTGTCCTCACCAGAAAGCCAAACAAATGGCGCTAAAACCATTGAAATGACACGCCCGCAAAACCAAAAACATAACCAAAGCAAATTAAATGAATGGAACAACACCCACAAAATGCAAAATATATATATAATATAATTGAAAAGCAAACAATTGCAGAAAATCAGAATGTGCCAAAATCACACGTTGAGAATGAGTCAGTATGAGACACATGTCAGCATGTCAGCATGCACAGGGCACACGCCACATGGCCAAAAAAGCAACAGTCACAAATCACCAAGTCACGAACTCACGAATTCACGAAATTATCAGTTCAGCAAGTCCAAAAAACAACAACAGCAACAGCAAGCAATTAGATAAATCCAGCAATACGTATATGTAACTTAACCCGCAAAAGGGAGTTACATTTAGTTAATGCTCCACACACGCACGCACACTCACGTTCCACGCTGCGTGACACGCTCCATAAGACACACTAAGCCAGAGAAAAAACCTTAGCTGCAGTAATACGATCATGTTTACTTTTTCAACTATTGTTGCTAACTCACCACTCACCATAAGTCACTCATACACTCATGCACCCCATACATAGAACCATCTAGTATTTAAATTTATTTCATTATATTTTTTCTTCTATCATCTAGTTGAATTTCCCTTTTCATGTTTATAGCTTAATTCCGTTATAGATTTCTTAATACGCAGTTAAAACTCCACACAAACGTTTTACCATTTCCATAGGTATAAAACTGTTGAGCTAAATGGATTAAGATACACTCAATACACACCGCTCTCACGTTAGCTAGTCACACTTATCACAACTTTCACGTCGTTTGCGCACTGACAAAACTCACCACCAAAAACTCACCAATACTCACCGACAAAACTTCACCAAACTCACAATTTAACAAACATCTTTGGAATGGCTAAGTACTTAGCACACGCTCGCCGCAAAAGTATCTTAAAAAAAAAACCAGCAAAATGGCTGCAACGCTCACCAAGTAAATGACAATTGCCTACAACTAAGTTAAGTGTTCCAAAAAACAAATTCAACAGCAGCAAAAAATGCCCAAAAACACCTGCCAACTAAACAAGCAAATAACAACACGTGCTCTAAAAATAACTCTTGCTCTAAGCCTCTTAAGGCCACTGAACTCTCTCACTACCTCACTCACTCACTCACTCACTCAATCACTCACCCACTCACTCTCTCTCTCTATCTATATGTCCTTATTGCTATTATAACAGTACTACTCATTACCTGTTACTCAACACAGGAGGCGTTGCCTTTTACAGCTACGTACAAAAACCAACTAACAAAAAAAAAAAAAAAAATCAAATCATATGATTTATAAAAAAAAATATATAACGTTGATTTACGTATAAAAACAAATTACTTTATCAATCACACACATACTCACTTACTCGCAATGATCACAGTATATGTATCTCTCACGCAATCACCGACTCTCACTCACTTTTACTCTCTCTATCTCTCTCTCTCTTTCACCCAAAAACAATTACCACTAATTGAACAAGCCAAAAAAAAGTAACTAATATTTATAAATGAAATTTAAAGTTAAATAAAAAAAAATATTACACACATCTATAAATATTAAAAGAAAATTTCAATTCAAATAAATTTGTATAAAAATAACACCCTATAAAGCCCGACATCAAAGAACAAAAAGTCCCTAGGCTTGGCTTAACACAAAGCCAAGCCAGCTTAAACTTAAACTTCAACTTCAAATAGGTTGGCAGCCCCAGCCAAACAGGTACCAGCAGAACCAGCAGCACACATACTTATACAAGCTACTTATACTAATTACAAAAACAACAATATAATTACAACAACAATAAGCATTACAAATACAAATACAACCTCAATATGCAATATAGTGTACTCAATGTATTGTAATTTGTAAATATTGAAAGTGGGTTTTTTTTTAATTTTCAACAAAAAATTGCCAAACACTTTAATATATGTATGTAATGCCCAAACACAGACTTATTGTAATTTGCCATTAAAACAAAAACTAATTTAAATTAAATACAACAAAATTTATTTAATAGTTTCCAACACAATTAAATTGCTAAAAAACCATAAAATATTGTTAAAAAAAAAAATACTGGGTAAAAATATATTAATTTCAAATACATTGTTGCCCTTTGGCTAAAATTGCTATTACCATAAAACAGTTTCGTGTTTTAATAACAAATGAAAGCCAAACATTCAAAAACCATTTAAATAAATTTCAAAAGTTTCGCTTTTGTTTGTTTTAAACGCTAAACTGGAGCTTATAGCAAATAATTGAAGTAAACGCTAAAAAATAAATTAAAAACTTGGTTAAAATACAAAATAAATACACAATAAAACACAGCCCCAGCCCTAAAAATAAAATTTTTGCGCAGTGTTGTATGCGCTATCCTTGTCGCTCTCTCTCACTCTCTCTCTCTTTCTCTATTGCTGTCTCTAACTCTTGCTAATTAAATAAATGTATTGTCTTTGATTTATTAGTATAAACGTACCAAAAATCAATTCAATCCAATTCAATTAAATTATATCACATAGTAGTTCACCGTATTAACTATTATTACTTAATTATTATGTATACATGTCTTTTGTTTTTTTTTTTTTTGTTATATATATATTCAATGTATCACTTTCGCAATTCTCTCTCTCTCTAACTCTCTCGTGTAATTCACCAAAACACCCCAGAAAAATAAAAGTCTCGATACTTAAACTCACAAAAAAAAAAGAAACCAACACAGATTACAAGTCACTCATCACTTACTTGATCACTTGATCATTCGATCACCAGTGCTGTGCCAAGAAAGCTACACACGGTCACCGCCACTGCCACCACTAAAAAGCCACCACACAGCCAGCCACCTAAACCACCTTAACCACCTCGAAACACCAAATTTTACAACACTAAATGCCAAAAATGCCACCGCCAGCGCAACCAACCACAAGTTTGACTTATTGCCACACAATTCTCTCACTCTAACTCTCACTGTCACTGTCACTATCACTGTCACTCTCACTTTCACTCTCACGTTCACTCTCAACTTTGTCACTTCAAGCAAATACTCACCTCAAAGATCACTTTAAAGCTCACCTCAGCTAATTTTAATTCGTTTTGTAATACAGACGACCACTTTAACAACAGCCACCAACCAACCAATCAACTTATCCACCAAAATCACCTAAACGAATAACAGCTACTAAAATCTTATTCGAATCAAAGTGAATCGAATGCATTCAATTGAAATTGATAAGCCATTATCGAAATTTCATAAGATCTTCATGAGTTTTTGGCTCAACAAAAACCATTATGTTTTAACTTTTCTTTACATACATACATACATGCGCATACGAGTACCTAAACAAATCCTTTTTAAAGTACATTATGTACATCTCCTTTCACTAGTCAGCAGTTGAAAGCGTAAAAGCATTTTATAAAATATCGATTAAGTGGTCATCGTTACAAAACCAATTCAATCTAAAAGACTTATTGGTGAATAAATCAATTGTCAGTCAGATTTACGGCGCTTTGAAGCTGAGCAAAATTTTGAATAGTTTTCAAGCTAGAAATTCCTAAAATGTTTTCAAAATTTATATATACAACACTTCCAAGTGCCGTCTTCATTTCGATACATTTTCAGTCAGTCAAAAATTAAATATTGAAGTAAAGAAAATTAATTCAAACAAAAATTACGTTGCGTCAAATCAAAACTCAAATTTGCATTCCCAACAGTTTCTTTCATAATATATAATAACAAAAAAATTGCTAATATTTTTCTTACTATATTATTTAACACACAACTTAGAAAGTTTTTCATTTTTTTACATAATTTATATTCATTCTTTTTTTTTTTGTGCAAAATTGTTGCGCCAATTTTAATGCAACAGGGCTGAAAAATTAATTACTGTGACACCTTACTATACTTACATAATAATTAAAAAAAAGGAAACCGAAAAACAAATTCGTTGGAATGAAAATTGTATCTAATGCCCAAATAAGTGACAAAAAAGCTTTGGCAAGCATCAAACAGCAAGCTACAAAGCCTGAACTGAAATAAAAATTGTAAAGTTAAAATAAAATAATAAAAAAAATTGAAAATTTGCAAATTCTTGAATGTATTAATCAAATCTTTTGTAGCTTTTGTTTGTGCTTGCCATAATTATTATGTAACAAGTTTATAGTAACTTTGCCTAGGCACAGAAACACCAACTATTTACCAACATATTAACATACTTCCATATATCTGATATACTACTTATATTCTATATATACTACTTTTATAAATACAAAAAAACAAAAAAAAAAACAACCTACGTCTAGCAAAGTTTTTTCTCTATTAAATTGCATAAGTCAGTTCAATTTAATTATAAGTCCTAACAGTTTTATCAAACCAAATTGTTGATCAAGTTAACAAACCAAAAACAAGAAAATTATGCAGTACTCCGCATAAAGCACTATATACTATATATACAAAAAACAAAAAAAAAAAAAACAAAATAAAAAAACAGCAACTTTTTGAGAATTTTGTGTTCACCTTTTTAATAAATATATAAACCCAGTGCCAATTCGCTTAATAATAACGATCTCTTTTTTCACATACGCGTCTCGTCCGTGTATAACAAACAACTCTATCTACATATATCTCTCAAATACACACCACACACAACAATCGACGTCCATAGGTGTCTCATGTCAAAATCGATTCACCTGTTTTTCGCCTGCACACAAATGCCACGGTTATTTTACTGATAACATTCTCGATTGCTGTGACGACGCGGCAGTACGTAGGAAATCCCATAGACTGTGTACACACAAGGTAAAAAAAAAAAACCCATATGATCTGAAGCCACGTTTCTACTCATTGCTTTTATTCTTCTTCCCATTCGCCAGAGACATTCCCGAAGATGTTCTCAACACATATTGTTGGATACACTCAACATATACAGTGGTGGATGCGTTCATGAAAAAGCAAGGTTCCGAGGTGCCTTTTCCCGGAGTTCACAATTCACAGGGGCGTGGACCTCTAACAATAAAGCACACAAAATATTATCAGTGGGTAGCGTTTACACTATTTTTTCAGGTAAGTTTCAAGCATCCATTTATTAAGACCCCTGCCTCCTCCTTCGGGCATATTCGCCAACCACGGCATACTTGTTATATTCTCTTAGCAAAGTAAAAGCTGCTCTCAAGCGGCATTATAATAATTGAGGCACTTGTCAAGTACCACCGAATAAGCTAATAAAAAGTACTACATACCTTGAACTTTTGCAGACTAGTGTGCAAGTTCGTAAAAGCACGAAAGCTACAAATATGTAAAGCTTTTGTGCGGCACACGGCTTAAAGCTTTTAAAGCTTTCGACAAGTTGTTAAGCTTTTGCAAATATTATTTGGCCAAGACACATACCATAAAATTTTAAATAATGTGGAAAGCTTTAAATATTTGTAATAAGCTTAACAGCAAAGTAACTTTATTCTTGATTACAAAAAATAGATAATATAAACAAAATATAATACAAAAGCAGTTGGATGACCAAGATGGTTCTTATGATCACTTGATTAACATAGAATTGAGAAACCTACCGACTCAAGGACTGACTGACTCACTAATTAGCCACGAACGCACTACCGTAATTATAGGACCAAGATGCCCGAAATTCTTCCAGAGTACTCCTTCTGTGAGTGTGAAGGTGAGCACTACAGAATGAAAAACACTATTCTTGGGGCAAAGAATTCTACGCTCTGGCACGCAGCTGGAGTGCTGCCCATTTTTCAGCAATTGATATGTAGGGACGGCGCCAGCAGTAATAACAGCAAAAAACGCTGTCAAAATTCTTAGCGCCAAGAATTTTACTCATGGTACGCAGTTGCAGTGCTGCCCATTTTTTGTGAAATTTACATGTAGATGGCGCCGGCAAAAAGCTCAGCTATTCTATTTGCGCTCTAAAAACAAAGCATTCATTTTCGGCAACTTATTTTGATAGCAGAAACAATGTCGCGTAGGCAAAACAGATGAACAAATTTTACTAAAGAGCAGAAAATGGTCGCTAAGGGACTATGTGGGGCTCCAACAACGCAAACAATGTCTTGAAAACATCCAAGGACTTGTGAAAATTTACCATAGCTTTGTACCGACAATTTTTCGCAAAATTTGAATAATTGAATTGCAATATTAATTCACTTCAAAATTCGTATGCGTCTACAAAATCTTCCACACTCAGCTTGGCGTATTAAATATGAGTTTACTCACATACTCAGTTTTTTCTTGAGTTTTGCCTGGTCTTGGCGTGTTTTTTCCAACAATTTCTCAAATAATAATAATAATAATAAATACTGAGTCATATTTTCATTTGGCGATTCATTCGCTTTTTATTATTTTATACAGGCGCCATCTATTGTTAGTAGCGCTATCTGCACTGTTTGGCAGCACTGTTTGGTCACAAACTCTACGCAAACAATACTTTTTGCGCACAAAATAAGTGCCGGTTTTTTCTTTCACGACTTTTTACGAGGCTGCGTACTGTCAGATGTTTTTTAGAGTTGTCAAACACTTTACCATAGTACCGATCCGCACAGACAGATAGGACAAACTACTGGCATATACCAAACTATATAGAAAATGTAGCTTATCCGCAGGTGGATAGGCTGTAGGTGGTAAGATGAAGATGTTGGACAGCAACTCGCTACGAAATGCGGATCTACGATGTCTGGCCATGGGAATGACCATTTTTATCCGACATGGTTGTTTACCACACTATTGGTTAAAATTTTGGCTATGTCCCCACTTACATGACCAAAAAAAAGTGGTAACAAAATATAAATAATTATTAATTAACAAAAAATTGTCTTATCTAGGACTCGAACTAACTAACAACTTTAAGTTCGATGGGAAAGACTCTATCATCTCTAATCTTATCCCTCCGATATTGAAAGACCGATTATAATGATACTTAATATTAAAAGAAATATGATTTTATTTTACCCATTGACACATACAAACTAAAGATTTAAAAACTTCTGAGCTTCTTCTATGAAAATCTTGGGATATATTCGAGTTAGTATGTCAAGACTGCAAGAGACCAACATGTTTGTACCCTGTACCGTATGGTACAAAACGTATATTAAGTTTGTGCAAGCCGAAAATGTATGTAACATGCAGAAGAAGACATCGGAGACCCCCCAAAGTTACCAAAAGTATGATCAGGGTGACTAGAAAAGTCACCCTGTATGAAAGCCTAGATCTCAGAGATGGTAAGAGCTACAGCAACCAAACTTTAAGATTAGATGCGTTATTATGTCAGGAACACAAATTTTTTTTATATTTTTGATATTAAGGATATATTATATAGCTCCCATAGGGGTGTTTCAGAGGACCTCGAAAAAAACAAAAAGTTTTACAAATTTGGCATCTGTAAGTTTTTCAGAGTTTCCAAGTACTGTGCTAAATTTAATCAAAATCGGTTGACTATAACATATAGCTCGCATTGGGCCGGTCGGTCAAAAAAAAAGTGTTTGGTGCAAAAATGTTTTTTTTTTTTTTTTGTTTATGTTTGTTTATACCCTGTACCTATAGGTACAAAGGGTATACTAGATTTGTGCAATGTATGTAACGGACAGAAGGAGGCGTGGCAGACCCCAAGTCCTTTATACCAAAATGCTTATCATAACCTCGGGTAGCGATTGAGCCATGTCCGTCCGTCCGTCCATATGAACGCCTAGATCTCGGAGACTATAAGAGCTAGAGCTTTACCACCTGGTGCGTGAAGTTTGTTGAATCATGTCAATATCTTTCCCCGTTCCCCCGCAGTAGAGTTTCGCGGTTTTTAGCCACACCGTTTAAAATCTTCATCTGAAATTTAACAGAGCGATGCGTTGTGGTTACATGCATCTGTGTGTGAAAAATAAAAAAAATCTGACAAATACAACAACAGTTATAGTCAAATTTCACCACACTGCCTTTAAACTGCGTCAATATTTGACTTCTCGTAATTATAGTTACAAGTGACCCAGAATCACAATTTTCGGTAATCTGATTCATGTGGCTCTAATGAACAAATCCACATCCAAATTTTATCGATGCGGTCCCCCCACCCCCCGCAATCGATTTACCGTGTTTTCTCCCACACCCCACAACATACCAACTTGAAACTTACCCCGTAAACTTTAAATAAGTTCTTTGTTGTAACATTCGAGTTTCATCAAAATCGGTAAAAATTTAGGGAACTTATAGGTATAAATATCGAATTTCATAAAAAAAAAAAAATGGCGTACGTTAAAGTCGGGCGCGGACGACTTTGGGATACCCTGTACCACTGCTTGCAATAAAATCCGGCAAATTGCTTAAGAACACCAAAAGACATTTGATTGCCAAATTAGATTATGATACCTTCATAAACAACCAAAAACAGACGAATTTTTAATCAACAACTTTTTTTTTCGACCGATCGGCCCTATGGGAGCTATATGATATAATCAACCGATTTTGATCAAATTTGATACAAGGTTGAACATCTCTAAGAAACATCCGAATGCCAAATTTGGTTACAATATCTTCACAAACAAACGAAACACAACGAATTTTGTACAAAAAACAAATTTTCGACCGATCGATCCTATGGGAGCTATATAATATAGTCAACCGATTCTGATCAAATTTGGTACAAAGCTTGGGAAATGTCAATTTTGTTTTTATGAAAAAAATTATTTTTTCATCAATCATCTATTCATTCATTTCTATCCAAAACATTTCATTTGGGGGACATATTCTTGGACACTCTCGTTTCCGACTGTTCCAGCATGCAAATGGGTTATACCCGCGAGATAATAACGTAGGCTGCAATTTGTACTATAAGTCTCTCTGCTCAAATATTATTCTCACCTGCAAGTCCACTTATGCTTTATGAGTTCCGTATATCGTCCATCGTAGGCATAACGGCGCCATTATTTAACAAACGAAGATTATTTATTAAATGAAAATAATAGTATTGCATCATGTCGTCCAACTTTGATAATTTATTCATGATTTGCCGAAGAAAGTATGGTATAAAAGAAATCCCAAGCTGGACTGCCGTATTTCAACACTTCAAAGTATTGGAGCATCGCAGCCTCGTTAAACTTTAAATACTCATATTTAAACATGACATTATTTATTCAACAGTCGCTGTGAGTGCCCGAGATGAATTTCAAATTTAATTATTTTTTTATTTTTTCCATACAAAACACGGGACGGGTAAGATGAAAGACAGGTCTAGGGTTAAGCACATTGAACTCCTAGGGATTAATGTCCGATGTGGAAAACAAGCGGCTTACAAGCCAATTCTCCCCATTAATGAAACGACTTGATACTTATCATCCATGCGCCAGCGGCTTAGAGCCTTTAGAAATGTTTCAGGGGAGCTCTTCTCGTATAGTCCTACTATCAATAGATTATTGAACCTGCCATACTTTTTTCACGTATAAAACTGAGGCAGCATGAAACTCGGCAAACTTCTTGAGTACTTTAAGATGAGGTATATCGATGGTTTGGTGATACGCATGGCACGCAGCACCATCCTATTAAAAACATAAGTTTTACTGTGTATCATGTTGTCCTGACCATAATTGAGTTAACTTTGGTAGGGTCTTCGGAGTCTCCTACATTTGCACAAATCAAATCTATATAATATAAAATAAGGTCCCCGGACCCCAACCACAATAATTCTTAAGTTCAACAAGAGTTTTGATATTTTAAAATTAGTCTGGCCACAAATCCGGCTGATAGGAAAAACCATAACACACAAAGTTCTGACAGGCATTCCATTCATTGGGACTGGCACAAGGCGTCGTTGTTGGCGTCCCAGTCATCGTCATACTCATTGACGTTGACGTCTCTGTGTGCAACTGGCAGCGCTCGAAAATAAACTTATACGTCCATGGAACTGTGAACTCAACTAAAAGAGGCCACAGAAAGCGGTCCGACGGCACAGCTGGACGCCCGATTATGGCCAAGATGAGGAAGTTTGTGCATGTGTGATAGAGTGCGATAGGGTGGGAGCTACTAGGTGTGAGTATAGGAGCAAGTCATATGTCTAGCCAGAGTAAAGTCCCCTGGGAAAGGCGGATGCTGGTATCAACAATGACCTTTGGCATGGGTCTGGTCCATTGTTTTGAGCAAATGCAAAAATAGTGATGCATTAATGCGGCATAGACGCAAGAAATTTCAGACCAAAGAGTTTTAACATTAATAATTTGGCTTAAAAGCCGCAACTATTTTTGGGAAAATACGTCTAGGGTGAAACTTTCAATCTTTCCTATAATTTTTCTCAATATACTTTTTTGTTTATTTTTGTTGTTATTATATGTATGTACGTCTGCTGTATGTATTTGTGTATGTTTGTGGTCTATTTTTGTAGAGTCGAAATCGAGGGGGAAATGCAAACGCTTGACCCCGTTTAAACTTGCCACACCACACCACCCCGCCTCTTAGTAGTATATATTTTGTTTTGGACGGCCTAGTTAATTGTTTGCTGCATTTTCAGATGCGTTAATTTGAATGTCTTTTATCAATTTTATGCTCGAGCTGTTTGATATTTCTATTAATTTATTGAAACGCGCTGCATGTTGTCCCTTCCCCAAATTGGGGTATCGGAAAACTTGGAAACATTGTGCTGAGAAATTATAATTTATGTTGTAGGTGTGTGTGGCCGCTTCTTTCAGATAAAACAAATATTATCGTGTATCTAAGTTTGATACCCTTACAGTGGTTAAAACCAATTTGGGTACATCACAAAAGTGTGAGTATTGGTTGTAGTTGGGCCGACAATTTTTTGTTTATAAGTCTCACATTTTTTGAATTGTAACCAATCCGCGACAAAGAAAATCCGAAATAAATTTACCCAAAATAAAAATCATTCGGCCGTGCTCCGGAAAACGAATAAATTTTGTTCATTTTCGTTTTTGCGTGCTCCCAATTCCACATTTTTTTGCTGTCGATATATTCTCATATTTCCCTTACTCTCATTAACAAACATTCCTGTAGCCTTCACTTTAAATTCGCAACGCTAAGTAAAAACAAAGAGGAATTTAAAAACACCGAAGACGAAACAAAAACACGGGAAAATCTAAAAATGACTTATTATGCTCCATAATGTTTAGGGGAGTAATGACATCCGACTAGGAATTGAAAATAAAAATATCAGAGCATACGATCTGCCGCCAAGGAGCTTTGCACTTCAGACTATAACTATAACAGAACATGTATGAGATAACGTAATCGTTTTTTTTTTGTTTTTTTTTTCCTGTTTTACTCCTCTTGGGAGCTTAGGGTCTCTACAAGAGCTTTCCATCGAACTCTATTTTGCGCTGTTTGTTTAGCTGTAACCCATGTTATGTTTTGCTTCGCCAGTTCTTGAAGGGCAGCTCGCCGCAAGGTTGCTTTTGGTCGTCCTACTCGTCTGCTTCCTTAGGGATTCCAGTCTAGTGCCATCCTACCAATGCTGCTTGGTTCTTTTCTGAGAGCATGACCTATCCATGTCCATTTCCGTTTCCTAACTTGGAGGTGGATAGGGGACTCATAAGTGATGCGCCACAGTTCTGCATTTGATATTCTGTTTGGCCAGCATATCCCGCATACAATTCGCAGGCACTTGTTGTTGAAAGCCTGCAGCTGTTGCACAATTTTTCCTGTGGTCAGCCACGTCTCACTACCGTATAGCAGTATGGACTTAACACGTGCTTTGAAGATTCGCAGTTTTGTGCGTCAGTTTAACTGCCCATTTCCCCATATGCGGTATAGTCTCCCAAATGCTGATCGAGCTTTGGCGAGTCGGCTTGAAACGTCTTCATTAACATCACCACTACTGGAGATAATGGTGCCAAGGTATGGTAAGCTGTCGACGAACTCGATTGGGTTCCCTTCTATGGTGATGTTTTCTTGGCTGGTGTGATTGAAGCGCATTGCTTTTGTTTTGGCTGCGTTAATCTTGAGCCCGACTCTGCTGGCTAGTTTCACGAGGTCATCTACTTTGGTCTGGATGTCACATAGTTTATGAGAGGTCAGACAGATGTCGTCCGCGTAGTCCAAGTCTTCAAGGTGTCTGGTGAAGTTCCACGAGATGCCACGCTTGGACTTGTATATCTCTCTCATGAACTCATCGACCACGATGTTGAAGAGTAGAGGCGATAGAGGACAGCCTTGCTTAACGCCGGTGTTCGTTTGGAAAGGTACACTTGTTCTTCCGTTGTGCAGTACCGCCAGGTCGGCCCCATAATACATCGCTTTTATTATTGCTATGATGTTGAGTGGTACTCCTTTCCTTGCAAGTGCTTGCCATATTACCGCTCTGTCTACTGAGTCGAAAGCCTTCTTGAAATCGATGAACAGAAGGTACAGCGGAGCTCGCCATTCCATAGCCTGTTCGGTAATTATGCGTAGTGCATAAATCCTGCGTGCTCATCTCGAGTTGTTAGCGACTTGTCTCGTAATCGTAATGCAGAGCTATTATCGCTGAAGAGTATTCAAACTTTGGCCCTAACAATTTCTATTTCCCTTGTGTTTTATAGAGAGCCAAGGGGAATACCCAAAGGCATGCCATAAAATTTTTACTCTTTTAAATTTTACAAATCATATTTCTTGTTGATTTGGGAATTGGAAAAGCAGCTGATGTAATCGGTTAAGATGTGCTTGGCCAGGTCTGCATCAACGAATGCTTCCAAGTCAGTTGCGGTACCATTTCTTGTCTAGATTTGTGCTCGGGCGGCGCCATTGAAGTAGCGTTGTGTGACATGCAGCGGTGGGTGTTGAACAACAACAAAAGCCCCAGCTAATGCAGCATTTGGCAATGCGCCCAAGAGACCCAAAGACAGACCCGACTAGACCAGAAACACAATATTGATGCACTTTTCTTTTTTTGCAGCAATGGGAAAAACAATAAGAAAAGCGCCGGCAAGTCATTAGGAAAGCGTGGCTGCTGCATTTGCAATATTTAATTCTTCGGAACTTAAGTTTTGCTGTGTTTTTCTAGTCTGTTTTGTTTGTTGAACATTTAGTAGCGCCCTTCCGGCATAGACAATATGGACTGCATCCCTATCAGTGGCTGTGTCTGTTGCTCCGCCATTACAATGTCCTAATGTTTATATTATGTTCAACAATCTTTTGTTTCTACAAAAAAGGCAGCGCACGTCGTCGGCTTTATTCCAAACCCAATTGAATTTTGATGGCTTTTGCCAAAATAGCAACATTTATTGTAGCCAAGGGGATGGAGTTGTTAAGTTAACTGGAGGAGAAGCCTGGCAGCAGCTGACCGTCATGGCGGCGCATAACTATAAATGCGACATATGACAACTTCATCAAATCGGCACGTCTGCACCAAGCAGACACTTCATATAGCTTTTCATATTTCCATAACTCAAGCTGCGGTCCCATAACAATCTATCTATTGACTTTGCCGCATACCGTTTAGTTTTCCACTCGTGGACCCAAGTCGGTCCCAAGTCCGTGATGCTGTCTAGGCTCACAAATCCAAATACGCATAAATTCACGCCACATACTACAACTATATACATATGCGAGACAAATGGGAAGCCTTTTGTCTGTTTGCCAGTCAGCCAGCCAGTCGGTAGTCAGGAGTTCTGGGAGCGCTGTGAGTCTAGTGAATCCTGTGACGCGTCCTCTTGTTGATTGTTGTAATAATGAGCGGAAATCGCACAATCAACGACAAATACATCGACAACAATGCAAGGAATCTATGCGACACGTACTCGCTCCCCTTCGACACCACTTCAGCAACCCCAACCTCCAAGAACTCAGCCCTGGTTGCCCTTTTATTTGCATTTATTTTACAGATTGTTGTTGTTAGCTTCTGTTGTCGTTGCTGTTGTTGTTTTCCCTATGATAGTCGAGAATATTACATATGCCATACTAGGACGTCTGATAGTTCGGTTACTCTGCTTTGGCAAGCGTGAATAGAGAAAGTGACAATTTGCACAGTGGTTGCAGGTGCATTTGAATGAGTGGTCCCTTAGACGCCTTCTACGAAGCTGTATTGGTTTCCCTTGAGGTCCTGCTTGAGGCGTTGAAAGAGATAATAGTCCGACGGAGCCAAGTTTGGAGTATAGGGGGTGTGGCAACGTTTCGTGGAGTTGTTGATGTGCGTCTCAGCGTTTGGTCTCCGTCGTAGCTTTATCGTAGATTTTCTCATTGGATCGCGACAACACTTCTTAACAGATGACCAATGAAATCGACGTGCCTGCTCACCTCTTGCCCGCATGTAATTACCACGCCTAGGTGGTATGCCGTTGCCATATGTTTTCTTAAAAACAACAACAACGATTTTAAGTATTTATCTAGGCTGTTAAAAATAAATTTTGTACATAACTTTTTCTACAATAAAAAAATAGAAGCTACGAAATGTCAAAAAAGTTAGAATTATCTTATCTTATCTTATCTTTGGAAGAAAATTGAAATTTTTACATCATTTTTAAATAAATTTGTTGTTATGTATGCAACAAAAAAGAGGCATTCATACGGGGTCAAATAAAGTGCCTGAATTGTGTGGGTTGGTTATTGTGATGAAACCGCCATTATAACTAGCCCTTATTTAAAAAGTTGTCATAAGATTCGGCATGTGAAAACATAAATAAATAAAAGATGTATTGGAAAATACAGTATAAAAAAACGGAAGGGGAGTTAAGAACTAGACTGTAAGTTGCACCTTGTCATAAAATTTTATTGTCTGTGCTCCTTTGGACTTGGCCAAATTGTCAATGAGGAACATGAGCTTTTTTTAATTATGCCCCTTTCCTGCTAGGTGTTACAAATGCACTTTTTTTTAAATGAACAAATTCTTGACTGCAGTGTACTTATTAGAATTCAAGTTATTAGAACAAAAAATTAAAAATTATTGCATTATTGAATTAACGTTTTTTTAGCATTTGGCATATTTGTGTCCCAGTGTGCCAAAAAAGGCTTAATGGACAGGGTTGCAATGTACATGGACTTGTAATGGGCAAAATATTGTTGTTGTTGATGCAACAACTACATAACCGTCAAGAATGTTTTCGTCGTCCATTGTTGTTTAAAGCAAACATTTATAAGCAACAACGCGCACTCTCTCGCCGGCACACTCACACACACCAACACACTCTCGTACACTCACTACGGAAGTGTGCATGGCTCGCGAGCGAGATGGCATCGATGAAGAGAGAGCAAACATCTGCCGCGTCCAAGCAGTGGCAGAGAGATCTGCTGTGGCTACTAGCGAGCAGCTGCTGCGCGAACTCATTAACTCGAATATTCTCCCCAGCAGAGAGCGGCCAGCTGACAGCGCGGGCTAGCGGCAAGCAGCATCAAGCAGTGGAGGCAGCAGCAGCGACAGCGACAGCGGCAGCAGCCGTTTGGCGTCCCAATGCAGAGGAGGCCACTGTTGATGGTCATGTCAGTGCCTTGGCCGCAGTGTTTGTTACGTTGGCAAAGTGAACGCGCGCTCATTTTTTCCGGTGTGATCTCGGATGCGGGGACGGCAATAGAAGCACGTCTAGCTTTGCAAGCAAACACGAATCGAACAACGACAAAGACTTTGACGCGAAGGAATACACTGTTTATTCAATTATTTTTTTTTTGAGTGTAGTGATTTTTGTTTTGGATTTTTTGTGCTCTGATTCGATACCAATATGTGGCAAGTCCTGCGAAAGTGCAGCACGTGCTGATCGCCATAATGATCTTAAAGAAACGCGGCCTGACGCCAGTTCGCGTAAGCTCCTCTGAACGAAACAATGCGATTTTTAACCGAATCATAAGATTTTCGTTTAATATTTTCGAAAAGACTCGAGTTTTTCAGTTCTACTAAAAACCTGCTCCCCCCTCCCACTCTACCACCTCCTCGTATGACTCGTATGACTCGTTGCTGCTCTGCGTTGGAAAACTGTTTTGTGCACATTATGTAGCCCCAATTTGTTGTTGCTGTCTGTTTTTTTTTTTATGGTGTATTATTTATATGCAGGAGAGTCATTTGGTCTGCCGCTTTTGCTGCTGACGCAGACGTTGACGCCGACGTAGCCATTCTTCTTGTTCATAATTAACCTTACAAAGTAAATAAACGCTATATATGAACTGACTGTGGCCTGGTCATGTGTTTATACGATGTGGTCAAAAGCAACAATAACACACGCTCAACAACAATTTAGCATGAGTTTCGTATTTTGGCCATGCACAAATATCTCAATGTTCAATCAGCCAGAATTTCCCGCTACTTTGGCCACGTTCTCGTACGCATATAGATTCAGATTTGGATTCACATCCACCACGCCCACCCGATTACCAACTAACAAGACTGTATCGCTGATTTCACATCGGCACAGATGTGATTGTAGAAATGTTTCTATGTACAAATCTAAAAAAAATAAAAAATTAACAACAAAAGCTACAAATTCTCGAAGTGTGTATGCTCTTTAGTTTGTAGAATTGTTTATAAAACTTAAATTTTTCCCGATTATATCTACACCACACTATTTTTTTGGCTTATATCTATGTGAGACTTGATTTGAACGATGTTTTTTGTCACATACATGAATTGCTTTGGATTTGATGGAAAAGGATGTATTTCAAGTCCATATAATATAGAATGTGTCGCTTACTAAGTTGGAAAAGTGCATCCTAAAACAAAAAGCCAATACAAATGATTGTTAGTGACTTGATAATACTATTAGACGTATACAGATCAAAAGGGTTTCTAAGTATAGTAACGATGAGCCCAAATGTTCGGCTTTGACCTAAAAATGCACTAAAAATTCGAATTAATGATTTCACGAACAATTCTAATCACAAAGTCTCATACAGATGGCGCCACCAGCAAAAAAATACATTTTCAAATGACTTCTTGACTATTATAGAGCCGCAGTCTAATCTCTTTTTTAAAGCTTCTCAGGGTTTCATTAAGTATACGTTACAAACTGCTCGACAAAAGTAAAATATTCGCAGCAAAAGTGTATATAAACAGAAAAACCAAAAAAATACCTATTTTTTAAATTATTTTTTCGTCTTAGTTTTTTTCATTTTCATTTTATTTTTATATATTTATACAGAGCATTTAGTTGCGCTTTTTACGCCAAAATTTTAGTCGTCATAGTTTTGCTGCTTCTTCCCTGTCTCGTATTGTTGTAGTTGTTGCTTTTCAGTTTCAAATTCAAATTCACACTTACTTTGGATGATAAATTAAGTTCTGGGATTTTTAGTTTCAAAGAGTTGAAAGCCTTTTTACGGTTTGCTCATGTATTTAGTAGCAGTTTAGTTGCTTTACAAAATGCTGCAAAAGCTTATAACTGAAAAACAAAGCATTATGTTTTTGCGGCTTGTTGGAAATAAGTTAATTGTATTAAGTATTTGGAGCGTGATATTTCATAAGTTAAGTTCTCTAAAAGACTATGGGCGAGGTTGAAACAAAGCAGCACCTTATCCAAAAAATGTTCAAGCCTTATGCAGTTGGGGAAAAGTTATTTTTTTATGCAATTATAATAATACCGATTCCCCTGGAAACGTATTTATTTTTTGTTTTACAAGAGGTATTTGCACTTAAAAATATCCAAAGGGCTCAAACATATTTTATAAGCTTGTAATTGTTGACTGAGTCAAAGCATTCCATCGATTCGGGATTGAAACAAATTTATTTTAGGGGCTTCTACTCCAAATATCTATGATCATTACAATATTTGACTTCCGTGGTCCTCAGACCACTAATTACGCTTCTGGAATTCTTTGTGGCAATGTGACTGCAGAAGTTCTTTGAAAAAACACAAAATGCTCAAGACAAGTTAAATATGAAATAATTGTTTACATTGCAAGGAGTTAATTTTGTTTAATTTTTTGTGTTCCAAAAATTAAAAATTGTCATTACAAACAATGTTAATTTTTACAAAATAAATACATTTTTTATTATATGTATACAATTAAACTTTACAAAAATTTATCATAATGCTAAGTCAAAGTTATATTATGACAAAAAAAAAAAAAAAAAATTTTTTTTACATACTCTTTTTTTAACATTATTGCACCAAATCGATTTGATTTACATTTACGCTATATACAGAAGTTATAAAAAGGAGTTCAAAAAATTGCGAATTGTATAAAGAAATTGCATTTATTTGTTAAAAAATATTTTGGTGTAAAAAACAGGCGCGGATGACTTTGGGATATCCTGTACCATTGCACTTAAATCCGATATATTGCTTAAGAACTCCAAAAGATATTTTATTTGCCAAATTTGATTAAGATATTTTCATAAACAAACAAAAAACAGTCGAATTTTGCATATAGTCAACCGATTTTGATCAAATAACTGTACCAAATTGATTGGGAACTCTAAAAAACTTCGGAGTGCCAAATTTGATTACGATATCTTCATAAACAATCGAATTATCCATCCAAAACTTTTGGGGTTTTTCGAGGTCCTCTGAAACACCCCTATGGGAGCTACTATATAATATATCCCCGATATCAAAAAAATATAAAATAAAGCTGTCTCCCCTGACAAAATAATGATCTCAAAATTTGTTTGCTCTAGCTCTTACCATCTCTGAGATCTTGGCGTTCATACAGACAGACAGACAGACAGACAGACAGACAGACAGACAGACGATCAGACGGACATGGGTATATCGACTTCTCTAGTCACCCTGATCATACATTAGGTAATTTGGGGGGTCTTCGATGTCTCCTTCTGTATGTTACCTACATTTTCGGCTTGCACAATCTTAATTTTCGCTTTGACCATAAGGTACAGGGTATAAAAAGAAAAAAACGCGTCTGAATGAATGATTTTTAGGAATTAGGCAGCCCGTTAGACAAAATCATTTCTTTTGGCTAACAATCAGCTATTTAATCTATCAGATTCAAATGCCAAGTCCTTAGCAATTAAAACATTTGGTTTGTACTTTGATCAAAAATTAAAATCAATTTGAGCGTGGAATATTTCAAAACTGTAGAAAATTCTTTTTGTTGTATTTCGAGAGTGCATTTACAAAGCATTGCATTACAATTGCAGAGATAATAAACTTTTATGATTTGGCTTTAAACTGCGTATGATTTCATTTATAACTTAACAGATTGCCGTGAAGACTATTATACATATGTATTTATTAAGTTAAAATTGAATTTCTTGTGAATTTTTTTCATTTCTCATACTTGTCAGCGAGTAGAAAAACCCAATTAGTCATAAATAATTATTACTTTTTCTGCATCTGTTGTTCATATCTTATTCTAGATACAATAATTAACTATTATATTAATAGCTCTACATATGTTTGAATGTTAAATTTAGATAATGATTCTTTGTATTTGGTTGTCGCATTCCGGATCTATTCTTTAATTTACTGGGGCGCGACTTAATTAGGCACGCCAAGAGAAAATAAACAAATCGAGAGAAATGGTAAAAAAGAAAAAAATGTGCCATTGATTTACCTGTCGACAGAGCAGCCTCTACTAAACAACAAAAACTACAACATCAAGATAATGGCCAGTCACAGTCAATTTTATTATCATTGAAAATGCCTGGAATATTTCACAATCTAGCTGCTGATGATCCGAGCAGCCAAGCAACCAAGCAGTCAGGCAGCCAGCCAGCCAGCCAGCCAGCCAGCGCCGAGCATCCGAGCGTTCCAGTCGATTTACCCAAATATTTGTAGAAATGTCAAGTGCAATGCGCCCCGTGCGGCCTTAGCTAGTCATACCTACATATATGCCTATATACGTACTATGAGTATAGGAGATATGCCCCGAACTAAATAAAGCCAACAACTAAACTAAAATCGAACGATTTTATAAACAAAAAAAAAACAACAAGAATTTCTTGCGCAAAACCGAATATGCTTTGTTTTGGCTAGATCTATGAGCAGAAGATGGGGCTATGGGGTCTCTGGTATGGCAGTGGGATAGATATTTGCAGCTTAGAAAGCTTCAATTTTTTGCAGCCTTCGCCTTTGACTTTGCATGATTTTGGGCCATTTGCAGGGGCCACGTGTGCGTATACGCAATTTGTTAGCCATTTGCTGATTTTTTTTACTTTTTTGTGCTTTTCTTTATGATGTTCGACCCATAACAATTTGTTTATAAACATTGCAATTTTAAAATTTACAGTTCATTTGAAACATGTAGACTTTGGAGGTACTCCGAAATTTGCTGCCGCCCCCACCCTAACCCCTCTCAACACGTTATAAGTTTATTAACAAAGCAGCGGCCCCTCCGCCAGTCTCAGGAGCTCTCTCACCCCTCTTCTCTTACCTCATTTAATGCCACATTTTATTTATATGCTGCGCCTCTTTTTATTTGTTTTGTTTTTTTTTATTATTTTTTTTTTTACGAAATTTCAATGGATTGAAATATAAAGCTACCGCTAAAATAAATATTTCTACATAGTGGCTCGAACGAGTCTATCTCTGTATAGAAATTTGTAGCAAATAAAGAGTAAATATTTCCAATTACTTTTCAATAAACAAAAAAATAAGTAGAACTGGAAAACCTGAGGCCATCAATGTGAAAATATTGAACGAACAATTTTGCCGTGAGTAGAAGCACATGAAAAAAAAAAAACTAAAGAGTTGTGATTTGATTTTAAATTTATTTTTCTATTTCTATTGATTTATGGTATATATATTTTTTAAACGATTTATAGTGTTATAGTGTTTTACATAAAGTACTTCAAGGCGATAATACTTGTAGATATGTAGATGATGGGTCGCTGTGTGCTGCGCCAACATCGGGTCCAAGTGTTTAGAACTGCAATAACTAAATAAAAAATAATAAAAGGCAGAAAATTAACTTAAAAATGTTAAGTTCTGTGAATTGGAATTGTATAGCTAAAAACTGTTTCAATCAGCGTTTGAATTGTATCAAAGCAAAAGATACAGATACAGATACGGATACGAATACGTATACGTATACTTTAGAAATCGCGCTGATGATGGGATTGCCGCGCAAGAGAAAGCACGCCAACCTCGACGCATTCGAATCATCCAACGTGCAACAAAAACCACAACAACAACAACAAAAAGCGGGCAAAATAATATACCAGACAATGCATCGATAACCAAAGCTATAAAGTAACCAAAAAAAAAAAATAAATAAATAAATATTCGCCACTGATCCGCAAAAAGAAAAAAGAAAATCTTGAAATCAAAGATTAAAGAACATAATTTTCACTTAAGATCAATAAAAATCATTCAAACGACGATCGACACACATACACACTCACACACACCACACAAAAAAAAACACAAAAAAAAAAAAAAAACAACGTATATAATAATTTTTTTTGCCCGTTTAACAAACCATGTTAGATATATTTCGTGGATTGAAAAACCTTGTAAAGGTCAGTCACGTTAAAACCGATTCGATAGTATTCCGCCTCCACTACTCAATAACTGTGATGATTCTGATGTCATTCTCTCTAATTATAACCACACGCCAATATGTCGGCAATCCAATTGATTGTGTACACACAAAAGATATTCCAGAGGATGTGCTCAACACATATTGTTGGATACAATCAACGTATACGCTGAGGAGTCTATTCTCAAAGAAACAAGGCGTTTCGGTACCATATCCAGGCATTGGCAATTCCGATGGTGATGCTGCTGATAAAAAGCATTATAAATATTATCAGTGGGTGTGTTTTTGTCTATTCTTTCAGGTAAGCGAGAATCTTAGAATCCTATGCGAAAACTAACAAGAAATCCCTAAAACTTGAAGTGGCAAATGGTTGGTCTATTTGTAATAAATTACTAAGCCAATCTATTTATTCAACAATGATTAGTGCAAGGTGGTTAGCCCAGACAACAACCAATATATTTGCTTCCATATATACATAAAATTTAGTATTCTTATCTCAGCCATTATCGTCTACTTTAAGTAATTTTGGATTAGATCGGCTGCTTTCTTGAGTATTAAAAGCTGCTTTCAATAATTTCTTCCAAATCCTCGTCGCATAGGAGCTGCCACTAATAGAGTCCTTTACATATGACAGTGGACAGTGAAAACTTCTTCTTTCTTAACGTTATGTATTTTAATTATTAACCCTCTAGTTATAATTAGACTATCTTAAAAATTAATAGAAACATTTTACAATGCATTATTGTAACATATTTATTTTTATTTATGATAAAATTGAGGAAACTGTTTAACTCTTTCGTACCGAACTTCTTTAGGTAGCAAATAAGTTTTGGCCAAGTATGATTTTTAAAAACTTAGCTATCGGAGCTCGAAAACTATGTAGTTGATATTCTTTATCATGAGGGCTAGGCTTATTGATTCTTTTCCGAAAGATCGACACCTCGCATATGCTTATTATATTCCTGTATTATGTATATTATAGACTGTCAATGTCAAAAAATTTGTTCTCCAAACGTATAAAACGGAAACCGATTTTTTCGGGTATTTGCCAGCATATGCCATCGAACTAAAATATTCAAAACCATTTAAGTGGCTTATCGAGCTTTTTAACATCCTCTACTTCAGAATCATGGAATTCAATTGCATCTGCCTCCAAAACCAATTTCTTTTTTGCACCATACAATTTTTTTGAATGCCTGCAATTTCGGATTTATATCCAGAGCTGAACCAACAAATGTTCCCAGAGGTAACTTTTAGATGTTCTTTGATAAGATTATGTATGAGATGAAACAGGCGCGGAAAGAGCATGGCTTGAACTTTTGGATGCTGAAGGTGTACTTGGGCTAATTAAAGATGATGGGGATGGTAGCGAAACACCACTTTGATTAGAATTTTGAAAAATGTCAAAATCCAGTGTAGTTGCAGACATGACCAGCGAATCATCAATAAACTCGTCCATTCCGCTTAGATCAAAGGAATCTGGCTTACATAATTCAACATCAAAATCGTCTTTCTTATCCCGTTCTTCATCTGTTTAGCCGTCCGTATCAACATCGAAATCCAATGATTCCAATATTTTCTCAAATAAAGCATCAAGATGCGATGACAATTTATGTTTGCGATAACTTTCCATATCTTATCAGAGCATTTTTTACCAACAGGATCGCAAATAAAGTGTCCAGCACACAACGTACTAAACGATTTTATTTTTTGCTTGCTACTTGTCCCAAGACCGCCTCTAGACGGGGTACACGTTGCCTTTGAAAATTCTTAAGCAAAAATCTATAGCGAACGAAACATAATTTTTTATAAGTCTATAAATCACTACTAATATGGAAATAATTCTTTTACTTACCTACGTAAGCAGTTACTATTTTTTATTTTTTTTTTGCTTTTGATTCTCTTCGCAGAATAATTATTTTTGCTGTTTTTCACGAAATCTTAACTTTGACTGTCACTCACAGACAGTGCTAATGCATAGGCCCAAACTAATTTATAGGATTCCCCAAATTTATTAAAATACTAAAATCAAGTATATGTAACGGGGAAACCCCAAAAAAGCGGTCTCGGGTACCAAAGGGTTAAGGAGCAGGTTGAGAGATAGTATACCCTGATATTTCCCTTAACTCTTTGTTAGCACAGCTCTGAACCTCGTATGAATTAATTATTGCTTGTATTTTATTGTCGTATCTTTTACATAAGTTTACACAATAATATTACTTTAGCAACAATATTTATGAAAATAAAACACGATTTACTTTTATTTTTATTACAAGAGTAATTTTCATTTTATGCAAGAAATGTGCCATAGTACGTCACCTGTTAGATGCAAAGGGTATATTAAGTTTGTACAAGCAGGGCAACTAGAGAGGTCGATAGTCGTCGAGGACGAGGTCCGTATGAATACCTAGTAGATCCCAGAGATGGTAGCAACTAAATTTTCAGATTAAATCTAATGCGGTTGCACGACTGTAATCTTTGAGTTCTGTAATGAGACTGACTTTATTGTGACCATTTTCGTATGCATAATATGTATGTGTTAACAATGTATGAGTGTGTACAAATGCATGGTTTCAAGTGTGGTGAATTTAAAAATCCCTTTTTATGTCATGGGAAAAAAGCAAAAGTTTTTTGGATAGTCTAAGCATTATTGCTTTATCGCAATCGGTAAAGAGCTTCTCAATATCGTACGTGCCTGATTCTAGCGTTCTTCATTTTTTTTCTTTTGCTTGTAAAATCCAAAAAGTGCGGAGTCAAAAACTCATTCAAAAGGACTGGCTGATGATCGGATCATCTTTTAATAAGCGGCATCTCTAATGATCTTTCTCTTCAATTTCTAAATAATAATTAGCTCAACCTTCATTGGCTAAATTGCTTAAACTTTGTTGATGGCCTAAAATCCTAGAATTTATTGACATTCTTGACCATATAATTTTCCTATCATAGAACTAAAAATTAATTAACGGATTGGCCCCCGTAAAAACTTTCACACTTTGGCTCACATAATAAAGTTATCGAATCAGCCTTATAGACCGTATTCGGCTTCTACTAGCACATTTTGGTACCCGACTAGACAAGTTGCGGGATCAACGATTCTCGACGCCAGAAGAGGCTTTTGAAGAACTCCCCAGATATCCTTTAAAAACTTCATATTTTGCACTTCAAATTTGTTTATTTGCGACGAATATATTTAAGTCGAGCAGTCGAGCTTGTACACGACTGCTAAATAACAACATTAGAGGGATCAAAAGCTTCATAGTTTCGTGTGCGAACGAACAGGCTCGAAATACCGTTTGGGGATGTCAGAGAGTCAATGTCACCAACAATAAGCTTCTCTAAGAACAAGTTTCCGAATGTAGTACGCCTGATGATGGTAGTTCAATTAGCAACAGACGACTCTCCTAAGAGGGTAGGTCAAACCCTTGTGGCCAGCTTAAGCTTTTAAGAGCGAGAAGTAGAAATTTAATTTGGTCAACATTTACAGCATATTGAGGGTTCCAAACTGGCGATCGATATTCCAGTCTATTCGTAACGTAAGGATCCAGATATCTTTCGACCAGAAGGCGTTTCGCTTTATTGGCCATTCCGACCTGTTTAAAGAGTTCTATCGCAGTTTAACTTGAAACGAATTTACCCAATTTGGAAGATCAGGTAATGCGGACAAAAGTTTAACCTAATGAGCATAAGTCAGGCCAGTAATTTATAAATATATTAAACAAGAGTTGTACGAGGTGACTACCTTGTGGGAACTTATCGGGTTCTAGCATCTAAATATGATGTAATCCAGGGCGCCAAAGTTTTAGGAGAGCCGTGCTTACTTTATTGAAGTAAGTAAATATAACCGTGAGCTTGAAGACCCGTTGAATATCCGTCAATAAAAGCTGCCGAAAATCCAAACAGATTTGTATTTATTGATCTCGCCTTAAGAAACCCATATAAGGCATTTCTGGAATTCTGCGGCCTCCTTCCCTTTTGGCCAACATTTTGCTCTTAAATTCATTGATTTGTTTTTGACTATAATTTTCTTGGCTTTTTGGTCATCTGACAAATCACAGTGGTTTATAGTTATGCGAGGCGTTGAATGAAATTGATGGATTGAGTAATTAAGCTTTTTATGTTTTGTGTGTGCGTGTGTGTGTCTGTGTGTGTGCTTACAATTTGTAAACATATATACACACACAAACGCACATCTCAAAGGCACATAAACACTGATACTCAGGCGTAGTGCCCATTGAGATACATATTAACGCGTCAGATTTTCGCTTTTTTTTTCTATCATTTCTAATACAAATTTCAATTTCCAAATATTTGTGCTACTTTTTCCTAGTTTTTCGTGCCATTTTCTTTTTTTTCAATTTTCGGTTCTTTGTGGCACTACTGTGGTGGTTGTTGGTCTATGAAACAAGCCAGGCGAGCAATTTGAATGCGTCTACAACAACAACAACAAGAAGAAAATGAAAATGCTTAGAAAAAATTAGTTCGTCTTGTTGTTGTTGTTGTAATTTGTATTGTGAATATTTCACTTACGGACACGCACATATACACTAACGCAAGGTCATTTGTGGTGACGTATACGCCGCGTGTGCATAAGAAAAATATAAGAGTTACGAACGTGATTTATGTCAACGATCACAAGGAACCAGTTTTTTAAAAAAAAAAATATATTTTATATCTCATTTTTCTTTAATGATTACTTTGTTGAGGTCCTAAAAGTTAAAGCTAATTTCACAAATGACCATAAAGCTTATCTTTTTGTAAAGAACCGAACATTGGCTGATCCATAAATATATTATGAATCTGTTTTAGAAATAGACTTTCAAGAATTGAATAAAAGAGTTTGTGCCTAAAATAATAAATAACAGTTTATGCTTTCCGTTGAATTCAATCGATTTATCGATCATATATCGATATGCGCCTAGACCTCTTGATCTCCGCAAAAAATTTTGCATCAACATTTTAGCTATGAACATTATTACTATCCCACGACTACTCCTTTTTAAACCCATCCGCAACTACTTGCATACTAATCTTTTAAACTAAATAAACCAGTTAAAAGATAAAGTAAGATATGTAAATAAACGCCTTTAGGAGCAAAAAAAAAATAAAATATCGTGCACATTTCATCATAACGTAATAAGATATTTTTGATACGATTTGTAAGAGAGAGCCATAGTGGCCAGGTTTACTGTACGCATAGAGTAGTATGTGTTTGGGTTTGGAATACAGATGCTCCTTTAAAGTTGATGGAAACCCACATTAGGAGCTTTCCCCTCTTCTAAAATGTATAGCCTTGATTGTGCCATTCTTGCAGCACTTGCACCACTCCTCTTGCGCTAGGTCCCACATACTATATGTTGCGCAAAATGCAGATTATGTTTGTCGAAGAGCAAGTCCTCGTACTTCCATCTATTTTTTTTTTTAATAGATTCAATTTAATAGATACAATTGTGTTTTTTGAAGTTTTTTTATCTTAAACTGCACTGTGTTCTCCGAAAGGCAATAAAAATTACAATTTTTACAATTTATTAGAGGACAAATTCAAGCTACTAGGTAAGAATAATAAGGATACTTTTCAAAGAAGATTTTTTTTAAAGACTGTAAGCTGCCCTAAAAAGGCTTGATAATAACAAAAATATTATTAGATTGTTAATATTATTAACCGTTTCCCTAATATATACCGACAATTTGACTTTTAACATGTCTGCCACGCCACCTTCTGATTTTTTCATGTATTACATAAATCTTTAAAAATCTGACCTTATATGGGAACTTGGCAAATCAGGATTTTGTGTGACCTTCTATTGTACCTCCGTAGAACAATGCAAAATTTTGGGTCAATAATGTATTATTTGAAAACGGGAAAAATGTCCACCTTTGCGGCAAAGAGCCAACAAATTTGCAATGTAGAATAAACTAACCTTTTGTCGAAAAAATTATGAAATGGTGGCCTATATCCGATTTCTAGTGTTTCAATTTATAAATGCCTCAACAAATGCCTTCAAATCTTTATTTATTAGTGTGATCAACATGGCAAAAAAAAAAATCTCATAGGCTTGCCGAATCCAGAATCCATCAATGCAACGGAATGATTCAGTACCTGTATGATTCAATGGTGGTTCATTTTGATTTATTGACCATTTCCCGACAGCTCTCAGCATACTACACACGTTTACATAATTCCATTACAGAAATACTAAATCCATTTGATGGTTACAGGGTATTTAAAAAGAAGTGGCGCCGTGGGGCTAAGCAAATTGGGCCACAAGTGTCATATGGAGACCAGCTACCTGTCAAAGGTAATTGCTGACTGCGCTTAAAAAGATTGATTCTGTCATGGATCGCATTAGGCGGCGAGCAGAGTTGCCGGTGTCGTCGGTGTCCGCGTCCGCGTCCGCGTCTTCGTGGCCATTGCCGTCGACGTCATCGGCGTCATCATAATTTGTGACGTCACATTTGCTGGCACAAGCAAGAGCATCTCGAGCAGATTACACAATAATATATCTTCCCGCTAACAATGTACAAATATTAAATGTATATTTTTATCACACTTTTGTGTACGTTCCGTAAACGAGAACGTGGACATGGACGCAGCCGCAGACGCAGACGCTGACGCTGGCGCTGACGCAGAAGCTGACATCGCAGTCGCAGTCGGCTTTGGCTTTGTATTTGTCTTTTAGGAAAAGGGCAGAGTATTGTGGGGTTTGGTTTTGCGCTCGTTTCTCGGTTAGTGTCACAAAACGATTATAGATGTCGCCGTCATAGTCACCCAAATACCTATAAATAAATGTATTATGGTATTCTCCCTTCTTAATGAGGCGTAGACGCTTCTTAAATTTACACTCTGTAGCGCTTTTAATTTGTAAATTTATTAATAAAGAGCATACAATAAAAAAAAAACAGAACTAGACATCAAGCTTGCTAAGATAACACGCTATATACAATACATAGTTTATCCCACACATTCTAAGGCACATTAACTAAAGGCCGGGCCGTAAATATTATAAGATACAAAAAAAAAAACAGAAATAAAATAAACGATAACATGGACAAATCCATAAAAATCCAAAGCCAAAATCTACACCTGGCCCAATTACCAAGATTTCCGTAGTACGAACCAACAATATCAGGATAGACAGGCTATGACAGCACACACACGGACATATATGTTATATACTGACCGTCGGGCATCTGTTTGTTGGCCGGAATGCTAATGGCCAGGCCATTAAGCTGGGGGCCAGCGCACAATGCAGCTATAAAAATTAAAAGCAAACCAACCCAGCCAAAACGGCTGCAACTTCGTTGGGGCCATCAATCCAACGGCGACCAAGCGATCGAACGTATCGATCAACAATTTAAACTGAGGCCCCACAGATATGTCAAAAATCGGCATATTCCTATTCCCCCTATGCTTTGGCTCCGGCTCTGGCTCTGGCTCATTTAATTTTTTGTTTTTTTTTTTTTCACTTGTATATTTATTGAAATAGCGCAGACAAACATAAAAGTAAAATAATAATTCTGGCCGAATGCCAAAGCATTTCTGAAACAAAAAGTCCGCCTGACTGGCTGGATAGGAGTGGTACTAGTACTGAGACTGCGATTGCGATTGCGACCGGGACGGACTGGTGGTCCGTCATCTTGCATGGACATTTGTTTATATTTGACTTTTGTGCGTGAGTATTTTTGGATAGGGAACCGCAGCTGCAGCAACCGAAAAAACGAGAACTTGGCCACATTGTCAATTGATGGCGTCCCTGTGTCATCGTCATTGGCATCGGCGTCGGCGTCTGTTTTGGCTTTTGCATCCGCATGTTCCCTGAAATGAAGTTTATCTTACTTCAGTTCGACTCAACTCAATACCATAAACATTCGTAGAACATCGGACACATTTTGGCCATTCAAGCAGAATATGAACTAAAACATATAAATCAGTCAAGGTGTCGTCCGACAGTGGAATACTCTGCACACGCCCCCCTCCCCCCCCCCCCCCACACACAAAAAAAAGAGCCTATTTACGAAAAATTTTGCACCAAATTTCTTGACTCCACTCCAAGGTTATTAATGAGACCATTTTTTTTTTGTTTTCTTTTGACGTTTTTATTCGATCTTAAACATTTTTGCAGCTTCCTGAGCCTAGTTCTTTCGAGTTCTAGTTGAGATCCGAGTTTGATATAAAAGAACTATGGTCTGGCACACCTCGTTCTGCCACAAATCTATAATACCCATGCCCCAAATAGTACAGTGTACAAAAAGATGCAACCATTTCACTTTTTGTGGCACGCACTTTTGACTTGACACCCCTTTCATCTCGAACGAACAGTGGGCTAAGTTACCGTTATACTTAAATTATAAAATTACTGTAACTCTTTTTCTCACAAAATTCATAACAAGCTCAATTTGTTTTTATTCCGAATTAATTGGATGTACTTTCTCAATTATAGGAATTATCGATTTTTGTACCCTGTAGCTATAAGTTCAAAGGGTATACTAGATTTGGGCAATGTATGTAACGAACAGAAGGAGGTGTGGCAGACCCCAAGTCGCTTATACCAAAATGATTATTATAACCTAAGGTAGCGATTGAGCCATGTCCGTCTGTCCGTCCGTCTGTATGAACACCTAGATTTCGGGAACTATAAGAGCTAAAGACACCAAACGTTAACACCTGATGCGCATATTTATTTCCTCAGAAGATTAATGATGTCAACATCTTCCCCCGTTGCCCCGTAGTAGAGTTTCTCGTTTCTAGCTACACCGTTTAGTATTTTGATCTGAATTTTTACAGAGCGTTACGTCGTGGTTAAATGCATCTGTGTGTCAAAAATAAACAAATTCGGACAAATACAACAAAAGTTATGGTCAACAACGTATTGATTTGCCTATAAACTGCATGAATATTTATTTCTACGCAATAATGGTAAAAGTGATCTGGAATCACCAACTTTGGTAAGATTATTCATGTGACCCTAATGAAAAAACCCACATCCAAATTTTAACGATGCGAGCCCGCCGCCAACGACTAACCGTTGTGTCTCCCACACCCTTCAACATATGCACTTGGAACTCATCCCATTTACTTTAAACAACAAAAAATCGGTTGAAATTTAAGGAACCTAAGGAATAAATATCGTAGGAAAGCTCTTAGTAGGAATACGCAGGAGAAAAAGGGCACATGGTATCAGCACATTTTTATTTATAACTTTTTTCTCGACGTGATAATTCATATTTTGGAGACCGAGAATATACTATATTTCGATCCAATTTGCCATAATGCTTACATACTCAAAAAAACAATTGTATGCCGAGTTTTTGGTCATGATATCTTCATTCACAATCGAATTATAGGAGCTATATGATATAATCTAACGTTTTTTATCAAATTTGATATAGCGCTTGGCAAGTCAAAAAAATTTTGGATCTCCATTTTGATATCGTCTTAAACAAAAGTAGGTACTCTCTAATACTCCTTCATAATATAGAACCTATAACGAGAAAAAAAAATATTCTTGCTACTGATGGATCTAATGCTCAAGAGCTAGAGCACCTTACAATGTCGGAGATCTAGGCGTTCATACGAACGGAAATTTTCTACATTCTAGCAAACCACTTATAACTATTGTATAATATAGGGTGGGCCATCTGTTGGTTTGTTTGTTAATTGCATTTTATTCGTATATTTTCCAACAAAATTGGGCCAATGTATGTTATATACCAAATGCAAGTTTGAAGCTACTCATTTATGTAAGAAAAATAATATCACCCAAATGGCCGCCGCGACATTTTCGATGACTTTTTTGATAATGATCCACAAAGTGGTCCTAGCAAGGCCTAATTCTATCGAACGATGTCGCATCGTTGTTCCCGGCGACTCGTCGACACTGGCCTCAACTATGTCGAAGAGCATCCACTTTGGACGGGTATTTTCCGAATTAAGAGTGTTTAACAATTAAACCAACAGATCGCCCACCCTATACTATCGAAACTGACTTTACTTGAACTCACGATCTCGATATGAAAATTGAATGACCAAGCACTGTGCCAATATTGGGCCACTGCGGTCCCACTGTGCAGCACCAAAACACTGCGCTCGGATGCATTGCAATTGTGGTGCACGCTTCTGCAGTTGCAATCTTGATTTCCTTGCTTCTTTTACATAAGTACTATACATATACATATACACGCATATATGCATTTTTGGGGAAATGTAATGTTCTTTAGTAATTTGAATGCATGCCAAATGGCTCTCCACACATATGTATGTTATATACATAAGTATGGATGAATGCACACGATTTGGTTATGATGACGCGGAGTGCGCCGACGACAACGATCTCTATGACGCTGCATTCAGCCTCTGGCTGGCCAGTCTTTGGCCAGACTGCCACCCACTCATGGAAAATGTTGTTGTTGCAGTTGTGTTTTTTTTTTTTTTTTTTTTTTTTTTTTTGTTAGTTTTTGTTGTTGGGCCTGTCGTCGGGCCGATGCAATTTAAAGTTGGGTGTTTGGAAAAATTAAAAGAAATGCACTAAATGTAAATAGGGATCGTGTCCAAAATCAAGCAAATGGGCATGTCGAAGCATCTTCATCTGTTGGTCTTTCACCCAGCAGCACAAACATGCCCAAAAGCAAGTCTAAATGCTTCATTGGACTTCCGGCAAGGTGTGGCAGCCAGCTGGCAGCAATATACACTGATTGCATCTAATTTTGTACAATTTGCCACAGTTTGCCCCTTCAAATTTGGTCTGTTTCTTGATGGCCGACATTTAAGGAAACACAATGTGGCACACATGTTGCACCCTAAAATGATGCACATTGCAAAGGCGGAAGTGTGCTCTGCGAGTTCGTCTTTTGGCATGGTGACGTTCTTTACGAAATATGTACAAGCATATTTCTTCACCTTGGCCAATTACAAATTTTTGAAGCAATAAAAAGAACACGAAATTACGTATACGCACAGTTCTATTCTTGTGCAAGCTTAAGCTTTTGGCCACTTAAAATATGATATTCATGTTGGGAAAACAAAATTTTGACAGTTGCTCATAAACAAACTGAACTCTCACCTCACATCACATGAATTTGTGCGATATGAAAAGCCATGCGATATTTACTTATTATTTTATACATTTTCCGCTGTTTTCCGATTTCACAACTCAATTGTGCAAAAGAAAAGACATGACAAAGCCTTTGCTAAGCCTCTCCACACCTACGTTGTCTAACTGCAGGATTACCTGTGATGGCGTGTATGTATCTATGTGAGTATCTATGTGAGTGTATGTGTGTGTGTTGTGCAACCGCAAAACCACAATAAGCAGCCAAAAAAAAAAAAAAAAACACACCAAAACACATTTGGCAGAATCCTACAAATTTACGATAGAAGTTATTATTAATTTGTCATCGAGGCACAGCATAAATTTTAAAACTAAACAAAATAAAAGCCACATTATATAAACAGCTGGAAAAATAAATGCTCCCGCAAAACACCGAAGTTGATATACCCTAGTTAAATAAAAAAGAAAAAAACTAACAAATATCTTGTAGTCTTCAATAAAATATACAGCCCTCCACCCAACAATTGAGTGTTCCATGAGCCAGTGATTAAAAGGCTGCCAAAAACATTTATAAGATCTTAATATAAAATTTTATGATTTAATGCCTGCAAAAACATTTATGATCTTTTCGAGAAAATTAAGTTTAATAAACGATCAGCTGATTTAAATTTGATTTATGCATTTCGCCAATAAATAATTTAATAAAAAATTATTATGTATAAACAAACGTTAATTTTAAATTTTAGAACTAAGTTTTTCACGTTTGTGAATTACAATTTAATAAAGTTTACCAATGTACAAAGCTTGTTTGAGTAACCTGAGAATTGATTAATATAAGAGTTAAAATCGATAAATTATGGCCTTAAAATACAAAAAAGGAAAATTAGGAATCTCAGTGGCCTGTAGAGTGTACTGCAGAGTGTAGAGCGTAGAAGGCTTCATTTTATTATCCACTTAATCAATATTGAAAATATGTTCCAAACTTACTCCGCCCCTAAAAACGAAGGAGAGGGATCTTCTTCAAAAAATTCTATTCGGATGTTAGTGGACAAATATAATAGTTTATATGTAAATACTAAGTTTTTTTGAATACTTTCTGTAAAGTCCATAATAATCTCAGGAAACCCGTCTATTTTTAGCTAAAGACTTACATACAGTCTAGGATCAACATGGGCGTAGCAGAGGAAAGCCTTCCATGATACCAATACGACGTAGACCATCGGACGTCTACGTGGTGGCTGCCACGAGCCGTTTAGCAGTGTAAAAATTGCATTAGCTGTTCCGGGGCGGGAGCTTGTAGAGGACGACCATCGGCTTTAGGGATTGATTAAATGTGGCCACAGTGAAGACGATCCTGGACTCTTTCTTACCTGTGATTGTTGATGAGTAAGGGACTTCGTTTGGCAGCATCTAAAGTGTTATTACCGTTTTGGCCATTTGGGAGGCTCTGACTGGGCACAGGGATGCCACGTCGCCCTAAAAAAAATATCGATATTTGCTATGGCTACAACAAAATACAAAGATTTTTATTACTTAAACTGAATATAAACGGGCTATAACAGGTGCTACATATTTATAGCCAGTTCTTTGACTCGCGGGTATTATCAGAAGGTTTCTCTTCAGGCACGTCAGATGCGGATCCATTCTGCTCTTTTCCAGGTGCTTCTGTATCCGGCATCGCTGGAAATCATGTTCTTTATATTCTTCGAAAATCGAAATCCTGCAAGTGCATTGCAAGGCTTGGAGACTACAAGCCATTTCTTCTTGGGCACGGAAATCGGAAACTTTACAATTGTTTCTAATCCCGCGAGCCCAAATCAAGGGATTAATCTTCAAAGAGTTCAGCAATTCACAGTTCAGTATATTGAGCTGCATCTTGATTTGTGAATGTAGATAATGCTTCTTTTGGTTTGATGAAAAAGAAAATAAATAAAAATATTTTTTTTTTTTTTAAATATTTCCTAAATTTGTACCATCCTCCAGACCTTAAGGGTCAAGGTTATACTACGGGGTACAGCGATTGAGCTATGTCCGCACTTTTGGTGAAGTTTGCTATATTTTGACGAAATTTTCTCCGCCTTTGTTAGTATTTTGACTCAATCTATTACAGAGCTGTGCATCCTTTGTCTATATATAAACTGCATTCACATTGAATTAGTCATCAAAATCACTATAATCTCAACATGTTACCCTCTTTCTAAACATTTATTCATTTTGACCTTATGATGAACATCGATATTTCTTTTTATAATTCATTTCTTTTTATTAATTTTAACCGTACAAAAACTGAATGAAATATAGGGCTTTTAAAAAAGATAGATCCTCCTATGCGGCTGATAGGGTTTGCCAAAGAGTTTCTCTTTAGGCACGTCAGAATTGTTACATTCTTTGCAAATCGAATTCCAAGATCCTGAAAGCAACAGGTCAAGTCTGCTTTGCCATAGTTATTGTTCTTCTGTTCTGTTCTTTTCTTTTCTTCTTCTTATAGTTAATAACTTAACTTGAGAATAAAATGTATTCGTAATATATTGAATATTTGTTTTAAAAATGTATTGGGTTATAGATCTGCAAGACAAATAATGTAGTTTAACGCCAATAATAAGATGACGTGGCATTTGGCTGCCTTAAGAGAGTTATTGATCCGAGCTTACTTGAATTTTTTCCCTTTGACATTAAGAGCACTAGACAGAAAACACATTGCTTAAACACCCCGCTAGAGCCATCACCACAATGCTTTGCTTTAATTTTATAATACATTTTTACATTTATCATATTAATAAATTAGTATGTTATACCATCTCATTTGTGTAACACCGAAAAAAAAAAATATATAAAAATGCAATATTTATACCCTGTACCCCCATAGAGCCAAGAATATACAAGGTTTGTACAATGTACCTATGTAACAGACGTGGCAGACCATAAGTCCTTTATACCAAAATACTTATGATAACTTCGAAATTTGTGGAATCAAGTCGATATCTTAAGAATATCGCGCTTTTTTACCATACTATTATTTATATATTGGCTCAAAACTTGGCAATAATATGCATCCTTAGGGCAAAAATGATCTACTATTGTAGTCAGGGGTCAGGGTCGGGCGTAAATGACAATTTTTTTAGTGCAAATTGTTGCTCAATACTTTGCCCTTTGACCATTTTGCCAGACAAAATCAACAGCTTCGATATTTTAAAAAAGATATACAAAAATTAGTTGTAAACAGTGCAAAACCCGCTCTATCCCCAAAATTGAGATAGTCTTTAAATTCTTGTTTAAGGGCGAATATTAAAAATCAGGCATCGTAACGACTATAATTTATTGAATAAAAAAAGGCTTAGGTTAATGTTGGGCGCGGACGACCTCCATAAGTCTTATTTCGATGCATGCGAATAACTATGTAGAATGTGTGTGTAGTACACACTGTGTACTCGTTTGTGCCAAAGTTTTACTGGGTACGAAAAAATATCCTAATAGTAAAAAAAATGTCTGCAAAAGTAAGTAAATTCTTAGAATTTCTAAATTTCATTGGTCTGTCCGCTTTCCTTGCCTGAGGATCCGTATCTTCCGATCTTGCAAATCACACTAACACTTAATGTTCGCTACAGTGGTTTGCCCCATGTTCGTGCTAATTTTTTTCTGCCTTAACCAATTTTTGGCTGATATTAACTGGTCCTATTTGTTGTCTACTGAAAACTTTGAGCTATCCCTTAATAATTTCTGTCGGATATTATACGCCGCTTTAGATCTCTTTGTTGAGTCTGTCTAATTAAAAAAGACTTACGTTTTTTATAGGAAGAACCTATAAAAAATTTAAGCAAAGTGGTTCTACGGTCGACTTCTATAAGTTTTCTATCATACGCAGCAAGTTTATTCTTCTTAATAGAATATGCTATAATAACACTAGTTTACAGCAAAATGTATCTTCAATATGCTGTACTCATTTCCGTAGTAAAATAGCATGCTAAAACCGAAAATGCAGTCCAAAAATTTTTTCATGGAACGGATTTCGAGATATTTCAAAAAAACATTTTTCGAAATTGACAAACGTGTCTTTACTTAAAAGCAAATATCTCTTGTTGTACTAAACTGCAGATAATTGAGTTACACATCGATTATGCTAAGTCTTCCATTTTCCTGCATCGCAATAATTTAAAAATGCATGATCTTGTAACAACTCTGAAATCGCGGACTTGTTTGCGAACTTTTTTTAAACAACCTGCTTTGTCAACCATAACAGCATAAACCTTATTTATCCTTTTAATGTTCCTAACTCAAACCTTTTTGCTTATCCACCGATCTTAGAATCCGACGTTTTATAATCTCTTATGTCCATAAAATCTTCCTTCTCTCCTGGCCCCAATGATATTCCTAATTGTGTTCTAAAACTTTGTGCCAGCTCCCTTTTCATACCATTATCCGTTCTTTTCCGCACTTCTTTAAAATTTTCGTATCTTCCAGCCATCTGAAATGAATCCTTCACTATCTCTATTCATAAAAAAGGTTCCAAAGGTATTGCCAAGCTTACATCAATTCCAAAATTTTTTGAAAGGATTTTCACTTCACAATTGCAACACCGCTGTCGTTCTTTAATATCTGACTCCCAACACGGCTTTGTAAAGCGTCGGTCTACTTTTACTAACTTTTTAGAACTTTCTTCTCTTACTAACAATGGTTTTATTAACAAAATGCACACTGATGTGATTTATACTGACTTCAGTAAGACATTTGACTCAGTAAACCATAGAACAGTCGCGTTTAGGGTTTCCGCCTTGTCTTTTAAAGTGAATATCATCCCATTTATCCAATCGTGTGCACGTCAGGGTTACCCCAAGGCAGCCATCTAGGGCTTCTACTTTTTATCTTATTCATAAATGATCTTCCACAAGTTATCCGGTCTTCTCGCATTCTTATGTATGCGGAGGATGTAAAACTTTGTTTGTCCTACTCCTACAATGATAATGATAAGCATTCACTTCTTCAGCATGATTTCGATAGCATGCAATATTGGTGTAATGTCAACCAACTCTTTCTAAACAAGGAATTTTATCGTTCTGTTCCTCATTTGGCTACTTACTTTTTAGACTCCTCTACCATGGAACGTAACCTAAGTGTAAGGTCCGTAAGACCTTGGTATAGTGTTTGACCATAAACTTAAATTTAACAATTATATTTGCAATATTGTAAATAAAGCTAGAGCGGTCTAAAGAGTTTAACGACCCTTACACAACCAAACTTTTTTGTGTATCTCTCGTCCTTTATCAGGACAGGATTGGGTCAATTCAAAAGCAATTCCTCTTCTTCGCACTTCGCGGCTTAAATTGGCATCCACTTATCCGACTGCCTCCATATTCTGATAGACTTCGCCTTATAAAGCTGCCCTCCTTAAATAACCGTAGAACATGCCACGGTGTACTCTTCTTGCATAAGCTATTACTCGGCCTTATTGACTCTACTGAACTTCTTAATAAAGTTACTTTTGTTGTACCTACCAGAGTTACACGTAATTATCGCCCCATAGCCTTGCAACTTTGTAGATCAAATTTTGCTCTGAATGATCCTTTCCGTATCGTATGCTCTAATTATAATAGCCTTTTTAATTTCCTCTCTATTGAATGGTCTATTCCTTCTATCACGTGTTCTACCCTAAATCATCTTGACTTGCCTCTTCGAGCATCCTTGACCAATCCTGTACTATGTGAGTCGGTGCAGATCGTTAAAAACTTTACCCACCGGGCTAGTTTATATCTGTCTTTTTTTGTCGTTCGATTTTTCACCATTTCATTTAATTTTTTTTTCTTATAATTTAAGGTCAACTGTACTTAAAAATAAAAATAAATAAATAAATAAAGATGTCTAAAAAACAATAATTTTGTTTGAGTTACATGATGAGCCTTAATTTAATGTACCCATTTATAAGTAAGAACAAAATAATAACAAAATATACCAAAAACCAGCATAAAATATAAAAACAAGAAGAATTCGTGACAACTGTTGCCATAATAATATAGAACTTAATGCACACCATACTACATCCATGATATGTCCATCTGCTGTATATATACATATACATATGTATACATAAATTTTGATATGATAATGCTAGTGTCTGTTCCCCTAATAGCTCATGGCTAATTGTTTTAATGACATGAGCCAAATAACAGTCTTGGCTATTCATAGTGGCATCGAGTGGTCCAAAACATTTTGGCATAAGTTAAAAATTAGCAAAACAATCATGTATTACCATAAAGCTTATGTCGCGCCGATCTTGTCAGCCAAATTGACAGACACCAGACGATGCACAATAGTCAAGAGTCCAAGTCAAGTGAACCAATTTAACGATATAACGATTCACTGAATCAAACCGAATCGACTCTGAGTGGGTTGATTTTTGATTTTTGGTTTGGAAAGAGTCAAAGCACCCATGACAAGGCTATCGCGTCTTTTGTAAAGCGATCTTAAGTAACTAATGCCTTTGGCATTGTTAACTGGACTTACACTGTCTCAGTTTATGGTCCAGAAACAGGTGGCATATGTCACTTGCTCATTAACACGCAACAATTTACTATAAGTATCTGACAGTCTGCTGACTATGTGCTGCGGCTGGTTGCTTTACTTTTATGACAATTTCCATGAAAATACGCCCACGTTTCGGCCGTTCCGACACCTTTACATGATTTTAATCATCTTAATGTTCTTTATCATCTCTCTTTGCAGGCAATATTATTTTATACACCAAGATGGCTGTGGAAATCTTGGGAGGGTGGCAAGATTCATGCACTCATCATGGACTTAGACATAGGCATTTGTTCCGAAGCCGAGAAAAAACAAAAAAAGAAATTACTTTTAGATTATTTGTGGGAAAATTTAAGGTAAGTTGAGAAATGCTTAACAACAGCGAGACAACACCGATAAGCGATAAATAAATTCTTAAGTTATTGATCAACACTCAAAGCAAACTAACAAGCTGACGTTACTAAACAAACTAAATCATATCTTGGTGCTTGCAGATATCACAATTGGTGGGCGTACAGATATTACGTGTGTGAGCTGCTCGCCCTAATAAATGTGATAGGTAAGTAAATAAATTTTAAGTCTATGGTTGTAGGCATATCTTTAATTGTGCTTGCCATTTATTTGCAATAAACAAATTGCAAAAACCAATTAAAGCAACAACAAATAGAACAAATACAACTGCCGCATTATTCATCAGCACTTTTCCAATGAAAATCAATGACGAATGATTTTTTCTATTAACCATATACTGACGACGCGTCGACCGCATTAAAATAATCAAATTGGCTACCGGGCATTTGCATTGTTACTCCTCTCACACAGCGTCTCTGTGTTCTTCTCTGCTCTTTCGCCTTCGCTTTTAACTTCCTCTACTATAGTAGCCCCTTTCTCACACTTTCTTCCTATTACTCTGTCTGGCATTGCGGCAGCGTTGCCAGCTTTCATTTAATTTATGAGCAACAAGCGTACGCTCTCCCCACACACATACACTTGTACAAATAATCACGCACACACACACATACAAGCAATTAGTAGTAAATACGCGATCCGAAAAAACTGACAAAATAATGAACTGTCAGAATACATGAGAAATAAACATTAATAACATATACATGCATACATACCAACAACATACACATGTTTAGGCCAAACAACAAAATGGCCACGCCGCCAGAAGAACCATGCCGGGCCTCCTGTGGCCAAAGACCCTCTAATGGAGGCGTTGAAAAATGTAATGCCTACTATGCCTAATTAGCTAGTAGTTCAATAAATCAACTACATCGATGTGGATCAATATGGTTGGATTGGAAATCAGCTTGACCAAGCAGAGATGAATATGTACATATACATATAATTTTCGCGACTTCAGTTTTATCAATTCCCTTTAGAGTTAATACTTCTAGGACTTCTAGACTTGTGTGTAGCCGCCAGCCGCCGGGTTCAGTATAACTTTCATCTGCTAAAAAGAGCTAGTCATATGCTCAGTATTTTACAATCTGCAGGCGCAGGGTTGCAAGCCGGGCACAAAATTAACTAAATGTTTTTTCTAAGTATAGACCGAAGAACGAACCTAACATCCCGGAAGTAAATAATTATTTTGATTTTAATCTGCAAGAGATTCAAAGATTCAAAGTCGCTGAATGTACACGTGGCACAAACGAAAAATTCAATTTTTACTTAAACTCTAATGCAAATTTATAATTAAAAAAATTAGAAACAAATCGTATGCATATAGTAATAATAATAATAAAAATATAAAAAGATCATATATTGAAGCTTTAATCTTTAGTGTTACGACGCGACGTAGGTTGAAAATTGAAAATAAATTTTGAAATGTTAGAAAAAATGTGAAAACGTCACATGGATTCTAAAACGATAACATTAGTTCGTTTTGAGAGATCATATTTATATAATATATGTATGCATAATACAATAAACTATTGATAATTTTTCTTCTTTTAATACTATCGTTTGGTGTACCACAGAAAACTCTGGACGAGGCGAAACCCAATATGTGTGATAATGTATGAAAATATGCAGGTTTTTGCTTAGTCTCCACACAGCTTTGGTCAGCTGGTTTTCTAGATCTATACAACGTGAACTAGAATCGTCTAGAGTTTTCTGGTACACCTCCCGCTAGTATATTAAAAAATTATCTTTTGCTTTATAATAATTTATTTATTCCCCAAAATGCTTGTTTTTTGTGTAGTCCTGAGACTATTTTGCATAGAAACAAATGTTACTTCGCTCTATGGGTTGGTGTAGATGTTAATAATTGAACTGATGTGGTTTTACTATGTGGTTGGTTGTCCGTTCCCCGTAGCATCAGCCTACCTTAACTTTTGATGAAATGGCGACATAGTAAACTGGGCGTGTACTTAAAAATATGGGCGGACTTTTCAATTGACTAAAAAAAAACTGACGGCTCAGGCGATGTACCTAATACAACCTCCTTACAATGGATGACCATTACAATTCTTATTATCTTCTTAGATGGCCATCAGCTATTAGGTCCTTTTGTCCGATTTGACGATTAAACGATCGCAAGGCCTACTACAAGGCACAGCTAGTACCCTTACGGGAAACCGCGAATAAGATTTTCTCGAAATATCTCATGTATACATATATAAGATCTGTAAACTTGCAACTGGGTTAAGATAGAATAGTCTTAAGACTACACAAAAGGTATTAACATTTTTGAATTAACTTTTTTATATCATATATATATATTATTTTTAGTCCTATTAACAAAGAGTTTTCTAATATTAGCCAGCTTGCCAAAATGTATAAAATTTGTCAAAGAAAAATTCGCAAGACATAAAAACACCTTGATCAAAGAGTGTCTTAATTTTCAGAGCTGTCAAAAGTTTAGATTTGTTTAAACGATGCCTTACCAGTTAGCGTCTATGTATATATGTACCTACCTAAGTCGATATACAAAGAACTTTGTAGTTCTGCTAACTTTCATTCATCATTCATCAAATGTTTCATATCAATTGGCGATTCCTTCAAATTTAGTGAGATATATACATATGTATATGTTTTTGTATGTTTGTTTTCACCATTTTGAGTGTCTACTCTACTGTGCATATAAATCATGTTCATTCACTTCCGTTTCTTCATACAGCAATGTATCCATCAATTTATACATTTCAACTTTTGATAAACACTGAAATTTAAAAATCAAAGAAAACAAGGAAATGCGAAAAAATGAAAATTTTTTCAACCATTTACAGGTCAAATGTTTCTTATGAATCGATTTTTCGATGGCGAATTTTTGAGGTTTGGCTTGGATGTAATAGATTATATGGAGACCGATCAGGAAGATCGCATGGATCCTATGATTTACATATTTCCCAGAATGACCAAATGTACATTTTTTAAATATGGTTCAAGTGGGGAGGTGTGTATACCCATAATGTTCTTTTATCGTTAAATTTTGCGCATTTATTAATAATCATTATTTTTATATTGTGTTTCTCTTGTGACAGGTGGAAAAACATGACGCCATATGCATTTTACCATTAAATGTTGTTAATGAGAAAATTTACATTTTCCTTTGGTTTTGGTTTATATTATTAACGTTTCTCACATTATTAACGCTAATATACAGGGTGGTTATTATATTCTCACCTCGTATGAGGGTCTACTTATTTCGTATGCGATTTAGGTAAGTTCCCAGCATATACATATGTAGTAGTAAGTCTACTATAATAATCTAAATCTCGAATTAGTTTTAATGGTTGGTATTGCATTGCTTTTACAGGTTAGTGCGTCGTGACGCTATTGAAATAATCGTTCGTCGTTCAAAGATGGGCGATTGGTTTTTGTTGTATTTATTAGGTGAAAACATAGATACAGTTATATTTCGTGATGTTGTACAGGATTTAGCAAATCGTTTAGGACATAACCAACACCACAGGGTGCCTGGATTGAAAGGTGAAATACAGGATGCATGATATTGGGAGTATTAGAAATAATACAAAATGCAATTTGTCGTCTCCATTTAAACAACAACAACAAGTACAACAGCAACAACAACAACCATATTAACTGCAGCAGCCGCATACAGCTTCATAATAAAAAAACTGTTATAAAAAACGTATCTTACAAATACAACCAAAAAAAAGTATCGTCAATGCTAACACATCGTAGTCATATTTCAGTCACAAATAAAGCCATCAAATTTGAAAGAAAGTAAGAGTCAAAAACAATAACAACATCAACAACAGCAACAACAGCAACAACTATAAATAAAATATACATATAACAACAGATCGATAACTTTAAAGCTCAGCAATCGATTAATATTCAAAGTAAAAAACAGCAAACACAACAAATGTAAGCGGACTAAGCTAAATCAAAAGAGAAAGCTAAAAGAACAAAGAAGAAACGAATAAAATCGAAGAAAAAACATCAACAACAACAACAAAGATTAAAGCAGAAGAACAACAATCAGAGCAGAAGCAGCAGGATTAGGAGCAGCAGCAGTGCAACAATGACGTCGACGCCTCGAGGGTTGATGACGCCACCAGCGACTGCAGCTGGATGCGCACACAGATGCACGTAGCGACTGCGTTTGTGTGTGTGTCACATAGATTAAAACCTAGTTAAAAGTCAAATAGTAGTTGCATAAGGACAAGAACAAAGTGTGAAAACGAAAAGAAAACTGAATACTAAAAACAAAGTAAACAAAGCTGCAAAAAGTGTTTGAAGAAAAGCTAGTTTGCAAAATTGGTCAACTCTCTTTCTAACTCACTTAGACACACACACACACACACACACACACACGAAAAACTCGCGCTCACAAATTAAAAGTCATAAGCTTAGTATGTACTTTAATTTCGCTTAGAGCAGCAGCACCTACATACACACACACACACACACAAACAAACTCACCCATACACACAAATGGCGCGCCAGCAGTGAGCAAAAGTTTAGCTCGATCGCAGAGCTTTTGTACTCTCTGAGCGCGTAGGCATACAACATTTCATGACACTCATACGCTCCTTAGACGCCGTTAGCCAGCAGCAGCACATAATCACTTTCTTTCACACAGTTACACACACTCACACACACACACACACACACACACACACACACAAACTCTCACAGCCCCGCACTTTGCTTGTCATGCAGCTAAATACCAAACAGCAACAAAGTTGAGACGACACCCGCGAAAAATTGCAATTTCTGTATTAAACAACACCAACCAAATGCAACAACAACAACAACAACAACCAGAGCCAAAAACCAAAAACAACAATCACAATTGTTACAACTTTAACAATTTTGGCCGCAGTTCTAACGACAACAGCAGCAACAACAACAGCAACTGCTATTGGTACAACAATAAAGTAAATAGTTGGAACAAGATCTAACCAACTTGTAGCTCATTATATATAGTTAAAGAAAACAAAAAAAAAAACAAAAACAAATACAAATACAAAAGGAACGCATGAAAACTAAAAGAAATTTAATATTTAAACAACAAGAAAGCAAAAGTTTAATTCAATTAAATTAAATTACTTATTGAAATGATATCTCGAAGTGTTCATGTATTCGAATGTAGGTTATCTAAGTAAAGCATACAAATAATTATATATATACTATATGTATTATGAACTTATATATAAACAAATTTTTTTTTCTAAGTCTAAGCATTTGTATTAACCCCTTAAAAAGTCAAAAAAAAAACACAAAAAAAAAAAACAAAAAAAAACACAAAACCAACAAACAACAAACCAACAACACTTTTGTATACAACAAAAAGCAAAAACGTAAAAGAACAAAAAATATCAGTAAATATCAGTGAGAGTTAAAAATTTAAACCATGAGCAGATTTAAACTAAAGAAGAAACCAAATTACGCATAAATAAACACAAAAAAAAAAAAAAACAAAAAAAACAATACAAAAAATATACATTTACATAGTTTAATTAAGTCGAACTATAGCGCGCATCAATATGTAACCAAAACAGTGAAAATTACAAACACGCATACAATGACACAAGCCATATACACTCACACACACACACACACACACACACACACACACAATCACACCTCACTGAAAATGTTTTGAATAAGCGTCAAGCGTAAACAAATTGAAATTGAATAAAATTGAAATTGAAATTGCATATTATTATATATCATTGTTATTATGACTACCCACAAAAAAGAGTTAAAGTAAAAAGTAATAAATAAATACAAAAAACAAAGCAAAGCCAGAAATGGTTTTTTAACAACAACAAAAACATATACATACTATATATTATGCAAATCATGTCAGCATTCACAGCGCAAATCAATTTACATTCATTAATTATCGAATTATAATAATAATCTCTAATAATATGCAGTAAAGAGAGAAAAACTAAAATGCTTTGATTGCATGCCATAAATAAATACATATGAATTTTAAATACAAATACAAAATTTAATTCAAATTCACAATTTGTACAGCATAAAAAGAAAATGATCGAACACAAAAAAAACTATATTATTATAATAATATGATGACTAATTAATTATTTGAAATTAATTCTACACAACGTTGGCATTGTAGTTGTTAAGTTAATCTTTCGTACTTATATAGTAAAACGGGGCAAAATGCGGTGACTTGGTGAAAAAAAAAAACTGCTTAATTATTTTCAATCTTCTAAGCCTTTATAAATCGAAATACTTAAAGATCTCATACGTATAATGGATAATGGCCTATAAAATTCTTATTAAGTTTCATCTGAAAAAGTTTCTTCTTATACAATTCGAGAGAACGCCGCGCTCTGAACTCTTTGTTTTTTCTCTCTCTCTCTCTCTCTCTCTCTCTCTCTCAAGCGACAGACCAGCTAAGGAAGTTAAACACATCCACACACACACACACACACACATAAGCAAACACATTAAATACATTTATATAGACATCGAATTTTGACTTCATCTGTGCTACAAATTGTAATATCCGTCCAGAAAACTTTTTGAAGCGCAATTAGATGCCCTAAGAAGGACATGTTGTAAGATTTGCTTACTTTTTAGTAAACTTAATTTCGCATTTTTAAAACTCATTTCTAAAATATTGTTGCATAGTTAAAGGCGCTTACTCAATGACCAAAACTTTTTGACTGAGTAAATTTAAAAGCAAGAACATAAGTATGTATTAGTATTTAGATTGAAAATCTAAAAAACCTCAAGTTACACACCACATCATTTGTTACACGCGTATGCTTCTTCTTATTATACAATAAACTTTAAGACATATGAGTTGCTAAATCTTGTTTTAGCCAAATGAAATGGACCAAACAAGTCAACAAACACCTCAAAAGAATTCTCATTTTACTTACGCTCCCTCCCGCTCTCGCTCTCACTCTTACTCTCTTTATAAAAGGTTTGGCTTCTTATCTACGTCTGTCGCCATCATATACTATATATATTGTATCTGAAGAGATCTAACAAACACGGACATTTGCAATTTGCAAGCAAAGAAGCAAAACTGACAACTAAACGCCACTGCCAATATAATTAAAACGAAATGCAATTTATTATAGCAATTTAATATAAACAAATAACATAATGAAAATAAATCAGAATTACATACATATATATATATATGTATATACAAGGTCAAGTACATCGATAGTTTTCTTTTTTATTTTTGTTCCGAAAGTTGCTTCACAGCTACAATGCCAAAATGCGGTGCTAAAAGTAAATGAATATAAAAATATAATAATAAAAAAAGAAAAAAAACATTTTACACATACATACACATACACATACACAATCACACACACACACACACACACACATACACATGAACATGAGTGCTTACTGACTTATATATAGTATATAAAAGAATAAAACATGGATTTGTCGGCATTCATACATAGCAAAAGTTATTCAACTGTCTCTCAGCATTGTTCCTGGGCTTTAAGGATTTGTCAGCCGTTGCTCACTGGAGTAGCCTAGGAAATTAGTTTAGAACTACGCTCATTTGTTTATTGATTTTTCATATATAAATTTATATATATATATATATATATACGTATATATATATATTTTTAGCATTTTGTTCTCACTACAGCATACTCAAAGACGAATTAGATTTTAGAAAAAAAGGGGTTCTTAAAGTACATACATATATAAAAAACGTAATTCTAAGTCGCTATTAAAACTCAATAGTAAAACAATAATTATAACAATAACAAGTAATTTTAGCGTATTTTTTTTAAAAGCTTATAGCCAACTAAGTCTAAGCTTAATACTAAATATAAAATAAATTAGTTAAACGAACATAAATCTTAATCTAAGTAAAAAAAAACAAAAACGAACAAACAAAACCAATTGTTTTTTTTTTTTTTTTTAGCCAAGTAAAGGAACAAATAAATTTAAACTGAAACTATGCAATATACAAAGTGCGGAATGTAAAAACCATAAGTAACACTTAATAATAATATTAAAAATAATAATTTAATGTAATGCAGTGCTATGCATATTACAAGGAAATTGCCATTAGTTGTTAGTGTTAATACGATACGTATGGTATATATATATATATATATATACATATATAAATGTTTATATATAGAGATACAACTCTGTGTCTCGATGTGTGAGCAATCTATGTTTTAAGTAAAGTTCAAAAACAACAGCAGAGGGTAAGAAAATAGTACGCAAGGCATATGAAAAAAAAATTCAAAAACTCAACTAAAAGCAATTGTAAAATATCTAAACATAAGCAAACATTTTTTTCTTCTTTTTTATAGCTAAAATTTATTTTTTAAGATATTTGCCGCAATATTTACTACAAAATATCATACAAATTAAAAGTTGCAAATGTAATATAAGCAAAAGTGAACAGCAAGCCGAATATTTAAATGCTCTACTTTGTACTTTCACCAAAAACACTTGAACTTCTAACTTTGCTCTACTTTGCTAGCCTAACCCAAACACTTTATATCTATTCGCACACATATACACACACACACACACGCAAACACTTTTACTAAAGACGCGTTATCGTTTATCGTTTATCGAATATACTACAACAAGTGAGCAACTTTAAAAGATAAATGCAGCTTGTATGTTAGACAAAGTTCTCTACTTCGAACAATGTTTTTTTTTTTTTTTTGCAATACCAAAACATATTTTGTTTCCCTCTTACTTTCTGCCTATGATGATATTTAAGTTTTTTTTTAACTATTATTTGTAAATTTTGTAATCTCGAATCAATGTTCATTTTGGCAATAAAACGAACTTGTGTACATATTATTGTTTATTGTTGAATTTTTTTTTATAAATATCTACTTTTGTTTTTTACTTAAGCATTTAGATTTTGAAAGTAACCAAGAGAGGCGTAAAGTAAAAGCTGCCCGAGAGAGCAAAAAATGTTACCACCAGAAAAATAAACGATCCAGATGTTCGTCACATTTTTGCATATGCTTTGATTGAGGCGATCATTTGAAAGCTGTTTAAAACTGAGCTTTCAGAGAGCGGCGTCGAACTGTACTGATCAGTGGTGCTTTGGAGTTTAAAGCAAAGTAGTTCAGATTGGCTCTCTAAGTCAGTGCAGCCGCACAAATACTTACAACAAAATGAGAGTGAATAAATAAGAAGCCTCTGTGGAATTGGTTTGTAGATTGTGTGCTAAAAAAAAGAAAAAAATAATCTAACAAAAAATTTCCAAATACCTAAAATGCTTACGAATTATTTCGATTTTATGACTTGCGTAAGTTCTTTCTTAAGAATTAACAGCTTTTTGCATTAAACACACTACTTAGTTATGTATAACTGCCCAACATATAGACAAAAACAAAAAAAAAAAAAAAAAAACACACACACACACAACTTGCTTGAGTTCTCCTCTTCACACCTACAATGCAATACAAAATGAAGGTCAATTTTCTTAAACTAAACAAAGCAACAATTAGTGAAGCATATTGGTGAAATACTTTAAACAAAGCATACATAATTTTAATCAATTAGCAAAATATTAGTAAACAAAAGAAAAAATAAAAAAAAATTATTTAGTTAAAGGCTCTAGCAATACGAAAATTTAAAAATAAAAATAAATGATTATATAGTGAGTACTTTTCTATTAGCGAAATGTTTTTTAAATTATTAAATAATAAATCAAAATTGTAAAAACTATAAACTAAATGAATAAAAAAATAAAAAATAAAAAATAAAAAATAAAAAAACAAAATATATACTAAAAAGAAATGATAAATTGAAACTGCCAATTCACATTCTCAGACAAATTTTAAAATATAGAAAAAAGCATAAACTAAAAAAAAAGAAGAAAAAAAAAAATTATAATACTATATACAATGCATACATACAACAAAATCGAAAACAAACAAAATTGCTGAATATTTAGTAAAAATCAAAAAATAATGAAATCCACAACTAAGACAAAAAATACACTAACACTAATTCGCAGAAATTATATAATAATAAAAAAATATATTTAAATAAGAATTAAAGAAGCGTCGACATTTTAAGTTAAAGCGCCAAGAAGAATTTAAATACTTTGAGGTTAGGTTGTAGCCTTTCAATTTATTGTCCTTCGCAATGTGTTAAATGAAATTTGAATTGGTCCAACTTTGGAGCCTGCTCCTTGGCTGGTATCCGGGCAGTAAAAACTCAAAATGCTTATTATTACATTGTCCTCTCGTTTCTGGGTTTAGACAATTTAGCATATATGTATATGTGTGTGTGAATATATAGCAGACAATAATTAGTAAACGGCAAAGTGAACAAAAACCGTAGCAAAAGCAAGACAAGCAAAATGTGTTTTAAATTAATCTTTTAAAACTTTTTATTTTTTTTTTTATTATATAATTACTAATGCTTACTTGGCTTGCACTGTGCCCAAAGATCTTAACCAACAGATCTTCGTTCGATAGACTATACCAAGATTATTATGAACACGGACTAACTTACAGCCGTCGAGATCTACCGATTGCCTTCCCTTCCCTTCCCTTCCCTTCCCATCCCATTTAGTAGTACATTTGCCTAGCACAAAATTTGATTGGGATTCTCGCTTTACTCTCGATTTACTTGTTGGTCAACTAGAAATCTTAGTCTTATCCGTATTCGCCAAGCATTGTATTTTTGTCTTCCAGTTTTAGGCCAGCGTACAATTAATACTAAAATTTATAATAATATTTCATTTTAATAGTTTTGTGTTTGGTTTTCGCGTTTTTTTTTTCATATAACTTAATTAGCTATACGCAAGCAGCTTCAGGCGCTAAAAGTAGTTCCTAAAATAAAAAAAAACAATATTGATTATAAAAAGGCATAATGTTCGAGAATTTTGTTTTAGTTGAAAATAATTAAATCTCATCTAATTAGGCTCATGTAGTTGGCAAGTTATTTGGGAACTTGGGGCTTGAGTTGTGTTCTAGGGGTATTGTAATACTTGTACTAGGTTTTTTTGTGGTAGCATTTGAAGTAAGAAAACTGCCTTAAAGTGATTTTCAAATTAAATAAATATTACAACTAATGTAAATGTACATACATATATAGTGCCCAATAAACTTATATGAAAACTAAAAATGTTTTTTTTTACTAACAATAATTAGGCACGTATATAAGCTAAGGGTTACTTTTAAATTTATACTTAAGTCACATACAATTGTACATAAATATATTATACAATATACAACGTATATACACATATATATGCATACAAATATGTATATGAATATTTTATAAATGAATTATAAATTAGTTGTAATTAGTTAAAAACAAATAAAAAAAGAAAGCAGCAAAAAAATGTTTAGCAAAATTAACTAAGCCTAAGTTTTCCAAATTCAGATGACTTTTAATGCAGGAATCACAAAAGTTAAGATGCAGATAGAGAAGCTAATGCAAAACCAAAAAAAAAAAAATTTGTATTTTAAATTGATTTCCACAGTTCTTAAGTTTAGTTACATTTAAATAGAAATAAAAATATATAAAAAAGAAACAAAGATATATATATATATATATAGGTATATATATATGTAAAATAATTGCATAAATAATTTCAAATATATTCGCCGATTGCCTTCAACTAGAGGAATTTTGATTAAAAATTATTATAATAATAAATACAAATAAAAAATATGTTTAAATAAAGCATTAATAATACATATTTATACAAAATAGAACAAAAAAATAAATAATTAATAAAACAAACGGCAGCAAATCAAGCTAAAAAATTCAACAACAACAAAACAAAAACAAATCTACACAAAATGAAATTCAAAAAGAACTGAAGTAAAAACAAAGATTTTAAAGCAGCAACAAAATAAAATATTAAAAAAACAAATCGTTCACATTTGTAAACATCTAAAACTGAGGCAACCCATAAGATCAACCATTTATATACACGCATCATATTAAAAAAATAAAAAGTAAATGAAGATAAAAAATTTTAAATAAAACAAAATGCAGAGAAACCACACATCAGCCTAAAATAAATTAAATTAATAAACACGCAGGCCGAATAAGATTTTTTTTTTTTTTTTTTACGAAATATTTGCACAACCTTTAAAATGAATTAAAGAAACTTAAAACAAATAGTTGTTAATTAATAGTAAATTATTAAAAAAAAAAAACTGCAAATTTTAATGTTGGCAATTTTGTAACAAAGACATTTTTGTTCTTAAATTATTTTGCTTTTATTGAATATTACGACTTTTATCAGTTGTATTTTATTTATTTTTTATTCAATCAAGTCAAATTTTAAAATTTAAAACTGCTACAAAAAAAAAAAAAATTTTTAGAAAACACACATATCCGACTTTTGAATGCCAATATTTGCTTGAAGTTCTAAAAATAAATCAATAAATTAAAAATAAAACGTAGTAATTCATATTGTACTTATTTTTTAATGCAAATAGTTTTTGGTACGTTTTTAGAGTAAGCGATTAAACCTTATGCTTACATTTTTGCATATTTAATTATATTCAATTTTTTTTAAGAAAATAAAACATTAATAGTTTTGTTTGAAAATGTTGAGTAAAATTGAAAATAAAATAAATTTAATTTTTTTATAGGATATTATTAAATTCATTATGATTGTGTTTTTTATAAGTTTCAGCGCAAGTAACTTACACAAAACATAAACTAATGAAATAAAAAAAATAATAATAATAAATTTTCTCTAAAAAAAAAATAAAAAATAATAATAATAATACAATAATAAAAAATAATAATAAAAATAATTTCAAAAAATTATAATCAAAGCGTATATTGAATACATTATATTTAAGCGAATTTAATTTAATTTGTACTAAACTCTATACAGATATATATATATAAATATGTATAATTAATAAAAATTGATACTACTTCATAGATGAATATGCAACTTTAATAAGAAAAACCACAACAACAGCAGTTGGTACATGACAATGAAGTAAAAGTCTATTAGATTTTTTAAATTTAACTAGTTCTAAAATTATAAAAAAAAAATTATGAATTCATTATGAGTATTGTGTACGATTATTACGGAACGTTTAATTTTGTTAATACGAAAACAAAACGCGAGCATGGTTAATAAAGCTTTAATTTGAAGCTATATATCAATATATATATAAAACTATACATATATATATATTAATATATACTTATATATATAAAAATAAATGAAAAGCAAAAGTAAAACACAAAAACACGTCCTCAGTTTATAAATTTTCAAATGAGAGACAAAAAATACACGTTAGCATTACTTAAACTTAAGGCCATATACTTATATGAAAATTATTTTAAATTAATAAGATATCAATTTATAATTGATATCGAATTAAAACAGCGGAAGGCAGATATTTCAAAAATAAAAATAAACACCACAACACAACTGAAGGAGCAGCAATAAAGGACAACTAAAACTAAACGAAGGAAGAAAAAGAAGAAGAGGGAGCAGCGGCAACCGCAAAGGATATGATATAGATATATACATATATGTATATATATATATATATATATATTTATATATATATAAATATGTTAATAATTATATATGGAAAGAGACACACATACATATATACACATATATATATACATATATATATATATGCATAACACAGTGACAAGAATTTTAAGTCTATACCTAATAAAGAAAAACAAAAGCGACTACGAAAACGAAAAAAAGCAAAATATACAATACATGGCATACACACATACATATATAAAAGCCCCTATATTGGGAATATAAACGTGAATTTTTAGCAGTCTAAGTAATAAATTATACACACACAAATATAATTATAAATCAAGCTACCAAATCGAAAAAAAAATAATTGAATTAAAGTAATAATTAATAACTAATTATTAGCAAATTAAAGTGAATGCAAGAGCGAACGAATGAGCAATGCAGAAAGAGACAGCAAAAATCATTTTCAGGATCACACATATAAGAAATATTCTATATACTTTAAAGTATATTTAGAAAAATGTAGCCTGAAAAAAAAGGTTGGAAGTCAAGCAGAAACATATAGTATATATATATATAATAATAATAATAATAATAATATCTAAAAAAGATTATACAATAATTGAACGTAATTTACAAAGGTAAGTTGCAATAGCAAAATTTCAAAAAAGAAAAACAACCATCAAGAAAATTTACAACTTAAGCTTAAAAGACACACAGAATTTACTTGTAAATAACATATGCACACATGCACAGGCAGCAACACATACAAACACACAAACACACATACACACATACACATTGCATGCGCATTCACATATACATACATTCATACAGCTACAAACACATATAAACACACAGTTTACAATTAGTTACTTAACAAAAATATTGATCGAGCGTCAATAAAAAGTAAAAGATTTCGAACAAAAACGAAAGGCAAAGATCAATAATTAAAGCAGCGTTTAAAATGCGTTAAAATGAGTAAAGGAACAAAGAAAACAAAGAAAACAAAGAAAATAAAAAATCATATGCATTAAAATTAATATAAAAGAGTAACAGCTACAGAAAGAATACATAGAACATACAAACAAACACACAAACACTCACACTCACACTCACACTGACAAGAGGGTTTAAGTTCAGTGTATAAAGCTGAACGATGACGCTCAGCTGTTAATGCTGATGATGATTAATAAAATTACCAAGTAATATTATAAAAACAAAAAAGAAAATGCAAAAAAACAAAAAAAAAAAAAACAATTATTATTATATAAAATTATTATAATTATAAATTATTATTAAAGAAACCAAACAACAACATTATTATAAAGCGATAATTGAGTAATCAAGCAAACGAATTGACAACGTTGTATGATTTTGATCAGAAAGTAATAAAAAAAAACAATTTTCGATTTGTTACGAAATATACATAAAATTTCGAAATGCATTTTATCTTTTTCACGGCTTGCTTTGTGCTTTTGTAAGTATGCAACGTTATTTTTGCAAAAAACTGCAGTGTGCAATGTGCTCAGTTTTTTAACAACAAGCAGTGCACATAAGCAGTGTTTCCGATATGGAGTTCGCCAATCGCCAAGCAAATTACAAAAGCATTGATTCATCAAAGATGGCGCCACCATGCGTCATAGCATTTCAGAGCGGGATTTGGGAGAGGAGAATTCTGCAGGCGTCAAACGAATTCTGCAGCGCTTCAACCATATCAAATTGCCGCTGTATATGCAGGCTCGTCTTCAATTTGCAGAAACCATCTATTCCCAGGTTATAATAATAAAAGTAATATTCAAGAGTGATTTTGGGTGGAGGCTTTTACTATGTTAAATTGTCAAATCAACAGGTCGGAAATTTTTTATGCTTTCGAGCCGGATCCAACGACCGGAGCGTGTGCCTGCAAAGATGACAATTGAAATCTGGTCACAAACATGGATAACGTACGCTAGCAGATGGACATAAATCCATCTCTGAGGAAGATGCTACATTAACCCCAACCGATGACTATGTCATCGATGTACCGGTTCCAAGCCATAAAGAGGTCATAGTCACAATGGAGCGACTTAATCCAGATAATAAGCACCAGGTGGTGTCGATGAGTTGGTAGGGCGCATCTGCAAGATATGGCTTATGGAATGCATGGGTGATGCCACAAAACATGCCAATCACTGTGGTATTAGTCTCGTTTGCATTGCTTAAAAGTTTTTCTCGAGCGTACTGTAAAAGAGTGAGACCACATGCCAAAGCACTGATTAGGCCTTATCAGTGCGGTTTCCGGTCTGGTAAATCCACCATCGACCATCTGTGCACACTGCGACAAATCCGTCCGATTGCTTCGGCTGACCAAATATACAAATTCACATTGATTTTTATAATTGTAACTATTTTTGCTTTATGCTTTCGTAAGTATGCAACATTTTTTGGTAAACACGCTGTTTTTTCGACAAGCAGTTCACAGCAGTGCACATAAGCCGAAATTCACATATGTAGATTCAACAAGCAGTCCTTTTGGTTTGGTGACATGGTTGCGCAATGAAAGCTGTAGATGGCGCAACGAAAAGCTATAAAGTTACAAAAAACGAACTTTTTAACCTTGAAGGCCCTTTTCGCAAGGGAACATATTTTTCTTGCAGAGCAATCTTTTCAGTGCGTCAATGTCTACTATTTATATTTCATGCATTATTTTGTGTAACCAATAATGCTATAAAACCAATGATAAAGGTAAAAATCGAGTGTCTGGTTAAGAGCAGAGTGTGAAAGGTTTTGCTGAGACAATCGTAATTTATAGCAAATTAATATTAATGTATTCCTCCGCCGAGGAGGGCTGCTTTCTCATCCTTTGAAAACGTTAACAATAATTAAATTTTTTGTAGCCGACCGAAAGAGACGTTGTAGACCCCCCAAAGTTACCTAAAGTATGAGACAGGGTAACTAGAGAAGTCGATAAACCCATGTCCGTCTATCTGTCCGTATAAACGCCTAGACCGCAGAGATGATAAGAGCTAGAGAAACCAAACTTTCGGAATAGATCCTGTTGAACATGTCCATATATATACATATATGTATATTAGGGCGGGTCAATTTGTATGGGGCCGAAAAAACCTTATGGGGCTCACTCGGATTTTGATTCTTTGGATAATTCTAAGCAAATTTGCTCAAGAAACTATGGGTCTAAAATGAATTTCGAGTCGCCCACTTTTTCAAAATAGGTTTTTTTCGACATATTCAAAAATCGACTTAGAAATTCATTGAAAAGGCCTAAAATCGATATTTTTTCTCTAGCCAAATGTGAATTTGGGGGTTTTTGGGGTCGAGGAATTCATTATTGACATCTATTTTTAATTTTGGGTGCCGCCAGAGGGCGCTTTAGTGTTGGTTTTTGATTTTTTTCGGTTTTTTTTCTTGAAAATTTTGAAAAAGTGGGCGACTCGAAATTCATTTTAGACCCATAGTTTCTTGGGCAAATTTGCTTAGAATTACCCAAAGAATCAAAATCCGAGTGAGCCCTTATACCGAAAAAAATTGACCCACCCTAATGTATATATATAATTGATATCGAGGAGTTTGTTGTTGGAATCAATTGCAGCACATACAGCGAACATCCCAAGGAGCAAAACTCCCATTGATGCATGAAAGAGTAAGAGAGATGGCAATCATGCACACTGGTCTAACGGAACTATTCCAGCCTATTCCTTTATAGTTTTGAACTAGTTGCTTTGAACCTTTGTTCACATGTAGGCAGTCGTTTTTGTATAGTCGACGAGTCTACGTGCATTAATAAAGAATATTAAACAAACATATAAAATATTTAAATATAATACTGAGACTTTTATTTAACTATTGTTCTGGAGCTATCGTTGAATAATATAAACAATAGATCCCTTATTCCCTTAGGGCATAATTCGTTAGTTTTTTGTTAGTTTATGAAGTTGTCTTAACCAAATTAGGCAATCAACATTTCTTGGGAGTACTTAAAATACAGTAAAAGAAGAGTTTCATCTGGAAAAAAATACTAAATGGATGAAACTTTGAGGGATCGTTAGGAACCTTGTTCTAAGTCCAAAACCGACAATATATATATATTGGTACGGTTATTGCATGATATCTTTTTTTCCATCAAACTTAGAGTCCTGATTTAAAGATCGATATTTTTGAAAAAAATAATTATCTATCAAACGAGACTTAAATCAAGGTTGTAGATTTATTGGTTCAAGCACAATGCCTGTTTAGAGTTAAAAGTTGGAAATGGTGTGTGGTGTTTTTCGAATAATTTGCAAATATCTCAAAACAGGTAGGTTTTTTCGGAAATTTTACCCGTATGTTTTGTTAAAGTAATTGAAATTATCTATAAAATGAGTCCTCCATCGCTTGATATTTGGCTCTCTATTTTGGAAAAAGTATGGACCCAAGAAACTTTCCCAGATTCATGGAACGATGGCTTGTTAATATTGTGAAAATTATCGAGGTATAACTCTGCTACCAATTCCCAGTAAAATTCAGACAAAGCTCTACTGTAGAGAGCAACATTCGTGAAAACCAATATGGATTTAGGCCCGGCCGGTCAGGGTTTGACCTTACAAATACAATGCGCATTATACTGGAACAATGCAACGTGTTTCGCACTTCATTATATACACTCTTTATTGACTTCAAAATGGCGTTCGACTGCATTAATCGAAATTATGTATGGAGAACGCGCAGAGGTCTACCACCGAAAATAATCAATATAGTCAAAGTCATGTACAACAATTTTAAATGCCGCATTTTGCATAACGGTCTACTGTCAGAAGTCCATTTGAAGTCCATACTGGAGTGCGACAGGGATGCATTTTGTCACCACTCTTATTCATCCTCTGCCTAGATGAATTTATGCGTGCTTCAATAAATGGAAGACGTGGAATTCAGTGGACTTAATAAGTCATTAACTAAGCGATTTGGAAACAAATCTCAATCAACTAGTGATCACTAGCAAAACTGCTACCTTGGAAATGAAAACTTTGTGTACTTGGCAAGTGTACTCACAGCTAAAAGTGGCGCTGATGAGGATGTCGCTATACGCGCCAACAAAGCAAACTCTACCTTCGGTATGCTAAGAAACATATGGAAATCGAGCCAAATATGACGTAAAACGAAGCTCCGCATCTTCGAATCAAATATAAGATCTGTGCAAAGGCTCCAACCGCATCGAGTCAAAAACACAAACCCTCATAAACACATGTTTGTGCATAATACTTGGCATAAGATGGCCAGAAAGAATAAGAAATGAAGACCTGTGGAGCCGTACACAACAAGAAACTGTTCCGGTTCAGATTGGCCGTAGACCTGCAAACCATATTGCAAGAGCAGCACTCAGGTGGAACCCCCAAGGCTCGAGAAGGCCTGGCGCACCAGCACAAACTTGGCGCAAACTATAGACACAGAACACAATAATGCAAATTATAATTGGAACGCTTGAACGTTTTTAGTATTAAAATCAACCTAAACGTAAGCAAATACAAATGTTGTACATACTATCATCACAATGAACCGTTAAGAAACCCCAACAACAACGTGTACAACGATTACTGGAGGTTACATAGAGGGCAACAGGAACAACCAAAAAAATTATTGGTAGGAGGAAGCCCCCTCACAACAGCACCTAATAGAGTTAGGTTTAGATCTATGGTAGAGGCCCTATGCTCCACGAAGAGAAGAGGAAGTAGTAATCGCTTGATTTAAGTCTCTTTTGGTGCTGTTACAGGGTATCCCAATCAGAGAACTGAAAAAATCACTTTTTCCATGATTTCATCATACACAAAAATTTGTACTCACAAGTTTGTATCCAGCAGCACTGAGCGTTGAATAAAATCTACATCAGAGAACTTTAAAAATGAGTTTATTCATGATTTCATCACTCACAAAAATTCTTATTCACAAATAATCAATGAGTAGAACTGTTCGTTGAATAAAATCAGCATCTTGCTGCAAAGCCATTGTTCGGTTGAGTATGAATCGTCCTATCTAATGTGCTTGAATTTGAGTTTTAATTTTTTACGATTCGCTCTTTTTTATTTTTATTTTTTTTGTTTTTGTATTGTTTGCGTTCACTAACGAAAACGAAACACATTTCGAAAAGTGCTTGAGTAAGTGAGGGAAACAAGAGAACTTAAGGAAAGTTTTGCTCTGAAACGGTTCGCAAACGTTTGCTGGTCGTTCTGTTCGTTTTGAATAGATTTGATTTTAGCTTAATAGTTGGCTGGCGCCACTTGCCCTTACATATATGTACATATAAATATACACTGTTGCCAACAATGAAAACTCAGCCCATGCAAAAACTCATACCAGATTATTTGTGCCTTTTGAGTTCCACTCACAATCATTCTTGCCGAAAGAACAAAAATCAGAAATGATAATTGTGAGCGAGATCATGATTAAAACCAGTGCACCAGGTTTGGATTAATTTAAAATGAACAGCGAACATGGGTGTATATGTAAGTTTGATTGGTTGAACTTAAAGTCAAGTTTATTCGAGTATTTTTAATGCGTGAACTTTTTCGCAATCACCAGAAGCCGTTCTCTGATCCCAATGTCGTCCGTTTTTTTTCGAGGTCTTCTGAAACACCCCTATGGGAGCTATATAGTGTAACCCCGATATTAATAAAATAAAATATATTTATCTCCTATGGAATAATAAGGGATCTCATCTGCAAGTTTGGTTGCTCTAGTTCTTACCATCTCTGAGTTCTAGGCGTTCATACAGACAGACATTTTCGGCTGCACAATCTTAATATACCCTATGTACCTTATGGAACAGGGTATGAATTGTGGTAGGTGACCGATCTTTCAATAAAACAATAACTACGATACTAACTTAACAATTTATTTATTCATTTGTTCCGTAAACGTTCTAGAGAGAGTAACAGAGAGTACTCTCTGCTGTATGTTAACAGATCATATGTCATATGTATTTACAAAGTGTGTTTGTATTTCCTACTACAAAATAGTCCTCCGTAAAATAATTGGCGATCTAATCTGAAAGACAGACAGACAAAGGGACATGGGTACATGATTATAATAATATAACTAATATTATTGTGTAAATTTATAATCGTTATACATTATCTTCTATCTTCTATATATATAAAAAGAAGTTACATTTCCTTGGTAATCTTATAACTCAAGAACCACCGAACCGATTGACACAAAAATTTGAGAGTTCGTTCCCATCTAGTGGAGGTGGTTTGTGTGAAGTTTGCTTGGAATCGGTGCAGCCGTTCCTGAGTTATGACATTTTATGTGAGTAATGCTTTCCTCTCATAGGAAATGCCTGTATGGGAAAAACAACAACAAATACACACACAGCCGCTTATGAGCGTTTCTGTTGTACTGTATAACTGTATATGTGTACACAATTGTCAAATGTGGTTGTAAGTGCTGTTAATTTGCTGTCATTGGAATTCACCAGCTGATGAAATTAATGCATGTTTGAAAAGTTCATTTTTGTGGGCACACGTACAAAGGCTTTCGTTGGCGACCAATATGCGTGTGTGCGCCTTCAAAATGATTCAAAGCAATTGCTGAAGATTGGCGATGGAAAAATAGCAAGTGATAAAAATAGGTTTATCACGTTACCGAATAACTTTTGCATAATTGTATCATCAAAACAAGAACTCATTGATCGCGTTTTTCCAAATATTGTTCCAAATTACAATAACCGTGATTGGTTACGAGAACGTGCAATTTTAGCACCAAAAAATATCAATGTCAATGAAATCAATTTCCACATCCAGGAAAAATTGCCAGGTGGTTCGGTAAGGTATAAATCCATTGATACTGCTACGAATGATGAAGACGCAGTCAATTATCCGGTCGAATTTTTAAATTCTTTGGAACCACCAGGCATGCCACCGCATAATTTGAATTTGAAAGTTGGTTCATCGATTATACTTCTCCGAAATCTTAATGCACCGAAACTTTGTAATGGGACGAGACTTTCAGTGCAGAAATTGATGCTAAATTTAATTCAAGCAACAATTCTCACTGGCAAAGCAAAAGGCGAAATTGTACTAATACCGCGCATCCCATTAATACCAACGGACATGCCATTCGAATTTAAAATTTATTTATTTATTTAAAAATTATTTCATTTTATTTTGTACATTATTGTGTTTAGAATTCAAATCTTTTTAGCAATCAATTTTTTGCTTAGCGAAGCGCGCCGGGTAATGCTAGTTATGAATATAAAATAAAAAAAAACAAAAACGACACTATAGTGTTATAATCAATTTGACCATTTTATACTTATAGTTTACCAATTTAATTTATACCAAAAGTAATAAAAACCAAAATTTTCGATTAGTTACGAAAAATAATAATTCCCAATGCTTTTTTTTTTGATATAATGTATATTTTTTTATTGGCAATCAACCGATACGTATAAGGTTATGATCCAATATTGAGTACATAATATTAACCGCTACACATGTCATAATACCAAGTTGGCATTATTATGCTCTTATAGAGGATACTTTTATTTTCTAGGAACAGCTTGCTGGCTCTACCAAGTTTCGCATTGCATTGTATCCTTTAATGGCTTGCTTTGTGCTTTAGTAAGCATGCCACATTTTTCTCGAAACTGCACATTTGTGGATGCACTGTATTAACGACAAAAAGTTAGCTCGGTGGGCTTAAGCAGTATTTACGGTATTTAAATTCATAAAGCAGTTTCTTTTGTGAATTGTAAAAGCGTTGCGCCATTAAAGCTGTAGATGGCGGAACAAATAGCTTTGCAGTTCTGAAGCAATAGATGGCGCCACCATGCCCGTTTTGCAATGCATTCATAACAGTGGCGTGCTAAACGGCGGCGTATCTGCCAAATTGAAAATTGTAACATATATAATTTTTTTTTTTTTATTATTATTCGTAAGTTATAATTCAATATATTTTTTTTTTTGGTTTAATAATTATTTAATTGATTATAATGTAAAAACTCTTTTCACAATTATTAATTGAATTCTAATTTTTTACCAACATTAATAAATAACAAAATAAATATTTTTTGCAAACAGATTTAATGTTTTTGCTGAAGATTTTTTAAAAAGCAAATTGATATTAATCGCTTGACTATGACAAACAACGTATCCACTACTAAAGATGGCGCACTTTAAAAACGGGCGCGGACGAATTTGGGATACCCTATACCACTAGCTTGCAATAAAATTCGGTGTATTACTGAAGAACACCAAAATACATTTGATTGCCAAATTTGGTTACGATACCTTCATAAACAACGAAAAACTGACGAATTTTGAACCAAAAAAGTTTTTTTGACCGATCGTTCCTATGGGAGCTATATGATATAGTCATCCCATTTGGATCAAATTGGGTTCAGTGCTTGGGTACTCTAAAAAACTGCTGAATGCCAACTTTGGTTATGACATCTTCATAAACAAACGAAATACAGCGAATTTTACACAAAACACTTCTTTTTTTTACCGATTTTGATCAAATTTGGTACAGTGTTTGGGAACTCTAAAAAACTTCCGAGTGCCAAATTTGGTTACGACAAATAAACGAAACACAACGAATTTTGTACAAAACACGATTTTTTGACCGATTTGTCCTATGGGAGCTATATGATATAGTCAACCGATTTTGATAAAATTTGGTTCAGTGCTTAGGTATTCAAAAAATCTTTCGAATGCCAAATTTGGTTACGATATCTTCATAAAAAAACGAATTATTCATCTAAGACTTATGTGAGCTATATAATATGACCCAGGTATCAAAAGAATAAAATAATTAGGGGATCTAATCAGAAAGTTTTGTTGCTCTAGCTCTTACCATCTCTGAGATCTAGTCGTTCATACGGACGGACAGACAGACAGACGGACATGGGTAAATCGACTTCATTTGTCACCCTGATCATACTTTATGTAATTTTGGGGGGTCTCCGACGCCTCCTTCAGTATGTTACATACAATTTCGGCTAGGAAAAACTTAATATACTCTTTGTACCCTAAGCCGTTATTAAGTAAAAAAAAAGTGAGAACAACTATAATAAAATAGCGGAGACAGTAAAGTCTCGAAAATATAAATTTATATTAAATAATTTTTTATAAAAAAAAATATTTTTTTTTACTTATGAGTAAAATTTGCTTAAAACATAATAATTTCTATAGGTTCAAAAATTTACATGTGCACACACATATCTATAACATTTTTATTTTTATTACAATACAAATTTTTTTTGTTTTTCATCTCAGCCTGGAATCCTCAAGCGCTATTATCAAAAATGCTAAAAAAATATAAACTTCCGGCCCACACAATACCTTGCTACATGTTGCATAGCTTGCAAACAAAGCAAACAACAATAATATTGAATAACTCTGAAACTCTGGCAACCCATTGATCAATATCTTAACGTTCAGTGTGTCTCACTTACATTCATTCATGAAGACGAGTTTTCCAGGCGGCAGCATTTTCATCATCCAGCCCCGGTTCCTGACTCAGGTCACGCTGATCATGCAACGAGCTGCTGTTATGAAAACAAAATGGGCTAATCCAAAACGCTTCCTACTTCTCTCTCTCTTTCTCTCTCTCTCTCTCTCTCTCTGTCTCCATCTCTCCATCTCTCTCTGCTTTTACCATTGTTTGCTGATCAAGAACCTACAACGCCGCTGTAATACACACGACCTGAAGATCATTTAGATATGATTTCCATGCGACATAATTACCGCTGATTGAATTGAATTTGTCAAAAGGTGATGCCTTGAAATACTAATCACACATAGAGCCATATCGGATGTCAAAAAGCAACAAACGCCGCGACCCCGACACCCCGAAATAAACTCCATTGAAGTGAACTGAGCTGAATCTACTTACTGCCTGTTTTGCTACAGATCTGTCTCTGCTGATAAGAACAGTTTTCCTCCTTTTTTTTTATTTTTTAATTTTTGCCCAGCTAAACGGAAACGCAACAAATTAGAGTAAAAAGAAAAATACTTGAATCGGTCGGAGCAGTGCCAGATAATGGAATGGAAACCTTGCATATTATATACCTATGTACATAAAGTAAATAAACTTTTACTTTGACACATAGAGGAACGGCAGGGGAAAGTCAACATTTTGTTGTTGATTAAGCTCACAGAGGTCTACATACCAAATTTGGTGGCTCTTAGTGGATGGAATCTACCAAAATTACAGTAATTTTTATTTGGTACAGAATATCCTAAAAACAAGATGGGTCTGAAGTCTAAATAAGGCTGTTTCAAAATACTAAATCTAAGCCGTTACGACCGACCAGCTGAAAGAAATTTGTACCACACACGAATTTTTGACCGATCGGTCCTATGAGAGCTATATGATATAGTCAACCGCTTTTAATCAAATTCGGTACAATGCTGGGAGCCTCTAAAAAACTTCAGAATGCAAAATTTGCTTACGATATCTTCATAAACAAACGAATTATCCATCTAAAACTTTTGGTTTTTTTCGAGGTCATCCGAAACACCCCTATGGGAGCTATATAATGTAACACCGATATCAAAAAAATAAAATAAACTTGTCTCCTTTTGAAAAATAAGGGATCTAATCTGAAAGTTTGGTTACTATAGCTCTTACCATCTCTGAGATCTAGGCGTTCATACGACGGACAGACGGACATCGGTATATCAACTTATCTTTTCACCCTGATCATACTTTAGGTAACTTTGGGGTGGTCTGTAATATACCCTTTGTACCATACGGTACAGGGTATACAAATTTTATCTCTTAAGTCTAGCTCAAACTACCAAGGCGAAGCGGGACGAAATCGACAATAGCGATGAAAGCTTTATGGGCTCCCACTTCGCACTACTCTCACTTACACTAGACTTCATGAGAGTACAATTTTTTGGCACCACACCACTGTCGTTCTTTAATATCTGACTCCCAACAAGGGTTTTTAAAACGTCGGCCCTCTTGTTTATACTTTTTTTTACCAATGATAACCCTCAAGTAATCGCGTCTTTTTGGCTTCTTATAATAGAGAAAAGCTTCATTGAAGATCAGATAATAATGATAATAGATTTATGATAAATTTTTGTGCTGCCCTCATTTGGATCATTTGCTTACCCCTCCATCATAATAAATAAATGGGACTGAAGGGGGTTCTCGCAATTATCGAGCAATTGTCCAAAAATGTAGTCCTACGGATCCTGCGTTTGGAATGCTCTGAGCTGTCTTTATCAGGACATTATAGAGGCAATTATGTTATTGACTTTTGTTGTTTGTTCATATTTTTTTTGGTAAGCTGCCAAATAAAAAGACTTCTGTAAAAGGCAGCACTACAACAAACAGAGACATCACAAAAAGATTATAAAAAAGTATAAAAGAATGCATCTATTTATTGTTTATTTGTTCTATAGGGTTAAGCAGCTGTTTAGGTTCTAGAACTGCTCCGGCTCGAAACGGCGCGTGAGCTAATAAAAAACAAAAAAATAAAAGAAATCAAATTTAATAGAAACTAAAATGATATTTTTAAGCCGACAGTTCTTAACGAGTTGTACGCCCCAAAAAATAAATAATATGAGTCTGCTGCCTTTTAAAATAATATCAAATTGAGCTGAAATAAAATACATATGTATGTGCCGCTTTTTTACTGGTGTGTGTGTGTGAGTGAATATAGGTAGGTATACATACATACATATATATTTCAGTGAGTGTATCTGTGCGTCCTACTCCAAGGCGCATCTCTTGTATCGCCATTGACACCAATCACCGTCCTTGTTGTTGTCCTTGTTGTCCTTGTTGTCATTGTTGTTGTTGTTGTTTATTTATTTATTAATGCATTTGACTGATTGCCAAGAGAAAATGGCCAAAAATGCCTCCCCATCTCAACTACCCCGCAGCTCCACTCTCAACATCTAAAACCATGTATTATAAATAGGCTTATTGAGATGGTATTGGGAGTGAGTTTTGGGTAGAGCATGTTAATTTTTTTTTCTGTATTATGTATTATGTAGCTGTCAAATAATATTATTTATAAAGACGGGCAGAGCTGTGGAAAGGTCGACATTCTGAAAATAATATATTTTAAATGTTTTCTATGAAAATTGATACTAAATAGAAGCGTGTGTTTTATAAAAAATGAACTAATGCTTCACTTGGCCATATATATAGCATCCAAATGGTAGCGCTGCCGCTGGTTTTATATAGCTGCCTATGTGACTGACGTCCTTAAAAGCTTAAGTAGTCCATACAAAGATCACCTAAGGTCCCAAAGCCATTTCCATGGCCATGATCTTGTCGGACATCATTACCTAGATGCTGCGGTGAGAAACAATACGTTGAGTCGATTAACTAAAAAATTTGCTGTCGTACAAAAGCCACCCAGTTGCCATACTTAATATGCTGCAAAAATAGTTAAGATCGGAAAATAAACTTCGAAAGATATAGGCAAAAATAAATACTTACTAATTTTGGACCACCTGAACTACCACAGCCACCAAATTTGGTATTTAGATTCATGTGAATAACACAGGCCAACATGGTTTAGTTGTTACAAAGCTAAAGGTAATTTCCGAAGTAATTTACTGCGTAAAATCCAAAGTCAGGATTTTGGGATATTTGATGTTATGTACCCGAAAAACTGCGTTTTTTGCTACTTTTGAGGTACATAACCTCACATATCTCAAAATCCTGACTTTGGATTTTACGCAGCAAATTACTTCGGAAATGACCTTTAGCTTTCCAACAACTGACATGACTCCGGTATTTGTAGACCTGTGTAATCAACGATTTCCGAAACAACCTGGTATTGCTTTCAGCTAATAAAAACTACTTTGATTAATACACCAACTATCCTGAACATAATAATTATTTTTGGAAAAGTTCGTTGGTTAGTTTCTTTTAAAGAAGTGAAAAAAATATTTCAAAATTTTTGATTTTGCTTAAGGCTACTTCACAAATACGTCAATATTTTAAAATGTCTTTGTTTTGACGTAATTGCTTAGCCGAAAGTTCTTCTTCGAATTTATCCTACTTAAAAAGCAAAAAAAAAAATATATTTTTTCTTAACATTTATTTTTAACAAACAGGAAAGGTACATAAGTACATGAATAAACAAATAATAATAAAAATAACAATAATAAATAATTAAATAAAACTAATCACTGCACAGTGATTTATTTCGCACTTTTTTTGGCATAAAGTCAATTTTTGTTTGTTTATTATTTTAAATTTTACCCGATTTTTGTTTTTACCATACCCTAGTTAGATTAAAATTAATCTGTTTTCAAATTGGCGCCAAAATCGATTAATCGACGCGCTCTCAAAGTTAGTTAGATGCTTTTTGTAAATTTGGCGGCAAATGTATTATAACTTTAAGTGCTTAGTGTTGCAAAAAACAAAAAGTAAAATAAAATGCGTTTTGATGGAAAACGTTAGTAGAGGTATGTAAAATTGTAGTTTAGTCAATGTTTTGTTAATTTTTGTGTGTTTTTGTATAATTGTGTCTTGTTTTGTTCATGTGCATTTTTAGCCTAACCTTAAAAAGTGCAGTTGTGTTTCGTGGAATATTTCTTTTGTGGGGCACAGCGGTCCTTAAAGTTGTAAATGGGAAATTATTAACCAAAGTATGCTGAATATCATGAACCTAGTCGTTTTTCCTACTTTTTGCTACTTTTTGGAAAAATTACGTTTTTCTAGAAAAGAATTGATGTGCTTATTGACATTTGGAACATCAACAATCGCTCTGAGAACGCAGTTCAAGAGCACATAATTAAAAAAATTGGCAAACAAAATTTAAATGGGGAACTTATTACTATAAAAGGCCAAAAAGTGAGTATTTTTATTAGATATATTAGAAAACACTTGCCAAATTGCTATTGAGTCCTCGAGAAATTTAAAAAAAAAAACACAAAAAAGTGCTCGTTAATTTAGAAAAGATTAAAACTTTTTATGAAAATATTTTTGTAGAATATCACAACAAGTATCCTTGGTATAATATCATGTCGCCTACTGTTCATAAGGTATTAGTACATGGCCATGCAAGAAAATGTAGTCGACTGGACAATATAACAGATGTTTTTAACTGAGCCTTAGATAGTTCTGACCCTCGAGTATCTATTTAAAAGAGCGAAAAAATTAAAATAGAAACAAGCACCTACCAAAAGAAGTTATCGCACTGTTGCAATCACCAAGCTTGAAAATTCTATTTAGAAGCGATCATGGTGATCTGCAGGACGAAGAGGATGATGAAGAGGATGACTTTGAAGAAGACGAAGGGGATGAAGAAGAGGATAACGCAATTGATAAACTCGATGCTACTGCTTCAGACGAAGAATATTTGGAAATAGCAGAAATTTAAGTTTATTGACACATGTGTCGTGAGTAGTGTCACCAAATTTATTTAACATTTTGAATTACTTTATTTTTTTTTAGAAGATCACAAAAAAAAAAAGAATAAATACGATTTTATTTTATAATTGAATATTTGAATAATAGTTTGCGCCAAAAAAATATTTAAAAACTTTACATTTTTGCCAAAACAATAAATCATTACGACTTGCAGATGTAAAATTCCACTTTTATGATTTATGGGCGTTAAGGGGCGTGGAATATATACAAATCATAAATATGGACATATGTATGTACAATTGTATGATAATTTTTAACTCAATAGACTCAGAAACAATTTAACCTTATATGGGTGTTAAAGGTGGGCGTGGCCCGATCGTTCTAAAATTGATCTTATTTTTTATAAATATCACTGCAATGAACTGTACCAAATTTCAAGTCTCTAACTTCATTTTTCGAATTTATGCCAAAAAAAGTGCGAAATAAATCACTGTGCACTGTCTCTAAACTAGCGCTCGTGACAAAAAGTATAATTCTAATTTTCAAAGATATCTTATAAAAAGATATAAAAAACAATGAATGGTAATCATTTTTTTCATCTCAAAATAAAAATTTGGGTAAAAATTGTTAAGGAACTTGTCCAAGGGGCACAACTTTAAAGTTGTAAAAACTTTATATATTTGTTAATGGAATAATAGGCTATAAATTCAACCTTCAAAATATATAAAGTATTAAGATTTTCGGTGATGTATTTTTGAATGGTAGGTCTTCACCTACATTAACCTCAAAATTTTGTTTTTGTTCCAAAAAAAGACATTTTTTAATAATCATAAAACGGCAAAAAAATCAAAATGTGTGATCCATTTTGATTGGAATATAAAATCAATTTCATTTTTTTATTAAATTAATGTAAAAAAAGCATTAAATGAATATTCGAAAAAAAATAAATAAATCAAATAAGTAAAGTTAGGCGTACGTTATGTAACGTACGCAACAGAAAAAAAGGTTTTTTTAATTTAGCTGCTTGGATTTTAATTTATTTTTTTGATCGAACTAGCTTCGTAAAGCAAGCTTGTTGTGCACTTTAAGAAAATAAAAAAAAAATACGTGTTTGTATAGCAGTTTAACAAAAATATGTATCCTAAAGTATGTAACGTATGCAACGGCTTAAATTCCTCAAATAAAAGGCGTACGTTAAAGTTGGGCAGAAAGGACTTTGAGATAACCTGTACCCTCATATTGCATTTAAGTTCGGTTTATTGCTCAAAATAAAAATAAAAAATAAATTAAATTTATCTGCTGTAACAAAAAAAAAGGTGTTTAACCTGAAAGCTTATTTGCTCGAGATCTTACCACTTTTGAGATCTAGGCATATAGACAGAGATGTATCTATTTCTTAAGTCTACCTCATCATTCTTACTCCGTATTGTGTTCTGTGTATTACATTTGTTTTCGGCATGCACAATATTAATATGACCTTTGTACCCTAAGGTTTGTGGTATGAAGATTGAAGCTCACAAGCTTTTAGCCTGAAAGCTTATTTGCTCGAGATCTTACCACTTTTGAGATCTAGGCATATAGACAGAGATGTATCTATTTCTTAAGTCTACTTCATCATTCTTACTCCGTATTGTCTTCTGTGTATTACATTTGTTTTCGGCATGCACAATATTAATATGACCTTTGTACCCTAAGGTTTGTGGTATGAAGATTGAAGTTCACAAGCTTTAGAGTTTCAGTCAGGTCCCACATACCACTTATTCTCAAGCAAAACAAATAACAAAAATTCTTAAAAGCTCATTATCAATATCACTCACTGTACTTTGCGTTTACCATTTGAAAGCTACGGAAGATTATTTTAAAGTCACCACATTAATGAACTTCACCTGAAGCTTTGCCAGACCTCACTAAATTATGGTACGTTTGTGGTCCTTAGCTATATGATTCCATTAAAGTGAGAATGGCATCCTCTACGGTGAGATCAAAAAACTTTCGTGCCATATTAAAAAAGGATGAACATAGGCTGCTTTTACATAAAGCAAATAATCAGCATCGTATAAGAGAACGTGTTGCAAATTTAAGAGCAAGACAAAAGACGGATCTTACTAGTGCTAACAAATCTTGTGCAAAGTTGCCAAAAAAGTGGATAAGTCGTTGCCAAAAGACATAGATAAAAAATGTGTTTGTAGCTCTAGAGTTTTTATACCCTGTACCTATAGGTACAAAGGGTATACTAGGTTTGTGCAATGTATGTAACGAACAGAAGGAGGCGTGGCAGACCCCAAGTCCTTTATACCAAAATGCTTATCATAACCTCGGGTAGCGATTGATCCATGTCCGTCCGTCCGTCCGTCCGTCCGTCCGTCCGTCCGTCCGTCCGTCCGTCCGTCCGTCCGTCCGTCCGTCCGTCCGTCCGTCCGTATGAACGCCTAGATCTCAGAGACTATAAGAGCTAGAGACACGAAACTTTACCAGCTGGTGCGCATATTTCCTAAGCAGATGAAGTTTGTTGAATCATGTCAATATCTTCCCCCGTTCCCCCGCAGTAGAGTTTCGCGGTTTTTAGCCACACCGTTAAGTATTTTCACCTGAAATTTAACAGAGCGATGCGTTGTAGCTACATGCATCTATGTGTAAAATATGAACAAAATCGGACAAATACAACAGAAGTTATAGTCCAAAATGTGCAAATTTCACCACCCCTTGCCTATAAACTGCGTCAATATTTGACTCTACGCAATTATGGCTACAACTGACCTAGAATTACAATTTTTGGTAAGCTCATTCATGCGGCTCTAATGAACAAATCCACATCCAAATTTTATCGATGCGGTCCCCCCACCCCCCGCAATCTATTTACCGTGTTTTCTCCCACACCCCTCAACATACCAACTTGAAACTTACCCCGTATACTTTTAATAAATTCTTTGTTGTAACAATCGAGTTTCATCAAAATGGGTAAAAATTTAGGGAACTTATAGGTATAAATATCGATTTTCACCAAAAAAAAATAAATTCCAATTGGAAAGTTCTTAGATGGAATATGCAGGAAAAATTTTTTTGACACAAAAGGTACAGGGTATTCCACTGTCGGGCACCGCCTCGACTGTACCACATTTTTATTAAAAAAGTATATGGGACGAAAAAAGACTCAAGGAGAGCCGAATAAATAAAAATGATGATGATATTAATCTAATCGAACAATTTTATAATCGCGACGACATTTCGGTCCAATCTGCTGGTAGAAAATCCACGTTATTGGCTCGGACCGGGAAAACACCGAAGTCTAAACGGTTTTTGACAGTCATTCATAGTGAATCAGGCGTTTCTCAAGTTTTATGCAAATAGACCCAGAACAATAGAATTAATTGAAAAGTTACCACATAATATGTGCGTATGCCGATATCACGCAAACATGGGGTTCTTATTGAAAAGCTTACATACAGAAATTTCTGAGACTCCGCCAAATTTTGAGGAATTTATAAAACAAAACTTGCTGCAATGCACTATGGGCTCTGATTCTCATATTTTGGCCAAAACCCTGGCATTTCCATAATAATTTTTTTAGAGTGATGAAATTTTACACACGTTTTTGTAAAGGATTGAGCTATTTCTTATTATTTAAGTTTGAGCCTCCTCAGATTTTTTTAAGATATAGATTATCTAAACCAAAACTAGAAAAAATTTAAAAAAAATGTTTAACTTAATTTAAAAAAAAAACGGTTTATTGGAATTGGACCATATTTCACACAGAGGTAGATATGAGCTCCTCATACATCGAAAAAATAGCCTATACCCAAAATATTGAATGGTCTTGAAGTTATAGCCCCAAATAGTAACAGCTTTCCAAGCAAATTACTAAAAGACGACATCACTAATCCATACCAATATTTACATTTTTACGTTTTTTCTTCAAAATTGATAAATTTTACAATTTTTGATTTGCGCCTTTGTAAGTATGCTATAAAAATTTCAAATTCTACATTTTTCTTACATTTAAGTACAACTTTTGAAATGAAAAAAATTAAAGCATACTTTTAGGCAGCTAAGAAATTAAAAAAATAGTACAATTTCCTGGGGGTCAATTTTTAATATTCAACTTTTAGATACAAAATTAAATTTCCGAAAATCGGGAGGAATTACATTTTGTTGTAAAACATGTGAAGAAATTTATAAAATTTTTTTCGATCAAATATCGAGTGATAGTCGGAGGTACCCATAAAGCAAAGTAGCCAAATGATGAAAAACCTACCAAATCTTTATAACTACTCGAATATATTTAAAACCAAAAAGTTTTTAAGCTCAATTTTATTTTTTCTCTGAAGTAACATTTATGAATAACAAAGTGAATGAAGATTTCGTAGCTGCATGTATCATGGTAAATGCAATTTTAATTTTCTGCAAATTATCGCGAAAGTTATAAAAATACAAAATGACAACTTTGATGGCTAATTACTTAAGAACCAGTAATTAAAATTTAATATTTCTTTTTTGCACAGGATACATTAACATGTGTAAAATCATATTAAATTGTCATTGTGTCAAAATTTTGAATTTCGTTTGGAGGGCTTTTGGCCAAAATCTGGCCCATTGTGCAATGTAGAAAGCGAAATTTGCATGTCAAATAAGTGCAATATGAATGGATCCAAATGCTACTTAGAAGCATTGGAGAATGGTAAATAAGCAGATAATCTCAAGCAGCACGGAAGCGTCATTAAAAGATTAAATAACGGGTGCGCCATTTCTTATGTCGGCATGTAAACATTGAATAACTTCAAAAAAAACAACTGATTTCTGTATATGAGGTATTTTCATTTAATTTGGTCCTTTGCAATTTATTTAGACTAGTTTTTGTACATAACATCTATCAAGTGGTCGCCTCTATTGGCCACAGCAAAATATGCGTTTTTTTTGCGTTTTCCATTACCTTTTCAAGCATCTCGGGTGGTCTAGCGATGATTTCGTCACGAATGTTTTCCTTAAGCTCTTCAATCGTCTGCGGCTTGCTGGCGTACCCTTTGCTTTTCAAATAACCCCACAAAAAGAAGTCCGGAGGGGTAAAATCTGGGGGTCTGGGTGGCCATTCAAAGTAACTAATTCGGCGCGTTCTTTTCGTGTGAATAGATACATGGTTCAAATTGTACTGAATTGACGTTTCCAAAACATGTAGAGTCAAGTCATTCGGTTGTCAAATGTTTAAGTTATTCAATGTTACAATACAGACATAAGAAATGGCGCACCCCACTCTCAATTGCCGGCTTTTAAACTGCACACGTTTATTAAACGTTCCCAAAAAAAAGTATTTTGAGAATAGCAAAAATAAAATTCTACCAAATGACCTAATTTTGCAACTGGATTTGCAAAAAACTATAGAGTACTTTCTTAAAACGAACTTTGTTACTTGCGTAGAATAGTTCAACAACTGTACGATGTCATATTGTATGGAATGTGATGAACTATCGGTTGATAAAAACTCTGTTTATTGTTTCCTAAAAATAATATTACATAAAATTAAAAAGTATCATACCACTAATAGAATTAAGGTATTTACCGATGGCTGTGGCGGTTAATTTAAGAACAAATTTATTATAAGGCGCATTCCACAATTCGTCAAAGAATTTGATCTAAATTGTTTTGAATGGGATTTCTTCGCAACATCACATGGTAAAGGCGCTGTGGATGGAAGAGGAGCTGTGGTGAAGCGGAAAGTTTGGCAACTAATACGCTCGCAAAATCTTATAACCGAAAATGCTAGAGACTTCCACATAGTGGCAAACCCTAATACATATTACAGGAATTAACTTAATTAACGTTTCAAAAAATTATATTAAATGTAAAACAAAAGAAATTTCACAAAACTGGCTTAGAGTAAAAAATATTCCTGGTATGCAAGCAAATCATTATTTTGCTTCACATTTTGATGATCCTACAATTAAAATGGTAATGATGTAAAAAATTAAATAGTAATACAATTACAATTATTGCGCAACGATCGTTTTTTCAATTTTGGATGAACCTGAAAACATAATCAATAATCATAATCAATTATTCTTCTTTTTTTTTTTCGTAATTTGATTTTTTTTTTGCTATTACGCAAAATTCGCTGAAAATGGCACAAATGCACGTTAACTTCCAAAAATACTTCTGTTTTTTGTAACGTACGCAACGGCACTTTAGACACGAATAACTTTTTCTCTAAAAATAGTTAAGTAAAGGTTTAAACGTCATTCGAAAAAACTCTCAAGACCTTTTTTTGTTGAAAGTTGTATGGTTAAACATATGAATGGCTCAACTGCCAAATCGATTAACTCCACTTTTTGAATTTTTCGAAATTTTAATGTCAAAGTACTTGATAGATGGCAAATTGCTACTATGTATTCATAATAAAAATCTCTAAAAATAAAAATGTACACCACTAAAAGGCAAAATGTTTTTGGCCACTGAATAATGATTCATTTATTTCAGAAGCCAATCTGATTAACTCCATACTATAATGAAAATCGTAATAGAATTTTAGTGAAATCACTTTGCACAATTCAATTGACTGCAAATAAAAATTGAGACTTCAGACTCAGAGGGAATGAGGATGGCAAAATCCAAAAAAGATGCTCACTTACAAAAGGCTGAACAGGCTCGTAGTCATATGACTGCAGATGGAATGCACTTAGAAAAAGCTTTAAACTTTCCCAAATTGACTACATCGGTAGCTTATTACGAGCGAAATTTATATGATTATAATCTCGGATGCCATAATTTTAATAAAAATATAAGCCACATGTTCGTTTGGCCAGAAACTGAAGGATCTCGCGGATCTCAGGAAATCTCTTCATGCCTAGTAAAGTACATAAAGACTTGCGCTAAAAACTCTAAGAATATAATAACGTATTCAGATTCATCTACTGGTCAAAACAGTCTTAAGTTTATTGAAATTGCTTCAAAGTACAGAAATACGTGCTGCTGAGTCAATAGAAATGAAATTTCTGGTAAGTGGACATAGTTATTTGCCTAACGATTCACAATTTGCTATTATCGAATCTCAAAAGAAAAAAATTCAGAACATTTTTTCGCCAGATGATTTGTACAATATAATAAAAGCCAGTAAAAAGAAAGTACCGTTTCATATGGTCAAAATGACGCATCAGGACTTTTGTATCTACAAGTACTTACTTTAGAAAATTCTATCATTGACAGAAAGGCAACAGTTACAAAGATGCCAGTAAATTGGCTGAAAATGCACTGGATAAAATTAGAAAAGTCGAAACCCCATAGTTTACAATTCAAGTGTGACTTTAACGAAAACTCAGAATTTAATGCCATTTACATAAGAAAATCTGTAGCAGGTAGATTGTGCATTGTGTCTGAAAAATGTCAACCAGCCTTTATTATATCCAACCGGCAGAACTGTAACAAGAGAAAAGATATGATAGACTTGTTGAAATTCATTCCTCCTATTAAACATAACTATTATTATTAAATTGTCCAATTTGATGGAGAAAGGTAGGTATATGTCTGAGATATGGCCAATCCCGATTTAGTTGTCCGATTCGGACAAAAATAAATAAAAAAATATTTTACAATTTTAGATAGAATTATTCTACTACAGGGTCCGCTTTCAAAAAAATTTGGTACATTCTCTAAAAACTTTCAAATTTGGTTATGTTATTCGTCTTAATAAACAAATGAATTATGTATGCTCTTAAAACTTTTGCTTTTTCGCAATAAATATATATCCGATATCGAAGAAATAGCATAATTATATTTTTTTTTACCAGACGGACATGTCTATATTGACTTTTCTAGTCAACCTGATTTTACTTGGGATAACTTTGGGGGGTCTCCGACGCGTCGTCACATTTTAGGCCACCTCACAGTAATAGATAGAAAAAACTTAGACGTGTACAAAAACAAATTTTGTAAAGCGTTAAAGGATCGCTTGTTAGTCCTAGTGTGCACCCCATTCATGGCAATCAAGGTGCTTACCCCCAACGAACCATGGCTAAATTCTGTTGTTTTAAGGCTTCGACTGACAACAAACCCTTTCAAGCCTTGCCCCAAGCCAGCGCTCCAATCCCAACAACCCCTCCATGCTACACCGAGTTTGTCCTTCATTAGACTGTCGAGCAATTGTTGCAAGCAAACAAAAAAAAAAAAAAAACAAAAAAAAAAGATAAATAAAAAAGTGGCAACGAAAAAAAAATATTATTTTACATGGCCAAACAATGAGACGCACTTGCCGACGTTGTTAAAATTACACGCGTCAAAAAGTTCAGTCAAACAGGTAAATACCCAAGTACGAAGGTGTAAAAGTCAAAACAATGACAAGAAAATTAGCTATGTAGCATATAAATGTGCTCCCTTTTATTTTTTTGTGCAACACAAATACACAAATAAAAGGGGGCGGCACAAACCTCCGCTACAAAAACAAATAAACCAAAAGAGCGGATTGGGAAGTCAATAAAAATACGAAATATTAGAGTAAACAGATGTTGAATAACAAAAAAATAGGATTAATAAAAGGGTCAAAATAAGGTGTGAAAAAATTTGACAGAACTCCCAAAATATGTAAGCTTTAGGGCCACCGATTCTTCAAACCCGCTCAACTCATATATCACAGAGTTCCAAAATGTCCAGCCACTTTTCAATAATATGGTCCGTCATAAGGACCGTCATATACATTAGGAGATATTAGTTGGTATGCCAAAATGTTCTAACGTGGAACATTCGTAAGGTCCTATACCATATTTTGTCTACGCATCTTCTAGAGCCATAGAGTGGTGGGAATTTATACATCGGTTAGCATATATACCAAGAGTTTTAGCTTATAAATCAAGCTTTACCACTCAGATGCTGAATTATAATATATATGTTTCTCACTCCGGTGCTCTATGACGGATGTCCTACAAATATTTGACTTGGATACCATATTTTAAACACCTATTTGGTTTTTGCACAATATCTGGCTATTTATGATCATACTGTCTTTTCTATCAATTGCGCTTTTCAAATATAAAATCAATTTCAACCTCCTGATATAAAATTGGACTATATGTAATTATTGTTAGGCCGAATTAACAAAGCCATATGAACTTATTGTGGATACGTGTTTTCGGCCAAATTATCGGATTTATCGAGGTAGAAATATCATACTGCATCAAAAATATGCATTTCCAAATTGGAGACTACCTTTGTACTGCAAAATATGATATTTTTTATGTTTATATTACATATATGGTTTTCCCTTATTATAATTTTATGAGTAATTCTTCAGAACTCTGGAGGAGTTGCTCCCCTTTTAACTCATAGATGGCGCCACCTTTACTTAGCCTTTGGTTATTATTTTTTTTCCAACAAAATACTGCATAAAAACCATATCCAATTGTAGCGCCTTTGACAGACAACTCAACTGAATCAACTCTTTTTCTGCCACAACCATTTGAGTTTTGTCCAAAAAAAAAAAAAGATTCAATCTGTTTGCTTTCCGTCCTTTTTGTTTTTTTTTTTTTTTTTTGCTATTAACAATGTTAATTAGCGTCAAGTGTATTTTTTTATTTCGTGTTATAAATTTGATTTGAATTTTTTTTGTGTCTTTTGTTTTAATTGCGTCCATATTGTTGGAGCAGATTTGTCAGTGGACAGAAAGTCACTCAGTTCTGCGGAGCTGCAGAGTTAATTGCATTGATTGAGCTTGGGCAAAAGAAAAAGCATTCCTTGCCGGCTTGCAACTTTTGGCGCGTCCGATGACGATGCGATGAGTGTGCCCGCTGTGCACGGCCAGCGGCGCCGTTGTTGGCATAACACAAATCAAGCCAAAGAGGTGCACTGTGGATTCTCGACGCTCTAATAAGGTTAGCTGAGGAGGCAGTCAGCCGTAGCGTAAACAAAGCACTGAGGTGGGTATGTGTATTTGTGTGTGTGTGTGTGTACGTGTGGAATAGTAACAGGAACTGTGACAAGGATAGGGAATGGGACAGGGACGGGTGCGGGGACGAGGACGAGGCAGAAGTGCTTCATTGATAATCAAAAACTATGCAAAGGGGCAACAAGAGCGAAATGAATTCGATTAAAATTACATTTCATTTCATTTGGTTTTTTTTTTTTTGTTCTCGCAGCGTGAATCCTTTTGATTGTGTGCAGATGAATTTGCAAGTTGCAATGTATTTAATTTTATTTTAGTTTCATTTGCCAATCGGCGTCACTCAGTCAGTCAACGGGGCAGCCTTTTATTTGATTGTAGTGCTACTTTTTTATCCTTACACCCCTTTAATGCTTGTTGCTGCGCTGCTGTTTGTTGCCCTTCACACGCCCTGCTCTACGGGTGCTCCCCATAAACAAATGCCCGGCAAATGTCCTGCTGCCGCCCCAGCCGATCGGAAGCAAAGCCGGCCACCGTTGTGGGCTTACGTACCCGGCCACAAGCGAGGTCTACCAGAGCAACCCCAGAACGTCATCAAAAAGGACACTTCAAGGGACAACAAAAGCTGATGTCGCACTCGCAGCAGTCACAGTCACAGTTATTTCTTTTATTCAAGCATTTATTCTTTCGTCCTTTCGTACTTTGGTTCTTTCATTTGTTGACTGCTTCATTCCAGCTCTTTGCGCGCACATTTAGCACTCTCTTTTGTATCCTTTTTTCAAAGCCAACGCTACTCACACAAAGCTCCGAGCTCTTCGGTCCTGTATGTGAGTGCGCCGCCTGATTATCCTTTCAATTAAATTGTAGCGTAACATTTTCCACGTCGTTGACAACAAAAACAGCATACACCCCTGTCCCCTGCCTAGTACTCTGTACCTCTCTTGCTCGACACTTTGTTGTTGTGTTGTTGTTGTTTCTGCTGCTGTATTTAGAGCATCTCGCTCTAAGGTCTTGCCTAGGAGTGCGTAAGTGAGTGTGAATGTTAATGTGCATATGAATGATAAGGTCTGTACACGAGTATGGGAGCGAGTGCAACTCATGTCTCATCTCATCTGTCTATCTTTTGTTACAGACGAATTTGCTAATGGTGACGCATCATGGCATTTTTTCTAACTATAGATACAACTTTATGATTGCATGGTCATCCACAGCCCGCACGGGCCGAAGTTTTACGTATAATTCGAATGGAATTTTTTTCTTGGAAATTTCATTTTAAAAAATTTCAAAATGCGAATAACTTTTTTTTTGTGAAATGCTTAGTTTCTTATTTCCTTTTAATTTTGCAATAAAATTTATATAAAAGGTGTAGCCTATATATAAGCCCAGATCACAGGAAAGGTAAAATATAAAATGACGTGCATTCAGTTTCGAAAGAGAAAGGAATTACCGACTTTACACTAGAACTATCTATTAGTCCTAGCAGGGTAACTAAATCGTACATAAAAAAACTAGTAATAAGAAATACTGTCAGGACTCTTTACAAAATAGATCGATCACCTTATTGGTTTCACGAGTACGTTTGCAGATTTCTGACTAAGGCACTTTGTTAAGCACATGCTTAATCTTGCCCTGAATATATTAAAGTGATTACAGATATTGTAGTAAAGGGTATATCAACAACTAAGCTCTTTGAGGCTTTCCACGAATCAAGCCATTTTTGGATGTCTTCTAAGAGCGAAATTGCTGATCAGCCAGACGGAACAAGTAATGATTGGACGGTGCAGGCGAGTGGGGAAGGTCTTCCCATTTGAGTGTCTCCAGGTAGGTTTTAACAGGTTTGGCGAATAAAGAATAACTTTTTCGTACCTCTGTTCGTCCCTTGGCTTTAAATCATAAAGAACCCAAGTTAATTGTTTGGAAATGGCAAAGCTCTCCCTTATATTTTTGGGCTTCCTAGACTGCCAAAAGTGTTTATTTACCATATGTTTAAGCTTGGTTCATGATGCTTGGGATATTTCAAAATTAACCAACACTAGCTACTGAAATAGATTGCCGGATATATGGATCAATTATTTAGTTATGAAATGAAAATAAGCAAATTTCTAAGATTTTAAATTCCCGCAGTTGCGTCTCTTTTGACCTGGCGCCTTTGGGTCGAGGGTACTTGACAACTGCACTGATTTATGCCAAGACAAAAAAAAAAAAACACAACAAAACCAGACAGGATTAACAGCAGCAACAAGAAAAAGAGCAACCATAACCAAACAGCAGTACTACATAGTTCAAATTAACCGATACTTGGTTGCTCCTCTGCCGGTTGAAGGATAAAAATTGAAATTAATGCGAAGCACTTCAGAAATACTTATTGAAAAATTGAATTGTCAAAAGAGAAAAAAACCAAGAAGAACAACAACAAGTGCAAAAGTGGCAGCAGGAACAGCTCTTTGACTAATTCGAAATTAACAGCCTGACATCGGACAGGACCCCAGAACTCACATCAATGCAATTATCTAACAGCTACCAAAACACACACACGCACGCACACATAAACAAAAATGAGATGAAACCGAAACCGAAACCCTAAATAGTATTAGAAAAATACGTACTACCTAGAGGAAACCCAAGAACCCATTATGTTGTGTGTGTTTTCTGAATGTTGTTGTTGTTGTTGCAGCTTATTACTTAATCAATATGCTCATTTTTTTTTTTTTTTTAACTGGAAGCAGTTGGATTGAGACTCTAGATCTTATGTCCGTCTGTGTCCCTGTCTCTGGAGAGACTGTTGCGTTGTTTTGACACAAGGCGGCAACAAGGCAATCCCAACAACAACAACAACAACACGAGTTGCAAGCGGACACTGCCAAATGTTTGAATTGGGTAATACGCAGTAATTGGAACTTCAGTATTTTGTTTTCCTATCCTTCCTTTTATCGCATTTATTTTTTTGGGTGCCGTTTTTAACGCATCAGTCTCAAGTGGCTGGCTCTTATCATGATCTAAAACTAGACCATCTTATAGGGAATGCTGCAGTTGCACTAGAGTTATTGATAGCTCAGCAGCTGTTTTTTTTTTTTTTTTTTTTTTTAGATTTGGCAAGGATCTGTTACAGCTCGTACCATGAAGCCAGTTTGTATGGCATTTGCTGTGATTAGTGTCACAAAGGACAGCAGGAGCACCAGTAAAGTAAAAACTGATGCAGTAGCAAGACTAAAACAGTTGGAAATTCATCTGATAGAGTAGAAGCCTTAATGTTGGAATAGTCGAAATTTTCAAGAAGAGCATCAGTTTAAAGTTGCTTACTTTCGTGTTTTGACCAAGTCTATAAAATGAGGGCTTTGAGATACCTATAAAAACCCAGACCCTCAACTATGGTGACGTTAAGCGCTCTGATGTAATGATGCTTAAAAGCAAACCATTTTAGAATCTAAGATGGATGAAAGTCCGATTTTCTGCGTCTTCTGCGTCTTCTGTGTTCTGTGTCAAATAAATCAATATAACTATCGACCAGACAGCTTTGCTGCCAGATACGGAAAAGCTTGGTGACTCTAGCTGCTACAGTCCACGAAATCTTGGGGTTCATAAGGGCCGACAGACAAGAGATGATTCTCCTTCTTCATATTACATAAATGACGTAAATCTAAATAGTAGATAGCCTTATCCCATTTTAATGATATTCCGTTTGCGTAAACTAGTTATCCTTTATGAAAATGCTTGGGTATAGCTTGTTTATTTTTAAATATTAGTATACTAAAAGCATTTTTGTATAATCGAGTAAATAGTAAATAACTGACGGAATACGAGTAGAATAAAATCACAAACCTTGTGCTCTTCACAACGCCATAATAATAGTTTCAAAGGCAGCTACTTAGTTTGCCAACCCTAACTAGTTCTAAACTGAGCTAATACTGCACTCAATTGACCGCTTGACCAAACAGTCAGCCAGCAGCCAGTGAACCCCGCCCGACGCCCTGGTAAAACCCCTGCTTAGTAGGTGCCTGGGTGCGCATGATTGGCCGGGCCTTCTGCTGACCGCGGAAGTGACCAAAATCAGGCCAAAGCATGCGCGCTCGGATTAGTTGGGATCGTGGCAACGGCTGCAATATATGAACGAGTGTATTATGGATGTATCTCCAGGAGTCAAAGCTGGCGACAGAAGAGGGGCACACACAGCAAGAGGTATGCCCATTGTCAGAGCACGGCTGGACACAAAAGGTGTGAATCTGAATGGGAATCAAGTTATAAACGTCCGACCAGGGGCTAGAACAACAGCCGAGGGCTGTCTGCGTGCTCACGCGGCGCGGAAACGCAAAGTGAAACATAATCAACGCCCAATAGTTGCAGCATTGTTGAGCAAACAATATCAGTACATATACATATTTTTTTTTTTTTTTTGAATAGAGGTATATACAAGAAATAAAAATATCTTTTATTATTATTATAATTGCCAAGCTGGACGCACTCCGCCGCTTGGCCGGTTGACTCTTAGACTGAGACTAGACATTAGTGCCTGGGCACGCAGAGTTTTCGAAATAGTTTTAAAGTCCCCTGGCAAAAGCCAAAACAGAAACCGCATTCTCTTTGCTTCTTGTGCGGAACGTGGAATATGTGAAAACTTTTTGCTGTGACAAACTTTTTTTTTATATCTTTTTTTTCACATGTAAGAAAAGTTTATCGACTTGCATGCAAATAAAATAAACTAATGGGTACTACAAAAGAAAGGAGAAAAAAAAGATACACGCGGTTGAGAGTACGCCCGGTTGGGATTAAATGACACAAAGTGGAAGCACTTTGGCGGAAACACATTGGATAAATGACACACTCAAATCTAAATGCAGACGTATATGCCAATGGACAGACAGCTAACCAACAAATACTCTGCAGTAACAACAAAGTCTACGTCAAATAAATGTTGCAACAATTAAATAAACGCCATAAAAAAAAAAGTGAACAAAAATATAACAAAACTTTGGGAATTCCACTCTTATATTCAGGGCAAAAAAACGTACTCCAATCAGTCAAGCAGAGATGAAGTTGTTGGGGTTTTGTTGCTCATATCGCATGACAGACATCACAGAACTTCAAGGGAGTGCCCACAACAACGTACTGAACGACGCGTTCATGCACTAGATCGGCCTATCTAAGAAACCACATTAGCGACTATTTCGATATTTCTTTTTTTTGTTGCTGTAAATCGAGATGAGATTTCGAGATACAGAAATTTAACTAAAATTGAATTTAGAGGTGCAATTGAAGCTCAAAGAATCGGCACACACCTCAAATCCAAATCGAAGTTGAAAAAATCGATACATTTTGATGTAACACTCGTATTATCTATCCTTTCTGTGTTTTGGCTATAAATCCAGATCAAGGTTTTGAATGCATTCAATGCACAAAAATTCAAAAATTACTATTTTAGAAATGTGTAGTTAAAAAATGAATAAATAATTAATTAACAATTAAGAAAAAACGCGTGAGCGAGAAAAAAGCTTTCTACACAAGAAGATAAGTCTAAAGCTTAGGAATCTTGGAATGGTGTCGCACGATAGGCAAGAGGGAATGTTTAAATATAGCAAGACATACATACATATGTCAGATGCTTGTAAACTTATAAACATTTTTTTATTATTTACTCAAGGCTACAACATTTTCATAGAGATATTAATTTTTATGAAGTCTTCAATTGCGCACCTTACTCTTCCATTTCATCAACTTCGACACCGATAAAACAACAATAATGACTTATCGATAACTGACGATCGTCATGCCAACTTTAATCTTTTGATCGATAACTTCAAATATTTCTTTCTGTTAATTTCAAATTAAAATAAAGTTAAATAATTCACAGCACATTTATAAAGGAGTATTTGATGATGTTTCGTTTACCTTGAACAAAACGATGACCGGGAAATTTTATTGGATTGAAAGAGCAGGACCTCATAATTAAGAGTATTGTTATTCCAATATTTTAGACAATCTTAAGAAACATAAATATTTACATATTGGAACGAAAACGATGGAAAATTTCACATATTAGTTTATAAAAAATTTAGGCAAAGCTAGAGACAAAATAAGTTAATTTGACGGAGTTATTTGGTATATTTTAATTAGTTGATCCACATGTGGCAGACACAAAGCGACGCAGTTGAAATCTTGGTGCTAGTCGATCTCAGTTTTTTACAATATTTAGCAAATTTTTCAAAACACATTTTAAAATGAATGAAGCCCCTTTTAAAGCGTATTAAAAGAAATTGCTCACATTGCCCGAGCGCCATTTTATGCCAACAATATTAGTTTCAACAACAACAACAAAAAAAAAAACTACAAGCTGAAGCTGGAGGGGATCGGGAGCAAGTGGGGCAACAAGAGCACTTTGCACAATGCGCTTAGTTTTAGCCATGCGCGATGTAATTGAGGGGGTTGGGGCTTGTCTAAAGGGCATGTGTGTTAGTGTGCATCTTTGCAGGGGTTGGACTGCTCCAACACGTTGCTTGTTGACAATCAAGTGATACTTAAACGCTGCACCAAACGACCCAAATACATACTCCAACAGCAGCAGCAGCAGCAACAGCAGAAAATGGTGAATGGATGCCGGATGACGCTTTGGGCAACCACTTTTAGGCAAAAGTGTCCACTCAGGCGAATTAGTTGGAGCAGCACAAAATGGCTACATTTGCCAATGGGTTTTACATGTACGAGAAAAAACAAAATAAGCAAAATACTAAATACTTTAATATCACATGTAGGATGGTTACTCATTAATCTTTAAGATACTTTAATATAAGTTTTACGCAAATGTATATAAGGAGCGGTAGGAGGCATCTGCGAACCTCTGAAGTAAAAACATTCTTGATCTGTCATTTTTGATATAGCCATGTCCATGTACTCTTCTGCCAGATTTCAGAGACTATAAAAATTGGATCATCAAAAGTTTACCAAAAATCTGCAGTCAGTTCAAGTTTGTTGATTAATGTAGATCGGCATTGACTTACCTGAGGACACAATTTTATACTTTACTGTTTAAAAATTAATCAATTTTTGATTCCCTCTCATATAAACTGCACTAATGTTTCACATTGAATAAAAAAAACTTCTTGACTAAAACATAATTCTTTTTTTTTCATTTTTTTGGAATACTACTCCTGCCGGTTAAAGGAAATATAGGACATTGTCCCCGTCCCATTAGTTTGAAGAAAGTTCTGAAAAGACGTGTTTGCTGTAACCTTCCGTAATACTTGTTTTTCTTTAACAAGAGACACCTCAGTCCTCATAGTTCAGTTAAAATAAGAGGAGAAAAGGCGTTGAGCACGAAATTGCATGGACTTTTGGATTATTTAGTCATCACAGAGATAGGACAAATGTGTAGCTACCTAGGACAAGTATCTACTTAAAAAAAAAATTGGAATACCCAAAAATACAGAATGAGAAAGGTATTTTGAATAAATTACAAAAAATTGATATTTGAGGATCATTAAATTAAAATATGCACAGACGGCATAAAAAATAGTTTTGTACAAACACTCTAGCAATTTTGACTTGTTATAATATGTATTTCTTAAAACTTAACTCGGCTTGGTACGGGGCTGCTAAATTCATATATACTATAAAGATGGATCATAAGAATTTTTTTTGTTTTTGAAAATAGCCTCCATAATGCAAATCAATTTTTAAACCGCATTTGTTATCCCGAATTCGGTATCTCTCAGATGAGCGTTTTGAATTTTTCAACAGCGAAAAACGTTGATCACGGAATTTTTATGTTTATTAAATGTCGGGAACGAACAGAAACCATTAGGTGCCATTACCGTGATGAAAGAGAATCAATATAAAAAAGATGGCGTACGTTAAAGTCGGGCGCGGACGACTTTGGGATACCCTGTACCACTGCTTGCAATAAAATCTGGTAAATTGCTTACGAACACCAAAAGACATTTGATTGCCAAATTAGATTATGATACCTTCATAAACAACCAAAAATAGACGAATTTTTAATCAAAAACTTTTTTTCGACCGATCGGCCCTATGGGAGCTATATGATATAGTCAACCGATTTTGATAAAATTTGGTACAGTGTTGAAGATCTCTAAAAAACTTCTGAATGCCAAATTTGGTTACAATATCTTCACAAACAAACGAAACACAACGAATTTTGTGCAAAAAACGTTTTTTTGACCGATCGGCCCTATGGGAGCTATATGATATAGTCAACCGATTTTGATAAAATTTGGTACAGTGTTGAAGATCTCTAAAAAACTTCTGAATGCCAAATTTGGTTACAATATCTTCACAAACAAACGAAACACAAGAAATTTTGTACAAAAAGCGATTTTTTGACCGATTGGCCCTATGGGAGCTATATAATATAGTAAACCGATTTTGATCAAATTTGGTACAGTGTTGAACATCTTCAAAAAACTTCTGAATGCCAAATTTGGTTACAATATCTTTACAAATAAACGAAACACAACGAATTTTGTACAAAACACGATTTTTTGACCGATTTGTCCTATGGGAGCTATATGATATAGTCAACCGATTTTGATCAAATTTATGTATCGTACAGAAGGAGAAGTCGGAGACCCCCCAAAGTTACCTAAAGTATGATCAGAGTGACTAGAGAAGTCGATATACCCATGTCCGTCTGTCCGTATGAACGCCTAGATCTCAGAGATGGTAAGAGCTAGAGCAACCAAACTTTCAGATAAGATCCCTTATTAATCCATAGGAGACAAGTTTATTTTATTTTTTTGATATCGGGACTACATTATATAGCTCCCATAGGGGTGTTTCAGAGGACCTCGAAAAAAAGCAAAAGTTTTCGATGGATAATTCGTTTGCTTATGAAGATATCATAACCAAATTTGGCAATCGGAAGTTTTTTAGAAACCCCCAGCATTGTACCAAATTTTATCAAAATCGGTTGACTATATCATATAGGTCCCATAGGATCGATCGGTCGAAAATTTGTTTTTTGCAAAAAATTCGTTGTGTTTCGTTTGTTTGCGAAGATATTGTAACCAAATTTGACATTCAGAAGTTTTTTAGAGTTCCCAAGCACTGTACCAAATTTGATCAAAATCGGTTGACTATATCATATAGCTCCCATAGGATCGATCGGTCGAAAATTAGTTTTTTGTACAAAATTGGTTGTGTTTCGTTTGTTTGTGAAGATATTGTAACCAAATTTGGCATTCAGAAGTTTTTTAGAGATATTCAACACTGTACCAAATTTGATCAAAATCGGTTGACTATATCATATAGCTCCCATAGGGCCGATCGGTCGAAAAAAAATTTTTGATTAAAAATTCGTCTGTTTTTGGTTGTTTATGAAGGTATCATAATCTAATTTGGCAATCAAATGTCTTTTGGTGTTCTTAAGCAATTTACCGGATTTTATTGCAAGCAGTGGTACAGGGTATCCCAAAGTCGTCCGCGCCCGACTTTAACGTACGCCATCTTTAATATTTTCCTTGCTCCAAACATGTCGTATCCAAGGAAACAAATATTCTTGACGTTTATAGTATAGGTTAATCAAAAATTGATAAAATGTTGTTGTTATTGTTGTTGTTGCTAGTCAGAAGGCAGCAAAAACAAAAGCAACACCAATGGCCATATGCATTGAACACTTACACCTATAGACGAGTATTATATTTTTTATTCCGAACCAGCATGGCTTCCATATAGCTTCATTATCCTCCAAAAAATAGCTTATTTGTTAGTTTTGCTTTCATTTTGAATTTAATTTTTGATTAGATATCAGTAAGGCATCAACTTCTCTCAAGTTTCTATAGGAATATATCAAAAGTTCACGTCAGTGATTCTCAGTTGGATTGAGGTCTAGGGATTTATTCGATGCATCGGCCCTACATCTTTCCTGAAAAAAGATCATCCCTATCCATTATGGTGCCACCTCATTGTTTAACTATTCTGTTTGGTAAAAATTAAATTAATGATCTTTTAGCCAAGGAACTTTAAAACCAATTTAACCTTACTATATATGCTATATCCTTAGCGTAATTTTTAATTTTTAAAATTAAAATGAATAAATACTATTTTTTTTTTTACCTCAAGCGTTATAACGTGTTTTTTTAAATAATCTATTCATTTTAATAGGTAGTTTTTTGAATTTTCTTCATATCAGAGCCGCCAAAGAGGTCACTTCTCCACTGGGCTAAAGTTAAGGCACACGACCCAGTTTTAGATAGGATTATGCACTAAAACTTTTTTTCAACCGATCGTTTCATATATTTTAGCATTTATTTTTATACAAATACTTTTCAAGCAATTTCGTTCAGTTTTTTCTATTTATTTCAAAAAATCTTTTCTAATAAGAAACTGAAACTTATGTGGTTCTTGAAAGTATACTCAGGCAGCTCTAAGCTGAATTTCGTTAGACGGCGTGCAAAACGAAAAGGAACTATGACATGGGGAACTACATAAAAGAATAGACTACATCCAAAATTCATTATTCGTGTCTCTCTGAAAACGAGAGCAAAGAGAGTAAATGTATTGATATGAGACACATGAATACGTGTTAGAACATTTTTTTTATTTTTTAAAATATCGTGATCAAATTTATGTCAGTTGTTTTTCGTTTTAGACTTAACGTTTTTATTGAGTTTGATCAAAATTGGTCCACTCTTACACATAGCTACCATACAAAAATTGAACCAGGCCCAGGTACTGCAGTTCAATAACCGAACGCAGCAACAAAGCAAACAAAAGCAAAAAATGTAAAGCGTTTGAGGATAAATCATAAAAAAAATTCATAATAATTAATTATTTCAATGTAAATACGGAAATTTATTTTTCTGGTGACAATAAACAATATAAAAATTTCTCTTAGGGAATTTGAAACTGTTGAACTTTTTTTTACCCCTAAGGGTTAAACTAATGACACCCGTCTAGTGTTTTAGTTTAGTTTCGAGGATACATTTTTATTTTACAGGGCTATAGCTGCGTGTATACTGCAAGTAACTAACTTTGATAAGCATACGACCCAAATGGTCCTGTTAAAACTATTATACGTGACTATTTTTTCGTACCAATTTCCACATATTTTGTTAGACCAACAACATTTTATCAAAATTTCCGGAATTAATCAAGTCATAAACACGATATTCTTTTATGCAGACACTCATAGAACACAGAGGTAGGATATTTGGACGAACAACTCGTGACACCAACAACAATGGGCAAGTGACGGCTTTGGATAGAGCATTCAGAATTCGTTACGCTTGACAGAAGATACAATGGAATAACCTAAAAAGGTACCGAAACGTTGTCATAGTTGCATTGTAGATATTCCCACAAGCAATTAGATGACATTATTGCAGCAAAATGCACAATTTTCAAGCATTTTCCAAACAAAAAACTGCTCCTTTCTTAATATAGTACTCCTGTTCAGCTGCTGTAACCTGTGCTGCGTCTGCCTCTGTCCTGTTAATACCCCCTCTCGCTACTACACTGCCTCACTGCCTCTCTGTAGCACACTCGGCATGTGTTCTGGGCATGAAAATTCCAATTTTTCGCCTGATAGTTTTAATTTGTGAAGGAAAAAAAAAGATTTGGAAAATGGTTGGCAAAGATTTCGCAATTGAAAGAGCCAAGCGCTGCTCGTACGATTTCACACTCTGGACAATTGGCAGAGGAAGCGGCTGCGGCTTTGGCAGTTGGAGTAGTGTCTGCCTTGATTTGCTTGTGGGCCACTGGGAACAGAGGCGGCGACGGGAATTGATTCGTCGCGCCATTGGTCATCATCGGGCTCAGCGGTCTCATCATCGTCGATTCTTCCTGTTGATGGCTTGTGGGGTCGACCACAGTTGTTTAGCCACAGCGGGTAGCGTTATCTCACACCCTCGGTGATCGCTTCAACAAGGATCCTGCTCCTTGTCATGAGCGTGAAAAAATGGAATGCATTATATGTCGTCTGCCGTTGCACAATGCTAAGTTTTCTGCTCGGATCTGCGCTGGGTTTGCCATTTGTCACGGCACGTTGTCATCATGCTGCAATCTTTATGGGCAATTTTGCACATTTTTATTCTGCCGACTGCATCGATTTGGGTGATTTGTGGCATTGATGTATTCATTAGGCGGTGTCTGCTATAGATTGTCAAAGGTAAAGTCCATACAACTAACATGAATGTATAGAACTATGCACAACTGTAGAGTATCGTGCATAATTTGAAGTGCTAAGTGGCCGCGTGTGACCAATTTGTTAGGCACAGCTGGCGAACAATGTGCCAATCGATGAAGACCAATGACCAGTGACCAGTGACCGCTGACCATTTCCCAGTCCCTTATGCTGTTCCTTTGATGTCACAGCATCAAATCGTATAATAGGAGTTGAAATGTTTTGGAATATAGGCGAAGTAATGTAGTATCAAAGCAACTGATTCTCATTTGCAAGTAAATCACCTTGTAAATCAATTCACTTGTTTTTAGTGAAGATGCCATTAAATGAAGGGGTTATGCCATTATTTGTCTGTTGCAATTATAAACCGTGCCTTTTCTTCGGAGCTGATTAAAGTTTAGAATCACCAACAAGTGAGGGTATTGGACATGAAACATGACCAATAGCATGAGTCCCTCCAGAGAAAATGGACAGAAGTCTTAAACAAAACGAGTTCTTCTTGGGCTTATCTTTTGGCATTTTGTATTATTTTTTGCAATCTTAAAATTCTTGGTTGACAATATTTCCAAATCGATTTCTTCTGTCCTGGTGATTATTACACTTATAGAGACAAGCAGTGTACATATATACTTTGTGTGTCTTTCTTATTATATACAATAATTTTAAAAGAACCTCTTAGGCAGTATTACTAAAGGCCAAAACACCTCAACTAAGGAACGTTTAAATTAAATGCAATAATGTTATAAATAAAAGATAATACAAATTTCCAAAATTTTAGGCCTTGCCTAATACTATGCGGTTGCAATCTGAAGTCAAAGTCTATTTCCAAGATTTCATGAATTTAGTAAATATTTTGTATTTATTTACACAAAAAAACCTAAACGATTACATAAGACTTAAAAAGATATTTTAAAAATAATCCTCTACCCCGCCTACAACTAGTTACTCTTGTATTTTTTTACAACTTGCAAATTACGTGAATTTCTGGCAATGCGACCAAACAAAGAGTAAGGACGAAAGGACCCGGGCTGGTGCTTAACCCACAGTCAACTCGAAGGAACCACAAAAAAAATATGCTCTATACGATACATGGGGCATACACTCACGCACAAAAGTTAAGAAGTTCAAGTGTATAATTTTGTTACAATTGGGACAGTTTTAGTGCTTCGCCGGAAAGGCAAGGCAGCAAGGGATGGATAGGATGGTTGCTGTCGCGGCACGGTTCGGTATACTATATTATGTTATGGGTATGGTTTGGGAAAACACCCTGAAAGGGCGTTATAGGTCGACTGCTGCTGTACTTGTAACTTCTGTTAAATGCGGTTTCGTGTTACACATGTGCGTCTAATTAGCGACTGTTTAACGACAAGTCCGACGGTCTGGACGGGCTGGACGAGTGGCGCAAAGTGAAACTAATATGGTAGAAAATTGGATAACTAGCAAAGGAGTCGGTGCAGAGCGACCTTAACAAGCATGAAATTATTATCGAAATGCAATTAATAAGTGCGACAAACGACACGGACATGGACAGAGGCACTTTGGACAGGAGCGTGCACAGGGATGTGCTGTGGATGTATGTATGTAGGTATTGATGGTATATACAGTTCTTTGTTGCGCAAACACTTCTTGACACTTGTCAGGGCAGAGTACGTACGGCTTATCTGTAAGCCGATAGGGCGCACTCTGCCAAAGAGTTTCAGGTTGGTCAGTCCAAAGATGTGTCAGTACTTTTTGAGATTTTCACACGAATTCCGGCGCCAGGCATTGTCTGCTCAAGTGGTTCTGACACTTCCGCCAACAAATAGACAAAATAAAATGTAATATAGGTACTATGCTGTTTTCAAAGACATATAAATTCTCCAGAGATGCAGAGCCTGCGACAGCTGCGTCACTTTTAAGAGCTGGGCTCGGGTTTTGCATATCTCATTTGGTTTGGTCACAGCAATCAGATTGCAGCAAATAGAATTTACAATCTGCCCCGGGTCCACACACACTCATACATACTCACATCATGGGGCATATGTGTAAGTGTGTGTGTGTGTGTGTGTGTGTGTGAGTGAGCAAATCCGCTTTGGAGTTTTAGGCGTAAATTATTTTGGCCAGCTCGCTTTGATAAGTAAAAGCTGCCGCCTGTTTTTGATCCTTTCAAGCTATGACAAGGACAGCGATTGGAACTGGAAACCTTTTTATGGAGTTTGCCTGTTTTTATATTTTTTTGTTTTGTTTTCGCAAATTGAGTAATGCGGCCTTAATGTCAACCCTAAAGCAGCCCCAAGTTCTAGCTGCACCCCAAGGCGCAAATATCGGCTTGCATATGGTTTATGGTATATGGGACATGGACATGGACATTGATGCCCATTTTGTTTAAATGTGCGCTGATATGTGAGCCTCAGGGCTTATTTCTCGTTCCACATACACATACACATGAATACATATATGGAACCGTATTAGCTTGGCTCACAAATTGCATATATAGCTCATGTTTAAATGCTCAGCCAGGCGGCAGTTGAGACATCTATAAACTTTTTATAAAATTCTCTTTTTCATTTTTATACACTGTACTTAGAGCATTGCAAGACGGAACATTGTTCCTAAATTTTATTAGCTGATCAACTAAAATGCTAAAAAAATTATATATCTTGCATTATCAGCCATGAATCAATAAATCTTAATCTCTTGGCGGTTTTCAGAAAAGTTGCATTAAGTATACTCGTATCGGAGTGATCATTACGACTGAGCGCCCAAAGTGAGCACAATAGGGAGAGAGCTTTTTGATTTAAGTGTGTGCGCTTGATCCAAAAATTAGAAGGTTGCGCAATGCGCTGGTCCGTCATTCGAGTCTCTCTGAAAGATAGGACCCAGGTTAAATTTTTGTATGCTAGCCATTTGAAGTAGTGGACCGATTTTGATCAAACTTCACACAAGTGCTTGGAATAATATGAAATGCATAAAAACACACAAAACGTGCTAGAACAAATTTTATATAAGTATTCTTTAATCACATCCAAATTTATGTCAGTTGTACGTCGTTTTAATCTTAACATTTGTGAGAAGTTTGATTAAAATTGGTCCACTATTTCATATAGCTACCATACAACAACGGTTTTCTACTCAGCCAGGTTGCGCGCTTCTTTGCGACACCTTGTAAAATTGATTGCATCATGTACCCAGCTCAGCAAAGGCTCAATCGTTTTATGTATAAGCCGCTCTTTGGTGGGATTATAAGGTGATGTCTTCTGAACGCTCTCTTTCTTGTTTTGTCGCGGACGAAAATTTTTTTAGTGCTTTGTTTTTGTTGTATGTGCAAAAAAATGACTTTGATGTTGATAAACGTTAAAACATAACTGATGTTTTGTTTGTTAGAAGGATTAACAAAAAGTTGCTCTGGCTACAATCCTCTTATAGTTTCCAATTAACTTCTAAGTAAAAAAAAATGAATCTATTTCATTCAAAAAGCTATGCCAAGAGAGCATTCTCAACAGAAAAGCTTATGACCTCTCACTCACTTTGACACGCCTACAATAAAGGATAAGCTTTACGGACGAGACTTTTGCACAAGTCATTGGGATGGTGCAGCGGGAAATTTAAATTTTATTTTTATTCGCAAAGAAACATTTAATTAAAGGCCAATACGCAGTTCGAAATATTTGGCACGGAATTTGGGATATCCCATTTGGGACTTTTGACATTTCGCGCGGATTTTTTGCATGCTGCGTATGGGCCTTTAATTGGAAATGTGATCAAATTTATATAAATGACTCATGTACGTAAAATTCAATGTTTGACCATTAAAAGTTATTATTAAAGGAACTTAAAAACGGTCAATTGTTGATATACAGTGTCTGTACCTATTCTAGTGTAATGACGAATTTGGTAATAAATAACTCAAATTAATTTAGATGCTTGAGGTTTCAAGATCTCCCTAATTACATTCCGCAAAAAACTCCTGCCTCAGCGTCATTCGCACAATGCATAATTTCCATTTCTAATTAATAAAATAATAAAATGTACTGATTTCGGCATTTTCTTTATTTAATAAGTCAACCTCAGCGACTGCATATAAAAAAACGCGTTGCCAAAGCAATATGTAAAGCTTGGATGAACTAATGAGATGAACCAAGCTCTTACCCTCAATATCACACATTTACTTTCACTCGAAGAAAAGGATTCCCTCGAAGTTCATTCTTTTTCCCGACACTATATTTTACTTTACTCATGCTCAGGAAGACAATAGATCGGCATTGCGTTTACTTCTGCCTTACGGGTAAAGTATGAGTAGCTCAAAAAATACACATATTCATTTTCATCAAATGGCAAGCTTCTCTTTACTCATTTTGTACTGAAGCCCTTGAGTCACAAAAACTACTTGAGTGAATTTTACTCGCTCAAACGATACGCTTACTTATTGTAATATATTGAAAGCTTGTGTTTAATTTTTTAGTACCAAAGCTTTTGAGCATTAAAAAGCTCAAGTCATACTCTGGACAAGTAGACTCTAAAATGTCTTTTGCACTCGTTGCAGCTCTCTGGTTAAAGGATCTTGAGAAAGCGTTTGATTCTGGACAATACGACCTAATAACGTCAAAGTTGGTACATCCTACAAATTTAGTACACTCTCCCCAGAATAGTTATCTCAAATATATTTTGTTTGATATATTCATTATTGACATCATGTTAGCCCTTCGATTAAAGATGCCAAAATATAATCCTATTGAAGGTATGCAAAATATATTTTGAAAGTTGAAGAGAGTTGGTAGCTTAAGTTCTGAAGTATCCGCCTTATCAAAAAACTACTTATTTCAGGATATCTTTTAACGATTTCTTTATAGTGTCCGTGTGATGGTTGAATTGCGGTTCCCAACTTCTATAGTCTCCGAGCTCTAGCTGTTTATATTGACTGACAGATATTGCCCAATCGGTACTCGAGTCCATACTAATCATTATTGCAAATGGAACTCAGAGCCTCCCGCATCTCTACATATACATACATAGTAAGTACTTCAAAAAGTAAACGAAAAAATTATATGTTGAATTTTTATTTATTAAAAGCGTCTTGATTTTTTATTTTTATACTCTACAGCAGGCATTCATTCTAGGAACATATAGATCTTAAATATACAATAAGTTAATTTTTTTTGAAGATATCTGTTTCTTGTTTTAACATCATTTAAGTGGATTGTGGCAATATGAGAGCATAGGAAATTCGGCTTTCTAAAGTTTCAATTTATTTGTATTTTTTTATTCTTTTGGCTTATGCTTTGTTGAAAATGGTTCTGAAGTCAAGCGTTACGAGTTACGAGTATGTGTGTGTTGACCATTGGTGTTGATTTTTTAACCGAATTGAGAAAATTTGTTGGCTCAGATGCATTGAAGCGAAGATTGGAGCTCGACCATAATCAACTTCAATGGCTAGCAACTCAATTTATATATTTTTGCTATAACTTACGGCAGCCATTTATCCATGTGCGTGTGTGTGTGTGTGTGTGTGTGTATGTGTGTGTGGTGGCTGTAAAATAAAATTGAAAATGGACTTCCGTTTGCCGGTCCCTGGTCGAACCAAAGGTTCTATCAATATGAAAGTTCAATGAAGGCCAAGCAGACGCCAGAAGGTGTAAATTTTATTTGAATTATTTGCAAAAATCACAGCAACAACAAAAAACAACAACAAATTCAAAAATCACAACAAAAAGTGAACAACATTTCGTTTAGTTACGTGCCTGGCATTTGATTTTTGCTTGCTTTCCTACAATTTACATTTACGAATATTTTTATAGATTTTTCCATATTTTCTTTTCATTTTTTTATCATTGAGTTTGTTTGATTTAACTTCCGGTCATTTCATTTCATTAAGTTTTTTTCAGTTGAAAAACATTAACTTAAAAATGCTTGCAATATAAATACAACTGATCAAATATAAACAAAATATGTATATACATACATATATAGTAGATTTAAAAGACAAGAAGTTATCATTTCGTTTGTTTGAATATGCACAAGTCTAAGAATTCTGAATTAAATTTTGTATTTTAATAGAAATAGTGTTAAAAGATGAATACATTATATATTGGCTTCTGTTCATGTTATAGAAATGTATGTGCAGTAATTAAACGAAATCGTAAATCGGGCATTCATTTTATTTTATTCAATAGAAAAATAGTTAAAAAAAGATTAAAGTAAAAATCGAAAATATTTGAAAAATCATTCCCCAATAAACGACAAAAATATTTCACTTTTTTTCGTTAATGAACAAGTTAGTAGAGACACCAAATTTGGTATGTAGACTTATGTAAGCAAGATTTGAAAAAAAGTTTCTAAAAAGAGCTAAAAATTAATATAATTATGCTAAAAAAACGTCTAAACTTAAGGGTTTATGTACTCTTATTCTCCCGAATGAAAGCATTATTATGAAAGTTTTTCTAATTATTGTAGTTTTATAATAATTTATTGAATTTTTTAATAAGAAATTCCTAAAAAACATCTTTTTCGGGACTCTTGAAAAATGCCTCTTCTGAAATCTACAAACAACACTTTTTTTTCGCTTATATGCTGATTCTGTTCGTCAACAGAGGAATTGACGGAACCCAAATTTTTACGCTCATGATGATGATATGATTTTTCTCAAAAAACATCGAGTTTTGGACGCCTTAGAAATCAATTTTTCTGACTCCAAAAATGTATTTCGAGATATTCTCTTTCAAAATAATGAATGCGGGTAGATCCTTATTAAACGATAATAATTATTTCATGAATATGTACTTTGTCAAAATTTAAAAATTAATGCATAACCCCCTATATGCTCTCGAAAAACAACATAGTTGAAGTACATGCGTGTCGAAGTCCAGTGGCATAATCTTATCCCTAAGTGAGTAAATGCAGGTGATAAGTTTGCCGGGTGACTTCAAGGGCTTATTTTGAAAAACTTTATTTTATATATGCATGTACTTTAGTATAGCTGCTTTAAAAGTTCCATAAAACGAAATATGCCTTCAAACATAATTCCAGCTGAATGTTATTTAGATAGGAATTTCAATCTTGAAATATTTTAGATCTAGACAACTGCTTACTTCCGCACAAGACTTCCTTCCCACTCTGACCGGGAATCCGTTATCTTATCAATGGCATATATAAAATATTTAAAGTTTAGAGTTGTGCATGTCAAAAAGGACTGCCGGAATTAATTCAGTCTTAGAGAGTCTTATTGGTATTCTAAATTTGTGCTTCATAAAGAGACTGACTGAAATAAACTCTAACTTCCTAACTACCTAACTATCTAACTACCCAACTAGGACTACCGAGTATAAATTTCAAGTGCACTTTCGCAGTGTTGCCAACTGAATTTCACAACCAAAAAAATACAATTTTATTTACTTGCTGTCTAAAGCATTTCAAAATCCTCCATTTTGTTAGTTCTCGTTGTTGTTTGTTGTTGTTGCTGCTCTTGGGGTTTTTTTTTAGGGGCTAGTTCCCGGGTACATACAACGGCAATGATTGCATGCATATTTATAGTTCCGCTTGTTGACAAATATCGACGCACATGGACAGGACATTGGGACGAGGGAAACGAGAGAAGGAGCAAGAAACATGGGACACATGTTGACTGACGAGAGGCAACCGGAAGTTGCACTGATTAGAAACATAGTACAGCTAGCCGTACTAGCTAACCAAAAATATAGTAAAGGAGAAAAGCAAACGTTATGTGTGTCCATCCGCAGGCAAAATGGCCGACATAGCAGCATCCGGTAGTCTAAAAAGCGAAAAGAAAAAAATTGCTGGCAGCCAAAACTTTTGACATTTTTATGAATTGCTAGCTGTGCAGGATTGCAGCCTGGCCAAATCCTATGCAATGAATACCAAATGACAGGCTCGATACGGCTATGGAATCACTGGAGCATTCACTAGCCTTTCTTTTTTTTTTTTGTTGGAAGTCCATGTTTTTTTTTGGGAAGCTGCGCATATTTTTTGGCGATTGAAATATTTATAGGCGTTTGACTGACACAGGAGGTCTGTCTACTACGTGTTTTGCTGCTGCCTCGTGAAAGCAGCCCTGGCGCCTATCTGTGCCTTTGTTCAGCAATTTGGCCAAAAGCAAACAATGGGCTAAGGCAACACAAAAAAAAAAACGCTGAAAGGCCGGCGGTACGCAATAAAAGCCAGGGCGGCATTGTTCTTGGCCAGGCTCAAGACCACGCATATACCACACACACGCACACGGTGCACACATGTGGCCTAAGCAAAGTAGCTTTCATATAACCAAGACTATTAGCATTTGGCTAATCCATACTTAAGGCTAATATGACCAACAATAAGAGATGCAAAAAAAAAAAAAAAACGCGCTAGACTAACTGTCGGCCTGGTCTGGTCTGCTCTGGTCCGAACTGGGCTACAACTAAAAACCGTGCGCATGTGCAGAGCGGCTAAGCCGTAATCCTTTATCGCATGATCGTGCAGGTTCTTTGTTTTTGCATATGCTCGGCCATTGTGCAATGCAGGCTCTACTCGCCTTGCACTTGTTCTAATCCTGGCGCTGCACAACAAAGCGCTGACAAAGGACACAAAGCGATGCAAAAGATGAGACCCACACCCGGCAAACAAAAGGCTCAAGTCATATGATCCTGCCAATCGATCGATCGATTGCTGGTCGCTTTGTGTTATTTTTGGGCAATTGATCCACTCAAGATGAATTAGGCCACAAAATGTGTAAGCTTATCCCATTTGGCTTAGAGTTTGTTTTGAATTTATTATTCGTCTTTTCCCTTTAGAGCCTTCAGGTGTTGCTAGGTCTTCCGGCTGAGCAGCATCGCATCGTACCAACGAAATAGTAGACGCTCCAAACACTCTGTATGTCTTAATGCTAAGCATTCCAAATTTCACTATACATATTTCTTTTCGCATCACAAAACATAAATTTTTATCATAGCCATAATATTTCTGCTGAAATGTTCGTTTATTAAACGAAGGGCATATGAACGTAAATGAAAATAAAAAAAATATTACAATACGAAAAGTTTATTATGAAAATCCATGAAAATCAATGGAATGCGAGTAATAAAGAGCGCAAACAACAACAATGGGGTTGTTCACTCTGTTCCTCCATTGTTCCCTGCAATTATTAAAATAATGTCCACAGACCATTGAGTTCATAACGCGAATGAGGCCGCAATAAAATAAATAAATGAAGAGGAACTTGTCCTCAAATGAGGCATGCAAATTTTAAGCTGGACGAGCAAGTGTTCCAAGTTCTGGAGTTCGTGACCCCCCCAAACATTGTTGGCCACGGTTCATGGCCACATTACAACAAAAGCAACAACAACAACGATAATAACAGCAACAATAATAACAACAACTGTTAAAGCAATAAAAACAACGAAAAGGAAGTAAATTAGTCAGGACGGTAACCGACAGTGAGATACCCTGCACCTACTTTCCGCCCCCAAAAACAAATTAACGTTTCCATGTTGGTAAGGCTCAGGTGAGTCGTCCTTCCCAATTTGATAAGAATAATATTAACTGTGCCAAAATATACCGCAAAATACTTATACGGGGGCGAACATAGGTAGGTATTCAGTTATCGAAATAAATTAACATTCTTCATCAGCGTACGGATAACATCTTGCAGCAAACGAACGTACAAACCTGTATCAATTGCTACCCAAGGTGGTAGATATAAATTTTTGCCACGCCTCCTTTCGCCCGCTACATAAATCGCCAAACATATAAAACCCTTGACCCTATGCCTACAGGGCATAAACAACAATCTCAAAGTCATCGCATCTTTATTATTGTCCAACGTCAATATCCTACTGCAAAGTTTATTAAACACAAGAAATAAGTAACTGAGCCGAATTGCACACACTCTTTACATAATAGTTCTAACAAGACTTAAATACAATAGGGGCTCCGCCCCCTGCGAGCTTTGAACTCCAACCGACTATACCCTGTACTTTCACTATTTTCTACTGTGTTGAATTAGTCGCTTTAGTGAGGCTTCTTCTTTTTTTGACTTTAACTAAAGAAGTTCCTATAAAACGATTTTCTCAACCATTTTACAGGGAAAAAGGGAGCCAATATAAAAAAATGAATTGTGACTAAATTTTGTGCTCCAAGGTATTTTGGCTTGCGACAAACCGGACAGATGGACGGATGTACAGACGGGCAGACAGACAGGTGGAAATCGGTAGGTAGCTAAATCGATTCCTTTGGTCGTCCTGATCATTTTGCATAACGGTTGTGGGGTCTTACTCGTTTCTTTTAATGGGTACACATTTTTTATGCACAATTTACATAAAGTACTGGGAACAACTAGTGGGGAGGTTAGAGGTTATCCTGAATATGATATATCATCCTATATTTACGAGCTTTTGTGTTGTCAGTATGAATTTTATTGTGTAGGTGTAGAACGCGAAATTCTTCTAGGAGGAAGCAAACTGGCCAAGATATCGACAAACTTTATAATAAAAAAATAAATAAAATAGTCCCATATGTCGCAATCGCTACCTGAGGTTTTGATTGGTATCACCAACTAATGGTCTGCGAAGCATATTGCACAAATTTATGATTCCCTTGGCTCTATAGGATCAAAAAAAAATTGGAAACTAGTTGCACAGCAATATGATCAAGAAGAAGGCTTAGCAGTAAAATAATCCATTTCATCAAGTCTATTTGGATGCGCTAAAAAACGATCTCACCACCGCAATTTATTTTAAACAGCAGTTTAATCTGTAACAATGAAAAAGTGCCAGAATTTTCCTAAAATTAGAGAGTTCAAATTTAATATACCATAATAAAAGATGGCGTACGTTAAAGTCGAGCGCAAACGACTTTGGGATACCCTGTACCACCCACCATATTGCAATTATATCCGGTAGTATGCTTAAGAACTCCAAAAGACATATGATTGCTAAATTTGGTTAGGATATCTTCATAAACAAAAAACAGGCGATCGGTCCTTTGGAGCTATATGATATTGTCAACCGATTTTGATCAAATTTGGTACAGCGCGTGGAAAATATAAAAAACTTTGGAGCGCCAAATTTGGTTACGATATCTTCATAAAAACAAATTATTTATCTAAAGCTTTTGGGGTTTTTCGAGGTGCTCTGAAGCAACCTTTTGGGAGCTATATAATATAGCCCCGATATCAAAAAAAAAAAAAAATGTTTTCAAGTGGGATGATAAGGGATCTAATCTGAAAGTTTTGTTGCTCTAGCTCTTACCATCTCTGAGATCTAGGCGTTCATACGGACGGGCAGACAGACACACGGACAGATGTAGAGACGGACGTGGATATATCGACTTCTGATCATACTTAAGGTGACTTTGGAGCGTCTCCGACATCTCCTTTTGTATATTACATACATTTTCGGCTTGCACAAAGGAATCTGTCTTCATTAGTGAGGCAGTGGCCCAGGAAGAACAATTCTAAGCGAAACACTAAGGGACGAGCTGAACCACGAATTCTCTTAAGCAATACCATAAATTGGCTGCCGATGCAAAACGTGAAAATTTAATGAATACAATGTTTTCAGAGCGTGGCTTACTTAAATATTTTCATAATGTTGACTTCATTGGCATAGTGCTCCAATACTGTTCAATCCTCTAAACGCGCAGCGCTAATCAAGATTATGATAAACATTTTTCTAAAAGGAACTTAAAGTCTGCGACGCTTTCTTCTGCCTGTTTCACATATTGCACAAATCTAATATACCTTTAATGCCTCTATGGGCTAATCTGACATAAAAGGGCCGTACAAGTCAACATTCAAGGGAGCTAAAAAATAGCACCCGGAGTTAAATTAGAGAGGACTCTATGGAGCCTCTCAATCGGGCACTTCAGGCCTTATAATAATCTTAAGTTAAGTAAAATGGTTGTATTAATGTGTGGTTTAACTGAATGTTTAGCGTAGTAAACAGATTGTGACTATAACAGGGAGAACATGTGTCATACTGTATAAGACTATTGATGGAAACTCTTGAAAAAGAAAGAAATAAAGCACTTTTGCTTCGCAGCTTTATCTCCAGCGGTCTTTTAATTAACTATGGCATCCACATCATATCATTTTAAATTAACCCCTTTCGCGACTTTCAGAACTCCTCTCCTTTTATACCATGTACCTTAATGCAAGGTGTATATGAGGTTTTTATGTATTAAAACGTATATGAAGAGACGCCGTAGACCCCACAAAAGAAATGCATGTTGACAAGCCTGTTCGTCTCTGTAAACGCTTAGACCTTAGAGGTAATAGGAGCTAAGATAACCAAACTTGAGATTAGGGCCTCTTATGCAACCATTGTTTATTTTTTATTTTCTTGCGACACATCCCCTTCCGACCCGAAAGTTAATGCTTTAATTTGTATGGTTGAAATAGGTAAAATATGGCAAGTCTTTAGATTATTACCAGCCATCATTGTAATCGGATCATAAATATTTGGGACCGCCTCACTTCATCCTCATAAGCAAAAGTATATATTTTAGAACGCCATGACTAAAAATAATAATAAGGATCTTCGAAAAAAAAGGTTACCTTTACTTTGCTTTCTCTTGCTTTGAGTGTGTCTTCTAGAATATATGAGGCGGATAACATCATGGTACCATCACAACAGCTCAGGATTCAACTATTGAATGGCTTGCCACACCCACAACCAACCATTGCCGCCATTGAAATGGGCACAGAAGAAGAGATATGGAGAGCTAAGCGAAAATCTAGCAGAACTGTTGCTTTGGCTTTCTTTTGAGTACTCGCCAATAGAATCCAGAAGTCAGCTCAATATCACAAAAATACCCACAAAATACAAAAGGAAAAAAACGAATGCTTAATCCAAACGAAACCAAATGAATCGAAAAGAGAGCTATGTAGACAAGTGAGTAGCTAAAAGCGTAGAAAAGCGTGTAGAGCAAACAAAAAAAGGAGTTTTTTCCAGAAACTGGGGAAAAAAAAAGTTGAACAAAAGCTGACGGACTAAACAGACTCAGCATGCTTGGGATAGTCCATCATTGACTTTGACTACTGTCAGCCAGAGACAGCAAGAAACAAAGAGAGGCAGAGCGAAAGCGAGAGATAGACCCAATCCACTGACTTGTCATATATCCTGTTTGTGCAGAGATTTGGCTTTGAGCTATGGATATCGTTAGAGATGGCTGGCGCTGCTTTTGTGTTACCACCAACCCATGCTCCCTCCAAAGACTGCCATTCCTGTCGAGCATCATCGATACGTCGTAGCAACATGCACTCAGCGCAATTCCAGGGGCGGCAGGCGTGGCATGGGTTCATGGGGCGACGGACGACGGACGGTCTTGTGTGCCAAGTGTTTTGAGTATCACTGTAAGTTTACATGCTGCATGATATTTTTTTGTTGCCGTTTTTTAATTACATCCCAGGGCAAAGGCTGCATCGAGCATACGCCATGTATGCCGACGACGATGACGCGCCCTTGGCTATGTGCAAGTGAAAAAAAAAAGACGGAGACCCACTCATAGTTGCAAAAGCAGCAAACAAAAAACCAAACCAAAAACTTGCACAAATGCCATGGTTTGGCTTTGGCCTATGTGTAGGGAGCTGGCGGATTAGGATAGAGGTTTGTACTACCTTTACCCATCTGGTGACTGGGCTTAGGTCCAGCTGCTATGACATAATGTCGCTGCCGTGTTGCTTTTTCGTTTTGCGTTTGCTCCTTGTCGTTGTCCTCGAAAACATCGCTAAGGGTACGTGCCTGGCATAGCACGTCGTTAGTTTATTGTAAAATTCCAATAAATGCAGCTTAAGTTGAAACGGAAGTGGGGATATTCAGTCGGTGGCAACATTGGTTATAGCAGTCTTGGCGCACCTGCCAGCTCCAGGGGATGGTCGGGGATTGGCGGGTTGGTGCACTGAGCCGACCAAAAGGCAAAAGTAAAACTGCAGAGTAAAAGCGCAAAAAAGAAGGAAACAAATGATATCGTTGAAAATCGGAAAATTGGCCACGTACAGAGCCACAGTGCTCTAGCTATGTGAAATCAAAGAAAAATCCAATGCCCTGCAAAGTTCGGCTTATGCCAAGTGCAATCGCTGTTGAATCAAAAATTAGCGGAAGGGTTGCAAGATATGCGATGGGTATAAATGTGCATAAGGAATTAACACAAAACTAGTGGGCTCCGCAGAGTATGGACTAGAATGAGTACCAATCAAATATACCAATAAAACTATTCAACTATTCAAATTTGTGTGCTATAAAAATAAATATGATTAAATTCTTCTTCTCCGTGTGAATGAAAACGATTCGAAATCGTTTCAAACTTACTCAGAGCACCAAGAACCGAAAATTATAGTACTCCTCATATTTAGTTTTTTCCTTTTTCTTTTGACACACTTTGAAGACAATTTTAAAGACATTTAGACAATCTAGTGCTCTTAATACTATGCATTAAATTTAGTATTTAGTACTTGCCAAATTTTACAGCCGATATAGATAAGAGGGTGGTCCGATAAGTACTTAGCTTCACCGCCCAATAGCGCTACTATCGCAAGAGAAATTCAAATCCGAATCGGTCTCGTAGTTTAGTAGAAAAACGAAAATTTTGGATTCGCTTCCACACGCGGTCGAAACAAAACTACGAGTCCGATTCGGCTGAAATTTCGACAGTAGCCGTGAATGAGAGAATGTACTACACGATAGTAAATTTCTCTTGCGATATCGTATTCGAATTCGGCAATCAAAAGTTTTTTGGAATATCGAATCACTATTCCCAATTGGGCCGAAATCGGTTCATCTATTTATACCTTTTTTGTGATGCTACAGGATATTTGTATTTTTAAAAGGAACACTTTTCAGTATATATTTCGGGGCTCCACTTTGTATATTGACATATGTATAAATAGTTAAATAACTATTAAAAACTAACTAAAATTAGTTAATATGGTAAGAGATTTGTTTCCTAAAAAATATTCTGTAAAGGCAGTGGAAGACACACGGGGGAGTTTTCAGGTCCGGACCCCCCTCCCCGCCCCACAAAAAGTTGGAAAAATAGGTTGAAAGTCTTTGGCTACTTCTAAAATATATATACACTTCGCAGTGAAGAACCTCCCCAAAGATCAAATCCTAGATCCACAACTGTGTAAGGGAAAGGTAGCAGATATTAACATGATTCGACAAACTTTCAGCGTATCGTCTGCATCATAATGCTACTTATTTGACTATTTATGGTAGACCCAGCTTCTATGCTCACCAACTCGAAGCTGATCTATTTCTAAAAATCGTAAACTTAAAATCTTTGTTGCTTTTTCTCTGGAAGAGGAAGAGAAGTTTCTTCAAAGGAAGAACCAAACGCTGAGAAGTGACTTATTTTTAGCGCATTTGCATATGGTGCCTGGCCGAATGTTTTAAACACGTTTCACCTGGCCACAGTTGATATGCGTCTCACCTGGCTGGCACTCAGCTCAATTGTGCAAAGGATTGAACGCGCATCGATGTGGCAGCAATAGTCAGCAGTGCCATAGCGCCATAGTGCCATAGCGCCAAGGCCATCACCGCCATCCACATTATCGTCTTTCACATTCATGTCTCATCCCCATCCCCATTCTCAATCCCATCATCATCGACATCGTCATGTATGTGCAATGTGCACCAGTGGCTGGCACTACCAAAACAGGTAACGACAGCGGTGCCGCAGTGCCACAGAGAAGTTGTCATGCCCCATGGCAGTTGCTGCATCCACTCTTGCAACTCCTGCTGCTGCTGCTGTTACTCGTACTTCTCGTGCAACGTCTGCTGATCCTGGGGTCCACATGCCATCGGGTCGGGTCGGGTGGGGTGGTATTGGTTGGTACTTTAGGGATTTTGTGCAGATTTACATGCAAACAATCAAGATATGCCAGAGCTTTCAAGTGCCACTGGGTTGGCTGTTACCATTACACTTGCCGCGTCGTTGTTGCAACGAGTTTTTGTTGTTGTTGTTGTTGTTGCTTCTGCTGCCAATACGTCATGTGCGCTTCAGCAGCGGCTTACCTGCCGCACACACACACCCACACACACATTTGGCAAATACCCCCAGTGCACGTTTGTTTGCTTTTCACATCTTTTCACCTTTGATTTGCTGTTACCGTAGTTTATTCTTTTTCCTTTACTTTCTGTTTTTTTTCTGTTTTGCTTTCTTTGTGCCAACGTGCAGTGGGGGGAGGGAAGGATTTCTACGTATCTGCCCCCCACTTGCAACAACGGCACTGTGCCTCTTATGTGCTCTGCTATGTTTGTTAAATAAATATCTACACATGTTTCGTTTACACTGCCAACTTTATCGCATTTGCCTTCTCCTCTTGTTTTGTTTACTGTTAGCGTGACTGTCAGTGGTGTTGGTGGTGTTGTTGGAGTTGCGGAGCGAGTTGGAGACGGGGAAGATTTTCCCTGTTATTTGACTGATATTATTGGTTTCTAATTTAATTGCTACTTATGTTAAACGCTTTTGCTTTGCTTTTGCAATTTGGTATTTACTTTTGCTCTTTGTCATCACTTACTATAGTGTATCTGTGTGTGTGTGTGTGTGTGTGTGTCCAAAAACACACAAGCGCACACACTCTTTGTCCTTGTTAATAATAAATGCCAGTTAATTATTTAATGCCTGTCACCCAGTGGCTAACACTCTCTATGCTCAAATGCAAATTACCTTTCCCACTGGACTCGGCAGAAAAAACAACATTTTAACAAGTACAACAAGGCACAGCTGGCTCCTGTGACAAATGCAATGAACAACAGCAGGACATCTGCCGAAGTGTCCCTTTAAAGTAACAGAAAAAAAAGTAGCACAATAATAGGAACAAACACAGCCATGCAAAGCATCTAGTACTAGTTAAAAACAAAATCCCCTCTGGAGCCTGGAACCATCTACTCAAAGTCGAGCCGCACAGTTCCCGTCAGTAAGGCTGCTAGATGCTCTACAGCAAATTTCTTGAATCTTTTCTTTTTTGTCTACATCTTTTGTATAGAGATAAAAAAGTTGGCTATTATTGAGAATCAATCTAACCAAAGGTTTTGGAATGCTCTCAAAGAAAACTTTTTGCACAGAAAACTAAAAAAAAATATGTATGTAATTGGAATGCTATTTTATTTTTGGGCAAATTTTATAAAAAAAAATATCAAAATTCAGTAACTATAAAATTGACTTGTACGCTTTAATAGGCCATGACACATAACAGTTTAATAAGACTAATGAGAATTTTTTAAATTTCTGATGTGGGGTTAGTTTCACTACGAACGAAACTGGAATTAAATATATATGTTTTAAAATATTTTTTTTTTATAAAATAAATGTTTTTTTTAAGAAAATCTTTTTATTTGGGTTAAGAGTTTGTGCAAACCTCTGGGGGCGTACCTGCGTAACAACGAAAAAGTTTGGATTTTATTGTTTTTTTTTTTAATCTAAAAACTTATTTATTTAAAATATATTTGTAACATCTTCGAGAATTTCAGATAAATAAATTAATAAACGCATGTGTATAGTATTTAAGCGATTTACTGCATAATTTGCCATCACTCTTTTTTATACCCTGTACCTATAGGTACAAAGGGTATGCTAGATTTGTGCATTGTATGTAACGGACGGAGGCGTGGCAGACAACAAGTCCTTTATACCAAAATGCTTATCATAATCTCGGATAGCGATTGAGCCATGTCCGTCTGTCCGTACTTCCGTTCGTCCGTATGAACACCTAGATTTCGGAGACTATACGAGCTAGAGACACAAAACTTTACCAGCTGGTGCGCATATTTCCTGAGAAGATGATTTAGGTTGAATTATGCCAATATCTTACCCCGTTCCCCTCTAGTAGCATTTCACGCTTTTTAGCTACATCGTTCAACTTTTTTATCTGAGACTTTACAGATATATGTGTCGTGGTTACATGCATCTGTGTGCCAAAAGTTAACCAAATCGGACAAATGCAACAAAAGTTATAGTCAAAAGTGTAATAATTTCTACCCCCTTTGCCGAAAACCTGAATCAATATTTGACTACACGTAATTATTGTAGAAAACGACCTACAATCACCAATTATGGTAAGAATATTCCTGTGGCTCTAACATCAGGAAAATTCTACCGAGACGACCCCCTATCCCCCGCAATCCACATCACTCAACATATGCCTTTGAAACTTACCCCATATCTCCTCAAAATCAGTAGAAATTTACCAAATTTATACGTATAAAAATGTTTCTGCACCAAAAAAAATTTTCCAATTGGAAAGTTCTTAGAAGGAAAGCACAGGAATATACTTTTTTCTCGAGAAACTGTCGGTGGCCATCGGTAGCGTAGTGGTAGCGTACTCGCTTTGCAACCCGATGGTCGGTAGTTCGATTTTCCGCAGTAGCACTGGTGCATTGGCTTAGCACTGGCATCGCTAGCTCAAAGACGCTATTTGCCCAAGAAAATCTCGATTGATTCAAGACACCGCCGTTCGGATTAGGCTATAAACTGTAGGTCCCTGTTCTCGTCGAACAGTTACTAATAGAGATCCCCATGCTCCGCCCAGGGGCGGAAATAGTCAGTCAGGGAAATTATTATTAATGCACTGTCGGGCAAACCCCTATATCTGGGAGACTATAGGAGCTAGAGGCCCTAAATATTACCAACAGATGCACATAATCCCTCTTTAAGTGAAACTTATGGAATTAGGCTTACTGCTCTTTTCCACCAGTAGAAATTTGCGGCTCTTAGCCACGTTAATATTTTGGTTTGAAACTAAGCAGAGTTTTGTGTCGCTGTGAGTGTCAAAAATAAACGATTTCAGATGAATGTACTAACTATCGTAAGGATCCTCATGAAGGCCTTTGACTTTATTTGCGAACGACATTTGAGGTGAAAAAATTTAGTTGCCTCATATAAAGGCGTATTCAAGGCATATACGTTCTTCATATGTATAATGATTTATATAAATAGGTAATGTTGAATTGTTTACCACATTAACACTATATGTATGTAGGTACTATTCGAGGACATTGAAAAAAAAAAAAATCGGGCGCGGACGACTTTGGGTTACCCTGTACCACTAGCCAGCAATAAATAAATTTTATTCCCAAATTAGGTTACGGTACCTTCATAAACAACCAAAAACTGACGAATTTTGAACCAAAAATGTTTTTCCGATCGTTCCTATTGGAGCTATATGATATAGTCAACCGATTTTGATCCAATTTAGTACAGTGCTTAGGTACTCTAAAAAATTTCTGAATGCCAAATTTGGTTACGATATCTTTATAAACAAACGAAACCCAACGAATTTTGTTCTAAAAACGTTTTTTTGACCGATTTGTCCTATGGGAGCTATATGGTACAGTCAACCGATTTCGATCAAATTTGGTATAGTGCTTGGGAACTATAAAAAACTCGCGAATGCTAAATTTGGTTACGATATATTTATAAACAAACGAAACACAACGAATTTTGAACAAAAAACGGTTTTTTAATCGATCGGCCCTACGGGAGCTATATGATATAGTCAACCGATTTTGATCACATTCGGTACAGTATTGAAGATCTCAAAAAAACTTCCGAATGCAAAATTTGATTACGATATCTTTATAAACAACCGAATTATCCATCTATAACTTTTGGTTTTTTTCGAGGTCCTCTGAAACACCCCTATGGGAGCTATATAATGTAACCCCGATATCGAAAAAATAAAATAAACTTGTCTCCTATGGAATAATAAGGGATCTTATCTGAAAGTTTGGTAGCTCTAGCTCTTACCATCTCTGAGATATAGGCGTTCATACGGACGGACAGACGGACAGACAGACACACAGACAGACGGACATGGGTATATCGACTTCTCTAATAACCCTGATTATACTTTAGGTAACTTTGGGGGGTCTCCGACGTCTCCTTCTGTATGTGACATACATTTTCGGCTTGCACAAACTTAATATACCCTTTGTACCATACGGTACAGGGTATAAAACTGTATACAGAATATGCAGATTATAAAAAAAAATTAAATACTTATACATAACATCTCGAAAACTTATCGCTTTTATTCTTAAGAAGACGAAGAGAATATAGAAATAGACTGACTGTATAATATTTTGAGTATGTTAGTTCCACTAAACTTGATGCTGGGTATAGTGACAAGACGCTTTATTGCTTGTAACCCGGATATAGAGGCGGGATGATTCCAATTCTAGATGATATTGCCAAGTAAGTAACCCTAAATATTTGCGTTCTGAGTCCAAACTATTGCCTATATATGGTCAAAAGGAAACCGAAAAACGCACAATATAATAATGTTCTTTTTTTGTTAATATCTTCTCCTTATCGTGCACATCATTATCGTATAGATGTGATCAAGGATATACATAAAAAGGACATAACTAACTATCATCCGAAATTTAATCGTTCGACTCCCTGAAAATCGTTCCAAGGCATTACAAGCTCTTGTATCTCTTGGATTGGTTCCATGTTGAGTAGCGTATGTCGAAGAGCTTAAATAGTCCAAAAAGGCGTTGCTAGGGCAACTTTAAAGGCAATGTCAGCATGTCACTTTGTAGAAGAAGCAGTAAAAATAAAAAGTAAAAAAAAAAAAAAAAAGATAATGGAGCTAGAGATTTTCAGGATTTGCTCTTATCCCTTAATTGCATGCAATGGCAGCCAGTGGCCACTGACCAGTGGCCTCCAATGCTACCAATGGTATACATTTTGGGGGAAGCTGTCGCACAGTATGTTGCTGTCTGTCAAGGCTGGAGTTGGGTTGAGACTTAAGTTTGGGCATGTGTTGGCATTCGTAGCCCTCAACCGGAGATATTTACGACTTTGCTGCGCGTACACGTATTATCATTAATTTAACAGATTAAGCCGCAAGCAAGGAAAGTGACAAAGGCATTAAAACAAAGACAAAGGTTGCTAACAAGTTGGACATCAAAACCACAGAACCGCCTCAAATATTGGGCATAAAACTCAAAACTGTTGCAACGATAAATTTCCGGGAATTTTAATTGAGTTGTACGCAGTCAGTCAGTCAATCCGTCGGTCGGTCGACCTAGTCTGTGTCAGCAATGTCATAGCATGTCGCCAGTGGCGGACACTGGAACTGGTACTGCGACTGTGCGTGATTTAAGGCAAATCCCAAAAATTGTGATAATCGACTTTGATGCCGACAACTGTCGCCGCCTGCTATCTAAACGGAGCACGCTGAGCATTTAGTTTTTGTCGCCCCTAGAAGGGATACGTAGTACATAGATAAGGCAGGGCTGGGACTGAGCCAAGACAATGATGTCGCCTGCTGCTGTTTGCATTTTGCCAGAACTGCAACAAAGGCAGCGACAATGTCAAACGCACTGCCAATAGAAATAGTATAGTGTCTCCTAGATATCCTGTTGAGTTTTCCACATACCACATTCCACTCCACAAGACCAGGCACAGACGCAGTTACAACTACATAGAGATACATAGATACTTATGTACACACAATGATATATATATGCACTTTAAAGCGGCTGCTTTGCTTTTATTACACAATGTCAACGCTAGCTGCTGCTGAGAGCACAACTTAGAGCAGGACATTCCGAACCAGCACCAGGACGATTTAACTTGGGTGCAAACGAGCCGATTATTGCCGCCTGATAATGTTCTAATTGCCCTGCAGCAACGAGTCTCAGTCCGAGCTCCTACTGTTCGGGTTTTGCTCCTATATGTACATTTTTTTTTTTTTTTTGGCAAGGATCTGACCAGCAGTTGGCTGCATAGGTTCTTTGTCCACATGGCCACATGCTGTGTATGCCTATTGTAGGTGTTTTATTTGCCGACATATCGCTGACCCGTGACCCAGAAGGGAGCACTTCATTACTGTTTGATAGATATGTGACTACAACTGGGTTTTATTAAGACTAGTGCTAGTAGCCGCAGTTGGTCAACTTCTGAACTTGAACGTTAGTCACTTTTTATAAGGATATAGAAATAATAATGAATACATATATAAATATATGACTACGGCTGTAGTCTGAGTAAGGCCCATAAGCATGTTTTACTTGTTGTTTGTGTTCAAATTAACATAGCCAATAACCTGCGAATGATCGAGACTCATCCAACGATACCTCATCCGACCAATAACGATAAGCAGCTTAGAAGTTATTACCAAGCGGATAAACATTCATTCAGACATAGCGGTCAAACCCCTATCTTTAGTTAAGAGTTAAGAAGAGTTATAAAATATAAAGTACTTACCAAGCGCTCTCAATGTATTTGCCAACATGGAAAAAATTGCTCATCGTCATGTTATATAATATACTATATATTATACTTTAAGATGAAAGGTAACGTATTACGTCCTCTTTTATATTTTTTTTTTCAAACATTTTATGTTAGAACAGTTAATTTTGGGACAGCCTTCGCTTATTTGTAACACTGCCCTTCAGCGACCTGACAGTCTGCAGCGGTCCGATTCGTCTATTTGAAAGAAACCCATACTAAAAGATTTTCTTTTAATAGTTGCGAAGTCTCTCCTGAAAGTCTCTTAATACGGCTTTGCAAAGAGAGAAGACATATACTTCGCTGAAAAAAAAAACTTGGTTCATGAAACTTTCAGGTTTTAGGTTTGACACCCTATTTTAAGTCTAAAATCTAGTTTTCGTACTTGAGGGGAGGGGCGATCCATCCCCCACACCGCCGTAAAAGTTATTATTTTATTTATTAAATATTTAATTTTTTTGGAGAAATTCGATATTTATACCTAAAGTTCCGTAAATTTCGTCAAAGAAGATATTTAAAATATAAGTGGTAAGTTTCAAGTTCATAAGTTGAAGGTTATGGGAGACAAAAACACGGTAAGTCGATTGCAGGGGGCGGGGGCCGCATCGATAAAATTTGGTGTAGCTTAAAAGCGCGAAATTCTACTGCGGGAGAAATGATCTAACAAACTTCATCTGCTCAGTAAATATGGGCACCCGCTGGTAAAGTTTCGTGTCTCAAGCTCTTATAGTCTCCGAGATCCAGGCGTTCATACAGACGGACGGACGGACATGGCTCAATCGCTACCCGAGGTTATGATAAGCATCTTGGTATAAAGGACTTGGGGTTGCCACGCTTCCTTCTGTCCGTTACATACATTGCACAAATGATCCTACAGGTACAGGGTATAAAGATGGCGTACGTTAAAGTCGGGCGCGGACGGGGTTGGGATACCCTGAACCACCACATTGCAAAAAGATATTTATTTGTCAAATTTGGTTACGTTACTTTCATAAACAAGCGAAAAAGAGACGAATTTTCTACAAAAAACGTTTTTTTGACCGATCCGTCCTATAAGGGCTATATGATACAGTCAACCGAATTCGTTCAAATTTGGTACAGTGCTTGAGGCCTATAAACTCCCGAGTGCCAAATTTGATTACGATATCTTCGTAAACAAACGAATCATACCGAATTTTGTACAAAAACCATTTTTTTAGCCGATTGGTCCTTTGGGAGCTATATGATGTAGTCAACCGATTTTGACCAAATTTGACCACAAAATTATCAAATACCAAATTTGGATATGATATATTTATAACAAAAGGAATCCACCAAACACGTTTTTTTATCTTCCTAAACAATTTCTGGAAAACCCCTATGGGAGCTATATAATTTAACCCCGATATCAAAAAAATAAAATACGCTTATCTGCTATGGAATAATAAGGGATCTTTTGGTTGCTCTAGCTCTTACCATCTCTGAGGCGTTCATACGGACGGACAGACAGACAGACGGACATCGGTATATTGACTTCTGCTGTCACCCTGAACAGTCTTTAGGTAACTTTGGGGGGTCTCCGACTTCTTCTTCTGTATGTTACATACATTTTCAGATTGTACAAACGCAATATACCCTTTGTACCGTATGGTACAGGATATAAACAGTCAAAATCGGTTGACTAAGCACAGCACATCTCTCCTATAGGGTATTTTTAGGTGTTTTTAGAGAATTAAAAAAAGACATTGACCAACGTCTAATTGTCTCACTCCCACACTTTGGTTCAAAAGAACTAAATACTTTTTTGTTCCGGACTATTATAAATAAACTGCAAGATCAGAGGTTTTCGAAAGAGACTGTTGAGGCTTGTTTTGGGGTACCTATACATAGTATGTCTGAGTGGAAAATTGCAATGATTTTATGGAGAACTAGCCGTCGACCCACTCACTGCTACGGTTGTCATAGATCTCTGGGCTCGTTTGATGGAACAGTCCCGATCAGGTATCAGTTTTCAAAATAGAAATAATCTTTTAAAGATGTACAACTACTTTTATGTTATATAATCAATCTTTCGATTTGAGCCAAGGTTATGCCTCCAAGATTTACTTGGCATTCGGGTATAGCCAAGTTTTGGTAAATAATTCGCTTGGCTAAAGTGCAAAAGCCAAAAACAGCCGCATTGGGACACTCAACTCATTCCAGCGATTACTTCGCAGATTCTATTCGGAATGAGCTGGGGAGTTGTGAGATGGTTATACAGTGATAACGATTGACCATACGAGTCTAGAGAGTAGCTTGTAGCTTTAATGCCCAACAAAATTTGATTTTTATCGCAAATTCATTTGAATTTTATTGCGTACGAAATTTCGATACAATCAACAATGGGCAACACACTTGCCTCTTGGCCCTACTACTGTGTTGCCATTAAAACCGACTGGAGCCGGAATCATGGCCGGCACAGCGTTGTTGTCCTTGTCGCCTGCCAAATGGTCGAGCATAACAAGCTGCCCCGTTGGCAGCCAATTGGGCGTGTGTGCGTGTATAAGAAAGAGAACAAGAGCGATAGAGAGAGAGAGAGAGAGAGAGATAGACAGAGACAGAGTTGTAGCTGGCCAACCAACTCGGGAACACATTTCTTGGCCACGTTGGCGTCATTTTCCACGCAATAAAATAAACATTCAAAGCGAAATCAACTTAAACGCTTGGCGACCATACACTGCAGCTCTCCCCTGGGTCAGATACTTTGGCCGAGTCAGGGCCATTCTTCAATGTAGCACATTTAATTTTATGCTCATTTTTATTTCATTTTGCATTTTCTATGCCCGCTCGATCTTGGTCGCTCGGCTGGTCAAAACATTTCAATGGCCAGCAGCCGCAAACCCAAACCGAAAACCATAAGACTAACCCAAACCACCAGAGCAACCCTTGCCTGGTCGGGGTCAGCCAGTCAGTCAGTCAGTTCTGATAATAGTTTGTGTAAACAAAAAGTAGCTATGCGAAAAATTCGATGCTACCCGATTTGGACATTGATTTCTTTTGAAGGGGTTACTCAGCACGGTTCGTTAACTTGAGCTCGAGCAGGGGCGTTCTCAATGGAGAACCCTACATACTACTTTTTTGCACTTTTTTTTATGTTTTGATTTGCCTTAATAAGTCTCAATCGTCTTTGATACGTGTATGTATGTATTACTTATCTACTGATGTGGGTTATTGGTTTTGACATGGACTCTCTCTCTGCCTCCTTCCATGCTCTCTATTTGGGGTTGTTAGGACCATTGCATATCAAATGCGCATTTAATATGGCCAAAAAAGAAAGAAGGGTTCGTTAGCTGTTTATGCTTAAGTTGGCTTTAAGATTTTATATGCAGTTTCATTTTCATCTCAAGTTGGAATCTGCTCGAAAGTAGTTGTCGCTAACTGAGCCCACCCAGGCACAGTGGCACAAGAATCTAACAAAACGCCTAAAGTGCTTGGCCACAATGGGCTACCAAAAACACACACACAAACACACACATGCATACACAAAACAATCCAAAAATCATCGTAAAGAAGAATTTTACTGGCCAGCAAGAAAATTGGCTTGCGCAATAATAAGAAAAACAGGAACAGGAAATGACAATGGCGGCTGTTGTTGTTGTTGCATGTGTGTGGTGACATCATCGCCCATTATAATTTGGGGTACATTGAACAACAATTACATAGGGAGGGACACACACTAATATACCAAACAATGTATATAGCACCATATAGCATGAGACAGTTTTAGTTGTCTTGGCCACATTGCCACTCCAAAATTGTTTGGTTTTATTTGTTATAGGATGGCTACTGCTGACTGCTCCTTAATGCCTTAAAGTTATGGCCATAACTATGTCTCTTTTCCCATAGTCCTTTGCTAAGAGGCATTTTTTGATTTATACTGCGGATGCGACTGGCACTCTGCAGCCGTTGCTTGACTTTTAACTGTTTTAATGTCCATTTGTAAACTTCTCTTTTACTTAGGTCACATAATTGGCCTTGTGCTCTTTTTTGGGGGGTCTCAAGCTGCATGCAGCTGCTCGATTCCGCTGGATTCAGGCCATCCATAATAGAAGCCAACAAAAATCACTTAACAAATAACAAAGTCTTTTAGCAAATACATTAACAGGATACTTTTGGTTCTCAGTTTCGAATTGATTCGTAAATCGTTACGTTACCTCTTTCGCGCATAAGGCTATGTATTAAAAAGGATTTTATATCCTGTACCAGAATGGACAGCTGATTTGTGCGACTCCTAAATACGTAGAGCATTACAAAAGCGTACGATTCGATGGGGTAGCCGAATCCGTATGTCGTTTCGAGAGAGGGAAGAGAAATTCGTTGGTTTATTAGGCTCACGTAAGTCAGAATACAAAATTTGCGGCCTCTAACTTGCGGAAGTATTTACATATCTACGTACAGTTTTTTTAGTATCGAAGTATCGATTTTTCAATTGTATAGGGCTACGTAAGATTTGAGAAGATAATTATAACGATAAGAATGTCATCATATCGATTTGGCAAAAAACGTATAGCAGCAAAGGTTGTTCCCAAATCGCTAAATGGCCAAGATCTGATGAATAATGTCAACCACAGTCCAGATAAGCCCACAATAGTAAAGCAACCAAAAAAAATGTACACAATCCGATAAAGTTGAAAAGCCGCATTTTGGGACCAACCTCTTAAGTGGGTAAGAAGTTTCTTTTCTGAACAAAATTTTTCTTTGTAAACAGTTGCCAAGTTTCAAACGGTGATGTTTAATTTCTGTCTGTCTGTAAACTTTGACATTTTTGGTGTCTCCAGCTTTATTCACCGAGTTCTAGGTATTTATACGCCTAGACTGATAAAAGCACAGATGGAATTGGCTCAATCCCTACGTTTAGTTTTAAAGGTCACTACGAAACGGATGTCAAAGGATAAAAAAATCTTTTGAATTTTGACATTTTAGTAAATCAATCACAAAAAAGATGGCGTACGTTAAAGTCGGGCGCGGACGACTTTGGGATACCCTGTACCACTGCTTGCAATAAAATCCGGTAAATGGCTTAAGAACACCAAAAGACATTTGATTGCCAAATTAGATTATGATACTTTCATAAACAACCAAAAACAGACGAATTTTTAATCAAAAACTTTTTTTCGACCGATCGGCCCTATGGGAGCTATATGATATAGTCAACCGATTTTGATAAAATTTGGTACAGTGTTGAAGATCTCCAAAAAACATCTGAATGCCGAATTTGGTTACAATATCTGCACAAATAAACGAAACACAACGAATTTTGTGCAAAAAACGTTTTTTTGACAGATTGGCCCTATGGGAGCTATATAATATAGTCAACTGATTTTGATCAAATTTGGTATAGTGCTTGGGAACTCTAAAAAACTTCTTAATGCCAAATGTGGTTACGGTATGCTCACAAATAAACGAAACACAACGAATTTTGTAAAAAACACGATTTTTTGACCGATTGGTCGTATGGGAGCTATATGATATAGTCAACCAATTTTGATAAAATTTGGTACAGTGCTGGGGGTTTCTAAAAAACTTCCAATTGCCAAATTTGGTTATGATATCTTCATAAGCAAACGAATTATCCATCTAAAACTTTTGCTTTTTTTCGAGGTCCTCTGAAACACCCCTATGGGAGCTATATAATGTAGTCCCGATATCAAAAAAATAAAATAAACTTGTCTCCTATGGATTAATAAGGGATCTTATCTGAAAGTTTGGTTGCTCTAGCTCTTACCATCTCTGGATCTAGGCGTTCATACGGACAGACGGTCAGACGGACAGACGGACATGCGTATATCGACTTCTCTAGTCACTCTGATCATACTTTAGGTAACTATGGGGGGTCTCCGACTTCTCCTTCTGTACGTTACATACATTTACGGCTTGCACAAACACAATATACCCTTTGTACCATACGGTACAGGGTATAAAAACAAAATAGCATCTCGGAATCGGACAACGATATTTAAGGAATGTACAATAACTTTACAAAACTGTAATACTTCGAGTATTTTAAAAACGAGAAGAAAGTGGAACACAAAAGTCAGAATCATGAAAATCTAATTATATCGAAAAGGACCAAAAGGTCAGTAGAATCAATAAGTAGAGTTTATACAGTGCAACCCAACAAAGTAGTTGGGAAGCTTGGTAGAGTCTCTGCCTTTTGTTAGTTTATCAGTTGATTTTTTAAGATTGTGTCCTACTTTTATTTGCATTTGTAAATCTTAAAACCATTGAACAGTAATAATGGCTTCATTTACCAAATTAAGTAAATTTAATAAACAAGTCCAATTAAATTTAGTAAACCTCGCTTCGTTTATTTTTATCCTATAACTAAATGTCTAAAAAATACCGAAATATTGGAATATCGAAAATCACGCAAAGAGAGTGTTTTTTAACATGCGCACATTAGAATAATATTTTGGTTGCGCAACAATTTTTCTTTGTTTGCTTGCAACCACGAATACCCTTACTTTAAATACAGATTACTCCTTCGAAATTTTAAGCTTAATTACACTTGGTTATTTGATGCCCAATACTATAATATCGATCGTTTCGTAGAGTGCCGATATCAATCGAGTGTTTCTTCGAAAAGAGAACAATTCTTTGTTGTCGGGATCCTATTCCGCTTTGGAATATTAAAATTATGAAATGTGAGTTTAAAAGATGTCCAAAAAGTAGTAATAATTGCTTAATTCAGTCAAATTTATTTATTGTCACTCTGATAATTTTTATGCCAAACTTTATATCGAAAAATGGTGAAAATGAAAAAATAACTAACTCCTCAACTCAAAAGGAGGAGAAAAAATTGAGTTGAGAGTTGAAGCTTTACTTGTTTATTTTGTTGTTTTAAAATCCCTTAATCTTTCAACTTCTCAACTTAACACCTCCTGTAAAAGCCCTGATTGTTATATAAACAGATCGATTTTTTTCCCGCACTATTCCGGATAAAGAGCGGTTAGGGTACGCAAATCAAATGGTGCGGGTGAGTACGCATATATTAGAGCATATTGTCCCAGATAAAATGATATGCCAAATAAAATAGTTAGTCACGGCACATTAATATGGTTTAATCAAGGGGAGATCAACGAAATAAATCTCTTAAAGTCTTCAGCTATTATTATGGAACTTATGGGATTTTCTAATATTTTGCTTCATAGGACTCAGATAGAAGAAGCCAACAAATTCAAGGTAAAGAGCGTTATCTAACTTATTAAAATTCTTTTTCCCAATACTTTGAAAAATTTATCGTAGCACATGAGTCACTTACTCGAGTGGCGTCCAGTGAATCATCTCAACTTAAATCTGTCATTATTGTAAACTTGGAGATACTCTTATTAGTAGAGTGAAATTAATTAAGGATCTCGAAATTCTGCTCAACACTTCATTTACGTTTACTGAGCATATTGACGTGATATCCGATAACGTAAAAGCATTTTTTAGCCGTTCTCATAACATCTTTAAGTATACATTCAGAACATTTTAGCTTGTATAATTTTGAGTTTTTGGTTCTTTGTACTTTTAGTCAGGAAAGCACCGAAATTTTTATACACTGTACCTATCGGTACAGAGGGTATACTAGATTTGTGCAATGTATGTAACAGACAGAAGGAGGCGTGGCAGACCCCAAGTCCTTTATACCAAAATGCTTATCATAACCTCGGGTAGCGATTGAGCCATGTCCGTGGTTACATGCATCTGTGTGTCAAAAATTAACAAAATCTTAAAATAGCTTCTTTGACGTAACTTTCGATTTTTATCAAAATCGGTACAAATTTACAGAACTTATGGGTATAAATATCGTCTTTGCGCGCTAACGCACTTTTGGATCAGATTTTTCTGAATTAAATCCAACTTGTAGCAAATCAGCAGTTAATTACTTTGCTTTTCTGACTCCAACTTCTCTGAAGGGATTTTCAAACTTAGCATTGTACTTTTAAAAGTGAATTTCCATGTTGGTTGGTTACTCGGCCTAATCAAAGCTGTTATAATTAAAAGTAAAAATAAATACTAAATTTACATAATAGTAAAATATAAAGTTGACATATATCTTATGTAATGCCATATAAAAAAAAATAATAGTAATAGAAAATAATAAATTCTCAGAACTAACAAAATTCTATTCGTCTATTTTGGTAGACGCAATGTCGGTTTAGTACGGGCCTAAAGCATATGTACACTAGGGTGGCCGCCGCTGGTATGGCAGATTTTTAAACCGACGATATCAATAAGACCACCGCCTAAAAAGTTCCCTTTTTACCTGCATATACTCCGCTCAGCACATGGAATGGCGCCGACAGTTTCCCCTTGTGGAGAACACGGCAGCTCACGTCGTCATAGCTTTCCTTAATCAGAGAAACAAGTTTAAGATTTAAAGACGATCCGAAAGTATTTGATGGCCACGGAAATAGTTCAAAGGTCATAATTTTCACTTTTTCCGTATTGTTCTACATAACCTTTAAAAACTTGCTTCCAATCAAACAAATTATGGTTCAAACAGTCTCTCTAAAAATAATTTTAAATAAATATTGAGCCGGCCTGCATAAATTTGGTAAGTTCTAAAACTGATTAAATTATAAAATTACACTAGCTTACAAATTTTAAAAAATTTTGGTATCCTCAACATATTTTAGTCGTTTCCGTACTAAAATGACATGCTAAAACCGAAAATGCAGTCAAAAATATCTTCCTTGAAACGGGCTTCGAGATATTTCAAGAAAACCATATTTCGAAAAAAACATTTTTCGAAATTAGAAAAAAAAAAAATTCCTCTACTTAACAGCAAATATCTCTGGTTGTACTAAACTGATTTCGATAATTTGTTTAGTTGAATCACCCATCGATTATATTTGAAAGATGTTTTTGTGAAACATTTTTTGTAATTTTTGACCTATTTCCGTGACCATCAAATACTTTTGGATCGTCTTTAAATTTTAAACTTGTTTCTCTGATTAAGGAAAGCTATGACGACGTGAGCTGCCGTGTTCTCCACAAGGGGAAACTGTCGGCGCCATTCCATGTGCTGAGCGGAGTGCTGCATGGTTGCATACTATCGCCAATTCTTTTCCTACTAGTCATTGAGGATGTCGCTAGTGCGGCTTTCGCGGATGTAAGCCAAAACCGTGGTATCTAGTGGCAGATTATAATGCCTATCTTAACTTAACTACCTAGCATATGCTGCCACATTTGTCTGCTTTCTTACAAGCTGTGCGACCTGAAACTTATGACTCAGGCAACGCAAAGTGAACTCAAAGTAACCGGACTCAAGATCAACGAAGGCAAAACTAAAGCGCTTTGTCTCCGTGCACCTACTCCGAATCCTTTGACAGTAGGGTCGCAGCAATTTCAAAATGTCGAAAAATTGTGCTACTTTGGATGTATGATCACCGCGGATGGCGGAAGTGAGCTTGACATTGAATGCAGAATTAACAAAGCTAGGGCCTCCTTCGGAATTCTGGCACCACTTTGGCAAAATAATAGCATAAGCCTCAACACCAAGTTTCGAATATTTAATGCTAACGTTAAGTCTGTCCTGCTCTATGGCTGCACCACCTGGAAAGTTACCACAGCAATCACAAAACGACTTCAAGTCTTCATCAACCGCTCTTTGAGCCGCATCATGAGAGTCTTTTGGCCTCGCATAATATCAAACTCTGAGCTGCTTAGAAAGGCAAACCAGTTAGATGTGGCTACAGAAATTGGGAAGAGGATATGGCAATGGATTGGCCACACGCTAAGGAAGAGTGAAATGCAACCCCTCAATCTAACATGGAGTAAACTCCGAGTCTTTGCACAAAACCGGGTCCGCTGGCGAAGAGGAGTTGTTGACCTCCTATGCTCCAAATAGGAGTTAAAGGAACATATGTATTTAAATTTTACAGGCGCTATATGCAGATAAAAAGGAAACTTTTTAGGCGGTGGCGGTATGAAAATCGTAAAATGTTGCAAAAATGGCCACCCTAATGTACACCTTAGAGCATCGAAAGGAAACAAAATAGTTCTTTGTTATAAAATACATGAATGAAGGGGGTTGCAAGTATCCGCGACATCCTGAAAAATATTTAAAATTTTTAGAGTATGACGCCTTTGCCATGTTATGATAACCAACAACAACCGCTACAACGAATAAAAAAAAAAAAAAAACGGATCAAAAACTGAAACGTTAAAAACGTAAAAATGTCTGCGGCGACACACACCCGCACACACACACATACATATAGCCAAATTGTCATTAGACATGGAAAATTTATGATTGTCGTTGCTGTGATTTTTCTTTTATTTCATTCAATTTTTCCAACCACCCCCTACTATCCACCCACCATTCACCACCCAGTGCCCGACCCATTTAAGTATGCTACTATTTGTAGCCCTTTACTTGAAGCTACTTCTTCCACTCTGGTTGTTGTTGTAGTTGTCCTCGTTGGTGTTGTTGTTGTTGTTGTTGTTGCCTGGATCATAAATTGCATAAATTGTTGGGCTATTATTTTCGTAGCTGTCAACGCAATATTGCCAACAGCGGCAAGTGCGGCATTGTAACCCTATATATGTATGTACATACATATGTATGTACTTATATACAATAGGTATGGTGTACATAAAATAAATGCTAACTACACAAGTAACGCATTTATTATATATGAAAATATGCCTTTTATGTTACTTCAGCATTGTACTAAAAAAAAAATCAAACCGATTGACTTTTTCCAACACCCTCAAACGCATCTAACCTTGACTTTTTCCTGACATAATTAAGCAATCCGTTACCAAAAAATCAGGTAGCGGCTGTGCCCAGGACTCGTATGCGGACTCCTCGGACTTTCGATTTGTGGTGTCAACCATGTGCAACATTATGCCCGCCAGGTCATAAATCTTGTTAAATGCAATTCGTGCGAATTAGTTAGAGGGTTAGGTGCTTTAGGGTTAAGGCTGTATATGGCCTTTTGGGTTAGCGGTTTATACGCAACCCTAGTAAATCCTTTTTTACACAGTATTGCAATATTTTACGCATTAAATTTACCCATAAAAATGGGTAATTTTTCGCGAAAATTTGTTGTTTTTTATGTGACTTCTTTGTTACGGGGTTTGACTTCTAAATGGCTTAGCTGGACACGGGCGGCTCAGACGGTTCAGGCATTCCAAGCGTTAAGGGTTCTAACACAGTCACATTTAGAAAGTCAACTGCTTTGTGAAAATGAAAAGATTTGGAGGGTATACATTTTTAGACATACGAGGGCCGTCCAACAATTGGCCAAGCTAGCATGCTAGTGTTGGTAAATGTTGAACAGTCCTCATACGAGAGCAGTTTGATAAATCATCTCCACTTAATATTAATCAAGCTACGTCATTAGTTTGTGTTTGTCAGCCATTGAAAATAGAGAACCTTGACAATATTCCCGAAAATGATTCCCACCTACTAATACAATACTGTAGGGACTGTTTCTGTTTAAAAGTTGGAGAGCTCCGATGGGTTCGTACCAGCACAAGTGACGATGAACGTTCAGGTCGCGTAAAGCAAGTCGATTATATGATTATTTGTACATTGGAAAGCTATCTTAACTCTAATTCTGAATTGGGTTGCGAATTTCTGTCCCATCCAACATACTTTTCTGATGTTACCAAGCCTAACAAGGCAAGATATTTGAATCAAACGAAAAGTTTACCATTGAAAAATTCTTATTTGGCGGGACTTGAGTAACCCATTACTTGGAGAGATTAAGAAAATTGGCAAAACGTTCTATGAAGAGAGCTCAAAGGATTCATTTATTCAAAACTCACTGGTCTTGCAAACTACCCTCGTATATGCCAGTTCTCAAAATTTTATAAATCGTGTGCACACTTTTTCCTTTTAATTATGCTTATTAATATTTGTCTATCTGCTTAAAAAAATATCTTCCAAGCTCGAGGAAATTTAAAAGATAGATTCCTAATGGGCTATAAGAAGTATCGTAAGCTGTGTAAACAAATGTTGTGCTTTGAAAGAGTTTTCCTTTCTCAGACAGGGTTGTAAACTGCGTCAATAATACCAATCCTTTTTCCTTCCGCATCTCAAGATATATAGATAGGTTAAAGATTAAGAAACTGGTGGTTTGTCTATAGCTCCATGGTATAGTATAAAAATTATGTTTTTGAAAAAGATCGTGATAAGAGTTTGCAATAAGCTGTGGAAGCCTTGTCTTAAAAGAACCACTAGTTCCAAAAAAAATACGTGTTCTGTATGTATCAGTTCTCATAAATATATTATAGTATTTTCTTTTGGAAAGTAGCATTCGACTTTTCTATCATTGTCATGCTCAGCTGTAGCTTAAAATCAAAAATTTCTGCATCATTTTATTTTTGAAATCACACAAGAAATAGTGTATACCTTTCTACAATTTCGAATAAGAATATATTTTTTTTATTACGTGTATCAATACTATCAATACCAACCAAGATGCTGTGCAGCATGCTAAGCAACGGAAGACAAATGTCGGCAATCATTCTTCGTCCGTCTTTTGGTACCACCGCTCGGGGATTTTCGCGCAGCTTAAAAAAGTTTTTCATCCGTATTGGCGCTCAAAGCTCAAAAAAAAGTGAGCTAAAAGAAAAGAAATGCGAAAAGACTATGATCCCCAATATTCAGCTGTTAGATTTTAATAGAGAGTCTCTTTTGAGACAGCTTTTGTCGGAGCCCAAAATTTTGCATTATCAAGCGCTGAACAAATTCACACCACAACAACCATGGCCTATTGACGCCGTTTCCAAAGATTTTGAAACTTGGATAGAGGATGCGTTTGAAGAAGTATTGGGAAATCGGGCCTCGCCATCATATGTTGACAGGTCCTTGGAGGAATTTGCGAATCTAGCAAATCATTTGCATGAAAAAGATGAGCTGACGTTGGCAAAGGAGTGTGGGATGACAAAGAAGGTGCAACCGGAGATAGGGTTCAAGCAGTACCAGAACGAGGGCAAAAGTGTTACCAAAGATTTATCCAAGACGCCTGTTGCACGCCTTTATTACGCCAAAAAGAGAGACACAATGGACAGAAAAGTAACAAATAATCGAACGGCTGAGTTTGTGAAATCTATTGAGAATGAATCCAAAACAAAAAGTTGCGATCCCTCAAATAATATGATGGAGGACAACGAGCCTATTCGAGAGAAGTCTGAAAACGAAAATTAAGAAAAATCCCAAATTGGCATTGCGAATCGGTTCGGTTAAAAAATATTGCCAGAATGTGAGCAAAAAAAAAGCTGTATCTCACAATTACTAAAGTTGTAACAATTTAATGAGAAGTATGTAAATAATAAACTGATGTCTAAAAGTTGCATAGACTTGTATCATGTAGGTCCAACCTACACCTGCTGCTCCAGCCTGACGGGTGGTACAAAAAATAAGAACTCTTTGCTAGCTAGTTTTAAATACTTGTGGTAGCTGAATTTTTTGCAAAAGAATTTGGGACTGGCAAATTCTAACAACGACAAGTTGCTGGAAAAACAAGAATTCCATTTGAAAAAATGAAATTGAAATCCCACCAAAGCAATGCTCGCCCATTTAGTCGTTTATATAGCCATTTACTTTTATTTTTATGTCACTGCCACAAAAAAAAAACGAAAAAAAAAGAATCCTGTGTCCAGTGCTCACTGTGAGTTCCATGGCTGGATTTTTGGATGTTTGTTTGTTTTGGGCGCATTTCAAACGTTTTACTCAACAATTATAGTTCAATAAATTTTCCCAATCACCTCAGTTGCTCGTTCTCTGAAAGAAAATGACTCTTTTGATAGTTCAATTTACGGTGAAAAAATACACAGACACACACGTACATCATTTGACTTCGTAGCATTTTTCAATGGATTTATTTTTTTTTTTCTTTGAACAATTTTATATGTTCTTCAAAATAAAGCAAAACTTCCCCTTTGATATCCTTAAATACAAACTGCGTTTTACCTGTTTACCTGCTTGGACTGCTTGCTTATCCAAGGTATTCAGCATATTCCGGACATTTCGTATTGTACTTGTTAAATGTATTGTTAGATTTGTTGGTCATACTATGTTCAGATCGAGCGTGGTGTTTGCAAATAGCCACTGCCAGTGCTCTGGAAGAATGACAAATGATGTTACTAATAGTTTGTAAAATAGGCTGCAAAATGAACTACCGGAAATTAAATTTGTTTCCACACTTGGTATACTGAAATTGATGTCCTGTCCGATAAGGCGGTTATTGCTCGGGTTACTATACAAATCATGAAACACTTAACCCAACTATAATATTCACTGCCCGAATCTAAAATACCCTAATTATGCAAAGACAAATAATAAGTCCAGAGAGCAGGGATGCAATTTCATCTGCAAAGATATGTTTAGGCACCTCCATGTAGGTGGTATTCCCATTTTAACAACATGAGCCTACATAACGATTTTGTTGACAATAGCTCCTACAAGAAAAGTTTTGGAAGATATTGTTCTGGCTATAGCTTCAGAAGTTCCATTCGGAATTTATAGAACTTGCATCCATGGATGGTTCATGAAAAAATTATTGTACTTGAGGAGTTTTAACATAACTAATAGAATGGTATCGGATTAAATAGTTAAAAACTATAACGAGGGACTGATGCGTTATATCTCTACAAGGGGAGTCTAAAAAGTCACATTTAACACTTTCGAAGTTTCATTCGATCTTAACCATTTTTTAGTACAAAATATATGTATATACCATGCATACTATACTTGGTAACTGTGCCACATTTCGACTGGGTAGCTATAAAAGTAAATTACAAAGAGCGCAAGATATCGACATAGGTAAATTGACAAACTTGATAATTCGCATCTTTTGATACAAATTTCAAGTTTTCTAGGGGTTTTTAGGTCTCTGAGATCATTTTGCTTTGGACGGGCAGACAGGGGTCTGTCTTTTATATCGACCCGGCTGGACATCCTGATCAAGAATCTTTCATGAGGTCGGCCACGCCTCGTTCCGCCCGTTACTTACATTTGAAAGAAATTATTATACTATTGTACCTTCTGTAAAGGATATAGAACTCACCCGGTAATTCTCGATTTCATGTAAACATTTTTTTAAGTGTTTTTAGAAACAGCTAGTTCTTTTACGACTTGATCTTAACCATATGTTGAACATCCATAAAAGACGTCAATTTTTGAGACTTTTAGTACGTTTAGTACGTTTTCAAAAAATTACCTTGCGAAAGGAGGGCATCCCCAATCGTTACAGCCAAGCTACACAATTTGAGTCATTCAACACACCCGGATGCATCTCAGATCGGCATACAACCGGGTATCAGGATGTCCCGCATGCATGTAATCACCGATTTTTAAGCTGAGTAATGAAGATAAATATAACCAGTTTTAAATTTTTCATAAAAAAACCAAAACCTTCAGGTCTGTTTATATTTTCATCCATTCCAAGAATAGATTTAAAAAGGCTTACAAAAAAATAAAGTTTTTTGCGGCAGCTATAACGATAATTTCCAAGCTTGCAAGTCATCACAGATATTTGCTCATAGTCACACATATAAAAAAAAATAAAAATAGGAAAAGAAGTTAAAAGTCTAGTAATGTTTTGATAATTATCTACTCTTAATTATTTAAGTGACAGAATACTCGAATATGAACATAATTGGGGTGTTCACGTTATAGGGCATCAATGCTCAAAGGCGCGAGCAACCTTAACAACGGGGCATGAAGGAAAGAATGCCTGACTTACAACGTGAGCAACAACAAACAGCTGTGTAAAAGTCGTTTGGTAATGTTAACAAAAAATATTTCTTGAAAGAAAAATGCCATTTAAGAACATAAAAAGTTTTGCATATTTGTCAGTACAACATATCCTCTCTGATCTTCAACTGCAAAGAAATTGCAACTTTAATTGTATAATACTTTCGGCGGTTGTTTACAGACAGTTTTTCAACACACTAGAAACACTTAATTATGCCAAAAAAAAAAAAAAACAGCATAAAGATGGTATGGTTACCCTAGCTAGTGATGCTGTCCGAGATTTAATGAGAAGATTTATATATTGTTATTACCTTAAAAGGCCTCTCTGACTTCGATTACTTTTTCGTGACTTTTTTGAGCAAAGGCAATACCGACTGACATTAACCTGGCAGTCCTCTTCTTGGAACATGAATGACCCAAAGACGTTATGGATGATCGATGACTCCCTCCCCCAAGTACAGGAAGCATTAAGCTTTATAGCTGAAAATTATTTTTTTAGATTGCAAGATTCGGAAATAGCTTTCAGAAGACCCCTGAAATTATAAAAAAAAAAAAGTAAATAGAAGAAATTCACGCCATTTCTATATTAATTGCTCGTATGGGTGGGTGGGGGAGTAATGATACTTTCGATGACTGGAGGCATGCCACTGTTTGCTCATTAGCACGTCGAAAAACTCCGAACAATACAAACAACAATGGCAACATTACCGCAAAAGGAAATCAAACCTGTGCGAAAAACGGCAGCAAAATTTTGCATTGTGCCATAAAAAGCGCCCCTAAGGATAACAATAACAACAACGATAACAGTCGAAACGGGAACTTGCATTGTTTTCTTGCACTTGAAAAAAAATATCTATATATGTATATATATATATATATATGTACTCTTATATATGTATGTATAAAAACAGGGAATTTAAATGCGAACCGCTCTCCAGGTTTCCGGTTTCCTGCGAAACTGCAAGAGAAATGCAAACAATGTGGAGTGAAATACACAAAAACAACGTCAGCTACAACAACCACAACAGGCCGCCTGTCCATATTAAATTTAAATTAAAAAATAAAAAAAAGCTGGGAAAAGAGACCCATTCATTGAGGCAGTTGCTCAACTTGAACTCCATGTATTGAGCTGGAGCTGGAGCAGCGAGGGTTGGCGGCATCGGGTCATAAGGAACAAATGGCATGGCATTGATTAGCTGCGCTGGTTGTCAATATGGACGGACGGACGGACGGATGGACGGACATCGGCAACTGGGTGGGTGGAAGCCACGCTGCTTAGCGTCACTCAGCCCGAGGGGTTGTAGTAAGGAAGAGGGTTCCTATGGCCAGCTGCCCATTGACTGACTGGATGGCAGATTTTTTTTTTCTTTTTATTTTTTGTTTTTATTTTTAATAAAAGTGCGTAATTTTCTGGGAATTGTTGTTGTTTCATGGATTGTGTTTTTATGCGCAATTTCTAATTTTTTGGCTGGTCTGCCAGAAGTTGAACCAGTTTGATTTTTTTTTTTGTTCGAGTCCTTTTATATACATTTTTTTCTTATTTGTTAGAAAACGGGGGCCGGCTGAAAAGTCATCGGCCTAGCCAAAAAGCAAAGTACCACATATACCAATTGCGTCAAGTAAATATCAGACCATAAGTGCTTATATTAACCTCGGATAGCGTCAACCACAAGAATAACTAGAGGCGAACGTTCATCGTTTGGTATAAAGTATGTCTCTGACAAAAGTAGGAATGCGGGACTAGAACGCAACTATTGGATTGCATGATCATTAATGCCAGCATCCTTCCAGCTAAGGTCTATATTACCTCTCAGAAGTCAGACAATCAGATAGAGTATAACTTGACTCAATGGGTACATGGTCTACGAATTCCAACAAATTTCTACAGCCTCTTCATTTGTGAAAGTTTGGATCTTTAACTTTGTTCAAATCCAAGTTGGCGTTGTTCATAAGTCAAAAATCAAAACTTGTACGTTCGTACCTAAGCTTTTACAAATCAATTTTATAAATTTTGAGAAAGACTATTTTTTAGCAAAACAAAACATAAAGCCGTAATAATGGCTCAAAACCATGAAAATAATCATGCCAAACTCCAGAAGGCACTTGACGAATTGGCAGTCAGCCGTGACGCAGCCATTTTCCAGATGCAGCAATTCGGTTCCAATCAACGCCGTCTACGCAGTCTTCTAAATCGATTGCAAGACGAATCTCGCCAAGTTGAAGATTTGATCATAACTGAAACTGAGCAGGAATCCAATGAGGAAGCTGCTGATGACAAAAAATAGTTGATACATATGTACTTATATACATGCATACATATATGCTGCGTAGTGCTTGGTAAGTTTTAGTGCCACATAGATGATGTATGCACCTAAGTGTTGCAACAAAGTTTTTTCTACAGCCAATTGCAGTTTTTAAATGCAAATTGCAAGTATTTAAAAACTTCCAAATAATACACAGATGATTTAAATAAGATGATGAGATGATGAGGCAACAAGGCACAGCCTTAAGATGCACTTTTTAAATAACAGTCCATATAATTATGTAAATTTCAGATACATGTAAATGTTTTAGCTGTTAACATTTACTCTACACACTTGACATAATCCATTTACAAACTAATTGGCAAGCACTAACAAATAATGTATGATGTTCTCAGTAAATAGAAATTGAATATATGCAAAATATATGGCTTCGGATTTATTTAATGGAAATGCTTTTCTTCATGGTAAATGTTGCCACGTCTAAGGCTGGCTGAAATCCACAAAATTGTCCTACGGAACGGGATCCGTAAGGATAACGCGTATCCTTGAACAAGTTGTGTGTCGCTTACTTTGAAACAGTCCGAGACCTAGTACTATATATTGTAGGTGCTTACTTTCCCTATTGATATTGTTTATATGCTGACATTTCCATTGGGAAAGCTAGCTTAATAGATTTGAGAGGGCTCAATGAAATTGCTTATACGACATGGACTTTTGTGCAATTATGGTGGGTATGGAAACTATAAAGCATTAGTACCTACTAGTAGGAAAAGGGTTAATATTCTCGTTTTAAATTATTTTTTTTTAATTAGCAAAAACTCATGTTTTGTGAATTTGTTACGGTGTTAAAGCTGAAGCTATTTTAGTTCAAATGTTAACCTTATGTGATTCCTTTTTCTGCTGTGGTCTTGCTTTTTGATATTCTCCTGCAGTCACCAATATAGGGTGGGCCCTCTGTTGGTTTGTTTGTTAATTGCATTTTATTCGTATATTTTCCAACAAAATTGGACGATGACTTTTTTTTTGACGAAAACTCATCTGGCTGTTGTCTCCCATCCATTGAACGAATAAGCGACGCTGATAATGGTCCGTTGGTTTCAATTAATGCGTCATTTGAGTCTTGAAAGCGTGTAAATGGAAATCCGCATGCAAAATTCGACGCAAAGTGGTCCTAGCAAAATGTAATTCATGCGAACGATGACGCGTCGATGTTCCCGGTGACTCGTCGACACTGTCCTCAACTAATTTTACAGACCGACCATTTTCACGCCAGTACCACTTTTATGCGTTGTTCGGTTGTAAAACGATCCATGACTTAAATGGAGTACATAGTTTTAAACTTGACATATATCGAAGAGCATCCACTTTGGACGGGTATGTTTAATAACCAAACCAACAGATGGCCCACCCTATACAAAAATTGTAAAATTGAATTTTTACTGATTCTACAACATGCTGGACATGAAATGTGATGCAGATGCTTTCCTAAAGCTAAAAACTCATGATAAAATTTTATAAAATACGAGGATCTTGATCTTTTTAAAACATATTAGCGGTCACCGCACCCTGCTCGCTTCGTTCACTAACGCCCACGCCGCATTCCTTATTCAAATCGCCTATGTCAATGCAGGCTACTGCTAAATTTGATTTTTGTATCCTTGTTCTCCTTATACTGTTAGACTGCCGCTAAATTTTCTATTATTTCTACACATTATTTTTTGCTTGCTCATTAATACCCATTTTGCGCCCCTCATCTGTGTGACCACATCAAGCTGTGTTGCGTCTATATAGAGACTTTTAGCCTAATGTGGTGTAACTTACCACTTTCATGGTACCAGTATCAAACTGTGTATTTAACTTTGTATGCCAACCATATGGCCAAATGAATTTACTTTCTAGGGTCACACTCCTACGGCACGGCATCAAAAGGTAGCTCAAGAATAACCACAAGCAGTTGCCACACGGCGGTCAATTAAGCTGTTAATATTTGAGACTGACAAACCAGTCCAAGTTCCAGCGACACAGTCCCTCTATTTGTATAGCCACATAACTGACCCCCAACGGAGGAGCTTAAGGCAACCAAAATGGCTGTCACTCCGTGACGCTGTTTATTGACACATTTTTCATCATTTCTAACACAAATCCGTGCCCAGAACAGGACGGCAGTGACAATGGCCAGACCTATGGATCTGGCATTTGCTCTATTTGTATAGCCGAGCGTAGTGTCTAGGTTGGTTTGGCTTTGATTTCGTGTCCCAACTCATAAATCATGTCACTTGGGTGCTATTTTTTCTGGTTTTATGCTCACTTTTTTTTTGTCCGTGTTAACTCCACGTCGTATTCGAGTTGCGGTCGTCGCCAGTGCGTCTACAGTTTGAAAAAATAAAAGTGAAATCAAAACTATTACCAAAGGTTTATTATTTTATTTTTATTTTTTTCGTTTTTAACGACTTTTCACAGTCTTTGTGCGGTTTGTTGTGCTCGACACTTACTGTGCCCAAAAAAGGGAAACCAAAAAACCAAAAGAAAAAAAAAATCAAAATGAAAACATCAAATCATTCATAACACTTGTTTTGTTGGCATTGATTGAGCCAACACACCCCATGCTTCTGGCCAGGCTAATCTATTCTCAAAACGAACCCAGCATTTTCCGCATTGTTTTTTCCGAAATATAACCTGTTCCAGCTAGACTCATGGTCACTATGCTGCTTCACTTTCATTCATAAAGAGATCTTCTTCTTTGTAATGGTTTTTCCTTTGGCTCTGGCATTGTTTTGTGAAAATTGCTTTATGAAAACATTCCACGCTGTATTGAGTTTGATTCTTTGTGGTTCTGTTGAATTTTCCTAACTACTACGTACCCAATTGTTGGGATACCTTGATTAATTGTCTCGGCATTGAATTGCCATATCCAAAAAGTTGACTCCTTCTATTTATTATCTCATTTTAGGGGACTCCCTCCTGTTTATTTCTGTTTTTTATTTTTTCATTTTGTGTGGCATGTATGGATTGACGTTCTAATATATGTATATACACAAGATTATTTTTCTAATATTTAATGATTCATTGAATGAGTCAATTAATTGAGGGCACCTAACCGCTTACCGTCCTTTTGCCTTACTCTTAGTTGTAACTTTTAGTAATTGAGTTATGTGTCCTTGGATAGCACACCAATAAAAAACATATTCGTTTGTCAAACTGACTTGAGATATTTCAATCCTGCTTACTGTTATTACTACTAAGCTCATCAAATAGGTAACTCTTAATTAAAAATCAATTCCAGAGATGTGTTTTTTAGAAAGAGACATAACAATTTCTTATTTGACTTGGCGACCCCAAATCTTTAATAAATACGTATTCGTGAATATTTCGATTTTGAGCGTTTTTAGGAACAACCGAAACATGACATTCTTCAAAAAGTATTTGAAATACCAACAGGATCAGCAATGTCTCGTCAAACCCAAAGACGCTTTTTTAATGCCTAAGTCTACCATTTTTTCCATGTGATAATCATCAGTTGATGTTTTTAAACGAATTGAGCCAAAAGCACTAATGAAGATATTACCACGAAATTTGACGGAGATGTCATTCGTCTAACCTTGGAAAAAATAAATATCTAACCGATTTGAACCTTTCAATTTGTGGGTAGAAATCGGCAAAATTCTCCTACGAATGATTTGGTGGCTTTAGCTCTAAGTATACCAGTATACCGATTTATCACCCCATTTTTAGTTATTTCTCGAATCAAATGATTTTTGACTCGAGAGTGAACTTTGCACAGGTTAAATCAAGCTTGACCTTTGACATTTCTCACTCATATCACAAATAATTGTCTTTTTTCTTATGTATATGCACTTGACCCAACTAGTGCCCACTGTTCATAATCATAGGAAATCACATTTTTTATTTGGGTTTTCACTGTAAGCCCTCAAAAATTGAATGGCAATTATAATTTCACGCTATAAATAACCACCCTGAGTTCCAGAGGGTGTGTGTGTGTGCCTGGAGGAACGTGTTTAAATCAATCAACAAATTTATGTGCAAATTATCGATGCAGCTACTATGACGACCTCAGATGGTAGACTCAAAATCGAGCTCAAGACCCATTCATATTGTTGTTGCTGTTGCTGTTCCTGTTTTCGTGCTGCACTTGTTTGAGCGCATTCGACACGCACAGGATATATAAATGTTTCTAGAGACGGGGATTGTCAAACAGTCGCTACTAGTATACGGTCTTTACGGACTAGGGACTGAGCAAGGGCCCTGGACTGTTCGGTTGATCGGTCCGGGGGGTGACTTTGCCGGAGCGCGGTGATAACGCGAAATAATTGCGTGACAACCATGTTGCGATAATTTTCAATTAAACGGCGTGTTTTTGTTGTTGCCATTGTTGTTGTCCCTGACAAAAAAAAAAAAAAAAAATGAGAAAAGAAAAATAACGAAATGAAAATAAAAAACATTGGGATAGTCACGTCTAGACGAAGTTCTGACACTCTACGTGGAAGGATATATTTTTGATGTATTTCATTAAATTTTGTACGCCTGAACGTCTTCATAAAAATATTACTTTTTTCTACGAAAAATGAAAATCTTGAAATTTTCGATAAACGACCAAATTGTACAATCTGGTGCATCGTGTATGGCTTGGGCTACTCTTTTCGATAAATTCTCATTCTTTCCTTACTCTAAACAGCTGAGCAACTTTTATTGACAATTCGTTAGCATTGCAAAAATGTTATTTATTTTCTCAATTGTTTTTATCCAACACATCGACACTGTCGTACTTATCAGTTATATTTTTGGGTTCAATTACAAAAAATAATTATCAATAATTATTTTACTTAAAATTGTAAATATTTAAGAATGTATAAAAAATTTTATTTAAATTTATTCGTTTTTTTCGTTAATTTTATTTAAGGTTTAAGTCTTATAGTAGAGAAAGAGTTTTAGAGAGACTGCAAAATTAAAGCCAAAACGTTGCATGCCTCGTGACCATTCAATAGTACTCTATAATGTTTTGTAGAGTATCAAGAAAAGCGCGCAACAAACGAGAGCAGCGTGAAATTTCATATTAAAATCAACTGATTTTCTGCTTTCATTTATTCGTGCTACTGTTGTTGTGTTCACACACACACACACATACGCGTAAATATATGTATATGTATATGTAATGTATATATATAGGTATATATTTTGTATGTATATATATGTACGCACCAATGCAAATAAAAAAGCAATTGTAACAATTTGCTCTTGTTCATGTTTCACTTTTGGGTTGCCATTGTTGCCACAGCCAACGTGCCCTTGCCTCAGGCCTTGCCCCAGCTCCTAGCTTTTGAGGCTATGCCCTAATAAAGTGTATATTTGCCTTTAGAGTTAATTTAACTTCCAGTACTGAGAGAGCAAGTGAGGATCTGTAACAAGGAAAGCCAAAGATTTTCAATATCAAGTTATTCTGAATGTACCATCACAAAATTTTGAGGATCCTAAAACTTTTGACATTTTTTGATGTTATTTATATCTGGTTTTCAATGCAAAATTATGGGTAATATACAAGCATAAGGGTCTGTCTATTAACGAAAACCTTAAACAAATTATAGTGCATATATTTTAAATATATAAATTTTTGTTTTAGGCCAGAAAAAGAAAATAAAAATCACATTTCTGTCATTGCCGTCTTATTTTGGAGTGTACTTATTTTGGAACAAACCTTGTTTGGATCAACTCCTATAGCTTTCTTTATATAAAACTCTACATACACTAGAAAAAAAAAAAGTGTATGCGAATGTCGGTTTGCTGATGATTACCTATCTATGCCGCTGCCTTTGTCGTTGTCATCGTTCTCGTTCTCGTTCTCGTCGTAGTCGCTGCCGTCGCAGCTGAAAAGTGTCACACTTGTGCGTCATTAACGCCGCAGCCAAAAACTCCCGGCTCCGGTCACAGCTGGTGGGTGGCATTGGGTGGTGACTTGGACCCGAAGTCGCTGGCTGGTTGGTCGCTTGGTTGGTCGCTTGGTTGGTCGCTTGGTTGGTTGCTCGGTCGTGGCCTGTTCTGTCTCTAGCTTTGGTTTCGGTTGCTAGCTGCTGCTTGGGGGTTGCCACAGTTGCCAGCTGCATGGCGGCGTCCATGTGGTTTGCCTGATGCTACGGCTGCCCGCTTATCTACACTTACATGTTGTTGGGATGCCATTTTATCGTATATATGTATGTGTAAATAAATTTTTTTCGTTGTTTTTCTTGGGGTTGCTGCTACTGTGGTTGCCAACGACATTGCCACGCAGTTTGTGCAACCATTTTTTTGCGGGTTGCCAGCGCCAAAGATGCGGCGCATCATTTGTTAGCTGTCCTGGCTCGCCCCTGCCCCTGCCCATGCCGTTGCCCCCGGCCCACACACCAAGCATGTTAATTTGATTTGCGCGCCTTCCAACAGTACAATAATATTGTCATCACGGCGCCGGGGGCGTAACCAATTGTTTTTTAATTATATGGCTGGCATATATTTATGTGTAAGTTTTTTTTTTAGCTCACTTTTTAAGTGTTGCAAAAGAATTAAACATACGTAAGTTACAATGATTGTTTTTTTTTTTGGTTTTGTCGGACGTTAACTATGGTGAGCTGGAACACGAGGCGAACAGGGAAGTCGCAAAATATTTACTTTTTGCAATATTCAAGCCTAGGACCTTTTTAAATTCTCACCTTTGGAAGTAGTACCTAGTGGTGGTACCTTGAGATGAAACGAGGTAGTGGCTGCTTAACATATTAAAGCAAGTTATAAAAGCAAACTTGGAGATTAATTATTAATTCATTTGATAGTCTTGGAATCGAACTTGGGACTCGAGCTGATCTTTATTTAGGCTTGTCCGGAAATATACTAAACTGTGATTTTCTCAGATATAATAAGATCTAAGCCTTCATGTAGACAGACGGATGTCTATATAAATTTCTTTTTTGTTTCCTGACCATATTGGAGGTAACTTAAGCGGCTTCCGGCGTCTCCTTTTTTATATAACATTGGTACAAATTTAAAATGCCGCTTACCTTAGGAAACAGGGTTCTAAAATATGTAAGATCAAAGTAAATAGAACAATATGAATTGCATTTCCAAAGCTACCAAAAAAGAAGATATGGATATTTCTTAGCATAAAATCTTATTTGGCATACTCTTCATCTAGACAGCTACATCTACTAAATAAGTCTAGTGACCAGCATTTCATTGGAAAATATAAATTTTGCACTATATTGCGCAATGCCATTTTCACGGAATGAGCTGCTTTTTGAGCAGGAAGTGCTCTTAATGTCAAACCAGAAGCTAATCCGGCCATTATCCTTTTAAAACTGTAGCATCGGCTAAGAAGGCAAACAAAGTGCTGGAAATCTTACCTGATGGATTACACAAGAGTGTCACACGCATGTCACTAATGCTCTTATTAACAAATGTATCCAATATGCTGAACATTAGGCCTATGTATGTAACAAGGCAAGCCACAGGACGACGAAAAAAAATTGAAAATCCTTGAAAAGAGCTGCTGAAATATTACAAAACAAATAATAAGTGCAAATCCCGCTAACCAAAAAGGGAAACGGAGAAAATTTAATTTACTATGCGCAAAAAGGAAAACCAAAGTATACAAAAAGAAAAATAAAAAAGAAGAAAAGTGCGAGAAAACGCTTTTCACTTCTGACTGCCGCATGTAATTGCACCGGATATGGCTAAGGATGTGTTGGCAGTGTCAGCATATAATTCAATTTTTCTAAGACTGCCTTGATGACGGTTCCTGGCGCTCCATTCAGCTTCAAATCTTTACCCTCCATATACATATTTTTTTGTGTCATATTTTTTTTTTCTGCCATTGAAACCAAGGGAAAGCTATTTGTTGGTTTCACACAAAACACGAAATCGGGTCAAGACGAGACAGGCCGCGTGCGAGTGGGAGAGCGGTACAAAGGCGTAGCTCGGGGAAGACAAGGGGATCCAAGCTGTTGCTCCCCTTTCACTTAGATTTTGAATATATCATATATCATATTATCATATACCGAGTACTATATTTTTTCTATGTAGAAGCCATACCCCTCCCCCCTTTCTAACACGTTGGCTACGACCTTGGAGCGGGCGTCTGAGTGAGGCAGTAGCTGGCCGCAATCTTTGTTTTTGCACGGCTTGACAGTGTCAACTCCGAGAATTGGCTGGCTGGCCGTCTGGCTATATGCCTTCCGGCAATCACTTTGGCTTAGCGGAAACCGGAAGGAAACGCGCGCGCAACAGCATAAAAGTAGCTTAACTGGGCCAAGAGCCTTAGCCGTTTTTTTTTTATTTTCAACTTCAGTTATGCTGCTGCTCCCTCTCCTACTTTTGTATTTATGTTTGAGTTTCTTTTCGCTTTTAGTTTTTTACTTTTACTTAGTATCACAAAATCGACCCAAATTGGCTGCAAAAGTTGCAACCGCTTTGCTGGTCGGTCACAAGTGACTTCCTTTTAACTGAAGTTTGTCCTGCAGTTATTATAGTACATTGTATAATTATGTAAGAGCTTATTGTAAACCTTTTCATACAGTGTTGGTGGCTATTTGCCATAACCTGATAATCCAAGGCGATTTGATATTTCTGCAGACACCGAAGAACTAAAGAATCTAATTCGTAGCACATCCTGTAGCATCGCAAGAAATAAATAATTAAATCGAACGACTTCGATCAAATTCGGTATAATGCTCAGGTACTCCAAAAAAATGGTTTGATATCTTCAGCAACAAATGAATTATGGCCCTAAAAACAATTTCGCACAGCGGAAGAAACGCCCAATCTAGCGGCCCCAAAAGAAAAAAATTTCAGGTTTTAAAATTGTATAATTTTTTATTTCCCGCCAATCGATAAAATCTCACTGAGGTGATCGTTAATCATTAATCGTTACCGTCATGCTTTTTTCGTGATATTTGATCAGCTATCACCTGCAAAATCTTAAAAATGTAAATTTTTCGCAGTTTTTCAGTACAGTGCAGATTAATTTGAAAAAGAATGTTTTTACTTAATGTATTAAGGTGAACAGTATTTTTGGTATGGCATGCCGAGACACACAAAACATGCACAAATTTGTGTTTGACGGTATTCAACTGGAGGAGATACAATCCTTCTGTTACCTGGGCAGCGTTATTTGGATGACTGGCGGTTCGAGAGAAGATATCAGAAGCCGAATATAAAATGCATCGGCAGCATTCGCCTCGCTGCAAACAATATGGAAATCATCACATATTTCACGGCGCACAGAATAGAAAATATTCAATTTGTCTTCGAAGAATACTAAAAATATTCTGGCCAAACATTATCTCAAACTCGGACTTATTGGCCAGAACACAACAAAAGCCAGTGCAGTTGGAGATTCGAAGAAGAAAATTGAGCTAGATCGGCCACATTCTTTGCAGGGGAAGAGGTGATCTAACAAGAACCGCGATTGACTCGAATCCACAAGGAAGCCGTAGACAAGGAAGGCCAGCGAACACCTGGAGACGACTGCTAGAATGGAATGAAGTAAAGCGACTGGCAGAAAACGGAACCGAATGGAAGAAATTCGTTGTGGCATTAATAACGAATCTTTTCAAAAAATATATGTCATCTTGTCAATAAAGATATTGCTCTGAATGCTGAGATGACTAAGGTGATGGCTGCTAATATTCTTTCTGGTACATGCTTTTATTCTTTCATCTTTACTCATCTTTACTATTGCCAGGAAATATTCTTTTGAATACATTTTTGTTATTTTATATCGTATTAATTGTTTTCCGCTCACACTATCTAAAATCTGATTTAAAGGATATGAATAAGCATTCCCAACTTGCGATTGCATCCTGATCATCCCAGTAGCCCTTTCTTTTGTATCCTGGGCTTATGCGCTGTTAGTTTTGTAATAAATTTTGTATATTCATCTTGACCATGTGGCTACTCGGTTTAAAAGTATGTTCCTTAATGATATATATTTTCTGACAACAAAAAGCATTCTTCAGAATTGGTTGCTTAGATATTAACAGCAAAATAAATAATTACTAATATAAAAATGAAGTATTACTTTTGATTGCTATTCTCAATTCGCGCTCTACAGGGACGAGTGGATAAGCAATATTTTATATTGCTTGTTAAATTACTATACAAGTTTAAAAATTGTAATTAATAAACATAAAAATTAGCAGCTTTTAGTGAATTTTTGACTATATTATAACTTAAATCCTTTAGAACCTCGTATGGTATCAGACATCAGGCACAAAACCATAGAATTGGAATCCTGCAGATACACGATACTTAGAGACTTTAGTGGGCGGACATGAATTTGAACTTAGTGGCGACACTTTTGATGAGTGCGTGCGAACGGGCCCAGAAGGGCAACAAGTTCAACATCATTATTATGGTAAGCATCATCATCATCGTCATCGTACTTAATGGACAGGACAAATAGGACACGTGTGCACTTTCTTTGCTTGAGATTTAAGCCAAAGCACGGAACTCGCCAAATCAAGCCCAAGCAACAACCACCCACAAAATGTTATGCCCCTGCCCCATTGTTGCATGTTGTGCCAATTTTGAAGTAGTTTCTACGTGCCTGCTCATTGTTTGATGTGGATTTTAATTGAACTCAAGTTGATGGCTTATGGTTAACAACGGGCACGACAACCGCAAATATTAAAAAGCAACAACAACAACAACAGGAATATTATAGTGGGTGCCCGGGCCTGGCAAAGCTTAAGGATTGCCTCACATTATCCTGCCACACTCGACATGGCATTGTCGACTCGACATTGATGTCGAGGTTTATTTTTTTTCTTTTCCAAATTGTTGTTGTGGTGGTCCTGTGTTGGAAATGTGAACAAAAACACGTTGCACTCATTAAAAGCGGCTCACCCTGCGCGCACAAGCTTCCTTTCCCGACTTTATATATACATTCATGCATACATATATACGATATGTACATATATCGTTTATACTCTATAATTCAAAACGCATATGTCACTCAATGAGGCGCAAAAAGGGGTTGTTGTTGCTCTTGCCGCTGCTATTGTTGTTGTTGTTGTTACTCACTTGTCAGGACTCGATGTACCCAGCAAAAAAAAAACAACACAGAGAAGAATAAAAAATCATGTTAATGACTCTTGGCCTGAACAAGCTGACAGCTCAAATGGTTCAGTTGGTTCAGCTTATTCCTCTGTTGCATTGTGAATCGTGGCGAATTGCCCTGGACGTCGAGAGTCATTGTTAATTTGCATTTGATAAATGATGTCACAAGTGCCTACAAAATTAAAACAAATTAAAAAAAAAAAAATTGAACTAGAAATTTAACGCAAACTGTCGGGCTGTTGAACCATGTACACTCTTAGCTAGGTTTCAGCTGCGTTACTCCGATAGTTAACATATAACTTTAACTATAACGATCTTAACCATACGAAATACGAGAAGTATAAGCAAGTCTTTGGGACTTGCAACAAACGACGAAGAGACCCTAAGTCTCAACAGGTCCTGAAATAGAACAAATACAAATCAGTCCCATACCCTATAACCACTTTTCCCAAATAAAGTTTTTACTTGCTTCACATTTTAAGGATTGTGGGCGTATTCTCAACAAGCTTACTAGAGCAAGGGGGCTGCCCGGGGGTTTTTTTTTTTAGCAAGAGCAAAGATTCATTGTTTATAAGGCTTAAATGATTCTACATACCAAAAGTGTGTAACGAATGAAAAAATATTACTGCAGGTGTGACACATTTTTACCCATATCTTTTAAAGTTACCAGTGGACTGGGTTATTTTTGTATTATGAATCTAAGCAGCGGGAAACATATCTGCTGCACACGGACAGCGATGCAGACATGGCTATATCCACTTGGCTTCTCAACCTGACGAAGAATACAGGCACATTAAAAATTCAAACAAAATGCTGAGACAGTTATCATCTATTAAGCCAAGAGTCTTTGAATATTCTACCTGAGATTAATTTCTTTGAGAAAATCAAAAAAAAAAATAGTTCTTTTTTACGAAAGATGCAATATGCAGATGCAAGTGGGTTGCCACTTCCCAGATACAGCCCCTTAAGTTATTCTCGCATATTTTTTATCTTCATCTGTTCAGTTATTAACTGCATACCAATCCAATAAAAATAAAACAAAAGTTATGCAAAGTATTTCTCTAAACCAATTAATGCGCCAACTTATTAGTTTTCCATACAGCAACCACCAACTTGCATCATCGCCAACAAACGCGCACTTCGCCAGCTGCGGCTCAGGCCATTCCGCGTGCCTTGTTCCAGGCTAAAAGCCAATACTTATAAAAAAAGAAAAAAAAAAAAAAAAAGGAAGGGAGCGGAGAAATGTTGAATTGAGTGATGAGCTCGGGCGGAGCGGGTGGATCAGTGCCGCCGCAGTGGCTTCATTATTGAAATAATGCCAGCACACACATCAAAGCGGTGGCCAACCAACCAACCGACCGACCAACCGACAAACCAGCCAGACAGCTATGGAGCTATCCATTCAGCCCGGTCTGGCTGACTGGCCAAACATCAAGGACACAATGACTGCGTTTTGTGGCCAATGCGCCACCCTAAGCTTAACAATATTAATATATGTGTATGTATGTATGTGCTAACACATATATGTATGTATTGTATATGTATATGTGTATAGCAAACCATAAACCAAAAACCGAATCTCTACAATTGATAACTGGGCGCTGACTCCTGACTCTTGATCTGGTGCTGCTGCCGCAGTTGGCGCAGACACACCCGTTCGATTTCTCAGGATTCTGTTGTTGATTACGACGACGACGATAATGATGACGTCAATGATGATGATGATGATGTTGGTGATGCTCTTGTGTGGGCCCACACAAGAGGACATCGAGTGCAATTAATGTTAATGTTGAGATATTTATGACGCAACCCCGGGCAGAGCAGCGCACGGAACAGGCACGAGTCCTAGCTGGGACACCCTTTCGGAAATTCAGATTCCGATTTTTTTTATTTTTTTCCTTACCGTGTTTACCTCTAGCGTTCCATCAACTATATATATATCATATAGTTATATTTGCGTATAAGCTTGAATGAAGGCAGCCTTCAATAGTGGCAGAATTTAAATAATTCGAAAGCTGCGCGCCGCAGAAGCCCTTCGGATCCGGCATAAGGAATACGGTATACGGTATACGGCACACATGTGCAATTGAAACTTTGCCCATTGAGAAGAGCATGGCCTGAGACCAATTTGGGCCAACCACCCTCGGATGCGTTTTCGGTTTTTCTTTTCTTTTTTTTTTTTTTGTTGGCCTTGTTGGCATGGCCACCAAAAACAACAGTTCAATTTCTGTCAAATAGTTTCGGCTTTGGAATTGTATAGTCAGTCAGTCCATGCAAGCAGGACTCGATGCGTTCCTTTGCCTTGAGGATTTGTCAAATCAAAAACTTATGTTACAGCCGGATTAAAATTATACATGTCACTGGCTGCTGGCTGCTATAAGGCCGTATATACCGTATGTGCCGCAGCTGAGCGCTTGAGTGGTTGCCCTCTCCTCTCCTCTCCTTTCCTATCCTATCCTATCCACACTTGCCCCTTGCCCTATTGTTGTTGCCCATGTTGTTGTTGTTATCCTTATTTAACGCATCAGCGCGCAAAATAAAACTTTCAAATGAACAGTTAAATGCGCGCTAATAGGGGTTCAGATTTCAGGAACTTTAGACGCGCGCGCCTTGCCTTGCTCCCCTCATATACGTATGTATATGTATTTGATTCCTTTTCGGCGAAGGTCCTTCGTCCTTCGTCCTCTTACTCCTTTTTTTAGATTCTCGCCGTTGTTGTATTGTTGTTTGGCCCGCTACTGTTGCCGCATTGTCGCATTGGATTGATTGTGACATTAAGTAGGATTTATTTATTTATTTACTCTTTTTTTTTTTTTTTTAATTTTAACACGAGATGCAAATTATGTTTTCACATTGTTACACTTTCGCTTGCTACCCCCGAATCCTTTAGTTCTGCAATTCGATCTTGCTCCTGATATCCCTTCGCATAGTGCGGGTTGTTTGCCACAGGTTTAATGCCCACTATTTGATTTGTGCGCCTTCCGCATACATTGTATTGTTTCCCATATTTGCATTTTAGTTTTTACCTAATTTTTAAGGATTTAGACAAATAAAATAAATTGCTCACTTTTTAAACTTCAATTGGAATTCCATAGATCTTTTGAACATACGGCCGGGCTGAGCTCAGTTCGGACTAAAAATGTGCAATATTTTTTATCCGGCATTTGCGCAAAGAAGCAGAACATTGGCGCAGCGGCCCCGAGGATTATTTTTTTTAATTAAAAACGAATAGTAGCATGAATATTGTAGAGTATTCGATAAAGTTCAATGAAAAACCGTACAAAAGAAACAAAGCTTCGAAGCTACATTTTGTTTGTCTCATTGATTCCTAGTTAGGAATTTAGTTAAAAAGTAAATTTAAAAAAAAAAAAAAAAAAAAAATCACGATACTCTTTGAATATGTATCGTTACTTCCAAACAGGAGTGAAAGTTTCTATAGTAGTAGATCACGCCCCTAGGCGGTTTATAATCAGATTTTAATATCCTGTATCTATGTATAAGCTCTTTATACGGAAATCTTTATTATCGAATATCTTGCCAAATTATGCGAATTATGTGTACGCCGGTGAAGTTAAGCGATTGACAGGACATTGAGCGGGAAACTCTTAAGAAATGCTATCAAGTCACAACTTTTAATAGTATGTCCCATTTGTAATGTTGTATAAATCTGATGCGTCTAACAAGGAAAACTATTTTAGAAGACGTAGTTGCCCGAAGGTGCATAATATTGTGGCTGAATATCCTTTTAAGCAACAACTAATGCATGATTTGATTCTTTCAGAGCAATAACGAACCCACTTCCAATTTACATCAAAATTTTACTAAATGTAATGTGTGAACAATTGCAAGTCATTAATTTAAAAAAAAAAGCTAAAAATCTTTTATTTATAGGACTTTTTCAAAACCCTTTGAAAAGTACTTTAGCTCCAGATCTTGACTTAATACAGTTTAGTGGATTAAATCCTCTAAGAAGGTTATAATGAACAAAACAAGATGTATTTAGGATTGCAATTTTGTATTCCAAGCTGTGTTACCCTAGAAAAAAAAAACAACAAAAATTAAATGTTATTTCCTGGTTGTCTGGTAAAGCTATTCATAGATCAATCAGCGCTACTTTACGCCTCGCAAAGTCCTTCAAATGCGTGTAGCTTAAAATAAAATATTTTTTTTTTTTAAGTTTAAGTGAGTTTGATAGTAAATAAAATGGAAGCCAATTTGGAAGACTTATGTTATTGAAGTAGCCCCAAGATTCATTGAAATTGGGAATCCTTTGGGTCAGGTTGTGTATGATCTTTAAAACATCTGCCGAGAAAACCGATATTTCGAAAAAAAAAAACACTGAATGGGATATTAAATGTCTGTTTCGGTACTGTCGTAACGAATTGATTTTCCTTTACCAATGCCATCTCTAAAGCAGAGTATAAACAAGTCGTCTTGTTTTTGTTTGAAAGAGTTTGTATTTTTTTATATTTAGCTTATTTTGGAGCTACACGGCTTAGTGATTCAATTATTTTTGTGCGCATTTTAGATTTATTGAGTTTTACATCGCCGTGAAACATATTTCTGCATTGTTGTTGTTGCTGCGGCAGCTGCTGTATATTGTTGTTGTTGTTGTTTCTGCTGTTGTGTAATCCACCGACAAAAACAAAATGCATAATCAATACTAAATCTCAATCGTGTGTTTTGAGCTTGTTGCGATTTTTATATTTTTAGAAAAACGTAAATAAAAAGTGAAATGCAAAAAATGAAAATGAAAATAAAATACAAAAAATATTGAATCGGGTGCTAAAAGCTTTAATGCTCAATATGCGTTCGTGTGTCACGTGACGCATGCAATTTGCATCCGTTTCCGGTTAAGCACACCAACACTCACACACACACACACACACGGACACCGACACACATACAGTAGTAGCAGACGTGCGCTGCAGCTGTAGGGTTAAAAATCATTTTAAAACCATAAAAATAAACTCGCGTGTCTGCTAAAATAAATAAACAACCAAATAAAAGGCAACAAACGTAAGTGCGTGTGTGTGTGTCCGTGTGTGTGTGCATTGCTTTTATTTTTATTTTATTTAAGCTTCACACATTTTTGTTTTTAAATCCTTTCGCTCAGTCGCTATATACACGTGCGGGTATCTGTATATCTGTCTATATGCCCTTAACTGTGCAACTATGTATCTCTGTGCCTGTGTATCTGTGTGTCTATGTATCTATGTGTGTGCTTAGGCACAAAAATGCAATTTAGAATATTTGCAATTCTCTTTAGGCAAATCTGCAGCCACACGTTACGATTTTTTAGTTCAACTTTTTTTTTTTTTTTTAAAAACAAATAGTATATAGTAACAAGTGCATAGTATATAGTATACTATATCATCTATATTCACTTCTCGCCACTTGACTGGAACACTCTAAAAAAACACAAGGTTACAACATTTTTCATCCAGGAGATGCACGTATAATTTTCTGATGTGGTTACTCATCCAAAGAACGTCAAATAACAAATTTTATCGATGGAAAGCTTCTTTTTTTTTATTTCGTAGCGATTTTTACCATTATTTTAAATAATACCTGCATATCATTACAGAGATAGTAAAATATTCAAAAGATTGAACCTCGTTCCAATTACAAAAAAACAACGTTTTTTATTAGAAAAACTGTTCAAGTATATATATGATAAATCGGAGATACTTAAACAATAAGCAAATTTAAAAATACTTAGAGACGGACTGCATCTATGTATATACTATACAAAAGTTTACGTGTGTAATAAATAATATTACTATTTATTATTTAATAACATATTTAGTAGTGTCTACCAGCTTCCAAAAGATGATCCAATTAATTAATAGGCTCAAATTGTTCAAACAAGACAACACAAGAAGACCGACTTAGAGGAGAGGTCAAATCTGAACAAAATTCCAGCTGCCTGGTTTGTATTGTTATATTGTTTTATTAAAGGACCCAACAAAAAACGCTTTTCAAATTGTGTTTACAGAGCTTTTTTACATCAAAATATTTTCAATACAAGGATTAAGACTTTTTTTGGCAGTCCTGGCATTTACCTTATACATTTAATTTTGTTCGAAAATCGCAATGAAATCATTTTTGATATTGAATGAATTTTTCATCAAAAATAGTTTCATAAATTTCAAAGTTTTTGTATTTGATGTTTTGTGAAATCCGTCAAATATTTAAAATAAAAAAAATTTCCTAATTTTGATTCTGTGGAAGGGATTTAATGAACCTCCAAGTTAACAAAAATTTGCTAGACAATTATTAAATATATCAGCGTTGCCAGCCACGATTGAGAGAGCGAGAGTCTATTTTCACTTAAAAACTGTAAGAGAGCTGAACTCGCCTTGTGAGTAAAAGTTTTTAGCCAGATATATTTTGAATAACTATATATCCATTGGAAAGTTGTAAAACAAAACAAAAAAAATAAAAAATATACAATCCAAATGAATTTTTTAATTAAACAAAATCTTTTAAGAATTTTATTTTAATTTATTTAACTTACTAACTAATGCTAATAGCTAAAGTGCAAAAAACTTTATAACACCACCAGTATTTTTTTTACATATTTACTTTCTTTATTGGATCTTCTCGAATAGACTCGAAGAAAAAGTGATCAAATCTTATTATAATAACTTAACTAACAGTCTGGCGTGACTGTATTTGGTTTGCAGGGTCCTGAGGATTTATTGCTGGGGTGGAAGATCATTTCGCCGGAGTCGAGTGCGGCTACTAACTCTGGTTAAGCTTCTTGCCAGATGGTTTGGGTGCGTCGAGAGTTTAATGTTGTAGTTCGCCTTCTGCTGCGCCATTTCATCTTTAACGGATAGAATATTCAGATCTCTGTAGATGTGCTCGTTCCCAATATATGTACCATGGTGCCCCAGTGACAGTTCTCAAGATTTTGGATTGTGCTCGCTGTGTGATGTCTATGTTGCTGCTGCTGGCGTTCTCCCATAGCTGAGAGCCATAGGTCCAGATTGGCTTTATAGTTGAGCTGTAGAGTAAGACCTTATAGTCCAGACAAAGGGGAGATCGAACACATAATAGCCAATGGAGACTGCTAGCTTTTAGTTTTAAATTAATTTTCTGGGCCTCAATATGCTTTCGCCAAGTAAGTCGCCTATCGAGGTGGACGCCAAGATAAGTTACTTCATCAGCTTGTGGAATTTGCGTATTGTCCAGTACCAAAGGCGGACAAGTACGTCTGTTGAGAGTGAACGTTACATGTTTGCATTTTTGTTCATTTACTTGGATACGCCAATCTGATAGCGATTTCTCTATGGCCCCCAGATGAACAGAAAGATTTGCGGTTGCTTGCATTGGGCGTTTGGAGCGACTAAGTATCGCAGTATCATCGGGAAATGTTGGGGTTGTCAGTCGCAGGCTTGTTGAAATATCTGCAGTGTACAAGACGTATAATGTTGGTCCGAGTAGGCTGCCTTGTGACACTCCCTCTTTTATGGCATAATCGTCCGACGAAGTAGCGTTGCATCTCACTGAGAATACTCTGTTGTATAGGTATGACTCAAAAAACTTGTGAGTATTCCCAGGGAGCAACAATTTGATTTTGTACATGAGGCCGTCAAGCCAAACTCGGTCGAATGCTTGGGCAACATCGAGGAATATTGCAGTGCCATCTACCTTGGTATAGGCGGTAGTTCATTATGATAAAAAAATATATTTACATATATGCCCAAAACGCATAGCTCTGTCGCATGCGACGTGGGAAGAGTATTCTCAACGATTGGATGTTTCCAGGTTATTGTGCCATAATTTGCATCATCAGTTAAAGGCTGTGGAATTTAAACTTGCCTAAACTTGATGCAAATTCAAAAGAATGTTGATATGGATGATGGGTCGATGCTGTCGATGTTGGAGCGTGAATTGGCCCCAGATGTGTCAGTTTTGGGGTTTAAAGTTTAATTATGTTTCAAATAAAAGTACATTTTTTTAATAGAAGCATTAACATAACATAAGCATGACATGGGCGTAGCCAGCTTTTTACGATTGGGGGATCGAATAAATCATTTTATATTTTTTAGTTTAAATAGCTCAGTTGTAACAAAATATTCTTTATGTGTATTTTATTATCAATTCCAAAGTTTTTAAATATTTGTAATTTTTTATATTTTCCCAAAATTAGTGTTTTAATAACGACAAATCTCTTTGCGGAAAGGTTACGGTTACTAAATTTGGTATGTAAAAAGTGTTAACACTAAAAGAAAGGCGGGTTATATTAGCTCTCAGTCTCCTGCAATAGTTTTTTTACTGTTTGCCTCAACCTTTCAATAAAACGAGGTTAAAGCTCGGCATCCAGAATAAAACTGGGCTGTAATCGTTATAAAAACTTAAGTAATACACAGTTCACATGTCCTAACTCCATGCTAATGTTTACGCTTTTACGAGAATGGCAGAAAAGAGTTGCTATTGTTCAATTGCTACTTTCAAAAATTAATTTAGTACATTAAGACACTTTTTAATTATATAAATTTTAGGAGCGATTTAAGAAAGTCAATTTATTATGAGATTAGTCGATAATTTGTGGCATATTTTGCAACTGTTCGCCTTCAATTTCTGTCCTTTGAATGACAACCCTACGAGCCATCAGTTGTCTTCAGCTTTCAATAGCATTATGAATGGCAAAATGCATTTGATTACATCTACATTTAGTTTTATTTTATTTTTTTTTTTATTTTAATAATTTCTTCCAAAACGCTGATTTGTCTTTTTCTCCTCAAAGTAAATTCATCTGGCACAATTAATTTTTTAATTTTGAATCTACTGCTAAACTATTGATATTCACATCAAAAGAATAGCAACATTTATTTATGTAACTGTGCACTTAATTAGTCAAATTAAAAATATAATTTTTTAGCTTTAATTTATTACCAATATGTCAAATTAACACAACTCGGTGGCAACTCCTTAGCTCGAGATGGCTTTGCACGTCGACACAGAATATCATATTTGGTAAAATTTTTAATAGAGATTGTGTAAAAATTAAAATCATGAACTGAAACATTCGATTTATAGAATTATAGAGATACAGACGAGACAGGTCAGAAATGAAATAACCTTTTAAAATAAGTAAAAGTTTCTTTGATTAAATGCGTTTCATTGGGGAATTTTATGAAATCTCGAGCAAATTTAGTAGAAATTTGAAAACCCTCTCGAGATAGTGTCTGTGCCAATGAGAATTGGAATTGTAGAGAAAGTATTTTTATACATGACCTAGCCACAATTTGATAGAACATCTTCTTTATGCTAATTATGCTTAAGCAGCTTGCATAAACTTTCAGCACAAGAATTCATATATGCATCTTCATCTGGCAACGCTTTGCAGGCAATAAACTTTTCAACACTTTCCGCCGCAAAGATGTACCGTGGTTTTCAACCCTACGGATGGAGAGGCATTCATTCATATTATATTTCTTCTGATTACTTCTTTATTGTACACGTATCAGAGCGAATTGTAGATTTCATTATAATGCTTAATTTTTCATTACAACATCAACACCCTGTAGAACAACTTGTGAACATGACAAAGCAATTGACGCGGTAGAAGCAAAAAACCAGAAAAGAAAAAAGGAACAGAATAGAATTGAATAAAATATAAGTATTAAGGATACTTGCCAACTGGGGTGGGATGCCGCTGTTGCTAGCTAGCCCTTTGCGACGGGGTGAGCTGACATTGATTATTAAATTTTTGGAAATGAACCCTTTTGGCCTTTGTACCACGTCAAATTTATTGAAGTTAATATTTGTCGTCGAGGGGGCGCGCGTAGTAGCCACTGTGGAAACTGTGCGGGAAAATATGAATCGTGGTCGGGACTTGGTTTTTTATGGTGTACACGTATAGCGCATGACCAAACATGGAATCCCAGAAAAAATGCTTATAAGTACGTTTATATATATATATATATATATTACCGCAAAAGGGTGCAACGTCTGTTGCTGAATTGGTTACAAGCATAAATCATGCAACATATTGCATAATCATCAGAGTCCAAATGCCCAGGCTAAACGGCTAAAGTCTAACTGAAACTGGATCTGGATCTGTAACAAGCCGGCGCGTGATTTGTAGTTGGTCTGAGTCTGCAAATGGGTGAGCTTGGTGCTTGATGTTTGCGTTGGCGTTGGGATTGGAGCGAGTTGTGCACGTAGACTTGGTTAAAATTGGGTAAACCCACACAATTGGTAGGCAAGCTCATTGACTCAAGGTCAACTTGGTCTTTGCCTTTTGGCTTGTGCTGTGTTGCCAACAATTTGCATAAAGGATTCTTTTCCAAGAAATTTCCACTTTCAACTGGTCCTTGCAACATTGCGTCTTTGCTTGAGCATTTCCATTGTTCGCACTACGGCCCAGTTTTATGATGCAATCCACAAAATGAGAGCATTTCACCCGCTGTGCGGTCTCGCTTTCGCCAGAAACTGACGGAATGCACATTATATAAAGTTGCGCATGTTTGTTTTAGCCCGAAAACGCAACAATTTGTCATATCAAAGCAGTTCCGAACTGGCCCGGTCTCGTGCATAGAGCATAGAGCGGGTTCTCGGTTTCCAGTATATGGGTGCTGGCTAAATGACAAATTTTCGTCGAAAAGTGTTCAACTTAACTCGCCTAGCCCTTAAATTGTCCCTTTTTTTTTGTGTGTGTGCTGGACTATGGTGTGGTCCGGTTGCTTTATGCAAATGTGGCCTGGTCATTTTTAAAATGTAAATATTGGTTATTAGAGTGACCTTCAAGAGTTAGCCGAGGCCGTGGCCGAGGACGCCTTTGTCGCAATCTTATACAAATATCGGGTAATTTCTATTGACAGGGTTCGACGGTTTCGCGGTTGTCCATTGGTTTCGCGTCTTTTATGGCCCGACCAGTTGTAAAACTTTTGTGGCTAGCTGGCAACAGCCTTGTTATATATACACTGGTTCTGTTCAAGGAAATTCGATAGGACTGTTTGAGCAGCTTCCAGCTTTATAATATGAAAACGGGTGGCAAGGGTTTGGCGTTGACTTATTATGGTAGCAGAAAATTTATAAGGAGCTTACTTACTCTAGTGGAGATAGACTAAGTTGGCCGGAAAAGTCAAGTAGCTGAAAAAGGTAATAATCAATAAAAAATATAAAAGCAACAGATGTCGCATATTTCCCACAGCTAATAATGCATCATCTCTCTCCGGGTTATCACAGATCTCAAAATAGAGACAACTCTCTAACATTGTAATTTTATCATTTTTCTGGGATACCAAAAACTGAATGGTTTAATAGCCAAATTAGTGCTTTGTTCTCGCTAAATTGAAAATGCGTCAATGTTAGAACTGAAATTTGTGGACTTGTGAACATTTACATCCTCTCTTTTTTGAGGATAAAATTGAGCCAGCTCATCTTCTTTTGCTGGTAGTAAAGCACAGATGAGTGATTTGTTTGACAAAATGCTTAAGTGACTATTTGTAAATATATTTAGCCAAAATGAATTTGCTTATCACCTGGACACTAACAAACACAGCCAAAATCAAAAAAAAAAGTATAATTAAGTACACAAAAATTATTCACGCTCATTTAACGCCAACGGGTTGACACCTCAGTTTTTGTGGCCCAAGTTGGTTACGGCGGCAAGCGTTAATCTCTTAATTTATCAATTGAGTTAGCGTCGTCATTGTCGTCATCGGCATCGTCATCGTCACCGTCACCGTCATCGTTACCGTCATTTCATGGTTGCAACTACAGATTCGACTTGAATTTCAGTTTCAGTTGCAAATTAATTTCCATAAATGCGAGAAGCAACAAAACAAAAGTGAAAATAAATAAAAGTGGGAATAAAAAAGGGCAGCAGTGAAAACAATTTGTTAGGGGGTTGTTTAATGGTGACCACGATGGCGATGGCGATGGTGATGGTGATGCTACAAAAGGGTTCACGTTCACAGTGTGTACAAAAGTTATGTTTACATAATTAATTAAACAGTACAAAGGCAGCGCACGGTGGCACATGTGTAGTCATGCGCATAACAGACAACTTACCAAAGGTCCGGAGCACAAAACCCAAGCCGAGACGAGATGAAGACCCAGAGCCAGAGCCAGAGCCAAAGCAAGATTGAAACCGAGACCAAAGGTAAGAAGCATGAAAGGGGTTTGCGGAATGAAATTGAAAAAATGACACTAGGATAATGCGCAATGCAATGCAATATAATTTATTTAATTTCACATTCACACACACACACGCACACGCACACACAGAGTTGCAACTATATAGTGAAAAAAAGGGTTGCCAAGTAGCGGTTGCAGCATTTACTTTTTGGTAATAAACTCATAATCAAACCGAGTCAGTGACCATTTCAGAGGCGTGCATACCTAACTAATACGCATGTCGCAGTTGAAACAAAACTAAAATGTCATCCTGGCGGCAGGATATGCTCAGGAGTAGTCAGTTTTAGCGGGATGGGCCGCATAATGGAGCAGCATTTAAGTGTAACAAAAGGCGGGTACTCAGCGGGCTTAAAGGGTTACGAGTGTAAACTATTTGTTACAATCACACACACACACACACACAAAAAAGTGGGCGTGTGCTGGTGGGCGTGCCACTTGCACATTTGTCATGACGATTGGCAGTGCCGTGCCGTGCCGTGTCGTGCCGCGGCTCTGTTCAACGCAACCGGACAAACTGGTTCAACTTTGGCTTATGGTTTGTCCCGGACTGCTTCCACTTTTCTTTCCCCTGCCACAACCTTAACCACTGCTCCCAACATGGCACACAAATGACTTTTTGATTCACTTGTGCGAGAGTGTGTGAAAGGATTGCAATTGCGCCTTTTTCCTTGACTCACTTGGCACTCTTGCCTAAGCAGGCACACACATATCCCAAAGGTGTCGTTTCATTCCCATACCCATACCCCGTTTCTGGTTTCCATCATTGTCACAGCTGGCTCTGGTTGCCCGATTAGCCGTATTTGGGCCCTGCATGTGAATTAAATCACAACAATTTGGTGTTTTCCTTTTATGGCCCTCTTGTGATACATTCACATTGCTGGGTTCCTTTTAGCCATGTGCCAGGTGTGAAATTAGCCCAATTGATATGGAAGTAAACTTAATGCATAGCTAGTTTTATAGCCAACGTGGTAAGAATAAACTTGGTAAATATTTCAAAACTTTATCAATATTATCAGATATTAATTAAACAAATTATTGTTACCAATTAAGCAGCTGGATGGAAACAGTAGCATCTTCTTGACCAGAAGATTTTGCTCATCTGTTAGTAAAATTTTGTGTCTCTTCTGGTTTCCAAAATGTAAGCGTTCATATAGACGGACGGACGTACAAGACGGAGAGACGGATGTAGCTTATAGCTTGGGTACATTCAAATTAGTTACCAAAATTATTACAGCATATCGTAATTTAATGATGCAATAGTTCTTGGGCGTTGGTGCGGATTTTTCTGCAAGATCCGTGGCCACAATTATGAATAATGCGAGCTGTGGTCAAATTAATTTACTTAAGGGTCATAAGAAAACTGATATGTATTTCGAAAACCTGTGGCTTACAAATAGCGTTTACAGCGACGTTCTATCTATGCTGATGCCCATGTACCAGTAGTGGGCAAAACTCATACAAACAAACATTTCATTGTGTGAGTAAGCAGCGCAGTAACAAGAGCGCACAAGAGCGCAAGATCGAAGATCATGCTCAAACGAAAGAGAAAATTGTCACACTTACATCTGTGCGTGTGCCGACAGCGCTGCGGCAGAATCTTGTGCCCTATCCACTCTTGTTATATAAAATAGCTTCACAATTGATTAATTAAATATTAAATTCCTCGCTAAAATTGAGTTAGTGATGACGACGGATCTGCCGTTTACATAATCTATGCAAAATAAAAGCAATTTTATAGCAACATGCTTATACAATACAATGTGTTTACACACGAAGGGCCTATAGATTCACTATGTTATTATTTTTTTTTTTAATTCTATAAAAATCATTGTTGCATTTATGTTTGTGGGTATTAGTAATGGGAAGACTTTTCTGTATACAGCACCATTATATTTGGCTTAGTATATTTTAGAGAAAAAAAAATTACGTTTTGTCTACAAAACCATTTTTTTTTATTTTTTAATGTCAAGTACGACTTTGCGTTTGCATTTCGTTTTTCAAAACATTTTCACAAAGTGCACAGAGGTTCTTCTTGTACAGCAACACCCAAAATTATATTTTATAGTTCAAGGTCAGTCGAAGAATACGCTTTTAAGCTTTCTTCACGACAAGCTGTACGTGGGTAACGTCCTTACAATCGTAGAAAATAATCAGCATGGTTTTCACTTTTGGTTTCTCCAAATTAGAGATTTTTGGTTTCGGCTGGTCTACTGGGCCCCATATAGGACAGTTGCAACGTGAAAAACAAAGTTTGATATAATAATGGTAATGATATCCTTGGAATGTTAAATAATCATTCACATTTTTCGAATCTTTTTGTAGCTCAAACTGTCGATTAAAACGTCATCAATTGATGAATGGAACTCCAGTTCCATTAATCTCTGGAATTAAATATTTAAATGAAAAGAAGAAATAACCAATTAATTGCTCTGCAATATTATAATATAATTCCCTGACTGACAATTTTTGTCAGTCGCCCCTGGGCGGGGCATGGGGATATCTATTAATAACTGTTCAAAGAGAACAGGGACCTACAGTTTATAGACGGTATAGAACGGCGGTGTCTTGAATTAATAGAGATTTTCTTGGGCAAATAAATAGCGTCTTTGAGCTAGCGATGCCAGTGCTATTGTGGGGACTCGAACCACCGACCTTCGGTTTGTAAAGCGAGTACGCAACCACTACGGTACCGGCGGCCACACTTCAGTATTGCCCTCTTTTACTATCAAACTATCAAGCCGGAAAAAGTAATCTCAAACAAGTTTTATATACTCTCCGCGACTCAAAGGCGGAAAAATATTTTTTTCAAATATTTCTAATTCTAATTTCGGATAATAGCGTTTGAATTTTGAAAAAAATTGTAAACTTACAGCGTTAGGGCTTAATTAATAAAAAAATTTAAGAAAATGACACAATTTTTATATGTCAATAACCAATTTTTTTCAACACGTCTCTTTAAATGGTGTTAAGATGAATCAAATCGATTTAGCGCAATTATTGCAAATTTTGAAATATATTTTAAAATATTGTAAGAAAAAATTTTTTTTTCAAAAGACGTCAAAAATTATAGAACACTTTTGAAATATTTAATAGAATAAATTAAATTTTGTAGATAAATAATAAAAATTTGCCACCAAGATTTTTTATGCCTTTCTGTATCGGGTTGTCGGAAAATTCGTCTTTTTAAATGCAGCGTTATGGAAACTTTTCTTGAAACAACTCTTCTTACCATCATCTTGTTTGAGCCACGTGTCATTTAACATGTCATTAGCTGACTAGTGCAGAATCTTTTCTGACGTACATCGTCCCTCCTTCGTACTCCCTTCTTACTTCGACGCCAAAATGCAAAACTGATAGGCTATCTTGAGAAGAAAATAGTATCGATCATCAGCCAATGTAGATGGGAAGAAGTTTACTCTACGGAATATTGCAGATTGCTGACGTTAATAAACGGCGGACATACCCCCTTTGAAATGCATCCATTAACACGCTGTTGGCCACCAAGTGGCATCTAAATTGCTAGTACCTACAATAATATCCATCTCAAAAATAGCTCTAAAGTGTGTTTGTTTTATAAATATCTTCACTAATCAATTGATGGGCTGCTGTACATAAGTCTTTAAAGTAATCACTTAATCACGCTGAGGCACACACACACGCACTCAATAGAGTGTTCAATAGACACGTTGTCTATTTATTTTGTTAACAAGATTCTTGAGATACTTTTATGACATGCGCTAAATGCCAACGAAATCGTCAGACTACATTGTAAATCACATGTTTATCCCCCTCTCCCCTGCTCTATCACGGCCTGGAACTAGCTCACTTGCATGGTTAACAATACAACAGCCTCCTTAGCAATACTTCTATCCCCTTTATTTCAAGAACTTGCCTTGTGAATAATGCGCTTGGCTTAATTTCTGTTTTGTTGTCACATATTTTTGGCGCCGAATTAGACAACAAAAACAAAAACAACAAGAGCAGAAATAGGAACAGGAACAATGTCAAGTAGCAAAGCAGCGCAGTTCGGAAAATATTCCAACCATAAATATTTATAGCGTTTTGGGGCTGCCTAGGTATGGTATGGTATGGTAGCAAGTAGTATCCAGTATCTGGGCCACATGCTCCCCCTTCAGTTTAAAGATTAGAAAGCGCTTAAGTGCGACTTTTGGCTCGTGACTTGTCTTAAGTGAGACGCCTCCTACAACAGAGATACAACAACTTGTGCTCAAATGTCAGTGTCACCAAAGGCGGCACGCGTGTTTAGGTGTTATCGATGTTGTTGTTGTCGTCGTCGTTGTCGTCGTTGTCGTCGTCTGCAGGGGTGGACTGCTTTGCAATGAAGCATTTAGTCGTGCCCGTACGCGTGCCCATTCCCAAGACCCGAGCTGGGGCGCCACCCGCATGCAAGACCTGATCAGACTCAGTGTCGGCCGCGTCCAATGCTCGGCTATAATAATTTTATATATGTACCATATACATACATACATATGTATATATTTATACTATATCGTTCATTATGTTTTATATTATAGTTGGCGACAAATATGAAAGGCGGCAATTTTCTTCTGTGCGTCTGTGTGTGTGTGTGTGTGTGTGTGTGTGTGTGTATCTATGTGTAATTTGAGGCATTCTCGAGCAGCTCAAGCGTCTGTCCATATTGGTTGTGTTTGATTATGTTGTCGCACGCGTTGTTTAACTTTGCATGAATGTGGAAATTGTGCGTATATTGGAGGGGTTGCTATGTTGGGTAACTTGGCAGCCGGCAGCATTGGTGGGTTAATTGAAAAACTTAAGTGGCAACAGTCGCTGTGGATTAAACATGTTAAAAATTTAATTAACGCCTTCAAAACTATTTCATTTACTTGAGACAGAGCATTAAATGTGCAAAGTGGCTTTAGCGGGATTACATTGATGGGGCAGGGACAAGTGTGGGCAAGACGGGGGCGCAAGGTCAGCTGTTGTAGAAGTTGTCAACAAAAAAAACGAATTTTTACTGCTATTATGCCATTTAATGAACTCTCAAACAGCTGTAACACTTTCTGCACCTTCTTCCTGACAGGCCTTACTAACACTCTCTGCTAAAAACTTAAGGCTGTGAGCAGCTCCCTCAACATCCCACTAAGTAGGTCCACAATATACATATGTTGAAAAAATCAATCCTCTTTTTAATGTCCAAATTCCTAACCTACTATAATTTTAAGAATTTAATATTGTAAATAATTTTTTATGCTTATTAGAAGAAGATATCTTTTTCCCTTAAAATGTTGTATGTTATAACTATTATAAAAGGGCTTGTAAAATTGTAATAAGATTCTTCCTTCTGGAGTATGGCGTCTCGCTCGAGTCGCTTACATATTCAGCCGCCTTAGAACAGGGCCTTACGCCTCATCTTCTGGATCCGAATGGTATGTAAGCAATTTGACCTTGTACTATGACCCCAGACTGTAGACCGTTGAACTCTAGGTAAAAAAACACACGAGCCGCTGCAATAAACAACTTAATAGACACCGTAATAGGCTGGCGAAATGCCTCCCTATTGACAATTCCATAAAAAGACTACAAAAAATGAAGTTTTAAAAACCTGAAGCCTGGTAAAAATGATTGCCCTTCTAATAGGTGAACCGCCTTAATCCGTCTAAAATATCTTGGATTGTAAAATTTAAAGACGATACGAAAGTATTTGATAGACGCGAAAATATGTCAAAGGTCAAAATTTTCACTTTTTCCGTTTTTGACTGTATTTAAAAACTTATTTCCAATCATACAAACTATGGTTCAAAAAGTCTCATATCTATCTAAACATAATTTTAAAAAAATATACAGTCGGCCTGAATAAATTTGGTAAGAGGTTGAGATATTTGAGGTTATGTACCCGAAAAACGGCGTAATTTCAAATAACTTTGCGAAAAAAAAAATCGTAATTGATGTCTTCAACTCTTAAATGAAAGGGTAGTGGTACTAAATGTTGTAACTGGAGAGACAAAACACAACAAATGCTGACCCCGGATTCGGATTCTACGCAGCAAATTACTTCGGCAATGACCCTTACATGACCCCGGTATTTGTAGACCTGTGTTATATTTGGAACATATTTTTGTAAAACTTACGGTTTGGTCGCTATTTTTGCATTCATATGAAATTTTTCGTAATTTTTGACAAATTTTCGCGTTTTTTTTGTTTTTTTGCGTTTTGCGTCATCCTCTAAGTCATCCCCTTCGTCTTCTTCTAAGTCATCCTCTTCATCATCTTCTAAATCTAATCTTCATCGCTTTTAAATTGAATTTTAAGCTTGGAGATTGCAATAGTGGGACTACTTCTTTTGGCAGGTCCTTGTTTCTATTTTTATTTTTCCGCTCTTGTATAGGGTGTTTTTTTAACAGCGTCCGGATTTCCGAATGGGATATCTCTGAAACCAGTTGTCACTTTTGACTAATTTAAACTTCGTTTTATTCAGTAAGGACTACCAATTCATCATGGTAAGATTTGCACCACAACAACGTCTTCAAATCTTCTAGATTTAAAATCAAAATCAGTGTTCTGTTGTAAAAACTTAAAGAGCTCCTCGTACAATTTATGGACCGTATAATCGTCCATCAGAACGTACTATTCGTCGTGTTCTTGATCATGTTCGAACTCATTTGACATTCTACGATGTCTGACCACCAATCAGAATGAGAACAGCACGTTCTGAAGAAAATTTGCTGTTGTAGAGGCCAGTGTAGAGGAAAATCCAAATTTATCGATTCCCAACGTGTTACCGTCAATGGTGATCGATACAGAGCGATGATCAACGAATATTTGTTTTCAAATTTACGTGACATCGATGTCGAAGAGTTCTGGTTTCAACAAGATAGCGCTACGTGCTATACGGCGACCGCAACCATTGATTTACTGAAAACTCGATTCGGTGAGAAGGTTATTTCAAGAAATGAGCCCACCAACTGGCCGCCGCGGTCGTGTGATTTAACCCCTTTAGATTATTTTATTCGGGGACACGTCAAATCGTTGGTTTATGCAGACAAGCCAGCAACAATTGACGACTTGAAAACTAACATTGAACGAGTGATTACCGAAATACGGCGCCGAATGCTCGAAAGTGTGGTCAAAAATTGGACTGACAGGATGCGCTTCGAAACTCGTAGTCGTGGTGGTCACATGCCAGAGATCCTTTTCCAATATTAAATGATACGAAATTATCTTTCAAATAAAATCATATCGTTACATTAATTTTGCTATGTTTTATTTGAGTTTGAAATCCGGACGCGCTTAAAAAAACAACCTTTATATAGATGCTCGACAGCTAAGGGTCAGGAACTTTTTAAGGCTCGTTTAAAAAAATCTCTTATTGTCCAGTCAACTACATTTTCTTGCATGGCCCCTTCTATCGCTCTTATAAAATGTATTTTTTTTATTTTTCCAGATCTCTACAGCAGTTTGGCAAGTGTTTTCTAATATATCTAACAAAAGTCCTCACTTTTCGACCTATTATAGTAATATGTTCCCTATTTAAATTTTTTTCGCCAATTTTTTTAATTATGTGCTGTTAAACTGCGTTCTCAGAGCGATTGTTGATGTTCCAAATGTCAATCAGCTCTGCATGCTTTAAGGACCGCTGTACCCCACAAAAGTACTAATCCACGAAACACAGCTACACTTTTTGAGGTTAAGTACACAAAAACACAAAAAATTGAAAAAAAATTGACTAAACCACAATTTTACATACCCCTACTAACTAAGCACTTAAAGTTGTAATACGTTTTGGCGCCAATTTTAAAATTGATTAATTTTTAATCTAACTAAGGAATGGTAAAAACAAAAATCGGGTGAAATTTAAAATTATAAACAAAAAAAAATTGACTTTATGCCAAAAAAACGAAAAATAAATCATAGTTCACGGTTTGAAGGCTTCCGTGGTTTAGCTCTTTGCATCTAAAATCTAGTGGCTACTCATCGAGGCTCGGGTGTGGTGGCCACTTTCTTAACATGTCCAATGGCACAAGTTGGGTACATTTACGGATAAAAACTATCAAAACACCATCTTCGACTTTCGAAATGCCGCCCAGCTGTTCATCGATTTTCTTTAGGTAGCGCTGTAAGCTACTCCGAGGATCGCCATATGCTTTGGCAGTTGGTTTTACGGGCTCATTGTCAATTTTGCACCGTTTAACCCATTTAGATCCGACGGTTTCCAGCAAAGACAGCTATGATCGAAAACACTGTGCGCTTGGATGACGAACAATAATAGTCTACTACATTAGAACTGTTTAAAATCTTTTGCGAGCCCGGATAAATATACACTTCGAAGTGAAGAACCCCCCCAAGACCAAATCCTAGATCCGCTCCTGCCTGCCATAATATTACAGCTTTTCATGTATGTTTTCAAACTGGCAAAATTCCTTTGAAAGCATACGTGTTTCGTAACCAGATTTGCACTGTGCCAAATTTTATCCAAATCGGTTCGCTATAACGCAGGGACTCAACAGGACCGATTGGTCTAAAATATGCTGTAAAAATATAATCCATTCGTTGCAGAAAATGTCGTAACTAAATCCGGCAATCAAAAGTTTATTGGAGCAATATGGCAAAAGGGGTAGTGCCCCGAAGCTCATAGTGCTAAGCTCCGAAATATCTTCTCTGACCTGCTAGCGGTGCCCCAGCAAATCGCAGCTACCTCACAAAAGATTGGGTAACCAACCTCAGTGGACTGTAAGGTAGAAGGCAAACGAGAGTTAGAAGACCGACCCAAGCATCTTCAGTGACTGCTGGCATAGGGCGTTGCCGGAGGAACTGAAGCACTGCACCTACAGCTCCAGTTAGGTGACCCACCTGAGTATTATTTGCGCTGCGCTGGTAACCGGTCCGAGTATATATCTCACGTACATTGCCTTCGGCACAATCTTAACTGAACCATAATAGACTCTCTTTGCCGCCTTATGCTCTATCTAAGAGCGGCAATAAAATTAAATGTAATTTATATTTATTGTTAATTATGTTGTTCAGTTGCCAAGGAACCAATGTATGCATTATGCCAAACTTGCCCGAAGGGTGTCGTAGGGTATCGCAAAGTCGGTCACTCCCGACTTTAACATCGACATATTTTTGTACTTACTTACCTATGTACATGTTTAGTATTTGAATCAAATACCTACCTATATAAAATTGCCTCAAAATACACCACGGGGCTGTATGCCCCGAAGGAATGCCACAAGGAGTACTTATATCATGGCGTCATTAACTTCAACTGCATTTGTTAAGTATGCAAATATTCATTTCACATATGGTATGTAATATGTATATATTGTAGTATATGTGCATGTACATACATATGTAAGTATGTATGCAAGTGGATGCTTGTATTTGTATAGAATGTGAGTAAAACACTTTTGGTAATTCATTAAGTTACGGAAGTTGAACTCAGAACTGCAATTTCCCCTAGAACCAATTATAGAAAAATTTAAATTCGTTTTAAAAGCAAAGGACCAAACGCATGTCCAGCCAAGCGGGCAGCCGGCAATCCTGTAGACCATGCCGGAACATCCCAGATAGTAGCAGAGAGTTGGGGGGCATGGCGAGAATAAGGCCTTGCCTGATGGATGGATGTTTGTAATGTCCTGTGAGTGGGTGTTGTTGTGGATTGTGTGTGAGTTTCCACAGTATGAGTGTGTGGACAGCGGCATGTTCATAAATTGAAATCACTTCCATGGCCAGAGAAAAAGTTCGGCAACAAAATAGAGCAAAGCCGGCCAAAGTGTAGCAACAAAAACAACAAGCTGCAAGAAGCACAACAACAAATGTTCCGAATCTGCCACTTTCCCTTGACCCTTTCCCTACCCCTCCCGCACATTCAATGCCAATGGATATAAAAAATTCCGTTTTCAAACCGTTGATGTTGTTGCCCGGACCGCTTCCCATGTACGACAAGTGGGCAACACTTGACACAGTTGCCACTTTCAATTGCCAACATAACTCGACTGATGTCCTGTGGGTGTGTGGACCGGTAACTGGCGCATAGTTGAGGGCGGCTCTGTGCCTGCATATAAATAACGCCTGTGGCCATAAAAGTGGAGACCAACCGACCGACGTGTAACAAGTCCAAAAAAGTTCCCAAGCGTTTGGCAAAAACTGATGGCGGCAGCAATGGCGACACTCTCCCTTAGACTACCCCCAACCCAAGGGCCTAGCCTCTGCACCTTCCCAAGAACGGGCGAAAAAAATAAATGGCTAACCGAATGTGTGTGGGCGCGGGAATGCATAGGGGCGGAGAGACTGCCACACCCCCCTCCCACACTCACACACTCGCGCTAACGTATGTTGGAGATGGTCACTGCTATGCTCGGCGAGGCACATCACATCCTACGCCAAGAGCTACGGTACGTTGCGCTCAAAGTTCATAACTGTTCTTTTATTATTATTTTCTTCTTTTTTTTTTTTGCATAGACAAAGCTTAAATCCATGGCTGGAGCAGAGCACTGGTTCTTTTTGTATACGCTTCCAAAAGACTGGCAGTATCGATATTTAGAAATGTAAAAATCTCAAATCACTGAACGATTTTAAAATATTTATATGAGCTTATATATCTTCAGTAGACTTTGGATTAATTCACTTTTTTACAAAGAGAAGAGATTATTTAAAAGAAACTTTTGACAAAACTACCACAAAATACTTTATTCTAAATTTTTCTAAGCAAATCAATGATTAAAACTAGACCCCGGACTTAAAGGTCCGAACCAACTTGCTTGCTAGCACAAGTCGATTCATTATTTCTTCTAAGACTGAGTGTAACAATTTCTTTGAAATTTTGAACCAGAACCAGAACCAACTCCATATAATACAGTCTGGTACGTTTGCCTTTTTGCCTCATTGTTAGGGCTGTTCAAGTCGTAGCCCGGACACTTTTGCATTTATGCCCGACAAAGTAAACGTTCCTTTTAAATAAGCTACAACTAAATTAAATGAAGCTTTGATTCCACAAGTATTGAAAGTCTACGTATATTTATATTTGATACATTAATTAAAAATAACTTGAGTAATTTATGTTTTTGTTTATTTTTTTTGTTTTTCGCAAACTTTATTATTTTTCCTTTGACTTTTCCATTTATATAAAGCTAAAATTGTAGTTTTAAATATTATATGATAGATCTCGCGCTATCTACCCTTCCGTGTAGAGTATTCGCGATTGACGTATGACCATACATGTATACTATCAAGAGATCCGGTGAACCACTGTTCCACCGAGGCTCGTTTATCTAAATTTAGTGAGAGTTAGATTCTCTATCCAAATATCTTAAAGAAACCTCTTTGACAAATATTCAATATGTATATAAATATATTGAGTCTTGCAATTTGTGAAACCAAATGAAATAGTAACTATATGCATGGTATATCTATAGTAAGTACTCTAGTTTCTTAACTAGTACATAAGACTTATATTATAATAAATAATAAAATATGAATATATGATAAAGAACTATATTTTGCTTTTCTTTTTTAAAACCTGACTGACAGAGTATTTCGAATTCGTTTAAACTGAAATACAATTTCTACATTCGCTTACGCTTGCTTTCTCTTCTTTTTGCTGTTGCTGTCGTCCTGTTGTTTAGTTACTTTGGTAGTTTCGTTATATTTATTGGCCCACATCGGGTGAAAAATGTTCACCGCTTTGGCAATTTAGTTGAGTACCATTATAGTACTATGCTGGCTGACTGGCTAGCTGAAAGCTCATAAAAAAAGAGGAACCAAAACAAAACAATGTCCAGCTCTGTGGAGCACTACCTAGAGCAGAGACTGAGAGTGGATCAGAGTGGGAGTAGAGTAGAGTAGAGTAGAGTAGAGTAGCAGCGTGAAGTGATGTGATGTGTAGTCTATGCGATTTACGAGTTGACATTTTGCTGCTCAACTGGGCCGTGAAGAAGAGTATCTGTGTATGGCACAGTGCATAAGTGTGTCTCGTCATGACCATGTTTAGGATTGAGGTGAGTTGTGAGTTGTAAGCGGTGAGTTGTAAGGTGTGGGCTAAAACAGTTTTGGGCGCCGCCTCGGGTAAAACTCGCTGCCCGTTTTATTTCATATTACATAATTGGGCGTGTAACAAGTCTAATTGAGTTTTTATGTTTTGGCCAAAGCAGACGCCACTTTTTTCGTCTTATTTTGGCCACTACACAACGAGAAAGCGCAACCCTTGAGCCCAGCTGACCCATACATGTCATGATTTTATAGCCTCTGGTCATTGGCACGCCCTAGACAAGTTTTTGCCTCATTTAGCTGCAAGAAGTGGCAGAGTAGAGCAAGTTGGGGCCATAGTCACTAAATCAATTAACTTTTCTTGCAACATGTGTTAATATCCTCTGTGCTTCCGGTCTGCCACATGGGCAGACCTTCTTCCTGTGGCCATTTTCCATTGCCATTTATTTTTGGCCTCTCTGCTGCAGTCTCAGTCTCAGTCGCAGTCAGCGTCGCTGTTGCTGCGCGTGTGCCGTAAAATTCGCTGCGCTGCAGTTGCGCACTGGCAACACCCTAACTCATGTACATACCATATAACTATTTGCCTCTTACCACCCGCTGGACAGCGCACCTCAGGCCCTTGTCCTTGGCACTAGCAATGCACGCGCTACCATGCTAATGAGACGAGATCTCTCAAACTTTCTTTCTCACTCTCTCTCTCTCTGCATCGAGATCTCTAGGACACTGCATACGGACCAACCGCTGTGGCATGTCCTCGATTTAACTGCCATAAGTTGTCAGCAAGCAAAATTACAGCTCAACAGCCCGTTGCACCTTTGCCGCTGACTTTGCCCCTGCCCCTGCCGCTACCTCAACTACCACACTGCCACAATCTCCGTACCGTTTCGTTCCGTTCTCAGTCTGCGTGTGCACGGAAGCTGCTGCATTTCCATTTTGTTGCAAAAACTCAATTCTAATGGATAGAAGTTTCGCCCTCGCGCACAGCATGGCGGAAAACGGCAGCCAACGCACCCGCTGAGCAATTGAGTCCTAACGCGCGTACGCGATTCGATTCAATCAGAAGTGTTGGGTGAAAACCTTTTAGGACTTTCCATGAACCCAAATGAGAATTGCGCCTGTGGCTTTATGATAGTTTTGCCTACATCGGAATGTGCGCGCAACACAGCTTCGCTCTGGCAAGGATCTACTGTGGATAGGTCCTACTAGGTGGGCCACTTGCTGTGCATCGACCGCTGCGTTTGTCGCGTGCATTTGAAATGCGTTAAATTTGTTTCAAGCGTGTTGGGCGTGCGCCCAGGACATGACTATTCACAATCTGCTCATACAAAGGGCGTCAAATCAACTGAAAATCCTATTATGGAAGTCAGATTTATCAGAAGACCCTAGAGATCATAAGCGTAGTACTATATACATATGTATGCTCTTAACATGTCAGTTTATCAAAGCTGGAGACCTAGAGATTTGTCCAAAAGTTACGTATAATGTCGAAATTATACTCAATTACAAATAAACCTTGTTGCTAAGAGTAATATGCCGCGGAAAGTTCAACAAAAAATTATTGCTAAAACATTAGTATTTATAAAGAAGAATGTGAACTAAAACAAAAGAATTCTTTTTACTTTTTGGGGATACCAATGGAAAATGGAGGCGTCTCAAATTAGAGCTGTTAGTTAGAGCTGTGGTAATGGATGCAGGCTAATGTATAGTCGGGAAGTCACGACTCTAGCGTTCTCACTCAGATTGTCTCTGTGGATATTATAAAAGATGACGGGACTGGAGGAGGCGATCGAAGTGAGCAGGGGCGCGGCCACTAAGTTTTGACAAGGCGACGGAAACATTTTTCTGCTGCCCCCAGCAGAATTGAGGGGTTTTGAGTCATTCTATTAACTTTGGCAGACCCCAGCAAGTGTAAATATTCTGTCTCTCCGTCCGTCTATCCGTATGAAAAAATTAGCTATAGAGCCTTAATTTGATGCGCATAATCGTCAGGCAGATCAAATTAATCGATTCATGTCGATATCTTACCCGATCCACATTTGTCAAAAAGGTTTACCAATCGGATGAAAACTTCAAAAGTTGTATCTTCCCAATAAATTACGCTAGAGACAATCTGTTTGTTAAGTTTTTTCCCCTAAATTCTTTTTAGTTTATAAGGATACCAACCCAGTTCCTCCAATGCTCTTCTGTTTACAAGCAAAGTAAAACTCGGCGGATTCCTTCGTTTTTCTCAGGAGTTATAGGCAAGAACGACCTTTAAGCCTCTATGCCAAGAATATTCTTAAAAAACAAATTGTTTCAAAAACTTTCTGCGAAGCAGCTACAGTCACCCAAACCACTAGCTAGACTCATCTAGTCCAAAATATTTTTATTTTTTCTTATTTTTATTCTCTTTTAAGAAATAGATACCAGTTAGGGTTTGCATATCAGGAGTAACTAAAGTGGTGTTGGTACAGGGTATTTAAGAGTCGGATAGATAGACTATTGACTATAGCTTTCCCAATCGAGATATTTATATATATTTATAATATATTTTTAAATGAAAAGTGTACAAGTAAGCAATACCTATACGTAAAGTCTGTTTTCTCACAAAAAAGTCAATGGTTCAATATTTGGGACATTAAATTTAATTTTAAAATTGATCATAAAATGTCACAACAACAGTTCACACAAAGTTTAAGGTTATTATCATTCCATTCTGAGGAGTTATGTTTATTTGCGAATACTTTAAGGTGCGAAATTCAATTAAGCCCACCCCAATTTTTGCTTATAAAATTTTTTGTAGTGATCCTTTTTGTTTTATTTTTTTTTTTTTAAGATTTATTAGATAATACTTAGTAAAAAAAAAAATATCAGACTTCATTTTCTTATAGATATTTGACAAAAAAAAATTGAAACTTAAAAAATTGAAATTCAATTAAGACCACCATTTTTTAACAACGAAAAAAACATATTCCAGCATGGAAAAACTAATTTATTTGTTTATTAATAATGGGTCCAGCCTCCAGATTTATTGATGACCTCAAAGATCCTGACATTTTCAAAGTCGCGCTGGGAAATTTCAGCCCATTCCTTAACAACCGCCCGACGAAGCTCCTCCACGGTCCCAAATTTGCGGCCATCACCATACACTCGACAAGCTAGATTCCCCCACATGTTTTCAATTGGATTTAGATCGGGGGGACGTGCTGGCCAGCTTAAAAGGCTTACTTCTTTGTCTCTAAACCATTTTAGGCTTTCTTTAGAAACGTGAATGGAAGCATTATCTTGCTGGAAAATTGTTTCTGAGTTTGGCTGATGCTCCATAAAGTCAATTAGAACATTGTCTAGCATGTCGATGTAGTTACTGGAGTTCATCCGACATGATATTTTGCACAAAGGGGTCCTGTTGTAAAAGGAGAAGCCAGCCCACACCATAAGGGATCCTCCTCCAAAGTTCCTATTCGTGGAATATGACTTAAGTCCCTTGAGGTCATGCCAGTAATAGTTAAAACCATCTGGACCATCAAGATTAAATTTTTTCTCGTCCGAAAGATCACATTTTTCCACTGTTCTGTCCACGACATGTGATTTTTAGCAAACTGCATTCTTGCGGCTTTATGGCTTTCATTGAGAGCAGGCTTTGCTTGCATTTTCCTCCACACTAATCGACCGCTGCCTGACAGGATTTGTTGTACCCCCCGTTTACATATTCGCAACTGCAAATCGTTTTTAATTTTCGTTCGTTTTCTGTAAAGCCCATCCCGAATAATTGCTGACTTTGCACGTGATGAAATTTTTTGGTTGTTGTTATTTTTTCGATTTTTGTTGTAATTCTCTTTTAAATTCACCACATTGCGCACTGCACACCTAGATCTATTCATTTTACGTGCCACTTGTCGATTGGACATACCAGTGTCCTTGTAAGCAAGGATCTTCGACACTTCATCAGAACTCAGAGTTACACCCTTTCCCATTGCTTTAAAAAATGTTGTAATCCAATTATTCTGAAATTTTTTGTTTTAAATAACTTAATGACTTCCAACATGGCTTAAAAAAATAAATTCGTCTGCTCGACTTACCTCAGGAGTTAATTAATTGAATTGCGCACCAAAAACAGTGCCAATGCATACAACGAGGCATATTTCTATGAAAATGTAACGGTACTTGCACTCTTTGGGCTAAAAATAGAAAACGAAGAAGAAACACAAAACAAAATAGCAATATCAAGACACTATCGTCGACAAAACTGAATTTAGCGGATCAAAACACAGTGGGCTTAATTGAATTTCGCAGAGTGTATGTATGTTGACCATTTGAGGTACCATTACTATAATGCGCATAACTTCCTTAATTGTAGAAGTTATCAAGTTTTTGAATTCGCGCGCACTTAATGTAAATAGTCTCATTTTCAAGAAAAAAACACTTCTCAAATTTTTAATTTCAAAAAAAAATTATAACAAATGTAAAAAAAAATTCCACTTTTTTTTAAACTAAAGATTAATTTTTCACTAAAAAAATCAGATATCTTCATTCGTTTAGCCGATATGACTTGTCAAAGGTAAGTCTAGATAAATATTAAGTTGCCGGTAACACGATAGGTAAAAGGAATTTGGTAAAAAAAAAATGTTCGAGTGTAATATTGGCTTGAACCTCTGTCGCATAAGTAAAAAACATCAAAATCGAAGAGATCGACAAGAAAAGTGGCCTGCTTCCCTTATTTTCGCTCTATGTTGGATTAACGCATAGGGTTGAACCTACTCTCAAACAACACTTCCAAGCTCACATTGAAGCGCCCTACCCACTGTGCTGCATATTGTCAAGCAGCCAAGCCCATTTGTTATGTGAAATCTTGAGGAGCATGCAAAAACGTTCGTTTGGGACATGTTTGGGATTCTACTTGGTATGGGGCTTGTCAGCACAGTGGGGAGCGCAAAGCTCAACTACACTTTGAATAAAATCCGACATATCGAATGACCACGCAGCATCCTTCAGACCTCCGCTGCCCCTCATTCACTTGCTCACTCTCTCTCTCTCTCTCTCTCTCTTCCTCACTCTCTTTCTTTATATATATAGATATATAACACTCTCTCTTGCACTTCCCATGCATTGTCGGCATCTGCATCGGCAGCTTTTTCTCTTCGTTTTTTTTTTTTAGTGTTGCGCTTTGTCAGCCGTCCTTTGTTTTTTTGCCCCTTTTTATACCCTGTACCCATAGGCCCAAAGGTATTGTAGAGTTGTGCAAAATGTGTAGCAAGCAGAAAGAGGCGTGGCAGACTATCACTCTTTAACATCAAAATGCCTAACGCCACCTCGGGAAGCGATCAACTTATGTCCACCCATGCATGAGTGCGTCGGTATGAACACCAAGATCGCATAGAGCTTGAGAGCTAGAGACAAGTTTTCCCTAAAGATGCGCATTATTGATACGTCGATAAGTCGATATCTTTATTTAAACAACCTACCCAATCAGAGCCACAAATTTTGGTACTTTGATTCATGTGACTGTAATAAAAAGAGAAATCATGACCCATGCATGTAAACCTTTTTTCTTAACTAGGCCTATATTAAGGTTTTTTTTTTATACAATGAGTGGATGCAGGGTATATCGCTATCGGCCAACGGCCCGACTGATTTTCATTTTTTTTTTTTTGTGTGTTCTGCTGTTTTTTGCTTTATGGCAGAAATTTTACTTCATTTTTTGTAGCAGCCGCTTTTGCAACATGTTGCAATTGTCGAGTAGCCTCCGAGCCCCCATTCATCCAGAACCCCGCCCAGTTTTCCTATTTCTGTTGCATGCTACACACACGCAGACATTTTTTTGCGGGTATCCGATATAGTTGGGTCAGCGCTTGTGGCCAGAACGGTTCTGGTTGCGGGCGTTAGTGCTGTGCGTCTGTATCTGCATGTTTGTGTGTGCATCTGTGTGTGTGAGTTTGTATCTATGTGCGTTATTGAGTGCAAATAGCAATTTCGCAACAATTCTGGCCGCTCTTGGCCACTGCAATTTGCTTGTTTTTGCTTTCAGCACTTTAGGCCGACAGTTCGAGGCGAGGCCCAAGCCCCCTCCCTCTGCTTAAGACCCTGCTAATCCCCACTTTCAGCGCACAACATACAACTGCAACTTGAACGGGGTTGAGCGCTACTCTTATTGACTTTGCTTGCTGGCCAGCCGATCTATTCATTTTTGGGGCCTTTTGGCTTTTTTTATGGGGTTTCTGGTAACTGTTTTTGGTTACCGTTTGCGCCTGCCGGCCATCTCCGGTATTTTTTTGTACTCCGCCTCTACTTCTTGCTCTATTCCATCCTTTTGTGCCCATGCACAATGAACTGTCAAATCTTTTTGTATGCGTGTGTCTTTGCTTTGTGTTTTTTCGAATAGCCTCCTTTTTTCCGGCATTCCTGCAGCCGATTTTATTGGATTACGGTTTAGATTGCAGTGCATAAACTGCAGCGGCACTATTTGTTGTTGTTTGGAAAACATGCTAAAAACAAACGGCAAGGATACGAGGTCCTTGATGTGCAGGCGGCGTTCAGGCTCAGCTCCTCATCTCTATGTAGTGTCAATTTTGTTGTTCTTAATTTTTGGCATTGGATGCTCCGGTTACACGCCGTTAACGAATTGAAAGTTGTTTGTTTATGATTCTTGTTGTTGCTGTTTTTTTTTGTTTTGATTTGGAGCCGGTATTGGTGACGTCACTGCTGTTATTGCTGTTGTTGTTGCTGTTGTTTGATGTTGATTCGTGAGCTTCCGTTTGTTGTACGTGCAACGCGATGCTTTTGCATTTGTGGATACGCCGTGCATGCGCTGTGGGGCAGGTGTGAGCATTGTTTTTGGGGGGTCCTATATATGCCATTGAAGCTTGTGCTCTACAGTTCATAGGTTGCACTTACTTTCTAACTTCATGCTTACAATAATGTAATAACATAACATTAATAATATTAAAAAAAAAAAAAAAAGAATTGCAAATCATAATTAACACACTTAATAATATCATAAATAATATGAAATATGAATTACAAAAATTAGTTAAGTTCTGAGATCAATACTCTGAAAACTGACCTACTCTTTGCCACTGATGCGATTTGAGCTATAACCTTTTAATTACCATTGTAGTGCGATTATCTCCGATATGTATATATATTTGAATGATCTTGGACATTATGTAATAGCAATTTTCAATTATTTTGGGAGGTAGAAGAAGAAGAAAAAAATCCTTATCTGCCAGCTTATACAGTGAGCTCAAATCTCAAGTGTGGTTATGCCAGCTCCGATAGACTCCAAGATCCAGGCGTTCAGACAAAGAGAACACTTCTCTCTCTCAATACGTTTGCAGTTTCAAAACGCTCAGTTTTAGAACTTTTTTTTCAATCTTAATCTTTATTAATTGAATATTTTTCAAAACTTATCTTTATAAAATAAAGAATATTAGCGCACTCTTTATTTTATTGTTGATTTATTTAGATTACATAATATTCCACATACTTTGCTTGTGAAATTTATTTCAATTTATTAGGAAACTATTATAAAATTAAAAATTTACTACTACTTTTTACATGTGGCGCCTCTATTTGAACCATCTAGTCGAAGCTTGAACAACTTGTACCAGTGTGCCATTTCTTGATACCCTGTATCCAAGCCGAAAGGGGTATATTGAGTTATTGCAAATAGTATTGTGTGTATAAAATCGAAAAAAAATATAAAAGTAAAATCCCTGTCTGCCCTTTTTTCTCTCCATATTAAAGGTTTCTTGAGGAGGAGGGTCAAGAGACAGAAGGTCGCTCCCTTTGCAATATGGTTTACATTCTGCAATTAACAAATATTATCAAAATTGGTTCAGAACTCAAAAAGTTATTGAATAAATGAGTAATTTAAGGGCCCTTTTGATTACTAGATGCTCTACTTAATGAAATCTATTTGTAAATCTGTTAGTGAAAAGACTAAAATTAAAATCTTAAGGGATTTCCAACTTCAGTTCATTAAAATCGTATGGATAGCTGAGGTTTGGTTAAGAATTTTGTTTTCGTAAATTTGCTGATAAAAAATACAAGTCATTAATCGATAAGTAGACTGATGTCGGATTATCAAATTTTTATATCTATTGGGGATACCACAAGCCAGTTACGCAAAACCATTTTTTACTGTTTTCTACCAAACCTTTGTATGCAGTAAGTTTAAACTTCAAGCGAACAATCGTAAGCAGAGTATATTATAGTCGGTAAGTGCCGCCTGCAATAGACTAACTTGTTCTATTTATTATTGTTAATTTTGAGTAGTTTGCTGGCCGGATGTTGGCATTTTGTCATATCCACGAGTTGGGTTGCTTTTATTTTTTTTTTGTCGGACTTTTTGAAATTTTTTTCTGTTTGTTTTTCTAATGCATTTTGCATGGTCGCAGGCGCAAATAGGGTGTCATGGGTGTGGGGTATAGGGGTTTGGAGGCATGCACTCTTGTCACGTGATTCGGTTGAAACCCGATTTTCAATTATTGGATTTTGTTTTTAGCGCGTTTTTCAATTGTTTTGCGCACTTCAAACGCTTTTTGTTGTTTTCTTTTTAGTGTTGTTGGAGTTGTTTATTTTTTTTTTTTTTGCTTTGTAGTGTAGGTAAGCCAAAAGGCCCACATATGCAGCTGCCCGAAGTCTAGAGTTTTGGTGCAAGTTTATTTGATTGCCACCGCGCTGCATGAATTGGGTGCAGATTTTGGCGTCTAGCTTCGAGTTTGGGCCAGTGTCAATAACAATGCTACATGCGGTGCTCTTGTACCATACAGTGGTTGTTGTTGTTGTTTTTGTTGTTGTAGTTGGCAAAGGACAAGCATGATATGGCCCTAGCTAAGCTAATTAAATTTTGGACGCGGCTTTTGGGTATTGAATTTGAACCAAAGAAAAAGTTAAAGCCAAATAAGCTTTTTAATTAAAATTTGCCGCTTCCGCACACATAGACACATGGGTACACGGGTACACATATATGGCAGCACGCTGCGTCAAAGGATCAAAAGCTATCAGTAGGGCTTTAACGACCACAAGCTGCAACTTTTGGGCAACGGCTAATGCAGAGCATATGCATTAAATTAGCAGAGAACTTGGATCCATATCACAAAATCCCCCCCCCCCCCCCCCCCCCCCCCACACACACACACACACACTCACACACACACACATACAATAGTGTGAGACACACGGAGATATGTGCACTGAGATAATACCAATTTTAGACTAATTAAATTGTCAAATATTTGCGCGAACCCAGCACAGGGTTGCTTCCGTACGATACGGTCGGGTCACTCGGCTGGCTCTCAGACTATTGGTCTAGCTCTCATGCTGAGAGGGTGGGTAGAATAAGGTTCTGCCCAAAAGTCAAGCGAAATTAGCTCTTAAAACCAGAGCTCAGCATATGTGGGCTGTGCTTCATTAAGAAAACCCTCTCTAAGCCGCTTGCAAACAAACAAACAAACAAACAATTAAACAAACACACAAACACAAACTGAGCTGGCCAAGATTCTTAAGCCTTTTCTCGGTGGCCGGCCAACTAATTTGCACTCATTAAATAAATACATGGGCTGACCTTGAGGCCGTGAGGCCGCTGTCACAGGAAGTGTATCGTATCCTCTATACTCTAGTCGCTATCCTCGCGATCAGGTAATAAGCCTTTGCTGCCGCGCTTTGTGCTCTGACAATGCCCGTCTTTTTGTATCGCGGTCAGTCAACAAACGCCAGAAAGGGATTGCATTTGGTAGGCCAGCAAGCCGTTTATGGCCAACAATTTAATTGCTCTATACTCAATGTCAGTCGAAAAAAGAGTTGAAAGGGGTGATCAGTCTGTGGAAGACCCTGGAAATGTACACTCTTCTAACCGTTTTATTTATTTATGCACTTTGCAATGTGTGGCCAAGCAAATGGCGCACCATAAATTTCTATGGCTCAAAGAAATTTTGCAACCCTTTTTGCTCCAGAACGACGCCGCCTTCATAGGAAAATTTCGCGCCGTCAATTGCTTGGTTGTTCAGTTTGTCAGTCAATTCCTGTCCCTCGGCCCGCAATACCTCCCATGTGCCTTTACAACTTGTCAGTCATTTGAACAAAACTAATTTGCATGTCATTTCTTTAGCACTCTTGAAAAATTCGAATACACGAAATGCAAGCATTACGTCAAGGGGTAAACGGAAGCCCCCTGACATGCCATGGAGTACTTACTACATAGGTCTTCAAGTTGTGTTTTTTTGCATGATTGCAAACCCTTTTTTTTTACCTTTTTTCCGCTTTTTTTTTCTTACTGGCGGAGGGTCTGTTTTGGGGCAACTTTGGCAGCTACGCAATTTGCAATTCCACTTAAATAAATATTATTTACATGGCAATGTTGTAGGCGGAACTACAAGTGGTTCAAGGCTTTATATTATGTGTCGCTGAAAATGGCAACTCAAATACAAAAGTGTGCTTATGCTAACAGCCTTGAGTGTACCGTGTCCCAAAGGGATCTGCAATTGTGGCAACTTTACGGACTGTAAAACCTTATATACGAATCAACTTTGAGCTTAAACATTTTGTTGCAGCTTCTGAGCACTTGAGAACCTAAAGAAAATGTTTATTCATATTTTTGTAGCACTTGTTATCATCGATGCGTCTCGCGACAGTCCGATACCCTGAACATTTTGTGTATCGAAACTTTGATAGGGTATGTTTTTGATTGCAGTTTATAAGGAAGAGAGTCTGAGAGTAAAAAAATTATTGCCTATATCTCTACAGTATAGTTTCGATTGGATTACTTATATAGCCCTGGAACTTAGTCCTAGCTCTTGAAGTCTCTGAGGTCTTATTTACCCGAGCCGCTGTAAATTTTTATTGCCTAGGATTTTGTACAGGTACTTATTTGTACCATATTTATGGTCTTAATATTATGTACCAAATTAGAAATCAGCGAGAATCACTCTGATATCCGTTTTGATCCCATACGTTGATACAACCCGCGATGGGGCTTCCTCACCTTCGGACTTGGATTGCGCGGGAAGTGCAAGGAATTCCTTATTTCAGAGAATGGTCGGAAAAAACGCTACTGAACAAATTTCTACTATTTCTCTGTCTTCTATTATACCGCATAATATAACCAAAAGTAAAACACATAGAGTATATAATGGTGCGAATTCGCTTAAAGCTTGATATTAGTGAATAGGGAACGTGTATCGCAAAACTTTTCACAGATAATTTCGAGATTGATAACAATAAATGAAAGATGTTGCAAAAAAACCCCAAAAATGCAATAGTTAACAATTGAATCGACGCCAAATTCATCTTCAACATCGTGTTTTTTGACTGTGTATCTCTTGGCCACTGCAGCACACGCTTGCGCACCCCGCTGCATCCTGCAGCACTTACGGTCTAGACCGCATCCGCATCTGCATCTGGATCTCGCGACGATGCTGATGACTTGGAATCCCACTGCCTTCTATAGAAAGCAATTTGTGCAGCTAATGCGACTATCTGACGGTGGATGGTCTCGGTGAGCAGAAATATTTGCAACAAGCTATGATCACGACGTTCCGCCAACCGAAAAAGGCGCAAATCCTCGAGATCTGGCACCGGCACTTGCAAGGGCTCTCGAATGGGAACTGCCCTTGGAACTGGTAGCGGCTGTTGCCTTATCACTGGTTCGCCACCTGCGATAGCATCTCCAGCGCCCATTATCTGTGGCTCCGGCATTAAGGCTGCATCGCCGTCTCCATTTTGTGCTGTTCGCATCTCTGTCACAGGGAAGGCACGCCGCACATTGTGGTTGTCGCCAATATTCGGCATATCTCCGATCTGGCCGCCGTCTTCGCGCGGGTTACGATGTTGTACTTGGTTCGCGGATGGTAAAGTGTATATATTGACGTCGATACCCCCGTGCCTATTGCTTCGCCAGAGATTGCAGATATTGCGATATTTTTGCAGATTATGTTTAGGCGACATTAATATATATTTATTCTTTTAATTCCAAAAGCGAACCGTAAAGGATACAAAAAAAAAATTTCGAATGTTTTCTGTTGACGAACCAAAACTATCAAATTAAAACTGGAACTAAAATTGTTACGAATGTCGAAAAAAAAGTAAAACCAAGTTATAACACTTTGTTCTTTGGTTGCTATAATTCAGTTTTTTTTTACATTGGGTTTTTTACTATTCATACACTGTGTGTTACAACTGGAAGGAAAACTTTTTACCAGAATGATCTAGACGACAAAAGGAATCGATTTTCGATCGATCGTTTCTCAAAGACCAAAAGGGCCAGGAGCAGGCGCGGATCCAGGACTTGGTTATATAGGGGGTTTTTCAATTCGAAGCGTATACATATATATGAGAGCAACAGTTAAAAGCGCTTACAATAAAATTCTTCTCTGACCCGAAAACCCCCCGTAGATCCGGCACTGCACATTGGGCCAGAAAGCCAAATTTTTTGCATAAATTGGAAAAATTAAGTTACAGACTTGAAATTTTGTACAGTTGATTGTATGACATATGTATATAAGAACTGAGATAAGTTTCAGACCGACCCGACCACGCCCAATCCTAGAGCCCGTATAAGGTGAATTTTTGCTTGTTGTGATTTTTTAACTAACACTAGTTTACAAATTTAAGGATCATAGAGTGAACCTTCCTAAAAAAGGGTTTCTTAGGGTAATTTGGGGTCGAGAAACCGGAAATTGTAACCTTTTTTTTTCTTAAGCACCGTTTTCGTGATATTTTCGAAAAACATGTTTTTGGGCACTTTTTTTAGTTATTCCTCAATATCTCGTGAACAAATTGAATTTTTATCGACATGACGATTAGATCGAAAGGTATTGATATGCTCTTTCCAGTGATATTTAATATGTACAGATTAAGTAAAAAATATCAAAGTTACAGGCAACCAAAGTCGAAAAAAAAATTTATATTTTTATTTACAAATAATACGAAAAATTCTAACAACGCTTTGTAGCAAGGTGCAATCAATTTTTAACAATCAATTTCTACGTCTAATTCAGATGAAAAGGGATTTTCATTTTCGTCTTCAGAATGATGAGTGCCATAATATATGGAAGTGCGACCAGTAGAACCATCGAACCAAACTGACTGCGACAGTATCGGTTTATAATTCCAAAGGCCTTCATAGGGATTTGGCTTTTCTTACTCTATTGTAGCTGGAATAAAAATTGGCTTTTTGTACAGGAGTATTCGCCAAAGACTCATTGGGCGTTAAGGGTATTCGCTGCGAGAAAAAAGGTTTTTAAATATTTACTCGATTTTGCTCATTTGAAGCAAGCAGAGTATTTCGTTAGATTTTTTGGCCGAAGCTGCAGCATCGTCCACAGGGAGTGAGACTTTCAGCAAAAGTGTCTTTTTCGAATGCATGACTATGACTAGTTATTACAATGATATATGTTTAAATATTAGCAATCAAAGCATTTTATTAATTTAAAAACGAATTAAATGTAATATGGCAGAAAATTTCATTCAATGCACATTGGGCCAGAAAGCCGATTTTTTGGCATAAACTCAAAAAATTCATAGAAACAAAATCGTGTTTTAATATTGCCATTTTGTAGTGCATACCCTAGTTACAAAAAATTCACAAATATTATTGATTTTATTGCAACCCTGAAGTTTTGGCAGCCCTTCAAAGTTACATGAACGATAGCTGCGCGTTGAAGTAAAAACGACGGGAAAATTTTTGATAAAAATAATAGTAATAAAGGAAAATAAAGGTACGGGTATGTAGAATGTTTATGTTAAAAAGGTGTTTCCTTAAATTTGCTAATTTGTTTCATATATGTGTATTGTTTTGTGTTGTCGTAAATTAGAGAAAACTTAACCAACTTGCCCGTCTATAGTGGAATAAAAACTAACTTTCTGCAAGCTTCTGCTAAAAAGTATTAATTTACCCTTTTTATGCTTTTTGCGGCTTTTCGGGTATTGCCATTTTGTAAGGTTGAGTTCTGCTATGCAACGCTGCTCAATATCTGGAATGACAATAGTGGAAAGGCATCCGATGTTTCGCGCTGCATATTTGATCAACTTCAAGACTACAACTTAAGCGCAACTTACGTTAAAGTCGGGGGCAGACGACTTTGGGATACCCTATACCACCACCACATTGTAATTAAATGCGATATATTGCTTAAGACCCCCAAAATATATTTTATTTCCCAAATTTGGTTACGATATTTTGATAAACAAACAAAAAAAAAACTGGCAAATTTTGCACCAAACTCTTTTTTTGTCCGATTGGTCGGTCCTATGGGAGCAATATGATATAGTCAACCGATTAGGATCAAATTTTGTATAGTTCTTGGGAAAAACTTCCGAGTGCCGAATTGAGTACGATATCTTCATAAACAAACGAATTATCCATCTAAAACTTTTTGTTTTTTTCGAGGTCCTCTGAAACACCCCTATGGGAGCTATATAATTAGGCCTCCTATCGAGCCTCGGGAAAACGGGAATTCGAGTTTTTCGAGACAATTCCCGGGCTCCCGTTTTTCGTGTTTATTCCCGTTTTTTACATTGCATGATTTTTTGTCTCAATTACTTATTAAAAAAATTCTGAAATCATCACATATTTCGGAGAAACTAACCAATTTAAAAAAATTCATTTAACGAAACTAGAATGAAAAGAAATTGTTCAATATTTTGCTCTTATTTTTTTAAAAAATCTATATTTCTATATTTCTTTATGTATTGATTTGCAAATGTCAATCTATTTGTTTGATTAAAACAAAAAAAGAAACTTATAATGCACACAAACCCAAGCAACAATGACGACGAATCGAAGTGTAGAGAAAGGATTAACAAAACAGTGTCGAACAGCATCATAGCCAGAGAGAACTAAAATAGACAGAGTGGAAAATTCTCTACGAGTTCGAAACTCAAAAAGATTCTGCGTGACTTGGGCTTTATTTTGTCAAAGGTACCAACACACCATCTGAGCGATCATTTTCACTTATCAAGAACATGTGGATGAGCGACCGTTCTGAGCTTACATTGGATAGAATCAAATCGATGATCGTAATTAAATTCAATACAAATCAAACATGCAAGGAATTTAATGATGCAATCAAAAAACGGACTGACAAACACAAAAATTTTACCATCAGAAAAAAATATGTTACCTTTGACTGATCACAAGAATAGTTATTTTGTGATAATTTTTTTCGTTATTTACTTTGAATAAATAAAACACATACTTATGTTATCAAAAAATCATTATTTAAAGATGGCCTACATTAAAGTCGGGCGCGGACGACTTTGGGATACCCTGTACCACCACATTGCAATTAAATCCGATATAAAAACAGTCGAATTTGGCACCAACAATTTTTTTTTGACCGATCGGTCCTATGGGGTCTGTATGATATAGTCAACCGATTTTGATCAAATTTGGTACAGTGACTGGGAACTGTAAAAAACTTTCGAGTGGGAAATTTTACCATATTATCACAAACAAACGAAACACAACGAATTTTGTGCAAAAAACGATATTTTGACCGATCTGTCCTATGGGAGCTGTATGATATAGTCAACCGATTTTGATGAAATTTGGCACAGTGATTAGGAACTCTAAAAAACTTTTTAGTGCCAAATTTGGTTACGATATCTTCATAAACAAACGAATTATTTATTTAAATCTTTTGGGGTTTTTCGAGGTCCTCTGAAACTCCCCTATGGGAGCTATATAATATATCCCCGATATCAAAAATATAAAATAAACTTGCATCCCCTGACATAATAACGCATCTAACCTGAAAATTGGGTTGCTCTAGCTCTTACCATCGCTGAGATCTAGGCGTTGATACAGACAGACAGACAGACGGAAAGACGGATTAGGTTATTTTGGGGGTGTCCGACGTCTCCTTCTGTATGTTACATACATTTTCGGCTTGCACAAACTTTATATACCCTTTGTACCATACGGTACAGGGTATAAAAATAGTATATTTTCGAATCTGTATGGTCTAGATTTCTATAAAAAAAAGTTTTTAATATTAATGGTTCGGTGCATCAGTTTCTCTTGTTTGTAAATTTTTGTAAAAAGTACAAAACGGTAAATTTTTCTCAAAACCAAAAGTCTTAGATGGATAATTCGTTTGTTTATAGAGATATCGTAACGTCATCTAAACAAGTTAAGCCTCTTAATATCAGTAATAAAAAGTTGTGATCTGCCTTGAGCCGCTAAACAAATCCTCAACGAGTATTAAGCTAATCGGGGGTGCCACAGAAATCTTTAACGCTTTTGGCAACGGTTTGAAACCAAATCGTTAAAAGGTGCCACAGAAATCTTAAAGATTTCATTTTTCGAACAATTAATTTCGAATGTTTACGCTTTTGCAAGAATGGTAGCAAAGGGTTGCTACTTTCCAAAAATTATTTTAGAACATTTGGACACTCATTTAAATAAATGTTTATTAACAGTGATCCAATAAAGTTTATTCTTTATTACATTGAGCGACAATTTTCAGCATATTTTGCTTTCCATTTGTACAAAATAAATTTAAATTAAGATACAATTCAATTCAATACAAGAGTTTGTATGGCAACCCTACGGGTCAACAGCTGTCCTCAGCGTTTTGAATGGCAAAAATGTTTGTTTACATTTGCAAATTTGAACGAAAATAGAAAATAATTTTTAAAATGCCACTTGCGGGATTGCTAGCCATTGATGCCTTAAAAAAAAACACATGTGGACGAAGAAAAGGTGGAGCGAAGGTGTCGAAGAACCTCTAGATCGCTTCAAGGCTGTCATACAGTCCAGCAAAGGTTGCAACAATTATGTATGCTGTGCACTGCGCTAACGTGAAAATAGTTGCAGTAGTAGGAATAAGTATTTTCGATGCACTCGCCAATTATTTAAAACGACGCTAGATTCAATAAACATTACTTCATTTATTAAAATCATTTAATCTATTTTTTAAATTTCCATATGCTGTTGTGGCTTTTTCTCCTTAGGTTGCGCTACTGATATTTTCATTTTAACCCTAAACTGCTAAACTATTGACATTCACAACCTTGCCTAACAGCCGTACATTGCCACCTTAGGAGGAAAAGGTGCACAGCAATTATTTATTTAATTTTGCATTAAATTCGGCGCACTTCATAATGATAACTTAAGCGGCCCATACACGAGCAACAAATTGAAGCAATCGGTTGAAATTGCAATGAAATTTCGTGTTAGTGGCGCAGTTTGTCAACAGATTGCAAATTGTCGAAAAATGTTGTCTTTCTTGCAATCGGTTGTATGTGTATGTGACTTTTCTCATTTCTTTTTGGACTTCGGCAAGTGCACGTCGGCGGAGAAAATCATTGTGGGAAACCAAAAGTGGCGAAAATGAAAATAAAAATCATAGATTAAAGTCGTGGTACATTTTGCATGATAAATATATATATATTTATTTATTCCTCGACTACTGTAGAGCTTAATTATGCGTTTACAAGTAGTCGCACCTAGGAGGAGCATAGGGCGGAAAATACAAGGAAGTTAAAAAAGACGCCATTTCGGAATGGCAAAGAAGTTGTTTTCTGAGGCACCCCAGAATAACTTTTTATCACTTTTTCACTTATAATTCACAGCTGGCTCAAGCAGTTTTATAGTTAAGACAAATATTTCTGCCTTCATTTTTCATACTTATATTCTCGTCAATAAATCTATTTATTTTATTTTTAATAACGTTGCGACTTTAAAGAAAACATTATACTATAAGTTGCGGCTTTTTAAGTTCTTGTTTTACTGCTCAGCACTGACAAGTACGGTCGCAAAAGTTTTCGTGTTCAAAGAAAAAATAATTATAATAAAATAAATCAGTTATAATTATATTTATCCCATCCATGGACAAGTCCACGCACGTGGCATTATCGTATTTATCAACAAACTAAAGTGCTTACATAATTAAATATCAATTGACAAAAAAAAAAAAAAAACATCACAAAGAAAAAAGTGCAGTGACAGTGCATATTTTTTGAGACTTCCCTGACTTAATACATATAACGTACCTGTTCTAGAACCTTCTAGAAATTAACTTGTCTTTATTAATAAAAACTTCAGCGCTGATACGTACGGTCGAAAAATTTGACGTGTGCTAATAAAAAGTTTTAATTAAATTAATAAAATCTATGGACAAGTCCACGTTCGTGGCAATATTTAATTGAACAGTGAACTTAAGCGCTTATGCAATCAATATAATTTTATCAATAAAAACTCATAAAGTCAATTTAATCAGTGCGGTGACTGCGCAAACTCCTAAGACTTTTTGCAAAGCATAACATCCCTGTCTTTGAACTGCAGACTTTTCTGTCAAAGCATAACATCACCGTCTTTAAACTGCAGACTTTTATAGCAAATTTAACAACCCTGACTTCGCAAATTTTAACACGTGTTGTATCGGCAAAGTGCAATCGCGGCGATGTCGCAGGCTAAAAGGAAAAAAACTGACAATCCAAACAGCGGTCAACGCCCTAACGACCGTCAAAACTATTTCTCTCCGCTTCAGACTATCGACAACAATGATGACAAAAATAGTGACAGTGATACTGAGCAAATCCTCGAAAAGTCAACAACTAAAATTCAAGTTCCACCAATCACCGTTTTAAAATGCTCTCAACAAAATTTACATGATGTGTGCAAAGTCTTAAACATTACTCAATATTCTATCACGAAAATTTCAATTGGTCTTAAACTTAACTGTGCCAACAAAGCCGACTACGACAAAGCATGCGTTCACCTAAAGACTCGGTATCAATTTTTCTCATACGCTTCGAAAAATGAGAAGCCATATAAAGCTCTCCTAATTGGACTCGACAAAATGGACCCCAGTCTAATTAAATCCAAGCTCGTCTTATTGGGTCTAAAATGCAAAGATGTCAAATTGGTCGAGCATAAACGACAGAACAACACCAATTTTATACTTTATGTGGTCTACTTCGAACACCAATCCATTTCACTAAGCAGTCTTAAAAAGAACTACTCTGTTTTGGATTTTGTTAAGGTCAAATGGGACTACCAAAAACAAAAATCCAACAAAGTTACACAATGCTATAACTGTCAAATGTTCGGTCATGGTTCCAGTCGTTGTGCAGTCAAAACATACTGTGCCAAGTGTGCAGGAAACCATAAAACTGAAATTTGCAATGAGACGGTATTTAAATGTGCCAACTGCAATGGACCTCACAAGTCATTCTCGCCTGATTGCCCTAGTCGTCAAAACTACGTCAAGATCAGAGAACGTGTTAATCCTAGACGCTCTTTACCAATCAAACCCCAACCAAGAGCGCCTCCACTTTTCGATTTGGATGCGTTCCCGAGGCTTCCTAACTACAAAGCGCCGACACCACAGCCCGCTTGGAAAATCCCATCTTGCCCTGAGGCTAAAAGCGATGAACTTTTCTCATTTGATGAAATACAAAATCTTACGTTTGATTTAATTAATAATCTCAGAAACTGCAAAACTAAAGCAGATCAGTTCGGGGTCATTACCTCATTAGCTTTTAAATTTTTATATTAATGTCCCATTTTCTAAAAATAATTACTTGGAATGCCAGAGGCATCAATAACAAAAAAGAAGAATTATTCGATCTCTTATCTGAGGAACTCATCGACATTTGCTTACTCACTGAAACCTGGCTAAACAGCTCATTATCGATTAAACACCCTAATTATCGATGCTATCGGTTCGACCGGCCTAATTCTAGGGGTGGAGGTGTAGCCATTCTTATAAAAAAATCAATTCGCCATATATTGTTACCACTCCCGCAAACTAGTATCATCGAAGTAATCGGCATCCAAACCTTTCACTTCGGTAGGCCAACTAATATTTACTCTTGTTACTTTCCTGGTGGCCTTGCTAACCTTATTAATAAACAACATTTTGCTGATGATATTCGGAAGCTTACGAATATTAACGAAATCTACATCTTAGGTGGTGATTTTAATAGTAGACACCGGGATTGGGGTTGCCACCGCGCGAATTGTTGGGGAAACATTTTGCACGAAAAATTAACTTCATTCAATATTAGTATGTCCTACCCAGAATGCCACACTTTAGTCCCGGCCAGTGCTAGATGTCAAGGCTCGACATTAGATATTTTCCTCTCTAACTGTGCGCCAGTCTTATCTCATGCCACTGTATTAAACCAGTTGAGCTCGGATCATCTTCCTGTACAAATTTTTTTCTACAATCGACCAGTTTTAGATAAAACACTTAGATTTGACTATAAAAGAGCCAATTGGGCCCTTTTCGCTGGCTACGTTAAACGAAACTTACAACCAACCCTCCTAAGGTCTATTACTCAAACAGAACAGATTGATTCTATGATTGACAAATTCACGGCAGTTATCCAAGAGGCCAAAAATTTAAGTATTCCTAAAGTAAATAGCCAGTTTGTTATGAAGCCTCTTCCGCCTCATATCAAAACATATAATATTACTCAGAAATAGCCGCCGTCGTCATTGGCAAAGATCCAGAGATTTATGTCAACTTGCAGCTGTCAGATGGTTAAGCCACTGCATTAAAACTGAAATCAAAACTCACCGCAATAAGTCGTGGAATACGTTCTTGTCCACTCTGGATAAAGGCTCCTCACCTTTTTGGAAAGTTGCTAAAATAATAAGGAAAAAGCCTACTTGCATCCCAACTCTTGTTGTTGGTCAAGATCATTCTTCCACTGCTGAACAAAAATGTGAGTTACTTGCCCAGACATTCTTGACAAACCACAGTAGTACGAACTATTCTAGTTTTCCTGACACTGAATTTGATGTTCAAAACTGTGTCAATTTACTTAATATTACGGAACTTAGTCCTAATGAAAACAACCTAACTAACTGTAGAGATGTTGCGGACACTATTAAGTGTCTTAAAAACAAGAAAGCACCCGGCCTAGACAACATTGACAATTTATGCTTAAAAGCCCTACCTCGCAGTGGAGTCCGTTTCTTGACCGTTATTCTAAATGCCAGCCTCCAACTTGGTTATTTTCCACGTGTATGGAAAACATCTAAAGTTGTCCCAATCATAAAATCTAACAAGCCTCCTCATTCTCCTTCCTCATACCGGCCTATTTCCCTTTTGTCTGCTGTCAGCAAAATACTTGAAAAGATTATAAAAGAAAAGCTCACAGCCTTTGTTGACAATGCCGATCTCCTTCCAAATGAGCAGTTCGGTTTCCGTAAGGAACATAATACAATCCATCCTCTAATCCGAATTAAGAAGAACGTGAAAGAAAACTTTATTAGAAAGGAATCCACTGGGATGGTTCTGTTAGACATTAAAGCAGCCTTTGACTCTGTATGGCACAACGGACTAATCTTCAAGATGTCATCTTTAAACTTTCCCTTAGAACTGATAAAAATAATACAAAGCTTCCTGAGCAAGCGTTCATTCATGGTTTACATTGGACTTGCCCATTCTGCTGCTAATGAAATCCCTGCAGGATGCCCTCAGGGCTCCTGCCTCTCCCCGCTTCTGTATAATATTTACACATGCGACTTTCCAAACCTAAACGGCTGCACTGCCTCTATATTCGCTGACGACACAGCAATATTCACTGCAGGGCTACATCCAGCTGAAATTACTCGCAACCTACGGTGCGCTTTTGACACTCTCCAATGTTACTTCACTAGGTGGAAAATTGTGATCAACGTCGATAAAACCCAAGCCATATATTTCTCCAAAAAAAGATTAATCAGATACCTGCCAAACAGTCATATAGAGCTGGATGGTACCGATATCCCCTGGGAAAAAAAGGTTCGCTACCTAGGAGTTGTTTTAGACTCAAAACTAATCTTTAAGGATCATGTGGGGTACACTATTGATAAAATCAACACACTGACTAGAATCCTATATCCATTCATTAACAGGAACTCACGGTTGTCCATTGAAAATAAATTATACTTGTTCAGATCGATATTCTGTAGTGGCCATGTAGATCTAGGTAAAATATATGATCCAAAAAGTCGTTACATTTATGTATTTTAAAATAGGCATAAAAACTAAGCTTTGGAACAAACTTTAAGAACCGTTAAAGCTCTCATAGTTAGTAACTGCGCTCTTTAGGGGGTCAACGACCACTCTTAATCATGCGATTATGCTGTTAGCTTTTTTTGGCGCAAACAGCATGGAGTAGGTTTAACCGAAGGAGAGAGCGAGAGAAAGGGCTTTCGTATGCGTTATGCTCTTCATGCACTTTGTACATTCTCACGTGTTTGTTGTTAAAGCTTAGTTTAATCGGTCCCGCTTAATGTGATTAGCAACCGAATGGTCAGTTTAAGTTTGGCAGTGCATAAGTGCAGTGGATGTTTTGCCGTTTTTTTTTACTTGATTTTCATTTCGCGATATATACATATATCGGGTTTTTTTTTCTTACCTAAGTGCTTATATATAGCAAATGGTATGTCTATTTATGCATAAATATTTTTTTGTGAAAAGTGCCCTCTTTGAGGTATAAGCTGTTTGTGAGAGGTAATATGTCGCTGCAGAAATATTCCGAGATCTAAGGTTTCTTGATTTTTAGGCCAGTTTTGTGCGACACAGTGCGCAGTCGTACCCCTTTTGGCTGTTAATTAAATTTATAGCGTCGACGTTCACCGGCATGCCCTAGAAACACAGCTGAAACCGACGCAGAACCACCAACAATCGGAGCGACCACTGATGAACTGGCGACAACAACACAAGCTATAGCCTCAACATTGAAATTTGTGTTCAGTGCCGTCACAGCAGCAGAGCAGCTTAAAGCGCTGCACTCCCCAACAACAACCTCCACCGGCGTGCACTAGCAGCAACTCCCACAACAAAGGTACAGCTTTGAGAGCTGCGCTCACCATATAAGCACAACCACTAGGTGACCGTTCTAAGAGCTGCGCTCCCAACGCCTACCGCAACAGCAACAGTGCCCAGAGCGGCTGCGCGCCCTCGCCAGCTGCAAAAACAATTATTCATATCGTTTGTGTTTATGAACATATGCTTATAAACAATCACACATAACAGCAAGTAGCAAACCATATAGATATATATATATAAAAGCACCAAAAAGAATATAAGAAAAACAGCTGTAGTAGATTTTGCTTGTTAGGAGATTTGTATACGAATGGCTTAAAAGAGGGTAAAACATGTAATTCCCTAAGAGTAGATTCGTAAAGTTTATTTTGTTATTATTAAATGTGTTCTTAAAGCTTAATGCGCTTTTGTTTCTCTTAAATTGAAGCGAGAACAAAAGAAACACTTATAATGTATCTTTTTCGAATAGTCCATAGTAATCCAAATTGAAACTTTGTATATTGTACTATTTTTGTGATTAGAGTTATAATTGTACGGTGTCATTTTTTTATATATATATATATATACGTATTTATATTTAAAGTTAATTGCTCTCATATACTAATGAACTTGAAATTCCCTAAAAAGGTACACCATCGGCGATCGTTGAGCTCAAGGATTCGGCGTAAGGCGTACGAGTAAGTTGTGAGTGGTCGAAAACGACTAGTAGTATTTTCTTTTGTTTATGGGCAGTTATCTACGTAAATACTCATATATATATGTATATTCTTTTTTTTTACACTTAATGGCCCAATAATGATAAATATTGTCAAAACTGAATAATGTTAATAATGATAGTCTTAAGAAAATGAATGCAAATTGTATCTTATGTTAAGATTTAATGTTAAGCTTCCTATATATACCCTATTATTCTTTTTTTTTAAATCTGAAATTATAACGTCGTCAATATGAATTGCTAAAGAAGTCTTTTATGTTCACTCGGAGTAGGATATGATTAGTCTGGTAGGAGTATGAAAACTCAATAGGTTGTTTAAGGGTCGAAATAGACGGCCAAGCCGTTTATCGGTAGACTTAGGTTGGGTGGGTAGAGACGGAACTCATTTCCATCGGAGTTCCCAAATAAGTATAGTAGCATAGTCCGTTAAATGTTTCCCTTATTTTGATTCTTTGTACCCCTTTGTTTTCCTTTAGTTTTTTTTTTATATTTTGTCCATGTGCACCTAATAATTTATGTTTAGTGTGTATCAAGAGTAAGTGTTTAGGAAGAACCCCCCCCCCCCAGTCCGGCGAGCTGAGTCAGAGCACAGCTAGAGGTGCACCGTCCATAAATACGCTCTTGTGCGTCCGAGTTACACCTTCGGCGTTTAGATACCCTACACGCTACAATTCCAAGCAGTAATTTTTTATGGAGCCCCAGTGTGGTCCGATGTGGCTAAGTGCCATATTAAAAAGCTCCAAATTATCCAAAACAAATTATTAAAAATGATTTTTAAGCTTCCATGGCACCATCACACCCCAGATCTGCACTATAAAGCAAATGTCGAAATGATTTCAGATAGAGTTGCCCGACTGACCCTTAACTTTAATGATAGATGTAGATACTCAAACTATAATCACATTAACCAATTGTTATGTTAACATAGATATAAGTAGTTTTAGTTTTAAGTTATTTTTTTTCTTTTTTTTTCTTTTTTCTTTAGTTTTAAGTTTTTATTCTAAAAAGTATGGGTTTTTTTCTCCTTTCTAAATTTTTCCCTAAAATGTAATAATAAGCACGTAGTTTTAGAACAATAATAATTTCCATTTTTATAACAAAGTAGAAAAAGACTGGGGTCTTGAGCTCTTAAGAAATATGTATATTAATAGCATAAGCCTTATAAAACAATATGGAAATGCAATAAATTGAATTGAATTGAATTGTTTTACTGCAGTAAAAATAGGTTTTTACCTGGGAATAATTGCCCACTACAATTAACTAGCTTACTAACTAAAAGGCTACTACTTCAAGGGAAATTGTATGTAAAGAGAGTAGTAGTTAACACAATTAAATACAAGAGTCAGCGTCGAAAGAACCTAAACTGCATTGATTCGTTTCAAAATAGATATGTACTCAGCATAAGATATTGTATAATGTTTTGATAAACAACGAAGAGCTTAGCTCTTTATGTCAAAGAAAAAAGTTGTTACCCGCCTTGATCTGTTATTCGTGAGTAAAAAATTAATATTTATCAACTCGGCTTGTAATTCACAACTAATTCAAGCATGATTATAGTTAAGACAACCATTCTTTCATTTTAAATTTTCATATTCTCATTAATAATCAATTTTTTTTTTTGTTTTATTATTCACCAACGTTCTTACATTTTATTATTTTTATTGTTTTTTTTTTAGAAAAAAAAAAAAAAATATTGCACAAAAGTGGGTTGCTGTGTTAATTCTTTTCGTAACTACAAACAGAAGCTTTAGATAGGTAATAATGATTATTGTAACCAAATTCGGCATTCGTAAGTTTTTTTAATTTCAAAATTCATCAAAATCGTCTATTTTTTGTGTTTGTTAATAATAATAAATAATCAAATTTTGGCAATTAAATATCTTTAGGAGTTCTTAAGCAGTATTCCGGGTATATCCCAAAAGATGGTGATCTTTTTGTTTTGTTTTTTGAAAGAAAACATTTGTACAATAAGTGCAATCTTTTATTTAAATTTAATGCTACTTAATTGTTAAAATTTGTGAAAGCGTGAATGTATTCGAGATTAATAAGTAAACGGTTCTAACTTAGGCTCTTAGATTTGCTATGGCAATCAAATTTGTTTTCAAATTAAATCAAAAAAAAACAAAATCTTATAATCACATATATAGGCAAGATAAATTCATATTGTAGTACAAATAACACACATACAAAAGATGGCGTACGTTTAAGTCGGGTGCGTACGACTTTGGGATACCCTGTACCACTAACCTGCAATAAGATCCGGTATATTGCTTAAGAACACCAAAATACATTTGATTGCCAAATTAGGTTACGATACCTTCCTAAACAACCAAAAACTGACGAATTTTGAACCAAAAATGTTTTTTTGACCGATTGGTCCTATGGGAGCTATATGATATAGTCAACCGATTTTGATCAAATTTGGTGTAGTGCTTGGATACTCTAAAAAACTTCCAAATGCCGAATTTGGTTACAATATCTTCACAAACAAACGAAACACAACGAATTTTGTACAAAAAACAAATTTTCGACCGATCGATCCTATGGGAGCTATATGATATAGTCAACCGATTTTGATCAAATTTGGTACAGTGCTTGGGAACTCTAAAAAACTTCTTAATGCCAAACGTGGTTACAATATCTTCACAAACAAACGAAACACAACGAATTTTGTACAAAAAACAAATTTTCGACCGATCGATCCTATGGGACCTATATGATATAGTCAACCGATTTTGATAAAATTTGGTACTGTGCTGGGGGTTTCTAAAAAACTTCCGGTTACCAAATTTGGTTATGATATCTTCATAAACAAACGAATTATCCATCTAAAACTTTTGCTTTTTTTCGAGGTCCTCCCTATGGGAGCTATATAATGAAGTCCCGATATCAAAAAAATAAAATAAACTTGTCTCCTATGGATTAATAAGGGATCTTATCTGAAAGTTTGGTTGCTCTAGCTCTTACCATCTCTGAGATCTAGGCGTTCATACGGACAGACGGACATGGGTATATCGACTTCTCTAGTCACTCTGATCATACTTTAGGTAACTTTGGGGGGTCTCCGACTTCTCCTTCTGTACGTTACATACATTTTCGGCTTGCACAAACACAATATATCCTTTGTACCATACGGTACAGGGTATAAAAAAAAGGCTGAAAACTGCTAACCAAAGAGAAAAATGGCTACATTTCCGGATAGGGGCTGTTTGATATTTTTAAAAAAGTTAAAAAAAGGACAAATCTATCCGGAAAAAGACTAAATTGGCATCACTGATGTAGACTCATGTAGGCTATAATATGAAATATATTTGTAATTTTTACGGCTCGGCTCGGCGACCAACGTCCAAGAAGCTGCCGCTGGGGAAAATAAAAAAGTACCCAAAACGTTGGAACGTTCAGCTAAATGGAGGAAAATCCTCATGTATTCTGTTTACGCTTTGGCGAGATTCTTGTCCATGGGGCCATAATCCCATTTAAGAACGCTCACCCTTACCTTGGGATCCATCTGGATAAAACGCTCTGCGCCAAAATGCAGGTGTTACCTATGTGGACGCATGGACTTCAAGTTTGGAGAACGGCAGCAAAGACAAAACTGAAAAGAATCCAAACACTCCAAAACAAAGCTCTACACAAAATGGTAGAAGCTGCTTGATATGTCAGAAACAAAAATCAGCATAAAGGCCTTGGGATAGCTTTCATGGGAGACATCATAAACAGTCTAAGCGGCAGATATGAGAGTAGATTAAAATCTCATCATTCGTTAACTAAAAAGACTGCGCCCTATGGATCTGAGACCCCGGAAAGTTCCGTAACATCCGAATCGAACTTTATGAAACATATGCAATATTAAGTCTCCCAATTCGACAGACACATCAATGAAATGACACTCATTCAAAATTTTCTGTAAAATAATCTCTTCTAGAACTAGTATCAAAAAATAGCCATATATCACAGTACTAGTATAGAGAGTGTAGCGACTTAAGTTGTTGTGTACCTATTGGATTAAAGCCTCAGTTGTAAGTAAATAAATTAAACGAAACCAAAAAAACTTTTTAGGGCTGCGTATCTGATTTTCACCTTTTTTTTTTTAATTTAATATATAGTGGCTATCCAACTACAGCATTAAAGATTGCGTACCTTTCTTTGCCTTTTATTCTTGACCATTTCTTTTTTTTTTAGATTTTGCAAGCATTTGATATAATTGCAAAAGATATACATATGTATATATTTAGCATCCATACTTTCCAGTAATCAATCAATTTTAGATATATTTATAGTTTTCGTGCTTATCTTAGTTTGAATTCATTAAGACAAAAGGTCACTTTCTCTTTTTTCTTAGGCTCACATAAGCTAATTCTGCCTCTGGCTTATATACTTGCTTACACTTCTAACAAAAAGTAGTTTTACTGCAGAAAGTCATAGTGCCGGTAACAGTAATTAAAATTCTTTCACGGCAGAGCGGGCTGAGATATAACAACATCTTGCAAACTTCATAATTTTTTTTTTTTTTTTTACTTCATAGAATTATGGTCAGCCATAACATAACACTTTCTTGTTGTTTTAATACACAAGTAAAGAATAGCCTTAACCCGATAAGAAGCTTTAAAAAAAAAAAATACAAAGATTACTAATAAAAATGATTCCAAAGCTGTGCAATTTTCTATACCAACTGTTTGCCTTTCGCTCGTCAATTACCAAGCACGCTTTGGATTCCAAAGGCAAAAGTCTTCAGCTTGAGGAGGATATGAATTTCAACATGGACATGACAAATATATGAAAGGTACAATAAATCAGCACAGGTAAGTTGAGCTGCAAACGGGTTAGCGACAATGACCATAACGACAAGGCCAGGAAGATGAAGCAGCAGAAGCAGCAAAGGATAAGCAGCCTTGTCCTTGCTGAGCTCACACACAAATCATATTACAAAACTTTACACGCTTAAAAGCGCATGTAATTGGCTTTTGATATGTGCGAGTAGCCCTAGCCCTACCCTTAACCCAACAACGATCAAAAGGTTAACACTTTTTAGTAGCCGGACGAACAGTGGGACGGGGTCGGCTGCTTGTGCTGGCCCCGGTCCTGGGTCTCACCAAGTTGCACAGTGGACAATGGCCACGCTGGGAGGGCGCCAATGCTAATAACAATAAGTGTCGTCGCTATGTGTATGCGGGAGTGTGACCGTTTGTGTGGGGGTGAGTGTGACCGTTTGCGTCTGCGTTTGAAATATGAAGCACAGTCCTCGGGCAGAAAATGCGACAAGGCCAAAAGGCGTTGCCGGCACATGCTGTTGGTTCTTTTTTCGATATCTAAATACCCTAAAAGAGAGCTTATTATGTTTATGCTGATATTTGTAACAAGCAGTCGATAATACTCTACTTCCTAAGAATTATTCAATAACACTACTCGACAAATTTAACACTTTTTTTTTTCTCTAGAGATGAGACTTATACTTTATGTTAGTGCAATGTTTTAGCGTTCAAAAACCAATTTATGTTTTATTTTATTTATTTTTGTGAAAAAGGACATTTTGCAAAATACGTTTGCGCTCGATTTCTTTCATGATTTTGATTTTACTCAAAAGTAGAGTAGACTACTTTTCCAAAATGCCCCCAATCACAAAAATTGGTAACCTTAAGAAAAAACTACAGTCGAAAGTGTGTGCCCAAAACCCCGAAAAAGACAACGTTTTGGTGACATTTCGTCGCTATTTCTTTCAGCAAAAGTCGTAGACACCCTAAAAGTTAGCTATTTTATGTTATTGGTCATGATATGTAGATGCGATTTATGAATAGTGTCGTCTTTTCATGATACAAAATGAATGATTTATTGAATATTTAGTAAAAATTAAAAAAAAAAATAGTTTTTTCAAAAATATATATATTTTTTCAAAAATACTTGAATTTGTTATAGAAAATAGGAGTCAGTGCCTTTCAAATATGCCCTTTTTCATGAAACTCGAACTGTCCATTGAGTACACAAAATCTCAAGATTTCACCAAAAATTTACGAATTTTTGTTTATGATGGTGCTTACGTTGACAATAAGGGACTTAAAGTAATTGAAATATTCTGGTGACTTTTAGTACAAAAATCGATATTTCTTTCAGCAAAAGTCTTACCCAAGGCATACATTATACAACGTGTCGTACGACACGTCTGTTTATCGAGCTGTCAGTTTTGCACCCAAAAAAAGCGGCAAAGTGTGCAACCTAGTTTTAAAATAGTTTTAAATTTGTTGCATAAACGTTTGCGTCGGCAATTTCAGTTTAGACAAGACCGGAATGGTCAAACAATAATTCGATCATAAATAGGCCCATACACAATACGACCGTCTGTACGATTGGCCAAAAAATCAAAACTTTTTGATTTTTCGTGCGACGCGTCGCAAATCATTTATTTTTTTTTTATATTTGTTTATTTGTAATCTGTCCAAAGGCCATTCAACAAAGTTTATAACATCTTGCAAAAAAATATTTACATGATTGGCTTGACTCCAATGAGCTAAACCAATATAACATTAAGCAGACTTAGTTTCAATTTAGAATCTATGGGGAAGATCTAGGATATGATATCGCTTCAATCGTCTAGTATCTGCGCTATTATCTAATAAATTTATAGCTAATGAGTTTTCATGAAAACTTAGTCTGTTTATGTATGTTTCTGTACGTTGCCTAATTTCATCATTTACATAACATATGTTGAGGTCCTTGTGTATTTGATAATTACTAACATACCAGGGTGCCCTGACAATATTCCTGAGTGTGCTTGATTGGTATCTTTGAAGTATCTCGATATTAGATGTACTTGCCGTAAATCAAGCCAATCATGTAAATATTTTTTTTGTAAGATGTTATAAAATTTGTTGAATGTCCTTTGGACAGATTACAAATAAACAAATGTAAAAAAAAAAAAAAAAATTCTTCTATATTAGGAACTGTTAGGTAAAGTAATAGTCATTACCTTTCAAATATGCCCTTTTTCATGAAATTCAAACTGTCCATTGAACACCAGTAGCTGAATGAATTACCATGAGTAGACGAGATTCATTATAATCTAATACTTGGAGCTGTGAAAAGTGTTTTTGGTTCCAAAGATAAAATCGAGTGGATAATAAATTTCAAATCTACTTACTGCTTATTGGTTATTTGTAAATTAAATATTTTGGCGAAATCTGAAAATTTTTTTCTCTTAGGCTTTTAGGAGCAAAAGTTTATATTGTGCTACACTATTATATTATTATTATTTGAAACTAATAACCCTTAATTATTAAGATGGTGACATCCGCTAAGTAACGATAGGACAATCAAGGATATCAAGACTTCGGCGTATTTTTATGAATTTTTTTTTTTATGTTTTTTGTTCTATTTTTTTTTTGTTTTTTAATCCCACCTATGGCTGTTAATTTCACCTTGCCAACAACTTTGCGTGTGTTTGCATTGTTGTTGGTGTTGTTGGTGTTGTTGCATCCTTGAAACTTTGGCGCTAGACATGTTGTGCACATTCCAGTATATTTAACATGCCCCACCGCAACTCAACTCAACTCGACTCAACTAAGTTGGGTTAAAGCATACGAGGGGAGAGCGAGTGAACGCCAAAAAGCATGCCATGATTTTTTTGAGTGTTGGCATGTTTGCTGTCAGAAAATTTGTCAGAATTTATATGCCGCGATGTGTTGTTGTTTGTTGTTGCTGTTATTAATGTTGTTTTTGTTATTTTTGGTGTTTTTGTTTCACTGTGCAGCCGATTTTTCATTAGGCTTGATGATTGGAAAAATTGACGGGTGCATTTGAAAAACGATAACTTTCTGGTAAGTTTGTATGTGTGCCAAAACGCCAAAATATTTTGGTCAGACATTTGATGAAACTCCAAAACAACATATAGAACAAGAGTTTTGTTTTACCTAGCTTATTCCAGTAAATTTTTACATTCACCTCTTTAAAACAGTTTTTACCAATTATATATTTTTTACCAAGTATACATAGATAAAAAGTGTTCTTAATGCTAAATGGTAATTCGAAAAAAAGTTTTGACTTCCAAAATTAATATATTTCTTCGAAAAAATTTCAATAAAAAAAGCTGAAATGTAAACAGTGATAATATTTTTAATACGCCTTGAAATTTTAATACATGCCCAAATTTGACACAAACAGAATAAAACTAAAATCGTTAAAGAATAAAATTAGTAATTCGCAAATTTTAAGCGATTTAGAAAGAGTCGAATTTTTGACGCTGCAAGACTTTATTTTTTACATTTATTTTTATTACATATTTTTAACTGTATAGTGGATTTTTTTAATCTTACTTGAATAGGCCCTGTACAACAGACACATGGGTTTACGAAGCTCATTAAATCTTTTTTTTTTATTATTTACTTTACTTGGTAAAAAAAAAATGTGTTCTTGGGGGTGTCCATCTCAAAATGAATACAAATTTCGCATGTGTTTAAGTCCACTTAAGTTCAAGTTTCAAATAATAAGAAGGATTGATACATTATGAAAATATTGTAATACATATGTATATATTTTTTAACACAATCATTTTTTTAGAAAAGAAATCAAATAATTGAACAAATTTGGTCGATCAAGCTTTAATGAAACAAAATGAAACATGAATTAATACATTTTAATTTATATCTTTTAAGATTTTATTCAGATTTTAATCATTTTTGGGGCATACTTTTTTTGGAATTAGTTGTTCAAGCTAAAAAGACACTAATGTTTACATGAGTCTAATTAAACCTAAATCCTCTGCAAACTTTGGTTGAGTTACTTTATAATTGACTGTTTTGGGACAATCCAATATTCAAACAAGTTTTAACAAAATTTTAAAATTTGTTTGTTGTTTTGTTAAAAAAAAATAAAATAATAATAATAAAAAAAAAAAAATGAAACTCATTAAAAAAAGAAAGATCATCTGGACTTTGTCGGATCAACGATTTTAATTTTTAAGTCAAAGATTCTACCAACTTCGGGCTCCAGCCGACTTAGCTTTGACTTCGATTCAACGTCTGGCCTCTAAAATACTATATTGCGATTATCTCCGATATTGGTGGGGCAAAATATGTTTTCATTTAACGCTTTTCTCCCATAAAAATAAAAACTATAACTTTATAATTGAAGAAAATATAGCACTTTAAAATGAATTTGTGGCTAAGTGGACGTTGCAAAAGGAAATCAAATTTGAGGGGTACGCATCTATCTAGGCGTTCATACAGATGGAGATGACAGACGGAGCGACGCCATGGACGGTCATGTCTATATTAATTTCTTGTGATCTTCTGAACATATTAGTGGATTCTTTGGTAGATCTCGGACCTCTCCTTCTTTCTCTATATTACTTATATGCATTTGCAGAAACTTAATATAGCCCTTACCTTTACAAATTTTTAGTTGACAAATGAAGATCTTTTTTATCTAATTAAAAGACTTCGCATACCTTTGCTATTTAGTAGGAGGCATGGATTTTGAAAATCACAAAAAAGTTTTACAACGTGAAACTGGTATATACTTCATACAGATTGCGTGCACCGAAATCGCTAACGATACACTTACAGGGATTAAATAGTATAAGTGGTGTATAGTAAAGTATTTTTTTTGCATATATTTCACATTAACAATTAAACCTTATACCAAAACACTCTTAGTATACAGTTATAACTGAAGTTTCCATGAAACCCGATTCTCTTGAATCAATCTCTATTTCTTGTGAAACTTTACTATAATAGTTTGGGTTGGGCTGTTGGCCTAAAGTCATTCTTGGAAAACATAAAGTCTATGTTTTGAGCTGAGTCATATTTTATACATATATGTATGTTATTTCTATACATATGTATATTGTGTACATAAATTTGCCTTTGCTTAGGCCACTAGCTATTTGTTTAGTATCCAAAAATTTCATATTAATAGTAGTGTTTATTGTGTATTTTATATACATAAATAATGCGACTGAAGCAAAAACTAATAAATATTTATTTATATCCGGATTCACTTACACATATGTATATACATTATACATATGTACTATATGTAGCGTGCATGTTATTTAGGGTGAAACATAAACATTGTAATATTGAGTGCAACACACTTGCATACATAAAGCACATTGAAGTGAAAACATCCAAGAGATGCGCGTGTGCCTTCTGTATCCGGAATCCGGGAGTCCGGGAGTCCGGGATTCGCGTTTTCCATTTGACGGCTTCAATAAGTAAATAAAGTTGGTCGCTACTGTTGTTGTTCTTGTTGTCTCTACTGTTATCTTTTTGGGAAAATCGCTAACAATAAATAATTTATGTGCAGCGCAAATGATAATGAAAAACCAACCACCCCATGCGTATGGTATATGGTACATGGTAGCTGGATGGCTGGTACATGGCCAATGCCAATGCCAGGCCATACCCAGAGACAGAGCCATAGTAGAGTCATCATCAGGCATATATATAAAGCGGAGCTTGAGGGTTGGGCGCGAGCTGCTTTTTCGCATTTTCGAAATGGACTTTTTAAGGCGATTTTCCCAGGATGGCACCGGCAACGCCAGCGGGCAGCTCGAGTGGCATTGAAATCAAAATCTAAATCGCACAACGCATTCTACAACCACTTCAAAACTCACATACATACATACTGTATAGATACTGTTGTTCTACTATGTATATGGACAGACAAACGCTAGAGCGGACGGATAACATTATCAGGCATATACAGGCTGGCACAACAAGGGCTGACTCTAGCCATGTCATGAGGGTTTTTTTTTCGTGGGGTAGGGGGTATACTTTGGTATGCTCCTGCTGTTATGATGAATGTTGCGTGGCCATAGTCTGGTGATGGTCACCCCCTTCCTGCGGCATCGCATTAGATAACAAACAATGAATGAAAATTGCACAGCGCGAATGGAAATGGCAAAACAGGCAAAATGTAACCAAATACCCAACCAAAAAAAAATAAACAAAAAATGACGAAAACAAATGAAAATCTGTAACAAGGACTCACTTGGTTCCATGTGAGTGGTTCTGTGCTGAGTGCCATCATTAAAATTCTGAGCTTACAATGCGCATGTCGAAATGGTTATTAAAATAAAATACTGGATTTTGAATATGGGTCAAGCGTTTTGATATTAACCAATTATCTCTGTATCTTTAGAATCGACCTCTCTTCAAATTTAAGCCACTACAACTTTTAGTAGGCTACCTAGTTCTGGGCAAAAGGATGTGTAGGTAGGACAAGCGTAATTGGACTGATAGCTATGGATGCAGATACGATATCTCATGCTAAATTTTCCGTAAATGTAATGCATTTTAACATCTAAAAATATCAGAATTCGGAACTTTACTTACGACAAAGATGGAACAGCTCAATAGATTGTGGTATGTAACTAACCTTTTCCAACACTGAAGTCTGTAACTGGCAGATATAGCCCCTTATACTCTGAAAATGTGCTCAAAAGTGAAAGTGAAAAAAAAGAAAAGTTACCCAATGACTGGTTACAGGGTATCCGGATTGTTCTTCCGCGGAATTATTCTCCTATCCATCACGTTCAAAGTACTGTGTAGTGTAACTTTTAACATTAACATCCTACTCATCATAGTTGTGCTAATGGATGAATGTCAGTCGATACTTCAACTTATTTTCATTGATTAGAGCAAGGTATTTGACAGCCTAAGTTTTTGGGAGAAGGAGTAACATTAATAACTAGAATATTATACACATACAAAAAAAAAAAAAATATAATTTACTTGGCTTTCTGAAGAGGTGGCGACGCCTTTGGCTTTGTATTATTAGTTCCTAAGTATACCAGATGTGTAACGAGTACATACTAGCATTGATTGATTCATTATTTTTTTGTAAAATTACCATACCTAGTGATTATCGGCCTTTATTCGAATTAACTTATTATTTACGGAATTTCAGAGATTTTCCCAAAAAACTTCGATATTCAGCTGAAAAGATAGATCTTTTGTTTTGAGTGGATTGGACTACTGGCACAAAATTCCACTTTCTTTAGATATATTTTTTGTTCGATAACAAATTTTAGTTTTATTGAAAACTTAATTAAAGTTAAACTGCATTAAATTTTTGTTAAACATTTAAACACCAAAACTGACACATCTCAGACCAATTCATGCTCCACTTGAAACTTGGAACTTAATCCGGCAGTACTTTACTTGGAATTGGATCTGTGTGTTTCGACCGCATCGACTTTATGGGCAGACCAATCATCCGTCATTCGTCCCGATGCTGCAGATCACTATTCTTTTTTATTTCAATCAATTTCGGAGCCAGTTTAAATTCCACAGCCTTTAACTGACGATGCAAATTATGGCACAATAACCGGGCAACATCCAATCTTTGACAATACTCTTCACTCGTCTCATGCTCCAGGGGATCAAACAGACTGGCGCCTAATAAGCGTAATTTATACGATTCTTCCTCTAACAGAAGATTCAAGCTTGAATATTGTTCCAATGCTCGTGAATCATTCGCAGCCTCCTTAACCTTAATAATTGCCTCTGCCAAGTCATCTCGACAAACAGGATCATCCTCATTGGTGGCTTTATCAACTATCTTGAAAACACAGTCCAGAATATTCTCAACAATTTTCTTTCCATATTCTTCATTGTCTTCAATGTGCACTTTTATTATTTCCACATCGGCCATTTTGGGCAAGAGATGACAAATTTAAAATCTAAAATATAATCTGTGTAAATAATTCTACAAATATACCTAAAACTTAATTTTTCTAATATTTTTCATGATAACTATACGAAATTTAACTTTCTTTGAATTAAAGATATATGCTTACTCTTTTAAAGAAATTTTTACAATATTAGAAACATACATATAAATGTGATATAGCCGAGGTGGCACCCTGTACCCGTTTTCTCGAAAAAATATACAGACAGTTTTGGTTAATCCCAAAGTAACTGCCTGACTCGGACCATTAACCAGTAACGAGTAAAGGAAATATAAAATTTGTGTTTGTCGATATGGCGTAGAAATAGTCGGAGACCCCAAACTTATAAAAACGAAGATTTCGGATAAGAACCCTTTGTATGTCACGGGAAACAAGTTTATAGTAGTTGGACAGATATCGTAACAAAATTTGGAGCTGGAAGTATTTTACAGTTTCTAAGCAAGGTAAAATATTTTTTGAGCATAATTCGTTTAATTTTCGTTTCTAACTATAATCTATAGCCCTTTTCCCCACGACAGGACTGATTTTTTATTGTTATTATTTGTTTGTTTCGATCTCGTCCGACCCTATTTTAAATTTCGCCATTTTTCTCAACTATTATATTTTTAATTTTTTATCTTTGTGTGTGTATAAAATGTTTACCACATAACCACAAAATGAAGCTAAGCAAAAAACAAATAAACATAAAATGTTCTGTTTCAGCTGATTTTTAATTAGCCACAAAAGTGTCGCGTTGTGTGGTTTAATGGAAAATTTTCTTAACTGGCGTGAGTCAGTATATATGTATGTAAATATATATGTATTATATGGTGTATATAGTGTATTTATGCGTGTGAGCAGACGTGTTAAGTATGTGTGGGTGCGAGTATGCGTGATTTTTTAATTATGTAGTTGCTCTGACAGCGGTGCGTATACGTAATGAAATCAAGAGCAGCAATGTAAAGTCATACTGTATGCTCACAATTACATTAAACGATGAGCTTAAATTGAGTAGCAGGAGCATGGGACAGAGAGTATCAGATTGGAGCTTGGAGCATTGTGGAGGATGCGTCAAACGAGACGACAAAAAAAAACTTCAAAATAACATTACAAAAAAATGAAAATCACTCCGGATAGTGTCCTGCCAATGGAATACCCTGCAAGTTCCACTTTTCCCAATAAATGGAATTTTTCAGCCAAATTTTGCATTGATACTTTCGGGACTGTAGGTGTACAAATGCTGGAAATGTTTGGCGGTGTTCGGCAGGATTATGTGAGAAATTAGTTTTTACCTTCGGATCGTTATTTATAAAGCTCAAATGAGTGAAAATCTTCTAGGCTTCTTGGACATATCCCGAGTAGAGGCTAAACGAACCACAATCACGCAGCGTTTGTTCACCTAGTTGGTGCGGCTGTAAGCGGGCGTCTGATCTTGAAACAAGCGGCTCGCTATACAAATGTGCTCTTGAAAACCCAAGGTCTGAGGGTATATTCAGACGACCCTCTTCAGGGTGTAAGCGAAGTTGAGCGGCGGGTTGACAACCCGCTCTTGTTAAACCGAAACTGTCACGAGAGTCGAACATAGGCCTCGGATAAGACTACCCCAACCTCGGCTAAAGACCAATGGTATGAATAAGGACAACGATATAGATTTAAATTTTATAACTTGGAACTTTCGCAGTCTAAACAGATCCTTAATAACGCAGTTAAAAGCCTTTAATGTACACATTGCTGCAATTCAAAAAACAAGGTGGAAAGACGAAAATATCTTTAACTCAGGCGACTTCAGTATATACTAAAGTGGCAGTTCGGAAGTTTTTTAGAGTTCTCAGTCATTGTACCAAATTTGATCAAAATCGGTTGACTATATCATATAGCCCCAACAGGACCGATCGGTCAAAAAAAGTGTTGATGCAAAGTTCGAATCAAATTTGACAAATAAAATATCTTAAGCAATATATCGGATCTTTTTGTACAAAATTCGTTGTTTCGTGTGTTTTTGAAGATACTGTCACCAAATTTGGTGTTCCAAAGGTTTTTATAGTTCCCAAACACTGTACAAAAGTTGATCAAAATCAGATGACTATATCATAAAGCTACCATAGGACCAATCGATTAAAAAAAAATTTTTTTCCACAAAATTCGTTGTGTTTCGTTTGTTTGTGAAGATTTCGTATCCAAATTTGGCAATCAATTGTCTTCTAGAGTGCTTAAGCAATATATCGGACTTAATTGCAATTATAGGTACAGGGTATCCCAAAGTCGTCCGCGCCCGACTTTAACGTACGCCATCTTTTTACTTTGGGTTTTGACTGTGGTAAGTAAAACAGTAGCCGAATAATTATTGATAAAAGAGGTGAACTATTTCTAGACACTACCAAAGTCATTAACTTTTTTTTTGTTTAATCTTGATTGAGTAGTGTGGTTAAAGATTTCGGTTATGACAAACAAGCTTCAAGATACATAGGATTACGTAGGATAACAGTCACACACAGGAATCAAAGGGCATTTCACGTGGATTGGGAGCGCTAAGGGGACTGGGTTAAGATAGGTTAGGGGTAAGCGTGGGGTTAGGGCGTGCTAACGGGCACCGTTAGGCCTCGGCTTCTGAATACAGCACGTCCTATCAGCTTAACACTTGATTTGTGCGCAACGCCATTTTGCCATTGTTTGCATTTACTTGTCCCCCAACACTCTCTAACCCTCTAACTCTCTCTCGGCTGCAATGTGTGGATTATTTGCGCGGGTGAATATTAAATTTGAACCGCAACGACTGAGCCGCGGCGACTATGTTTGCAGCCTAGAACCACACTGAGAACTGCTTGGGATGAGTTGAAAGCCCCACTGCAGCACCGGCACGCAAGTTAACTTCCGCTCTTGTGGGCAGTTTGCCGCCCAAAGCTTGGTGGGCACATTGAAGATTGTGGGCTTGGCGTTGGGTTAAGTTTGGTCGCATTGTCTGTGTGTGGAGAGTTTCGGGTTGATACAGTTTCGCTTGAAATCCCGCGCACTGCATCAGCAGCCCAATTATTGGAATCTGCCAGTGGCCAAACGCACTGTGTGTCCAAGTGAATATGTGGGATTGGGGATAACGGGGTGGCATTTTTTTCAGTGCATTGCTAATGTAGTACCATTGTTTGGAGGCTTTTTTTACTACATACATTTCCTTTTTGTTGGGGGTGAATCATTATTTCTCTTCTTTATATTTTTTTTTTATTGTTTGTGTATATGAAAACAAATTTTGCAAGTTGTAAGCTAAAGGTCAAAACATGGAACTCAAGAGGGGTTGTTATGGGGGCTGTTTGTGGTGTTTGGACATTAAAATAGCATCTCGATTTAAAGCTGTACTTGCCATTATAGCTTGTTTTTGAAAAGAAGTGATTATACTACATGCGCCAATATATCTAGCCAAATTTTGAGTCCCGAAATAAGATGGATATGGAGAACCATTTAGCACGGATCCTAAACATCACTACTCGTAAAAGCAACAATAGACAACCTTTTCAGCAGATACATCCAAGGCAAAAGAACGCCATTGTTTGGTAATTTCCCCGGGTTACAAACATCTTCCAAATCAGAAACTATCGTTCAATTGGAACTAAAAGCTGTTTTGTACGACCCAAATCAAATTAAAACCGTGGCTAAAATGTATTTCTATATCATACATCAAATTCCTCCGAATGATTTTGAGGACACGATTGCAAACAGATCATGTAGCATCGTGGCATTTACGTCCTCTAGATTCCGTAACTTTAAAAAAATAATCCTCGCACCACATATGGCACATCCGTGCTAGGTTACATCGTGCATTTTTCAATCATGCAGGCGAATCTTCTTCGAAGCATATATTGGATGAGTCTACAAACCTATTTTGGTAACTAGCTTCTTTAGTGGGTTCACATTTAGTAACTGGTAACTTTCGAAATCCCAAGCCGATTTAAATAAAATTCTCACCCGTGGATAAGTTGTTGGTTGGGTTATGTCTGGTGGCTGGAGGGAGATATCCCCAAACTTAAATTTTTTTGTTTTTTTAATATATTTATAAAACTTACAAAAACCAGCTTATAAACTATAAGGACTAAGCTAATTCTCTGACATGAGGGGATGCAGAGAATGTACATCTTAAACTAAAGTAATGGGATAATTGAGAAAGCCTATCCACAATTATTTTAATTATAGTTGTTTATGTGATTCAGCTGTTGAAAAGAGCCAACGTCAATCCAAAATCCTAAAATCCTTTTTAAAATTTTATTTTGCGTTACCTGAAGGTTATTAAGATGACTCTTATCTACATCTGACCAGACTGGTGTACCGTAAGACAAAATAAAATCAAATACAATTGGTTCTCTATACTTAAACGCGAATTTCTGTGATTTTTTTTTCTTGCTTTAAATTTCGAAGTATTCTACCGATTTTAATCAAATTTGTGTCCGTGCAAAAAATTTGTGAGCAAGCTGCAAAATTATTTAAACCATAAAATACACCTTGTGCCTTCTTGCTCTTTTAATTTTGGACTCATAGCAATACGTGTGGACCGACGGAATTATTTCAGATTCGAATTGGGTCTATTAGGCAGCAGCATAAAATATCTGAAAATCTTTGGTTTAAATTGACCGTTGAATTTATAAATAAAATATATTCTATTGACGTTATCTAAAAAATAACAGAAATTATTATAAATTATCTTAAGAAAATTGGAAAAAACATAATAAAGATTATTTTTTTACTTAAATATCTGGTTACAACTCAGAGTAAAGATTGGTACTTAAGAGTGCGAACTTTCATTTGGCATCAGAAATGTTCCCATAATCATCATTATTTTTTATATATGTATGTATTAGGTGACAATAGAATCAATGCCAATTGCTTTTTTCCCATTCTTTGGCAGAGCTCTTTTGAGGCTATAGATGAATCAAGCAATTCTTGGATTTCATTTTGTGAGTGGAACTGCTGATCAGCCAGCCAGACCATAGGCCACCGAACGGAACAAGTTATAACCGGACTGTGAAATATCTGGGCAATATGACGGTAGGGGTAGGACTTGCCATTTGAGCGTCTCCAGGTAGGTTTAAACGGGCTTGGCACCGTGTGACCACGCATTATCATCCAGCCTTCCCCAGTGATGGTCAATTTCAATTGGCTTCAAAACATCCGTTTGCCATTGATACTCATCATCATCAAGCAAAGTCTCCAACACAACGTCTTCGAAGGATTTTGTCCTTCCTTCCCGCGGAATGTCGTCAACATCGAAATCACCGACTTTGAATCTAAGCAACCCATTACGGCATATTGGTAAACTTTTTTGAGCTCTCAAGCAACACGTCCTGTCCTACAAATGGCGATCATCAAATTAATTATTTCAAGTTAATGATAAAAAGTATAAAATTTATTAAATTAAGAAGAAACTAATTGAAAATCAGCGTTATCTGTTGCTCTGGATATAAGCTTCTTTGTAGTTAAAAAAAATAATTCTATCTTATAATTGAATGAACAAGTAATTTGAATAAAATCTGATGATGCCCAAAATTTGTTTTTCCTTTTTTGTTAGTACATATCTAGTAAATATTTAAATTTTCAGCTTTTACCATATATATAAGTAAAACTAAAATTAGAACAAAAACAAAAAATACAAAAACCAAATATTTCTGGCAGTTCATTAAGCGGTGCGCCAAGTTAAAAAACTTTTAACTGACAGCCCAACAGACTTTTACAGCTCATCTGCTTTAGCTGGACAGCTAGAATAAAGCCACTTTAATACTCTGCTGCTAGCCTGGCTAGAGTTTTGCCTAATTAGCCACAAATTCGTGGCTTAAACTGCAAAATTTGTGTACGTAGTCGTATCCATACCCGTACTCGTACCCGACATCTAAAATAATTAATCTCCAGGATCATCATCATACTGGTAACCATGAGTACTGCCATGCCTGCAGTTGATGCTGTTATTTCTACTGCTGGCCCGCAAGTTTAAAATTCAGCTGAGTTTGGGTTTAGATTTTGGGCTTTTTTTCACGAGAACCTGAAGCTGTCATCGTCTGTGGTCAGACGTGTTAGGACAACAATTAGCAGGTGTACATGTTTGGCTATAATTTGGCTTGATTTGCCAGCTGGCTGCCAGCTGCCAGAGTTGACCAGCGTCACTTACCTGATCCATGCCCTCCACGCACCATGCCCCATGCCAGTGCTGCAACACATTTTCACATTTTTCCAAAGCTCAGCAAAACTTGCCTCTCTATGCTACAAATTGCAAACTGCAATCTGACTGACTGACTGACCCCCTTACCCCTTAACTCATGCACCCGTTCGATGACACCCACCCCCCTTTCCCCACATCTGACTGACTATCTATCTCTCTATATCGCTGCGCTGCTCAGACATGCTTGGCTCGCCATGTCACTGTCGCGTATTGCATTTTCTTGTTGTTAGTGTTGCTTCATTTCACCGGCTTGTTTTTTTATACCCTGTACCCCATAGGTTCTAGGGTATTATAGTCGATCTTAGCATGGAATGCCGATTTTTTGGTATAAATTCAAAAGGAAATAATTTTCGGTGTAGCCCTGTTTTTTTTCCCAGCCCTCAAAAGTCACAAGTTTCTGTCAAGTTCAATTCTGCTTTTAGTTGGTTCTGAATCAATTTCCGATTCGCCACCAAAAACACCTTTTGCACTTATTTGCGCAAATTTCAAAAATTTCCGTAGGAGTAAGTTAAATTCTATATCTGAAACTTTTTATGCCATGTAGCTTATAGAGTGGAACCACATAAAACAATAAAAAATGGATAAGTTTTTTTTTATGGTTGGCCGTGGTTCTATTCCTTCTATTTTTTTTTAATATTTATTACTGATGGTATAATTAGCAAATATATCAAGTTTCAAGACTCTAGATGCATTTCTCGAATTAATGATAAAGATCTTAGGTACACAGCAGAACTATAAATTACAATTCATTCATTTCATTTTGAGCCTAATCAAGAGAGTAACGATGACTTATCCTCCTAGCCACTCAAACCACTCACCCTGGATTGCAGGGTATTCCGCTGTCGGGTATCAACCCGACTGATTCACATATTTTTTTTTTTTTGTTTTACAGTGTCTCTGTTTTTGTTTGTTTTTGTTTTTTGTCTTTTTGTGCTTGGCTCGTACAACTGTCCAAGTGACAGCTGCCGCCGTTAACGCGCGCATTGCTGTCAAGCAACCCCAGCTCCTCCTGCTGCCATCTCCATCCCCATCCCCATTCCCACCCACATCCGCTGTCCAAACGTAGCTGCAACTCCAAAGCGCAATCAGTTGCAACGCAATTTGATTTTGTTGCTTCATGCTGATACACACAAACCCGTCGCACAGCTCCTCTCCACTGTCGGGCCCAACTCCTTTGCGTTCCACAAGTCCGGCAACAGACACACACAGTGGCCCCCCGTTCCGATATCCGCGTTCCGTTGCTCTGGTCGCCATAAAGTGCACATGTCGCTTCGTGTTCACAGTGACATTCATTCGCCGTTACATTGCTTTCGTTCTTTTTTTTTGTGGCAGCCTTCCGGGAAGGTGGGTCTGGTTGTTGCGGGGTCTGGAAATCGTTCATAAAAACTTGACTGCATTTTCGGCTAACGGTCGTCGATCTTCATTCGGTGTTTGAACTTCCTTTGCTGCCCTAACGAAGGGTATGTGCGTGTTGCCAGTTAGTACACCTAATATGGGTAAATATGATGGGGATTATCCAATAAGCTTCGCATGGTTTTCTATAGCTTCCTGCAATCAAAGCGTACTCTAAAACTAAAGGTAATGTATATAACGAGCGGAAGGAGGCGTGGCAGACCCCATGAAGTAAACTGTATATATTCTTGATCAGTATCAACAGCCGAGTCGATATAGCCATGTCTGTCTGTCCGTCTGTCCAAAAGGAATATAGCTATTTGTAAAACAGATTTGTAGACTTGTGTAACCTTTTAATCCTTAAGCCTTTATAAACTCAATTGATGCAGGGTATTATAAAGTTAGCCAGGCATGACTGTGGCATTCTCAAATTCTTAGAAATTTAGGAGAGTACTAACAAGAAACACCTCAAAGCTATTCAAAACTGCAATCAGTTCAAAGCTTCAACATGTGGGTTTAGTGAACTATGTATATTCGTACTATGTCATAAAATGGTAGTTCGGTCAAGCCAAGACATTTAATGCTGAAATTTGAAGGTACCACCCGGAAAAGACTGGTGGCGTTGCAAAAATCAAAATTTTGATGTAAATGTTTTGTAACACTATAGATGCATCTGATTCAGAACTTCCCAGAGTTTCATAAATAAATGAACAAATTTATTTGCGGCTTAAAGAAATTTTTGGAACTGAAGGAAAAGGAACTATTTGAATTTGCTGGATTTCTTTAAAAAGATTATATTACATTTACAAACAGTGTCGAAGTCCCAACTTAATTTGTTACAAAAACAAAAAGTTAAGTCCCCATATTTGGACCCCTCTTGCAATTTCGATAGAAACAAAGTTTTTTTTATCTGAAGTATGAGATTTCCCCTATTCTTACGTTACTCTAAGAATATGGCTAAGCACTCAGCTCCGGGCTGAAAACAATAAAGTTGATCCACAGGCAAAAAGTAGCTATTATTGTTAGTTTAAATAATAATTATTAAGAGAACAAACTGATAAATATTTAAACTTAATTAATTCTACATAATGCTCTATGTAGATAGGATGTTTAATTGCATATGCTTTAAATATAACAGAATTTAATTTCAAACAGCAGTATTAACGATGTCTACGGAAAGTGAGTGAGAAAATGAGTTTCCTTAAATGCTCTGTAAACTGAAATGGGTACCAACGAAAATTTGATCAAGAAGGACTTACTTTCATGGAGAATCAAAAATCAAGTTCTTCTAACATAATGCTTGGATGAGTGCTGAAACTCATCGGAGGACGATGAAAAATTGCATTGCGCCTTAAAAAATAACTGATAGCATTCCCATGCCACTACATTCATTACCAATATTTATGGATATTTTTATAGGCAAAATATTGCATTTTGCGAAATTCCCCATCCCCATTGGCTCGGGTAAACTGAAAGCAGTACCGCAACTCACCATAGAGGTTGAAGTCTTCGCAAAGGTGAATCTTCAAATCTGATGGATCACACTGCGAAATCTTACCATAAAATTAATCAGCCAATTGGGGTCTGCCAGTGGAAAAATATTCTAGATAGCAGCATGGTCAAACTTCTGTTGAATATTAGTGCCTACCAATTAAAGCGATTTCAGAAGAAACCCATGAATCGAGAAACAAAAGGAAAATATATCACGAAAAAGAAACATGACATAGACATGTGGGATCAAAAAAAAGGTGATTCATTTTTCCGATATCTTTGTCAATTCCGGGCTTTGCAAAACGAGTAGAGTCATCCATATAGGAACAACTTTAACCGTAAGGACTGGTATTAAGGATCCTATATTTCAGCAAATACTAAAAGCGCATTTGAGCTTCGGCATATGGCTTACATATAATTTTAATTTGATTTCGCAATTGTTTCCCATTGCCAAACCTTATGCATTTTTTTTGGCAATTTGTTGGGATGTTTGACAGCTTCACGTTCACGTAGCTTCCTTCACAACTTGCAGATGACAAGATACATTGCCGCCAGCGTTGCTTTATCGTTTCATCGCCTTATCGTTTTATCGTTTTTCAGTGCCTTTGATTGACGCAGAGCCGGCCACAGAAGTGCATTAGCCTCGGTTCCATGCATATTCCACAATTAGACAATGGTAAGAGCGAGACCGGCCCGGCCCGGCCCGGACTGGCCATTGGTTTGGGTTGGTCAGTTTCAGTTTGTTGTGCGGCTAAAGCTTGTGGCCGCAAAAACAAAAAACAATTCTCGGCACATATGCAATTTTATTATACTGTCTGGGTTGGCCAATGCCGCTAACGACAATTGCACTTGTTGTTGGTTTTAGCACTCAATTGATTTTGTTGTTGTTGATATTGTTGTTGTTGTTGTTTTGGCCATAATGCAGCAGTTGTTGTTCTTGTTGTTGTTATTATTGTTGGTGTTCTTGTTATTTTTGTTGGCAACAACGTTGCCATTGCCTTTGCCTTTGCTACCTTTTTGTTTTTTTTGCTCCATGCCAAGCTCCGGCATGGCAAGCATTGCGGTCGCCATATTGCGTTTGCATACACGCCCACAGGCAAACACAGACGAGTACAAACACACAGATGCACACAGAGACAAACACACAGATACACGCGCACGCATACATTAACACAGCCATTGTATTGATGGCCATGTTTCATGCTCCGCTGTCAGCCAGCCGCGTCGCGTTTGGCAGCCAAATTTAATACGCGCCGCAAATATGCAACGCCCCACATCCCCCGCTGCCACCCATTCCACTCATCCCAGCCACGTTCCCCTCCCTCCAACGACCAAAAACCACCAACTGTGCACTGCCCAGTGCAGACAATAAGCGCGACTTTTCATTTTGTCATTTAATAAAATGCAGCGCCATGTACATAAGTGGGCAGTGTGGTTGTACTGCAGAGGAGGCGGGTGCGAAAGGGGCTGCAACTCTTTGAGTTCAGTTCTGTGCAAAGGCTCCAAGACAGACAGCAGGCGTTGCTCTGCCCCTTTGTTGCGGATTGTTGGTCACTCATGGTCGTTAATGCGACGAGGCTTGCTGAAATTGTTGTTGGATTTATGGCGGCATTACATGACATGATTAATGGCACCACAACCCTGAACTTTGGACGGGATTTGGTCATCGAAATGGCTGCAATTGCAGCACTGGCAACAGCAGAGAGATGGTGGTTATTATGCCATGATCGGATTGAATGCGTGTTAGTTATCCATAGTAGGCTGCAAAGAGATTTCTTATAAACAAGAAATAATGCCAAGGCTAGTGCTAATGGAGGAGATGGCACTATTATACCCAATGCATCTATTGAGCCCCCAACAAGCCTTGAAGGTGCCCAGCTAGTGCGATTCCCGAAACAATCTTAATTATTTGGGTTGGTAGATCGTATGCCAAAAATAGGAAATAAAAAACTTCTCGAGCAAGGTTCCATGTTTGATGTCATGCAAAAAGTTTCAGTTTGTTGGATGGCTTTTAAATAAACATAGCCAACCTGCATTGCGTTGCAAAAGAGCATTGTATAATGTTATTATGGTACACCATCCAGATCTGGGGCTTGGAAGCTGGTACGAGTCGATTAAGACTTTCCAAAATAAAAGCTTTCGCCTTGTCCCTGGTTGTGACCTTAGACAGGAAACCGTAGAGCTCCAAATCAATAAACATGTCAGCCGATACAATGAACGGCTACTAAGGCATCGCAACGAGCTGGCGAAAGATCTCTTGGAAGGACATCCTATCAAAAAGCTGAAAAGAAGAACGCACAAAAACCTAACTAACCAATTAACTATTGACGAAGAAAACCAAAGTAGACCGACCCAGATGAGGCCCATAACTGCCATTAAGACAGGCTATGTGACCCGTTAATAATGGTTCCAGCTGCTTAGCCTGGAGTCGCGACCTCATACCACAAAACTCTTGCAATTAATAAAAATGTATTTTTGATCTTAGATTGAAGTTGGATTACGGATTCTGGTTATCTTGTTGTTATGATTGGAAATTTACCAATATTTTAGGGCTTTAAAAAAAATAATTGGAATTGTGATTTAAGGATGCTATGAATACACTGACAATCGGCATTTTTCCTAATTATATATTTATCCTAACATAGTTTTGTAATAGTACTAATTGTGATTGGTACGTAAGAAATTCGACCTTGCACCATGACCTCAAGCTGGAAATCATTGAGCTCCAGATAAATAGACATACTTGTCGCTACAATGATAGACTCAAAAGGCTGGCAAAAATCTGATTCAACAAGATATGATCTGAATCTCCACCTAAAGATGCTCGGTAATGTTGACCATTTCTTGGGGCCGCTTTTATGATATCTCCAGCTAATCAGCCTCGATTGGCGATCGAAAATTTGAAAATTTCGATTCATAAAAATATATGAATTTTTAATTATTTGCATTAAAAACAAACAAAGAAAAAAAGTACATAAGTTAAATATAAAGTTGGGAAAATACTCTTTATGTAAAGGAAATGTACAATCAAATAACCTGCAAAAACTTTTTTAAGAAAAAATATGTATTTGCGTGAAAATTTTAAATTGAAATATTTAGGAATGAAAACGCATTCCAGGGAAATGCTTTGCCTGTTTCTTTTTTTTTATTATTGTATTATATTTTATTTGAAAACATAAAAATAATTCTCTTGTAATTGCTAAAAACTTCTCTTCACTCTCACTTTCAACATTGAATTATTTATAAAGCACTTTAATTCAAACCCAAACTCAAAAGCTGCCCCTCATAGGCGACACTTCAATGCTGCCATAACCTTCCATACGTACATATATTTTATGCTCTTTGTCCTTATGTATTCATATTTGAATACTGTACCTCTGGTCCGAAAAAAATATAAAAAAAATCTCATTCTGATTTGGTGGTTCCACTGCCTCCATTCAATTAACTCAATGCCCAATACCAAGTGCATTCGCATTGGCCATACCCAAGTGCAATCTTGCAGTGTTCCTCGCTTACGATTCGTTTATTCTGTTGATCTATCAAATTAAAAATGTAATGCTTAAACATTTAAACAAGTGCCAGGGCTATGTGTATCCTGCATACCGCCCTATCCTAATGCTGGGCACTAATAAGTGCAATCAGTGACAGGAGTCGGGCAGCAGGGCCACCCGAAATGGAGCGTCCTCTGCCAATCGTCTCCTAATGAACTGAGTGAATGTCGAATGCTGCATACGTATAGGGTGTTAAATATGGAGTGTGCTTGTCAAGAGGCACCTGCTGGCCACCCTTCTGCCAGGGAACGAGTAGGAGGAGCAACAGTGGCAACACTCGCAACCGACTGAAAACCAGCCAGCCCATCAAGTGCCATCGACGTTGTCATGATTTCTGCATGTTTCTGCATGGCTACCACTGAATGCCCCTCCATCTTCAACTGCTCCTGCCACCACTCAGTGACGCTCGTCATTTTGCCCTTCTCAACCGCTCGGTGGTAAGCTGTGTCTTCTGAATTGTGAATTGTCAATTCTGAAAATTTAACTCTTAACGTAAATTTGTAACTGCCACTCCTTCTACTGCTCTTGATAATGCTCTATATATGAGTATATTAAATGGGTGTTCTTTTTATAATAAAATAACAATAATCTTTAACAATTGGACCCATATCTTGCTTGTATGTATATACAATATATAAATAAGTTAGTTGAACTAACATAGATGTCGATATGAAGACATCTCTAGACATACTATGTATACCATAAGTTCCACTAGCCCTATGCAAAATCTCCTTAGTTGCAAGTGTATATAAACTTTGGTTCTTCAAACTAAGAGTGATTTGTTTTATTTTTAAAAAGATTTTTTTTATTTTTTGGTGGTGGTGTTGACTGTGACTGAGTCAGTGAGCCAGTTACTGACAGACATATACATAGAAGCCAACGTTGTCCCTTGCCCGCCTGCCATAATTTGTAGTCACCGGCGTGCCCTTACTCGTCTACAGGATACGAGGACATGTCAACAGTGCGCACCTCTCTATACTCATCAGTAGTCAAGGAGTATGGGTGCGTGTTAGTTCATTTTGATTGCTAATTGGTTTGTTAAACAATGGCGCAATGGGTTTTAACGAATTGGCCAAAAATTTATCAACGCTGAGGCGTCAACGACGACAACGACGATGATGATGCTGATGCTGATGATGATGACGACGACAACTGGCAACAGTCCACATAGCTGGTTACCATAGTTTGAGCGCACACACACACACACACGGGGAACTGTGAGTTCCCCAAAATATGCGCTTGCAATTTGCAATTTGCATTGCAAACTTTGCAAGGCGTTGAATGAATTGAAGCTGGCATTCCCAACTCTGCCATAGTAGCTTTAGAGCTACTTGACAAGTCAAGTTACCCCCACTTCCACACCCACTTCCACATCCACATCCAGACACACAAACACAGACTCAAGCTTATGCTTGTTGATTTGCCAGACCGCAAGTATGAATCCAGTGTGTTAGAGCGAAAAAGTCTTTAACAAGATAGCGACAGATAGCGATAGATAGATAGAGAGAGACTGGCAAGGCAACCCTGGTATTTGCAATTGCAGCTTAAATTCAGTTGGCATCCCAGTAGAGTTTCAGAGTTGCAGATCTGTAGGTCTGCTACTGAAGCCCACTGAGTCGATGTCTGTCACCTACACGCGACATGGTTCATCATAAATCTTGCAGCAGTTGAAACCACGGGCGGGCTCTACAACTCTAAACTCTAAAACATTTCAAGTCAACTCGACCGGGCAATTATATTGAAGGTCATCATACACATAGATACTACATACAATGGGCAAGTATCACTTTTACAAAACTAATTGCTCAAAAGTAACCCAGCCCAGAACCAGTACCAGGTAAAACTACTCAGCCGGTGAAAATACTCGTCTAATAATTTATTGCCATGCAACAAGTGAGTTGGCAACCGCATAATTTAATAACCACAAAGCGTGCACAAAAATTAATAAATTTAAATTTTACAAAATGTTCTCTATTAATTTATTATATACATGTATGTATGTATACACTGCACGATAAAAGTCTGTTGGCCATAATAAACTACTTGCAACGTGGAACATTCTTGCAGCTTGTGGTAGAAAAATTATAAGTTCAAAGAACTTGTGATTTTGATCGAAAACTGACTCAGCTTTGGGATCTAGCTTCATAAGAGCCTAATCAAATATTATTGTATAAGGTATATATTATATTTAACTTAGGAGCACGGCAGTATAATTCAAACTGCAGTTCACAGCAGGCTTTGCCCTAAAATTATTATTCCAATAGCTTAACTTTTTTCCAATCATAATATATACGAGTATAACTAAATAAATAATAAAGATGTCGCGCCGTGCGGAAGAGATGAAAAAAGATATTGAGAGAAAACTTATGAAACAATTTCCACCTCGCGCTTTTCGTAAATTAACATTCGATCGTGCACAGATACGCGCCGATATCCGTCCTCTAAGCTTCGATGAGGCACGTCGACGAAAAGGACCCATATACAAAGCTCTGCAGGAGGAGCTTTATCGTGATGGCTGCTGCATGGTAGCACAGCTATTAGAGTGTCTAGCCGAAAAGGAGCAGCAAGGCGAAACACGGGTTCGCATCTCGGACGAACGTCCTCTACTCTATAAAATGGTAGATAAGCTCAAGGAAGCTGAATTGGCTGTTGTTAAGCACAAGAATAAGGGCTTAAAGGAGAGCTATACGTCCTTTTACGAAGTTCTTGTGTTGCTCGAGCCGTACCGTGGCAAATACGAGTATGTGGTTAATATGGTCATGGAAAAGGTAGTATCCCTATGCCACAAAATTGATGGACAGGAGGCAAATGCGATCGAGATGATCACACGTATTTATTTTCGCTATGCTCTGTATCTGACAAAGACTCGGCAATACGTCTTGGGCATAGAATACTTTAACAAATCGTTGAACCTGGCGCGTGGTCACACTTGGATTGCAGATTTAACGAATCCTTTCGATCATTTGACATTACACGAGCGTATAACACAGACGTTGGCAGAGCAGCTGCTCTTGCAGGCTAAACGTATAGTGGGTGATCAGCCCAAGGAAGCGGAGCGTATGGCCAGATTGGCAACTATACATATAGCAGAGAGTGAGTATGGTTGAATAGCTTTTGCTGTAGCTTAATTCTCTGCTAACTTTTCTACAGTTGGAAAGGAACAAAACTTGAATCTCTACTGTGATACCTATTTGGTGCGCGCCTATGTGCTAAAGGAGGCGGGTAATTTTCGAGAGGCAATGTTTTTCCTAGACCTGATCCAAACAACTGTGATGGCTCGCACGGAATACACGTTTGTCAAGTTAACTATCAAGTACTTTTATATAGGGGCACAATGCTCTGAAAAGTAAGTTTTAACAGTTCAAAAGTATGGCATAATTTTTAAAATCTTGGTATCTGGCATTAGCATTGAGGAAACCGAGACGGCTATGTCCAAATATAAGAAAGCCTTGCGTCTTGCGCAAATCTACGAATATAAGGATGAAGAAGCCGACATTTTGGTCAGCATGGGAAAGATCTTCGCCAAGAGCAAAAAACAATGCTCCATAGCCAAGAATTGGTACGAACAGGCTAGCAAAATATACGGTGAACGCAGTGATATGCAAAATAAGAGAAAAGTCAACTTTTTGATAGCCAAGCTGAAGGCCGATGAGCTCACACCACATTATATGGACATGCTGAAGGAGTCCTCAACTCAATACTCTGCTCTCTTTAAATTGCGTCAGTGGAAAAATCGCTGCAGACCCTTCTGGAACGAGCAGCCCGACGAAATTGGAAAACAGGAAACCAATAATATCGATTGTTTGATTAATGAGGAAAACCCAGATGCCAGCGAGGAAAGCAATTTTTATGGAAATAAAGATTACCGCCCATTTATGGATGGTTAGTTTTTATTATTATATTATATTTCTTATGCATAGCTTTAATTGCAAAATTATTCACTCGTTTGTTCTTTTTTTTTAAATTAAAATAAATTTATGCGCATTTATGAGTCCCTTCTGACTACTATCTTTGTCCGAATAACAAATGAGTTGATCAAAGACAGAGCTTGAAAACCAAAAAAAAACTTCTGAATTCCACATTACGTTACGATATTTTCAGAAACAAGCAAAAAACCAACGAAAAAAGAGACCTGTAAACTTTTATTTCGACCGATCGATCCTAGAAGATAGAGAAACGGAGAGATAAACATCGGGCTTCTTGAGCAGGGATGTGCAAGAAGAGAGCGGCCAAAACTGTAAATGTATTGGTATAGTGCGCAACTGAAAAGTGAAAATAGCTTTACGCGCCACTACAGCTATTCTGTCAGTGCGCGCTAGCTTTTTTTCGTTTTGGCTTTTTACTTCGGCAAGTGCTCGGCTCGTGTCTGTGTGAATACTCATTTTCATTCGGGCCCCACGGGCTATGGGTGCACATCACTGTTCTTGAGTTACGTTTGCTTCTCTATTAGGCTACCATTTTCGACTTGAACAAACTTAATATACCCTTCGTACCTTGAGGTACAAATATCTAATCGTACTCAACGTTTGAATATTCATATCGATAGCTTGCATTGCACACCAAAAATATATTCTCCCACGACTTCTTCAGCCTGTAAGATAAATAGCGCAGATCCATAATACTAATTGATACTTATTGAATATTTAAAGGTACAAAGTTTGAACTATTGCTAATAAATAAATAAAAAAAAAGAGCAACTCATAGTCGACTTAGTACTTTTAGAATTCTTACTCGTGTGATGAAAAACAAACTCTTAATAAAGTGCCATAATATGGCATATCAAAAATTTGCACAGATTTTTTTTTTGTATGATACCCTTTTTTCATAAAGTACTTTTTGTTTAAATTTTTAACCACAGTTAATGCGTTGGCGTCGACTTCGGCGTCGGCGCTGGGCATTGGTTGTTGCGGTAAACAAAAAGGATTAAGGCTGACAGCGGCAAAAATATTGTGACACTGTGACACTGTGGCCAGTGACCAATGGCCAGTGGCTAACAAAAGCAAACAACGGGAGCAACAACAACAAATGACAATAGCATTGACTCGTTGATATTGACAACTTTTTAATCACTTAATAAATTCAATAAAATTAAATGCGGTAGCGCGTCAACAGGACAAGGGCAACAACAATAATAGCAACAACAACAGGACAAGGATAACCGCAAGTTAAATGGTTCGCTACAGGAACAACAATATTAACAAGCAACCAGTTCATCAGTACCTCACCTCACTCAGTTGGTCAGTCAATCAGTTCATCCGTTTAGCAGCGTTTTATCAGCTCAGTCCGAGGGCAGGCTGAGAAGTAATAAAATGCCTTGACAAAAAAGGGCTATTCTCAACTCTTTGGCGAGAGATGCCAACGGCAGCTTGGTTTTCTCGTGAAATTTTACTCCTCCATCGTCCAAGATTATTCTGTGGATCTGGTAAAAACAATTATAAATTTCTTATAGCGATTACTTTTCAGCCAGCCCTCGTATATGAAGCCCTTAGTCAATCAAGCACATAAAAGTCAAAGAGTTTTGACAATAACCAGAGCAAAAACCGAGCGCGGTCAAAAGCCACCCACCAAAGGGCTGGACTTTGGTGGTATTTTAACACCGTTTCCAATTCCGAGTTGCTTTGATTTTGCACTCAACTTTTATTGAAAACTGCCAAAAAAAAAAAGACATTGAAAAAGATTCGAAATTGAATGACATTTAATTAGCGTGAATTATTTGATGCTCTTTAATTTGGCAAATTAAGTGAATGAATGAATTTAGAAAATTGCTGAAAAAAATATCCGACACAAAACTCCAGATGCGTCAATCATGTTCAAGTAATACCCCCAATAACATAACTTGCCGGACTTGGCGGACTGGGCGGACTGGGCAGCTCCACCCTACTCGCATTACCCCGCAATCCTTTGTGCGCCATGGTTGACTGGAAATCTCAGCTATTGGGGATTATGTGCCCACCTCTCGACCAGCTAATTGGCTGGGGTCCCTCTCTTTTAAGCCTAGCCGAGTTAAACTCAAGCTAAGCGCATTAAAACAAATACACAGTTGTCACTGTAAATGATGTGACATGACAAAAACGACAGCAATGACAATTAACGAGATATCCGAGTCCGGGTTGGAGATTCACTAGGCCAAGTCGGAACCTGGATGCGCTAGTAGTAGGAGCCAGGAAGACCGTGGTCAAAATTGGCAAACTTATGGAACCCTCTTTGCGAACTAGTTAAAAAATCTTAGCTACTTAGTGAAACTTTTAAAAATGCTGGGCCTCAAGTTTTCTAATAGGTTCATTTAGTGACGTCACTATACATACACTTAGGGTGGCTGGCTAACCATCCCCAGAACAAAAAAGAATATAAAATTATTATCCTTGACGTGGATTAAAAGTTAGTCTCAAATATTTAAGTATATCATCGCTATCAACATCAACCGGAGAAGCAGATGACTATTTTTAGTTTACTAAATTTAAGGAAAATTCAAAGACGTTAAAAATATACCTTGTAAATTCAAACCTTTGTTTTTAACACTTTCAAAACTAAAAATATGTAAAGAAATATCTGGCTATTTTTTTGTTTTGTTATTTAAATTCATTCAAAAAGTGGTGGCCCATTGGCCAAGTGCGTAATAAGGAGGCGTAGTAGAATTTAACAAAGTGACGTCACATGATCACCATTTTTTTTTATTCACATAGCCTTTTGCTTGTATTAAGCACTGTGCTTATGGTACTCGAGAAAACTCTCTTTTTTTCGTTTCTGAAATGTCATTTTTCGAAATATCCTCCATAGATGCCGCCAGCGTATTACACAGTCTGGCGCAGCTCTGACGCATGTAGGGTATCACTGTAGTGGCTATAATACTGCCAACGACATTGGCTAACCGCGAAACTCTACGCATTTTTTTATTTTGTAGCCTACACTAAGGCGCATTAAGGCGGTCGCAAGTGCAAACTTACAAATCGCATACATTGGCATTTAAATTGTAATTCAGACGGCTTTTGCAGCTGTCACCTACTTATATACAAAGTTTTATATATACACGGGTACATATGTATATGTATCTATCTGTTGATGAAGCGGCTAGGTACTAGCGGTTGCTATGTAGTATATGGTACATATACACATACATATGTATATAGTTTTAAAGTTGGCCGCACAATTGACTTTGCTTGCGTGACAATGTGGCCAAATGCAACTTTAGAATGTCAATTAATGGTAGTGCCAATGAAGTGGGGGGAACTGAGTGTTTGAGGCAGGTGAAGGGACAGGGGCAGGGGCAGGGGCAGGGTCTAGGCCACATGCAATCAACAACGCAGCATTTCATTAGCGTAAAATTAAGCAAAAATTTACGAAAAATTACCAAAAAAAAATAAATAGGCATACAAGAGCACAAAAGTTGAAAGAAAAAAAAAAAAAGACACTAACTGCAATTCATTTGGAATTGGTGGCACTCACTCACACTCACACACACCCACTCCCCCTCTCACCGATACACGCATGCATGATGAATGCACCCACTCATTTCGTTTGTAATTTGCATTGGCTGCCATGCCCTCCGCCCTACCCATGCCAACATGCAGCTCTTTGTAATTTCCCGCCATGCATTTTCATTGCAATTTTATTTTTTCTCTACTTTATTTTTATACGTTGTTCACTTTTATACCCTTTACCGATGCAATACCAAAAGGGTATATAAAGTTCGTCGTAATGCAAGATACTATGCATGGGAAGACAACTTTATCGAACTTTTTAGGTATAGATATACGAAATCCGTGAGCTTATCTATAAGAACTCGGAGATTTCGGTGAAAATAAAGCTAATGAATTGAGTCAATATCTGCTTTTCTTTCTCTAAGACAGAATAAATTCGATATTCGCATAAATCAGTTTCATTTAATTTGATTTTATTATAATCAAAGCAGGTTAAAATTTGTCCTCTTAGTATTATGAATTATACTGAGTTACGCTAACTTCTCTATTCTCCAAATAGCTGACAACAATACTGGGTGGGATAAAGTTAGGGAAATTCCAAAAATCCAACAAGGCTTAATAATAATCATAATTTCCTTGACTGACTATTTTGTCAGTCGCCCCTAGGTGGAGCATGGCGATCTCTGTTAATAACTGTTCGAAGAGAACAGGGACCTACAAGGATTAACATAAAAAAAATAATTACACGTGGCTCAAATTTAAATTTAATCAAGTTCATCATTAAATATATATATAGCCATTTACAGATTTCAAATATATTTACAAATTTTATTAAGTTATGTAGAGGATCTTCAGTCACGAATTTTCATATAAATTTGCTGAAACAAAATATGGTAACGAACCGGTACACAATTCGGTAGCCCAACCATCTTGTTCTGGAGATTTGAAAATTTTTTTAAGTGTGAGATAAAAATTGTTGGAAGCAGATTATCATATCATATCGAGAAAAACTATTTTTTTGGTTTAAAGTTTTCCCTCCTTGCCTAGGGTATCTCTGAGTTGTGCGTAGTCGCCATATAGCATGGGTATGTCGAAGTCGGCCATTCCCGACTCCATGTAAACCATTTTTTTTTTTGTTCTTTCTCTTGCTCGTTGTTGTTGTGTGCAGCGGTTTACCCCACACACTGGGTGTGTGTGCGTGTGTTGTTTGTGTATGTAAGTCCGCTTTTTTTTCCCGCCGCTGTTGGGTTCCAACAACAATCACACAGCCAACCTCAAACCAACAACAACAGCCAATGCCAAATAGTCAAATAGTTTTCGACGCGCCGCATTTCACAAAAGGCGCGCACAAAAATGCTGCGTAAAACAACAATCAACTACAACCTGCAACAACCAACAACCAACAACAACAACAGTCCAAAATCAGTTTGAAATATCGAAAAAAAAAATAAACACAAAAAATTGGAATCCGTCGGAGCAGTGCCGACAGTGGGATACCCTGCACTCACTTCCCCAAAATGGAAAACGTACCTTAGAACGTTGAGAATCGTAAGCGTGTTCTAGGAAAATATATTACGGTGCTAGAGGAATAGGGGGTATGTTTTCAGAGAGTTAACAACATTATAATAAGGGGGCGATAAATGCGAGAATAAAGATGGGGAACGAGGCAAGACAGCGAGTTGAATCGAAAAACCTGCGCACGGATAATCTTCATCATCTTGCGTTAAAATAAGGTATCTCTAGCTACTTCAATCTCTGAGATATAACTATTCATACGGACGGTGGAACTCAAACGCTATACGAAATAATATTAAGTCTGTTACATATATTGCATAAATTTGTAACACCCTGTACCCTACGGTTACAGGGTATTAAAAGACAAATGGCAATACACTCAAAAAAAAAAAGGAATAAAACAAAATAAAAGCAAATGCAGCCGCTGAGCTGCAAAGCTGCAAAAACATGGAGAAAAGTGTAAAACACATTGCGAAAATGTAAATTTTCCATTGATTAAATGGAAAAGGCGCAATGTAGGCAGATCTGTTTGAAAGCGTCAGGTGAATTGGCCTGTCACTTGGTTTAACGGTCGAAAAAACTAATCAAAATTAAGGCCTTGGTGTGTCCAAAATATAATCATATATATACTTACCATTTAAATATCTAAAATTTATTTTGAATGTTCGGGAAACCAGAGCCAAACTCAACCATCTAAGGCAATAGAACAAAGTCTTCCTGGCCTGAACCCTTCTGTTGAATTGGCAGACACACTAACAAACAGCTGCTAACAGAAGAGCAAAGGTCCAGACGAGAAAGAGATTGGATCCGCACGGTTGGCCTATGGCAAGGTAAGCAGCTCCTCGGCATGAATTTCCTTAGCATACTGACTGGATTACTTTTAGGACACTGCAGACTCAGGAAACACATGAGTACCATTGGCATCGGGAATCTAGTGAAGGATATCCCTCTTTGCCCTACTAGACCCAGCCCGAAAAATTAAGTTTGTCTTGGATAGCTTTAAGGCTGGAGGGAGTACAATATATTCTATATATCCATTTACTTGGAAAACAAAACTCAATTTTGAGCAAAACTCATTTGGACTCATAATAAAAGGTTTCCTTAAATAAGCTTTTAGTAAAAAGAAGACTTCACTGCAACCCCAGGAATCTACTCTGACCCAGCTAGCCCTAAGGCTTCTCAGCTAAAACAATTTCCGAATCAAACCTATAATACTATACGGATTAAATGTCTTTACACCTCAGTCTAGATGTCAATGCTTCTATTCTTCTGCTACCGAAGTGTTCAGGCTGTATTGGTTGGTCTGCTTTTTATGTGACCATCCATCCATGCATCTAAAGATATGGTTTATTCCATTGTCGGACCTGCATTGAAATAACTTAAAATTTACTAAAGATGTCCTTTGATATAAGTACATATGCATATATGTATATGGCAAACTGAACCTCGTCTTTGCTCAGCCATGCGATTCCCAATTCAAATTCATTCAAAATAGCTGCACAGTTGACCAGTGTTGGCCAACAATTCTAGCATAAAGTGTATGTGCAACACTTGCCACTGCACTACGCATACAAAACTGTGGCACTTGAAGCTGCAAGTGGCACTCGGGCTTCTGGTTCACATAACTTTCTAGTTGCATGGCGTATTTATTGTACCTCATGTACTATGGTATAGTTGCACATTTTGGGTGCAAAGTGGTTACAAGTGCGCGCGACATGATTCGTTCGTTCGTTCGCTGGTGATCTATTTGTCATCATTTTTTGGATTTTTATTTTGATTTTGAATATACAAATTGAGACAAGTGCTGGCAATTGAAACTCAAACAAGTTGCAAGTAGTGCGTACGAGTATATTTTACAAATGGTTGCAAGTAAATTTAATTTTTAAAGACACAGACGCAGGCACAGACACCTATTTGGTATAGAGATAAATGGCCACAATCAAGCCATAAAGACCCAAGACTTCGGCGAAAATCAAAATCAAAATCATGGCCACGAATAGGCGTGGCTGCTGTGCAGTACCTCGTACTCCGGCATCGCCCACAATGCCAATGGCGAATCCGGCAGCCAAGCCGGCCAATCCCACCGAGAGTCCAGCGGCCAAGTGTATATAGCCACGACGTATCGTATAGCTAGGCGATAAGGAGCCAGCAATCAGCACCGCTACAACCAGACCATAGATTGCTATGATGCCAGCCATAACCACGGGTATAATAGACTTCATAATAAGTTCCGGACGCAATACGGCCATGGCAGCTATGCCAGTGCCAGACTTGGCTGTGCCATAGGCGGCACCCAGTGCCGAGAAAATCATGGCCGAGGCAGCACCCATTCCTCCAAAGAAAAAGGCATATGCCGGTCTTTCTTCCTCACTTTGTAGGTTCATATTGCAAGTTAATGCTGCAAAATAGTTGGCTTCAAGAGTTGCTCTACTTTAGTTTGCTATGGTATGGAATGGTATGGTTCGGTATGGTATGGTGTAGTAAGCAATGGATTAGAGTTACCTTTGATTATAAAGCGCAGCAAAACAATAGCAAGGGGCTGTTTATTTTTTATATTTTTTTCTCTGTAAACTTTTTATTCAGTCAAGATTTATACAAATTTTTCCTATGCAAAAGAAAACTATTTCAGAGGTGACTAGATGAATACTTTTTTGTTTCAAGTTATTTTTGGATAACTGACCACAACCAGATACTTTCTTTCCCTGCGTCGAGTTGCATTTTCAAACATTTCCTCGTTGCGTTGTAAAGCGCTGCACAGCTGTAAACCCTAAAGATAAATTTGAAGGTCAAACCCGTCGGTCTCGCTCTCAACTTGCTAAAACAACAAATTGTCATGTCATGTCGTGTTGATAGCATGTTATCGTGCGTATCCTGCCAGGACTGCATTTCGTTTCCTTGACCAGCACAAGTTGCGCTTAATGGCGTCATGGCTCATCATATGGACGCAGTGTGTCAGCTACAGATTCCCGTTCAAATCTTCCACAAAATGCTCAACTAATGCGCTGCGGTTGGGCCAATTTATGACCAACTGTACTGGTGTGTATTGGTGTGTGTGGGTGTGTGTGTGGGCCTTGTCAATGGCACATTGCCAAGTTGAGGTCGTTATGCTAATTAATGTGACAATTGTACAAAATAATCACATGCTGATCCAACATGCCAGGAGCCCATCAGCCAACTATAGAGCCAACCAGTTGACCAGGCCCATAATTCATTGCCACTCATTGGCATATCCCATGTTATAGATGTTGTTGCTCTTGCTTGCACTCCCTGTAGATCTCATAATCACTAATTATACGTATTAATTGTTTGCGATTTGTTTTGTGCGCCATGCGGTTGCCAATGGCCTTCAATTTTGGTTACAATCCGCTAAAGATTCAAGCAGTTTGGGTTACGACTTTTGCTATGCTATAGACCAGACCACCATGGTGCAGTGACCTTACTTGCTATATGCTTACTTTGTAGAAATTATGGAAAACCCTGTAATGCCAGGAGTCCCTCCTCAATTCTTTCATGTTCAAGCGGACCATAAAAATGTACGTCTTAAAGTGTAACAAAATTCGATCTTCTCCAAAAAAACTTTTTTTGTGATATTTAAAGAACGGGTTATGGGACATGAACTAATTATAATCGTCTGAAACAAGGCCTTGAATTTGCTGAATCGTAAGATGTGAACTTTTTCTAGATAATATTTTGTTATCCTGTTGATTGCTACAAGTTTTTAGGTGAGTAAGCGAAAAAAGTAGCGAAATTTTATTAATACATTAATATTAACTTTAGGAGGTGGTTCCTTGAAAATTTGTATTTTTCATGCAAAATGTATTAAAGAAAATAGTATCTCTTTTTTTGAATTCATCACATTGCAATCAAATTTGGTATATTGCTTAATATTCTTTTCCTTTGTATTCCGAAATGCATTGATTTATTTCTGTTTTATAATCTAAAAAAAAAAAAATCATTGCATGCTGCTGCAAGCTCTTATCGGATCGTCCATTTATTCCGTATTATCAGTATCTTAAACTTTATACACCTTTTGAATAGCTGATAGCTGATAAAAGTCTCATTCAGTAGTACTGACCAACCACTCGAACTGATTAGTGGGGATTTCACTTATAGGGTGACCACAATCAAAAGAGCTAAAGATAATAATAACAATAATGTCTGTCGGTGGTCGTATTTTATAGGCTGTCCAGTTTTTTACCTATAATAGCGCAAAATGTGGCAAATACTTGTAGATAAGTTTTGCGATTTATTGCCAACTTAAGAGAGTCCGTGAAATGGATAGAAATCTTTAAGTTTGTTGGATTTTCAAGCTATGAAATTACCCAATAATGAGGATGATTGTCACAATGTTGTCAAGTGCCTTGCTTTATAATTAAGTTGTGGGAATTTTGAAGTGTGGGCATTTTGAAATACTATAGATCAACAATTATCATGATCACTTGTTAGACTTCATTGAGTTAGCGCATTGAAAAATGTTTATTTGGAATGACAAAGAAAAATACTTTTAACAATTGTGAAAATGCTTTAGGTGTGTTTTTTCCAAAGTAGAGAGCAAATATCTTTCATTTAAGTTTCTTTTCTGTTTAAAGACAAAAATTCAGTTGTTGTCCCAATCAATCTTTACCTCTTCTTTAAGCCACAAACATAAAAGAGACTTTTTATTTAATTTGTAAATAATTTGTTATATTTTTTTTATTTGGTTTCGAAATTCGTTTGTTAATTTTTTCGCGCTAAAACTTAAAGCTAGAAAAAAAATTGTTTTTTGTTCTTAACACTAAAACTTAATATATATCAATAGCTAATTCGCATTATTTAAAAATCGCATCAACTTTTAAACACTATATACAAAAGAGTTGCAACATACGATTGGGTTCGATTGTTTCACGAAATTTAAACAAAAAAAAAAAAAAAAAAATGTATGTTACCGTGTAAAATAAAAAATAATTTAAAATCAAAAATATATAGAAATTAAAAAGGATTTGTTGTACATAATGAAGACACACGAGCATAAGCTTAGCATTAATAATAAAAAAAAAAAAAAAAATTTTTACATTCGATTTAAATAAACTAATAAAATTGAACTAAAGTGGAAACAATTGCAGATCGCCCTAGCACAGTGGGGCGCCTAAGGGTTAACATATTTCGCTCATGTGCGAGATTTGTAACACTGTTCTACATTTTCATAATTTTCTTTTCGTGTTTTCTTTTTCTTTTAGCAAGTCTATGCTTTTGTTTTTGGATTTCAACTAGCTTTCATTTATATGTGTGTGGGTGTGGGTTTGGGTGTGTGTGTTTTAGTGAATTGGTGAGTATCTGCGAGTTTGTGTTGTTGAGTATTAGTGAGTATCGCGATGAACGTGTTAGGAACTCAACGCACGATTTTATGAATCGAGCATAAAATTTCGCCGGAATTCAACGTACATCCACGGCAAGGCGATTCAATTCAAGCATCCGTTTCCCGGCCGGACGTGTGTGTGTGTGTGTGTGTGGTTGTGTATCTATGTGTGTGTTTGTGCCACTTTGTTTGACTTCATTTACTTAACACTATATCACAATGTTTCGGTTGCTGCTGCTGCTGCTTCTGCACCTTCTGCTCCTGATCCAGCTCTGGTTCAGCAGTTACCGCACCGCTCTGCGCTTTTGTTGCTATCACTTGGAGGCGCCTCGCTGCTTTTTGGCAGCGTTTTGCCGTCGGCAGCCACGCCGTGCACGGCACTGCTTGCCCTGCATATTGTACATAAGACAAGAGCTCGATTAATTCGAGCAGCTTGCTCTGAGCTCAGTAGGGCCGCCAGACCGTCTTTTGCTGCGCCACAGCATTTTTAAGCTTGGTGGCCGCTGGCAGCATGGTCTCAGGCGAGGCCTGGCGCGGCGTGGCATGCACCAGTGCAGCGGATTCATGGAAGAGCGGCTTTAGCGCCGAAGGCGCTTTTAAATCGCAGCGCATTCGCAACGGCACAGAGATCTGTTGAGTGGGTGAGGAGCGTGTCGAGTCAATAGACTTGTCCAGATCATACTCCGACTTGACCACATCGATTTGCTCATCATCTGAGTCTGCATCCGAGGCCGATTGCTCGTGTATGGAGCTGGTCTCTATGCTGGTGTTAAGCTTGAGTAGCACATGCTGCTGCGTGGGTGACGAGCTTGAAGGACGCGACGAGGCAGGACTGATGTGAGCGCCGCTCAAATGCACCGAATCCGCGCTGCTATTGTGTAAACCCGCTGCGGCTGCAGCATTGCGAGCACGCAGCCCTGCGGCAGCCGCAAAGTTGTACGGATGAAAGGCATGTGGCGTCTTCTGATGATTAGCTGCAGCTGCGGCTGCGGCGGCTGGATGCAGCAGCTCTGGATGTGCCCCAGCGGCAGCGGCAGCAGCAGCAGCGGCTGCTACGTGATTGAACGGAAATTGTGGCATGCCATAGGCGGCGGCTGGTGCTGCTCCCGGCGGCGAGGGTATCATGGAGGCGGGCTGTGTGGTTGCGCCAGAAGGTGGCGGTGTTATTTGAGAGGCAACAGCAGCGGCGGCGGCCACAGCATGATGATATTCTGTTGGCGGCACCGCACTGTTGGGATTAGCGACACAGCTGGCACCGCTGGGTGAGACCACGCTGCTGCTAGGTGGCGAAGCTTTGGATAAGGCTGGATGATGCACGGCAGCAGCAGCTGCTTGATGGCGAAAATAGTCTGCATAGCCGTAGGTCATGTACGCGGCATCCAGCCAGGCTGGATTTAGCATGAAAGGATTAAAGGCGCCGGGATGTGGATAGCCATAACCTGCAAGCACAATACAAAAAGCGGAGAAAACAATTTAGCGGAGCTCTTAAGTGTCATCAAGCAAACTTTGTCAGCTTGCAGTTAAAAAGGTGTTGATGCGATTGGTTCGTTTCGGAATGGAGGGAATGTAGGTGGATGAGGTACGAAAGGTTTTGGGAAATGGTGCAAAACTTAAAAGCGCAAACAAACTAAAAAACTCACTTTGCTTACTTCTTGGCTCCCGCGGCCCGTCGACCGTAACCTTAATGGCTTTGCTGTAGGATGCTATCTGCACTGGATATGTTGCAATGGTGATCGTCAGCGTAAAGGACTTGCCGCGTCCCGAGCGGCCCACAAAGCGCAGATCATTGAATTTGGCCACTTGATTCTTCATGGTTGTTGTGCAATTCCGTAGCTCGCCGCAGTAATTCTCATCATTGCCGCACTTGATCGATACCAATGTGCCGTCGGGGACATCATCCAAAGCGATCACCTTGAAGGCGCCGGGCAGAGATTTATTGGAACGCCAATGATTGGGCAGCGCACTACAGAGTATGGATGGTGAGCCGGTTTGGGCCAATTCTCCGTGATACTCTTGCAGCATTTCATGCAAGCTGGCAAACATGTCTGTCATGGAGCTGGGCATTTTGGCCGAATTATTGTTGTTGCTACTGCTGCTGGTGTTGTTGTTGTTGTTGTTAGAATTGCTGCTGGCATTTGTTGCAGTTGTGGCATTGTGGCTTATATTATCCGGCGTGGAGCTGCCCGTGGAACTGGCTGAATGTGTGCTGGTGTTATTATTATTGTTGCTACTGCTATTGTGCCCATGGCTGGGCACCGTGTTGACTGCTGCAGCAGCTGCTGCCGCTGCCGCAGCCGCAGCCAGGACCTGTGTATGAGCGGGCGTGTTAGCCACCATTGTGGGTCCTGCTGGCAAATGCATTTCGCGACACTTTTTTCAAAGTTTATATACTTATAGACACGTGCTCAAAAAAAAATTGGTAAGTTCTGTGTTGCTGTTTGTACAAAATATGGCCTTAATCCTTGGCGCGCTTACAGCAACAACAGTGGCTTAAAAGAATTTGTTTCACACACACACTACGAGAATCCAGTACAAAAAAAAAATTGGTTTTACAGAAATTGATTTGAAAATTTTCCGATTTCTGTGAAGGTTCGTTTTGCACTTTTCTTGTAAATATTTTCGAGTTACAATTTCTTTCGCGACGTTTTCCGAGCTACATTTGACGTGAAAAAAAAATAATATTGTTTTTAACTGCGCTCGGCTCGCACGTTTCTCTTCTGGTTCTTCACACGTTAAAGTCGCTGAGTGAACTGATTCTCTGCTGCGATCGTTGCCAGTATTTAAAGTAGAATGCGTTGCCGTTGCCGCTGCTGCTGACGTCGCAGTCGGCGTATGTTGCGTACTCTATCCTCTCGCTTGCACACACACACACACACGCAAACAAACAGCACTCATAGTAGTCCTGATGCTCGCTCGTCCGTCCTTCCGTCAGTCAGTCCTTCCATACTTCTGTCCGTCCATATGGCAAGCGCTCGTGCGTGCGGCGGTATGGATTGGTTTGGTTGGTTGGCTGGTTGCTTGTTTGGTTGGTTTGCCTTTCCGTCCGTCCTTCCGTCCGTCCATAAGCAGAGCTAAGGGTGCTGGCCGCGTCTGTGGCCGGGACCGGGGCAGGTATCAAGCAACCACCATTGCCACAACAACAACCACAGGAAAAATTTCCCATTTTTCCATTGCGGTGTACACTCGCGCACTCACACACACACACACAAACAGACACAGTGGCATGCCAACGAGAAATAAAAATGAAATAAGGGAAGCAAGGCACAGGCGTGTGTGTTGTTGTTGCCGCTGCCACCACCGCTGCCACCGCCGACGCCAACGTCTCTGCCACTGCTGCTTGTTACTTACGGCCAGGGGCGCGCGGCTTTGTAAAAAAAAATTGTATGGCAACAACAACTTGCAGCAAAATCATTGGAAGCAAAAATTAAAAAACAAAAAAAGGTTAAAAAAAAAATTGTGCGCACACATTTGGAGCTCGCTCTCAGCTGGCGCTCTTTCTCTCGCTCTGTCTCCCCCTTACTCTCTGAAACACGCTCAGGCCCACTCAATGTGGCGTCTTTTCGTAGGTTGAGTATTGGAAAAGCGCAAAAAAAGGCAAAGCAACAAAAACGATATAACAAGCAAAGCTAAAGAAAAACCCAAAGGCATTTATGAAAGTCATGCGAAAAAAGCAAAAGCCGCGCTCTCTTTTATGCGCTTTCTCACTCTACATATCGCTGCCTCTCGCTCTCTTTCTCTCTCTCCGTCTTTCTCTGTGTGTCTCTGCGGGCAGTCAGTCGCTAGCTGGAAAATTGTTTTTATCTTTAGGCAGTTCTGGTATGCAACAGTTCCAACTGAGCGCGTGTAGGCACCGGCACCCCATGGCGGCCAGGACAGAAGACATGGCCAGCGAGCAGGACTCGAATATTGCCAAGAACTCTGTTACAGGTAGAGACCAGGACAGCAGCGCCTTATACATTGAGAGGGGGCCTTGCAGCAACTTGACGACTCAATTAGCAGACATGCTGAGAGATTTCTCTTGAATAACTCTACGTGCAAGTATTTCGGAAAAGTCTTCCTAATAATGCAAATAATCGCAAAAAGGTGGAATCTATAGCATGTAAAGATCAGGAGACCTGCTTAAAATCAATTTTAAAATTTAAATTTTTAAAATTTCAAAAATCAATATATACTTAATGTTATAAACTATTTTTTATGTCTCATGCAATGAATTCCTATATAAAATTAACCAATTATCCGCCAAAAAATTATAGACTTTTTGAAAACAATTTCGTGACTTCGATGAAAGATGTTAGTTTCTTTTTGAGAATACTTTATATTTTATCTTGTAATTTTATGACTTGAATAAAATATGATTCAATAACAAGCTGAAGATATGAAAATTGCACAAGATACTCCCCGTAAGACGCCTCTGTATGACAGTTAAGGAAATCACAAAAAAAAATAAGGATTAAAACGACAAAGTACAAGGAGTACATGCAGCCGCACAAGGAGACAAACTAAAGCTGGAGTCTGAAGGAGAATGAATGAATGACAGGGCAACCACAATAAGGGGTAACAAGTTGAGCACAGCCTCCGTGACCAAAGCCGCAGCTGTCGTAGTCCAGGTTCGCTCCATTGGTGTGGGGGCCAGGACACGATTCAAGACGACGAGCACGCGACCAACCAAGCCAACCAAAATGTCGCGGCCTGACAGGAACGCACCGCATCCCAACACTCCTGGACGCATCACAGCAGACATGGGAAACGGCAGCAGCAGCAGGGGGCATGGTCCAAGGCAGCGTCCAAGCGCGCGGGGAAAGTACACGCACACTTCCAATAAACTGCGCTGCTGCTGTGCGTGCGCGCTGCCTTGCTGTGACAACAACAATGACAGCGGCAGCAAGGACACGGGACACGACATGCTGCGGTGGCACGGATACTGCCACAGGTTCCTTAAAGCCGTGCGACAAGGATGCCTAAAATGCCGCTGATGTTATTTTTATTTCATGTCCTTTCTGCGAATTCGCAGCGCTCCTTCGAGTCGTCCATTTGAGATCGTTCGAACCGGACACATAACCTGGCTCAGTTACTGCCAATGCAGCACAGAAGCTGCGCGTTGCACGCGCAACGCGGCATGAGTCGCGTTGTCAGATTCACCAAATTTGTTTGCCTCTCTCGTTGTTGATCTCTTTACCTGGTGCCCTTGACCGGACAGCAAAAAAACGCGCAGCAGCTGTGCCACCCTTTTTAGGTTTTATTTTTTTATGGAGAGACGCCACAAAAACCTGCAACTGCCGCTAGGTACCAAGTCTATCAGTCTATGAAACCAGCCCACAGGTAGTCAGCCCAACAACCAAAGTAAACCGCATGCACAAATGTTTTGCGCCGCCGACCTCTCTAATCCTTTACTTATAAAAGTCAATCGCGCGGATTATCCAGCACGCCCAACAAATATTTGGGTGATTAGGCGGCCCACGATCATAAAACCAAAGGACTCGAAATCAAAGCAAAAAAAAACTCTTGTGTAGACCTTTACCTGTAGAAACTTTGCTTTTTATTGTTACCGTTGTCGTAGCGAAAGGATCAGTGCAGGATATACATAAAACTGGAGTCTGGTCAAACCATTTCAATTACCTTTCCGAAATATGTAGTGACATTCATTTATTGTACCTACAATTAATTCCTTAAAACAAAGTTTCAACACATATCCCTATTAGGAATTTTTTAAGGTATTTGGAGGATTTTTAAAATTAAAAAAAATTGTTTTTCGAATTTTATTTAATGTAACAAAGGAATTTTTCACAACTTTTATATTTTTTATAGTTATTGTTTTGTGAACTATTGCATCGCTAAATTATTTGAACTTAACTTTTTTTAAGACTATCGCATCCTGATGAAACTCCATAAGACATCACATAAACAAATATATCAAATGATCCTTTAATTAAATCCAAGGATGTATTCACTTTAAAGTTTATATGTACGTAACATTTTTTATGATAATAGATTTTATAATAAATTTTCTATTTAAACCTATTGAGAAGAGGTGTGCTAAAATATTTTTTTTTATAAATTTTATGTACTCTTACTGACTTGTAACTTTAAGGAAATTATTTCCAGATAAAAATGTACGAAAAAACTAAAGGAACATTAGATATTTATCATGAAAGGTTTCAATCGCTGATATTTCTAGAGAGATCTCAACATTTTTGCATCTTTATGGAGCCCAACATGTAAGCCTTAAACGAAACGAAATAGTTCGGTCTACTGCTTTTAGTTTTTTAAAATTAATTAATTAATGCTTTTGATTATTAATATTCAAACTTTTTTTATTACTAAGCTTTACACTAAATTGGTGACATCAATTATTATAATATTATGGTTTCTACACAGTAGACAATTCCAAGCAAAAAATGAACAAACTACTAACTTAATTAAAATTAAAATTAGGAGATTCCTAAAGAACTTTCACTCCACAAATATTGGAAGCAAAGATGCTTTTTAAAAGATCAGCTTACAAAAATTTTTTTTTTCCAGAATTCTACTACCTTTTTTTCAAAATAAATTATTATAGATGAGTTTTCCCGATTTCCGTATCAAAAGAAATTATTTGCGATTAATGTTACATCGAAAAGTTAAGGAAAAAAGGTGCCTATTCCGAAAACGAACGCACCACAGAGAAGGAGACGTCGGAGAACCCCCCAAAGTTACCCAAAGTATGATCAGCGTGATTACAGAAGTCGTGAGCGTCTAGATCTAAGAGATAATAGGAGATAGAGCAACCAAACTTTCGGATTAGATCCCATATTATGTCACGGAAAGAAGTCTAACCTTTTTTTTATATACATATACATATATCCCATAGGGATTACTTATTACAGAAACATGAACATTTCGTAATTATTTTTTTGTTAGAGTCTCTAAGCATTGCAAAAAATCGTTGTACTACATAGCCCCCATAGCACGGATCGGTCGAAAAAAGTTTTTAAGGCATAATTCGTTTGTTAATGAAGATATTAAAAAATCAAATCAAAAGTTTTTTGGAGTATCTTAACACAGTGCCCCATCGAACTGAAATCGGTTTGAGTAAGAAATCGAACTTTACAAAAAACATATTTAAATGTCTTTATTGCATTTAATTCCTTCCATGCATTTTACTGCAATAATTGGCTGTGCTCTGGAAAACGAATCCGAACATTTTATTCAGATTCGCTTTGAAACCTAATGTTTGGTGCTCCCAATTTCACCAAACCGAATTTTTCATGTGGTTTGAAACCGAATATTTTGTTGCAAGAGGAATTTAAAGGAATCGGCAAAATAGGTTTAATTAAGCTGCGGCTACCATGTCATCAATTTTGTGTCAAACAAGTATAAAAATAAAAATCAACATGAGAATTTATCAAAAAAATATGGCAATATACGAATTTATCGAAAACAAAAAAGAAATATCGACAAAAAAATTCGTTTTCCGGAGCATGGAAAAACGAATCCGAATAAAATTGTTGAATATTGTTTATTTATTTATTTATTTGTTATAATATTGTGTATATTTCGTAGAGTCATTATTTCGAGCTTCTGGTGCCTCTGATAGCCAATAGACCAAATTTTTCCGTATTTATTTGAGTTCCCAAATAAACGTTTGGCTGATCTATAAATAATCCAGTTTTAGCTTTTTAGTCATTTGAATAGATTTCTTGCTCCTTTGCTCAATATTTTCTTCTTCTTCTGACCGAGCTTGCCTTTTACTGGCAACGTTTCGCATTCGAACGTACAACTTTAATGCCAAATAATCTTTTGAGATGTAGATAATAATAGAAAATAAAATATAGTATATTTTTTAAGAAACCCGCTTTCTAATATGAGAAGAAGAAAAAAAAAACAATTTTTAGTAGATTTTTATATTTAATTGATAAACAATTTTAGCAGTTCCAATAATCTTTTTATAATCCGCCCTTTCGTCTTTAAGTATTGCCTGTTTCTCGAAGGCCAAAGCGGACTCCTAAAGCGTCACCTCACCAACTATATAAACTTTGACTTTTTAGAGCTTACAATTCACAACGGGTTAAAGGCATTTATTCGCTTTAAGATTTAAGAATAATTTTTATTATTTATTTAATTTGTACAATTGCTATTATTTTTTTGGTTCATATAATACATCGTTAAATATGGTTAAGAAATAAAAAAAGCTTGATTGCCATATAACACATTGACGTATATAACACATTAGATAGAAGCCCCAGTACCAACAAAGTTTGTAAGAAAAGCTCCAGTTACTAAAATCGTTATGCAGACTACAATATAAAATTTCTTATTTCGGAGATCTACGTTTCTTTATCTGTTCGTTTTATTAAATAACAAAAAAAAAAAAAACATAAAAATCGTGAAAATTTAAAAAGTACAGGGCATGTTATAGTCGCCTTTTCCCGCCTTACACTTGCGGAATTAAGCACTGAAAACCTGCTGATCGCAAAATAATAATAAAAATAAAAATTTCTAATATAAATATTAGAGACTTTTGTGTCTAATCGTTAAGCGTTAATCGGAAAAATCTTAGTTAAAAAAAGCTGCCTTGACTCGAAGTTTTTATCACACAAGTTCTTGAACCTAAATCGAGTACTACGAATGCCAAAAATAGCTTTAAAATAAATTTCTACGTTATATATTTATCTCTAATATTTATAAGAAAGGTACATGCGCAGTTGATATATTATGTAAGTAAATAAATTAAATAATAAAGAAAAGAAGGATAGAAAGCTAGGACCCAGTCCCGATCCTTTACCCGTTGCGGAAGTTTTTACGATAAACATTGATTTATAAATAAAAGCTGGTCGAGGATGGTCGCATAGACGAATCGATATTACTTAGTTAATTAGATCGGATGACAATTTGACAATTTGTCGTCTATAGTTTTTGCTATACCAAGTTCGGTACGACTCGACTCAAGTGTTATGGCCCCAGAAGCCGACGCAAGATCACAGATCGCTATACCACACAAATTATACACTCAAATATATATATACACACACACACACAAACACACACACACAAACAGTTGCACCATTGTTCTTTCAACGAATGACGGGGGCGCTACATGAGTCAAGCGCAAAGCAGCCAACCATGGACGAGCGCAACCAAAACCCGGTCCGACTGGGCCACGACCACAACCACTGAGCGCACGCGAATTTATCTTTTCTGATGATCGCAAGGCAAAAATTTGTATGAGTACGAGTATGATCACGATGATCAGAGGCAATGCATTGCTCTGGTTGTTTGTTTTCGTTTCGTTTTTGTTTTTGTTTTCGATTTCTTTTTATTTTTCATTTTGTTTCGAGGAGGGGTTGTATATAAATAGACACGCCAGCAGTCGCCAGTTGTCGATGTGTTTGGTACTTGGTACTTGGTATTCGGTGCTCGAAACTCGGAACTCGATTCTCGGATCTACGTTGCAGTGAAGCGTAAAACGAGAGGCGTCAGTTGTTGCGATAATTTGGTGAGATCATTTAGATGTTTTGCGGGGCGCCAAAAATAATTTTCGTGGCTCTTGCAGCTGCCTTGGCGCGAGTGAGATGGCACATTCACACAGACACACACGCACACATACACACACACACACACACACACATACAAGAGCAGCAACAGCTGTGCGTCTTTGTTTACATTGAAAATGTGTGTCGCCGCAGTTTTTTGGCTCCGCCTTAGCATTTTCCTGATTGTCAGTGTGACCGCAATGCCAACAAAAACAACAACATAAATAATACGCAGCCGCCGCGTGCTCCAAACGCCGCCGCTAACTAGGCAATACTAAATGCTCTGGTCGAAAAACCAACAAACATTTCAATTTTGAGCATAAGAGCGAGCCCCAACAACAACAACAGCGACAATAAAAACAACAAGAGGAGCTGCAATTTGTAGTTGTTGTTTTCCAGCGAGTAATAAGTAAAAAAATGCAGTGGAAGCCCAGTGCCATTTTCTTTTTCTTTTTTATTTTTTTTGTTGTTGCTTTTTTCAAGGCGTCAAGTGAGTGACGGCGTTGGCGTCAACGTTGGCGTCAACGTTGGCGCTGACGCCGACGTCGCTGCAGACGTCTCAGCTGACTGCTACAGCTACTGCGCCTGTAAGTGAATTGTGGTTTGTTGTTTTGGTTTTGGCCTCTGTTTTCGTTCCAGCGGCGCTGCTGCTGCCGACGTCACTGATGCCAGGATCAACCACCGTGTTGAAAAAAAATGCTCGTATAAAAAAGGCCTTTGTTGTTGTTGCTTGGTTGGTTAGTGAATGAACTCGGCTCTTGCGCTCGGCTGCGGCTCGTCAATGTCATTGTGAGCGCGTATGTGTGAGTGAGAATGCATGGAGCACATTTTAGAATATAAAAATCACCACACTTCCATTGGAAGAAGGGAAATTGTATTTTGAGTGTTTTTTTTTTTGGTTTTTTCTCCTCTTGCCATTTTTTTTGTATGAGGTTATCGCCTGCTGCCGGGGGTGGCTTTAGGACAGTTGAGTGCTCAAGAGAGAGATGGAGTGAGTGAGTGCTGTGGTGGAATCGTGGAAACCGTGTATCCGCCGAAGATGTGACTGTTTTGAGTTTTTTTTCTTTGGTTTTGGTTTGGTTGTTGTTGTTGTTCTGCTGTTGCAGCTGCTGCTGGTGACACTCCCACACACACACGCATACACACGCGGAGAGAGGCGCAAACACACACACATAGGCAAGCCACAACTCGACAACTGTGCGGTGGCAGCCCACAAGTTTGTGTGCGCAATAATTTGGCTGTCTCGATGTATCTGCATCTGTATCTGTATCTGTGTGTGTGTGTGTGTGTATGTGTCTTTATATGGGTATTAGTAGTAGGTGCCCCTTGCATTGGCTGCCGCCTTGGCATCTGCATTGGTTCAGCTCGACTGATACGGCTCACTCCCCTGCAGCTCACTTCAGTTCAGTCTTTGACATGTGCGAAGTAGCTTGTTGTTGTTGTTGTATGTTATGTCCATACATTTATTTTTTTTTTGTTTTTGCTTTTTATTTATTTACATTTTTAGTCATAACAATAACAACAATAAACAATGCGGCTGCATTTTGTTAACTTGTTAATAGAAAATCGAAAAAAAAAAAAAAAAAAAATGGCTTAAGACATATATATCATTTGTTGCCTGCTGCGAACTTGCTTTGGTCTTGTTTTTGTTTTTTATTTGATTTTTGTCTCTCTCCCTATGTTGTTTGATATGCTCCTTGGCTGTCTTAAAGATACAAATGTATCTTTTGCTGCCGCGACAATTAGCAGCTGCACACACACTCACTCACACACATGCCAAGCCACATACAAAAGGTGTTGAGTTATAAATGAAAATTGTCAATGATCTTGTCAATTGAGCATAAGATATATGATCAAATATAAAGGTTGGGTAGAACTCAAGATTTTTATTGTAAGCTAGCGAAGAGCTCGGGCTTAAACATTGTAATCTTAATGTTTATGAGACGTTTGCGAGATGCATTATGCTGATTGATAATGTTTGACTTGCTTGAAAGCCCAGATTTCGTTCAGGTTTTGTGAATATTTTAATTTGATACTTGCGACGAGGTATGTCTATATGCGTCTATTTGTCAATTTACGAAATCGATTAAATATAGCAAAAGTTGAAATGGTACTCAAATCGAACACAAACTCACCAAATGCGATAAGTACCCTCTCAAGTAGGCTTAATTAAATCCCTTCTAATCGGTTAAGACTTACTAAACTTATAGATATACATACTTATAATACTACGTCCAAAAACATATAATAAATTCTTTTATTGGAAACCGAAATACATTAGAGTATGCTAGAATAGATTTTATTCGTGTAAAAGGGGTACAGGGGTAGATAAAAATGTTATGTTTAAATTATGAATTGAAATATATTTATAACTGAAAACTTAGTTTACGTTTTTCGAAATTATAATTTTGTACGAATATTGAATTTTTTTTGTTGATTCTTTTTACAATTTATTGCTTATTTAATGAATTTTAGTTATACAGGATACACTTTAAAAAGTCTGTTCTTTAAGAGAAATATTAAAAATTGTAAGCTTTCTCAAAAATCTAGCTAGGTCTCTTAAAAGAGTCGTAATACAAATTTAGTAACGTTAAAAATCTGCAATAAAATTGTAAGGATTATTAAAAATACAAATTTTCAAAGAGTCAAAAACGAAAAACTTGGAGCAGTGTATTATTTTTATCCATAATACACGGCAACAAACCTTTCCGGGCTTTATATTAATTTTTTAAACATAAGCAAACTTATTTAGTTAATTAATTTTTTTAAGCAGAATATATCGTGAAGAAAATGTTGATTTTTATTTTATTTGGGTTAAGACTAAAAACTATCGTAAAATTTTGAAGCAAGTGAAAAGAAATGTGTTTTTTGTCTTGTCTACGCCTACTATCCATTCGCACCTAGAATCAAAATAATATCTTAATCTTAATGTTACCTTTAATGTTTTTTCTTGTATCTTATTCAACAAGTTTTCTAATGTGAATTGTAAGCATTTTACGTAAAAAGTTTTGCAAGATGCCACAGAACCTTTGTGTGCGATCGCTGCTCATCATCTTTGCAATAGACAATAGACAATAATGATATAAATCGAAAAATTAAAACAAATATCAAAAAATCATTGTGTAGTTCTATAGTAATATAAATACAAATCTAGATATAATTTAAAGATTGATTTTAAATTGTATATCACCGCCGGGTGCCCCACCATTTTATATAATGGTTTAAAACAAATCTAGTTCTGATTTTTGTTTAACGCCCTTCTACTTCTGTAAGATTCTCTTTCAAAGCTACCATACTTAAACTACCCTATATGCATATATATACGTATCGAGTCAACCAGTTGGCCATATAAATAGTGGCTAGGAGTAGTCTCTTAAAAATAAAAGAAGAAATTTGCATATGTCAGATAGACATCATTGCTGCCATGTCAGCTCTTCGGTTGGCCATACAGTTGCCATTGTGGCATTCATAATGATTCCGGGGTGTCTAATTTATATTCTGTTGCAATTTTTTTTACCATATCAAACTATGCATTCCCATCAAGTACTCACACACACACACACACGCTCAAGAGTGCTCTCGAATGTTAGACAATATAAAGATTAAAGCTGAAATCCGTTAAGCCCGGGAAATGCGCCCTTAATGCGATTGCGCCTTATATACCAGTAATAATAACAACAACAACAACAACAACAATGGCATCAAGAGCTGGCAGAGCTATCAGAAACCAGTTTTTATATATGTAAAACTTACACACATATACACATACACAATAAACGCCGAAATATCAAATTTCATATAATTGGTCGCCATTTTTGAAATGCATATAAAAAAAATGGTAATTATATTTCAAGCTGTATCAAAGCCCAGCGCCATATCGAAATGCCCTTAAGTCTGTAGCGCATCTGTCAAATGTATGACGTATGTGTATGTGTATGTGTGTGTGTGTGGTGGGAGGAGTGTGGTCTTGGAGGGGGCGTGGAGCCTAGCAGCATACTTTTTTTTTATTTATACACTGCACTCGTCGTGCTAAGAGTATTATAGACTTGTTCAAGTTCTTCATACCAAATTACTTTTCATCATCGATGCAGCTCAGAAACTATAAAAAACAAATCAAATCAATCAATCAAAACTCTAAAGCACAAAAACAAAAGAGTCCATCAATTTACACTCTCTCACCACTGGTTCACCCATAAACATATTCATGTGAGCCTTATTAGCTATTAAAAACTTTGATATCTGCACAAAACTTCGTCCCATAGTATCTACCCTACGCCTAAAAAATTTCCGTAAATATTTACAATACTTATTTTGTATATATTGGGGCTACAGGGTATCCCAATGTCGGGCGCCGTCCCGATTGATTCACTTTTTTTTTCTTCATATGCCACAAAAAGCAAAACGCCAAAAGTCAGTGGCGTGCAATTGTTTGTCGGTTGTGGGGGGTTGCTGCTCAGACTCGACCTACAGCAATGTGCTGGAAACTGTTTCAAGAACTGCCAAGAACAACCGAAACCCAAGCGACCCAAAGTAGCCCACAAAAAGGTTGCTCTTTTTGTTGTTGTTTGGTTCGTTGCGCTTGCAACACTTTTTGTTTGTTTTTCCGTTTACCCGCAGCCCGAACGGAGTAATGGAAATTCCCATAAAAATTTCCCCATTGAGGGGTTTTATACAATTCCCTACAGATGATGAAAATGTTCTTTAGCTATGCAACTGTTTTAGCTTTTGTGCCTATTTTTATGTAGAGACAACTTGATCAAAAAATGTGCTTCAAATCAAATCTTTGAACTATTTTATTTATTCTTCATAAAATTGTTTATAATTGTTTTAATTTGTAAACTGTCTTTATAAACGAGAAACCATACTAGATCATCATCATTAAAAAAAAAAAATGTACTACTCAATTTAATTGTCTAAAACATATATACATATATCTTTTGGGCTTTCTTGATAGCTATTTGTTTATTTACGCAAAATGACTTTGTTGTAAATTTTGATGTTATTCGAAAGTGAACTTTAAATGAATTTATGCTTTATTCATTTTGTCTTCATATTTGCTAAAAGATGTAAAGGTGTTTTTTTTTTTTATAATAAGTTTGCCATTAAAAAAAATGATCATGGTGGTCCAGTTCTCACTCAATAAAATTTATTTATTTATTTATTTATATAATTATAAAGTTGAAGTTAATTCTAAGTTATAAAAGTTTTGTAGCCAGAGCAACGTAGACCCGCAGGCTGGTTGAAAAATTTGTTATACATTATATTCTTATTGTATTATTGTTATACTATACATTATGTGCTTATATTAAGTCTAGATGTGAGTTTTATGAAGTTCTTTATCTTTACGGTGTTGGTCTCTGCGAGTATTTGTATAGGACTTGGAATTTGTAGGAAGGAGCATAGGTTGAGGATCAATAAAATTTAATTATAATACATTTATAAATACAAAAAGTAGTACGTTGCGTCACTAAATTTTTAAAATGGCTTATTTTCAGCAAAGAAGGAAAGGGTATTTACACCAAAGTTTTAACAAAAGTGAGAACCGGAACAAATCGCCATCTCGAAAGATTTTAATTTTTGCATTTAGTTTTCTTAATAAAAATAAAAAAGTTATATTTTTTTTTTTTTTTTTTTTTTTTTTTTTTTAATATTATTTATTTACAATCTATCCGTTAGACAATAAGTAAATGTTTTGGAAATTATAAATTAACAGGAGAAATAGTTAAACTCCAATGAGTAATAACTATTGCTTTTTTAAGTGCTGTAAGCTTAATTTGAATATGGCATGTCTAAGACATGATTGCGTTTTAATCTTCGTATTCTATCGCTATCATCCAAGAGGCCTATTGCCAAAACATTCGAATGATTATGTAGCCTTTCCACGTAACTGGTGCTTAGTCTTCGTATTTCGTCCTTAACGTATGGAATATCTAGGTCTTTATGAATTTGCTCATTGGATACAAACCATGGGGCGTCAACAATAAGTCTTATAGTCTTGGACTGATACCGTTGAAAAAAAAAAAAAAAAAAAAAAAAAAATTATATAAAATTGAAAATATTTAAACTAAAATAAACTTTAAAAAACTCCCTTAAGTCTGTTCCTTTCTTTTCATACTCTAACATTTAAAAAAAAAAATCGATTTGATAAAACAATATTAAAAAAATTAAAGAAAATTTTGAAATCTACATTTATCTGGTCAGAATCGTCATTTTTTTTTTTTTGAATTAAATGTTTACTCTATTATATGGATGATGGGGGAAAAAGTTCGATTTTGTTTGTAAATGGAGCGCATTGACGCTTCGGTGTTGCAAAGTTCTGGCTTTCCTTCGATTTTTATTTTTTACAATTTTTACGAGAGCGCCCGCCTGGAAGTTGCACGCATTGAATGTACTCACGCTCTGAGCGTATTACACGTACAATCTTGGAAATGTGCAGTTTTTATATTTTCGCAATTTTTTTTATTTCCTCTTCTGCTTGCTTCTTGCAACATTTTATTATACCACCCCCCATTTTGTGTGTGAGTGTGTGTGTACGTGTGAGTGCGAGTGTGTGTAAGCAGTGGCAAAAGCTAACGGGTTTGCTGCAAGGGGTTGTGCCACGTTGTGCCAGGAGCAGCGACTGTGGCAGCTGCTGCGGCTGCTGTCGCTGCCACAAAACTAGTTTGGCGGCGGCAGCAAACCAACACCCACTTTTTGTTGTTGTTGTTGTTGCTGGTTTCTAGATTCTTAAAGCTTTTTAAGGGTTGCAAATCAAAACGCGGTTTGTTGGTTTGTATTTTTGGCCAAACTCGTCGTAACTTTTTGGTGAGTAGTGAGTGATCTGGGTGTCCCTGTTCCTGCCCCTGCCACTGCCACTGCCCCAGCCCAATGTGCGGCCATAGTGAGTCAGCTAAAGGTAGTGAGCATGAGAGAGCGAGAGAGTACAGAGTGAGAGCAGCAGCGAGAGAGTGCGCGCATGTTTCCACTAGGGGTGGGGTGATTTTTTGCTTACTTTTAGGGTTGGGTTTCTGGTTCGGTTTACGTCTGTGGCGAATATGAAAAACGTAACGTTAAAGAGTTTTCAGCGCCATTATTGACACTTGAAAAGTGTTGGCGCTTCTCCTGTTGCCCCGTGTGTGTGTGTGTGTGTGTGTGTGTGTGTGTGTGGGTGGATGAGTGAGTCTATCTGTGTGTTGCCATCTTCAAGTGATGCCTGCGCATCTGTGTGTGTGTGTGGATGCCATGGATGTTGTCAACTTATATGCATAATTGCCTTGTAGTATTTATGTGGGACGCCGCCAACGTCGTCGTCGTCGTCGTCCTCGTCGTCGCCGAAGCTGGATGCTTGCGCATTGGCGCTTGCTTGCTCTCTTTCACTTACTCTCGCTCACCCTCTATAGAGCGCTCTCACTCTTTGGCGTTGGCTCCTTATGACATCCAAGTGTGTGTGTGTATTTCTCTTGTTGTTGTTTGTGCGCATTTTAGTTTGGGATTTTCGTGGCATTTTTGTGGCCTTTTGTCTGGTTAACCGTGGTTGGTTATTGGTCAACACACACACACACACTCACACACACAAACACACTTTGTCAACGGTTGTAACCGCTAAAAAAAAAATGACTTGAACAAATATGCTTGATTAACTGTTATCGTTTAAAATTGCCATGAAATAATAAAAAAAAAAACAAAAATAAGCAAAAAATACAACAGCAACAAATATGTTTGCCATTAAAAAGAATTATTGGTACTATGCGTAAAAATTATGGTAACACAAATTTTCTTATAAACTGTTTAATAATATTACGTTGGCATAAATTCGAAAAATAAAATGTTATACCAGGGGCGGGATTATTTGATTTTTAAAATATATTTAATTTCTATACAATAATAACCTTTTAAATATGACGTTTCGGATATATATTTAAGAATGATAAGGTCTTACCTACCTCATATTTTAATTTATTTTTATAAAATATATGTTTCATAGATGTTCTTAAAAATAGTTAAAGCAACAATAGCTTTAAATAATAATTAAATAATGTGATATAATGTGTGTGACATCCGCAACTTAGAGCAAAATGTGTTACACAAATTATATAACTCCATCATGCCAGGAATTTACGCTAAGATTTTTTTAAAATCTAAATTGATATTTATACATCAATTGTGAACGCCAATATCCTGTAGACCACACTCTTGACCTTCCTTCTTATTCGATTTGATCTGGTACGATTAAAAAATCTTGTTTTAAAAAGTGCTCGAAAGTTTTAAAAACTAGCGAAAAAGAATTAAATGGCAATCTCTTAAGTTACTTGTCTTAAAATTGCGATCTATTATGACCCTTGTATTAAATGATACGTTGGAACAAAAAAAATATTCGTATTCGAAATTCTTATATTTGAAACAAGCTTTATTAAACCAAATATGTGCCGTTTTGATCGATCACCTTTTGCCATTTTTGGGCTTAAGCCCTTATTCCATATGTATAGAACTTCTGGATATTCTGAGCGCAAAACTGATCCAAGAGAGTTCTGCAGAGATCGAAACAATTTTTAATCTGAAGGTGCAAAATCCGGGGTATATGGTGGATCTCTCAGTTTCTTCCGGGTCATCAGAGATGTGTGTGGTCTGGCGTTGTCATGATGGAACACAACACGTTTACTATTGATCGATCCATTCTGGCCGTTTTATTTAAATTGCTTGCTTCAATCTCGTTAATTTTTAACAGTATAGAACAGAAGCAATAGTTTGACCAGCTTGTAGAAGCTCATAATGAACAATTCCCTTCCCATCCCACCAGACACACAGCATTACCTTTCTTGGTATCAATCCTAGCTTTGCTACCGTTTTGACCACGATATTTTTCGCACATTATTGTCGTAATTGATCCACTTTTCATCGCCCGTAATCATTCACTTCAGAAATGGTTCGATTTCGTTCCGTTTTAGCAGTGATTCGCAAAAGACATTGACATTCGGTCAATTAAATTTTTCACTGTTAATTCATGTGGCACCAAAATATCGAGCTTCTTCAAATGGCTGATAACTGTTTGTTGATGAATGCCTAGTTCCCTAGTAACGTCCACGCTGCTTATGTGCCGGTCTTGCTCAATTTTTTCCATGATTTCATCGACTTTTTCAGTGATTGGTCGACCAGAGCGAGGTGCATCTTTAACATCAAAAGTATCTTCGTAAACTTGATAAATTTTTTCAGCAAAAAAGCAAAATATGACGATAATGTTCCGAATTTTCACTAATTTTCAAACGAAGATAACTTTTCAAATGATGCTTAAAAGGTCACCTTTCAAACAAACTGTAGCGTTGCCAGATGCAATTAATATTACCAGAGATATTACATTTAAGAGCCATCTAGCGACAATTTGTAACCGGACTTTTTTGAATATCTATTAGTAAGAATTTTGAATGAGCCCAGATGATTAGAATCTCAAGATTACTCTTTCTTTTTCGTAGTAGATATTTTTTAGTTTAATTAAAATTCGCTAGAAATTATACACATTAATCTTTAGATCGACAAAGTAAATAACTAAATGTCATTAGAATGTACTTCCAAAGAACTGATGTACTTAAGGTTCTATTCACATATCTCATTCAAAACCTCGTCGCAGATAATTAGAATGGTCCATAAAGAAGAATGGTCCATTTTTATGATCGATTTACAAGGACACATAAATAAGAGTTTCGCGGAATACCGATAAACAGCTGTTGGGAAACATATTGTATTATTATTTTGAAATGTTCAATTTATCGAAACAGCTTATTCCCATTATCAGGAATCAGTCATTGTTATTACAATATTCTGCGACTCTTATCAGCGTCATTATATTTTTGAAAATTAACAGTTGCTGATAACATTAGAGAGTTTGGATGAGTTCTAGTGAATAATTGTTTAAATTAATTAATCAAATTATTAATTAAATGTATCAAAAGCCATACCATATATTCATATTAGGAAAAAAAAATATTTTTTATATTGTTATCGAAAGACTTAGTTCGATTAGTCTTTAATGAAGACAGTTACAATTCTATATGGGCTTTTCCAGGATCGTGAACGTCTTTAAAGTGAAAAAAAGTAAAGAAAAAATACAATTTTTTTTTCTTATTCTTATTTTTTGATACTCTTTATGTAGCTGCGCATCTGTAGCGCAAAAGGTAGGATCTGTTTATTTATCGTTTCCAATATATTGGCAATAAACCTAAGATTTAGTATGCGACAAAAACAAAAGTCGTTTTCGACTGCATCTACAAATATGTAAAAATCTTCGAAATAATAGAAAATATTTTGAAGCAATTAATTTTTAATTAATGTGAAATATTGGGGGCTTTCTATTCCACTTTGTTTTATAAAAAAGTATGTACTAGTTATTTTTTTATAAGCTTAAGTCTGATTGAGTACGTGAGATTCAGTACGCGACATATTTTTCCATCTCTTTAGTTTTATGAATTTCTTTAAGTAATTATTAAAAATACTTGTATTTACATTAATAATAAGAAAATATAAATATTTAGGTGTACAAAAAGTGCTAATTCGAGAGAAGTGTGAAACGAAAAAAGTAAATGAGAAACCCAACCAAATTAGACTGAAAATTACTCAAAAAGTAGTAAAAACAAGAAAAACCTGAATATCTTCAGTTTTCAGGCCAATTACCAATTACTAATGCAATTAAATAAGAAAAGCTGTAAAATCCATGTCCTATTAAATTTAACCCTCTTTTCTTAACATTGTATTTTTTGACCCTAGTTGCCATTTCTATTGATAATTGAAAAAAAGAAAATTTTAATACGATTAGATAATTTATAACAGTTGAGAAACGATATATTATGAATTGAACCAGTATGGATTGAAATGGCAAAAGATATAAATTTCAGTATTTTTAATTGAAACTAGTATCCAAACTTGGACAAAACGGTTGCCTTTTTTCGCTTATATATTTATTTATTCAAGGGGCTCAGTTGACCTTAGATTATACCATAAATAAAAATAAATTTAAAAAAAAAGAATGAAGAAAAATAGATATGAACTAATTTGCGCCTCCTTTTACTTTTAATAAGAATAAATAAACAAATAAAAATTAATCATATACAGCATCCAGATTTGCTGCAATCCTAACCTCAGATCGTTCTCCTGACATTTCCATTGACAATTTTCAACATGCATTAGAAGCTTCCCACAGTTACTTCAGGATTAGGAATATCCTTCCTAGCAATACCAAAATGCCGGCTATTTATTTTACCAGAAGAAAAAAAAAGAGTATCTACCTTAAACGTATTTAACTATTTACAATGAATGAACAAAAAGTTAAAAACTTGGGCAAAGTCCTTGACCCAAAACCGAAATTCTTTACTTAGTATAGGTATCGGTGGACTATATCATATAGACCCCATATTTTTTGAATTTCCTTTTTTTGGCGCATTCTGATTTTTTCACGTGGCAACCATGGCTGTCAAATTTTCTTGGTCAATATTTTGTGATATACAATGCGTTCAAATTACAATAGAGAGTTTTTGAAAAATAATTGTACAATTTCCTCGAAGCTTTCGAATAAAATTCTACTTTGCTTCAATTTTCCTCCATGTGAAAATTTTTGAAATTCTTGAAGTACACAATTTTTGGGTTTTCACGATTTTCATTACGCTCCCTAGCTATTTATTACTCATTTATGTTTGAAAAATAATATCGCCCAAATGGCCGCCGCGACATCGTAATTTTCGATGACTTTTTTTGACCAAAACTCAACTGGCTCCTCTCCCATCCATTGAACGAATGGCGCTTCGACGCTGATAATGGCCCGAGTCTTCAATTGTTGCGGAATTTGAATCTTGTAAGCGTGTACATGCTGATCCCCATGCAAATTGGTCCTGGAAAGGACCGATCGTCGACACTGGCCTTTTACGCGTTCTTCGGTTGTTTAACGATGCATGACTAAAATTGAGTAGTTTTGAACTTGACGCATGTCGAAGACGCTTTGTATGCTCCACGAGTATGTTGCAAATTATGAGTGTTTAACAACCAAACCAACAGATGACCCACCGTATATAAGTTTTAATTCATACAATTGTCCAATCATTAAAAAATTCAGTATTTTATAACATATTTTTAAAAAAAGCTAGCTATGCCCAAGCAGTATTAAAGTTCATTTTACTAACCATATTACAACTATTAAATCTTTGAATATTTGTTCTTACTTTTTTAAATAAGTTTTTTACTCTTCTTCTTATTATTTCTGGTTTCTCCTTAATCGATAACAAGAGATTTGCTTAGATATCGCAGATTAAATAAATTTTTGTCAGTCAAGAGCGGTTGACAACAAATTCATTCCCTGCAAGCATTCTTCACAAAAAAGGGAAACATATTATTCGTGACAAGTTATTGGAGAAATTGATAGGCGGACAAAACTCAATGATTCCTAGGCTGGCCATAAGCAACTAAGTTTAGTTTTAAAAAATTGAAATTTTTTATGCACTGGTAGATGCATTCTTAACTCTAACTCGGCTATGCCAGTAAATGTTTTATATCTATAATTATTATAGAAAAATTCACCTAAAGACACTTAAATACACCTTATTAAAAAATGCATTTTTAATATTTGTCTAGTTTTTAATTAAATTTATACACAATATCATAATAAAGATATTATTTTTTACAATAAAACATTTGTCATGCCCTGCCATGCCCTTCTTTCTCATCAGCGCACATCTGGACCCTAAGTAAATATAATAAATGCAATTTTTTTGCACCTCAACCACAACAAAAAAGCCAAACAAAGGTCCGGCGGAAAAAACTATGCCAAAACAATCAGTGGCTTAAAAAAAAATAAAGCAATTTAAAAAAAAAATACACACACAATCTCTTGTACACACAACATGTTGCTCCAGTTTTTTGACCAATTTTTAGTGCAGTTTTTTGTGCGAGTTCGTTTTTTTTTTTTGTTTTTTTTTTTTGGAACATATAACAATGGGATTCTCTGTAATAGGTTTCGGACACGGCCTATATGAGACCGCCCGCCCGCTTGACTCGATTACGTTGAACTGGACCATGGACTTTGAGCAACATTTTTCAACACCAACAACACAAGTAAAAATTCTATAGTGTTTTATGAGCTTGCTTAAAAAAATCATAAAAATTATTTAGATCTAGTGCAGCAGACAGCACCAACCCACCATGCAGGTCATTTGAGACTCATAAATTATGGAAAAACTTAACAATTGTGACCTACAAATTATGCGAAAAAAAAGAAACTCAAAAGTAAAACTGAACCAGGTTCCGGGAAGCTGCAACATGGCAACTCACAACTTGCGTAATAATTTGCATTTTTTTGCGCTCGTCTACTGTGCGCTTCATTCATGCCACAAAAGGTGGCATAGGTGGCAGAGGTGCAAATTGTGAAAAACGATCACGGCAAAAAGTAAGGCAAAAGCAATGCACACAAAGACAAAAAAGGAGCAAGGACAGCATTACCTAAGAACTGTAAGATGAGAGCGTCTACGAACAAAAAACTGTCATAAAACGAGAGATCCTAAAAACTTACGTAACGCTCAATTATCGAGCCCAATATGCAGAGCTACGTGCTGTGTTCTAGTTCTAGTTTTGAGTTCTAGACTCGTTTTGTTGCTTCCTTCCATGTGGCCCAGATCAGTGCCTAGAACTACATACAATAAAAACTTTTACAATTTTTTTGGTCTTTTTTTTTTTTTTATTATTTTGTATTTTGGGCATCCATAAAAATGCTGTGGCATTTATTTAGAAGACTGTTGGGAAAACATTTCAAAGTAATTTTTTGAAACAGCTTCTTGGGTATATTATCTGGCCAACCTTGGCTTTTTGCGGTTCGCGTAAAAATTGGTCAAAAAACTAGAGCAATATTTTTATATGACTTTTTTGTACTCGTTGTTTAAGTTTAGCGCTCCTTTGTTTTATTCTAGATGATCTATTACCGTATAGTGTCCTATGCCCATTTACATTTGACATCCTGTCATTTACGCCTGTAATTTTTGTTTTTACAATGTTTTGTTTTTTTTTTGCGATTGCAATTTATTTAGCAAGGCAACCAGACAAACAACCCAACAACCCGACAACCAAATAACCAACCACTCGTCAACGCCAAATGCCACCACCTGCTGTTTATTGCCAACATGTCGCGATTTTCATATACAAAACACTCATAAACATATAGGTATATGGTATATGTACATATGCGAGTAACTACATATAATATTATATATTCAATGCTCATTGTTTCATCGCCCGAATAGAATCCGAGCGAATTATTTACATTCCAGCCCCAACACAGATACCAAAAACAAAAGAAAGCAATCTGAATCACTCGGAGCTGTACCCACTAGTTGGATACACTGCATCCACTTTTCCCCAAAAAATCCTTACTCAATCTTGTCTCTAGCTCTTCTTGTTCAATCTAATTCAATTTATTCACATGATGTTAAATATTCCAAAGTACAAGTGGAGTGAGATAGGGCTTAATGAGTTATATAAGGCAGGGAAAAAGTTTAAGACTTATTCCATGCCTGAACTAGGTTTTTAATATTAAATTATTTATATGCCTGAATCTGTGGAAGAGACGGTGATCTTCTCAGAAACTAGTTCAGTGTTCGCCATGACGTGCAAGTCAATGGTGCTTCGCCCAAACAGAGTCTCCATAATATAGCCCCTAACTTTAACTTATGAAATGTCAATGCAACTGGGATAATTCAAATAGACAATTCCATTCGAAATCTTGTGCTTAGGCATATAGAACTTAGCCATTTTAAGCAGTTGACAGACATCCAATTTTGACTCCTGAAATAGTCGTCCTTTACAAAATACAAAATATCGAATTTGTGAATCGTAAGGATCTGAATTACAAATCATCTCTCCTTCTTCCTTTTCCTCACCTCCGTTTTGACTTTTTTCCATTTATGACAAACACTGCACAAGTCTAGTATGCCCTTGCCCCAATGGGTAGGGTATTAAAAAAGCACAAACAACCCTGAAAAAAAATTGTAAAAAACACAACATGTAAAAAGTTTGTGTTAATAATTTGACATTTTATTTGTCAAAGTGACACGAGACAACAACAACAGTGTTATGGAAATAAAAATAATAATAAAAATAAAAAACGCCAAAACTTGATGCTTATAATAAACTGGAAGGATTGGAATTGCTTGTTCCGGCTGATGGATGGCAAGAGCTCGAGCTAGGTTTTGTGCATAAATATGACGAAAGGTAGTCCGTGGCCTAACTAGATAATACAATACCCATGGTATGGTCGCTCCGGTGTCCGACTGTGGGATGCCCTACAGCCAGGTGTACTCAATGGAAATGGTTTGCGTGGATCGAAGTTTTTTTCGGTAACCCATCAATTTTTCGTTGTTTATTAGGCTAACATGTGTCCACATAACAAAGGGGAACATTTTGAAGTCCTTTTACTCTAGCTTCGAAAAATAATTTTGATATTCAAAAAAAGGTATTTGTTTGACGGACGAGCAAGAAAATGTTTTCTTTATAATTATAGTAAAAGAAAATCTTCAAGTTGGAAGGAATATATGGTTGGATCGTTATTCACGTAAATTTTTAATAAAGGCTTTCCAATTTGCTCGATCTCTCGCTATGTATCTCAATTCACTTATGGACTTCTTCGTTTCGCGTTCTATGGTTCTCCGCCAAGTATTGCGTGGACGACCTTGTGACCTTCTGCCTTGGGGGTTCCAGGAGAGTACGACATGTGCTGCCTCATCTATGTTTTTTCGCAATGTATGGCCCAACCATCTTAATTTCCAAAGCCGTATTTGCTGTACAATTGGTTTTTGCATTCGAGATGACTCTCGGCCACCATACCCGCAAGATGGACCGGAGACACCTATTAACAAAACATTGTAGTTTTTGAGCTAGAGCCAGTGTTGTGTGCCATGTTTCGCTTCCGTATAGCAGTACAGATTTGACGCAAGAATTGAAAATGATAATTTTTGTATTTTGCGTTAAGGTCCTGCATCTCCAAATTCGCGTAAGACTGCTGAAACTGGCTCTAGCTGTCCGAATGCGGCTGTCGATATCGTTGGTTACTCCTATATTAACTCTATTTATGCCTTTTTATGAGTAGCTGCATTTTATCAGGTTTACTATTTTCGATGGTAAACCTCTTGCTTCCAGCGCTTTCCATAAAAATTCTCGAATGATGGTGTCAAAAGCCTTTTCAAAATCAAGAAAGACGACAAACAAGGGCGAGTTAAGCTCAACAGATTGCTCTATAATTATGCGGAGCGTGTTGATGTACACTACCATTAGAAAGTTTAATACCAGTACTTCAAAATAAGAAAAATTTGAAAAATAAGTTCAATTCAGTCTTATAAACAATATTTTAAGCAATATGAGCAGTTCATATTTCCTCTCTGAGAAATTCCTTGTGATTCGTATTTCATCAAGTTAATGATCCAAAACATACGTCAAAGTTGTGCAAAGGTTATTTAGATTGAAAAAAAGATGGAACCCTGAAAAACAAAGTGTGGCCACCTCAATCACCTGATCTCAATCCTATCTAACTTTTGTGGGATGAGCTGTATCAACGAGTGAGAAAAAAGTGACCAACTTCACAAAAATCACTTTGGAAGATCCTGAAACTATTGAAAAATTGATTGCTAGAATGCCGCGACTTTCGTCTATATAGTTTATGGTTTTGATAGACTGGTCTTAAACCTTCTGACGGTCGTGTAGCTTATCGTTTCTTACCAACGAAAAACCACAAATATCCGTATTTAAAACCAGTTGATATCGAGGAGATGTACCGAGTTCTTTACAAGTCCAGAAAATTATACCTTACCACTAAGAATTCGTAATCCCAAACTTACAGAACAGAAACAATTGATACTCAATAAATGTTGCAAAACAAAATATGACGAACATTTTCGTCGAGCCCCTAAAATCTAGAAAGTATTAGTCTTTGGAGGTGGCATTGTGATTATGCTACATCTCTAAGATCTTGACTTAGTCTTAAAGGACTTATGGACAGGGGTCATCGAAATCGCTTTTTCTGTATTGTGTGACTTTTGAGCAATTGTTGAATTTTAACCAACGAGTCTTACACAAAAATGTTTCGTTTCTGGGGAGCAACTTATTCTTGAGATTATTTTTATCAAAAGATCTGAGCACTAGAACCTATGTCACAGCTATAAACCTTCATTACTTTATTATTTTAATGGCGAATATCTCGAAATACATTTTTTTCAAATGTCGTTGCGGTTAGCAAGATTTCTCAAGAATCATTTTAACAATCGATAAAATATTTTGCAGGCAATAAATTTATTCTTTTCTTTTTGTGAACGAAGAAATTTTCGTTTTAAACAAAACTTTTTTTGGATTTCTAAGATAAACTCTTGCGGACCAATTTTTTTTTTTCATCTAATCCTTCTTTCAGGAACAGCATCAGGACATAAGTAAAATTAAAAGCTTTCGTCTGAGTTTTAATAGTTAGTTATTGAAACATTTTATCAACAATTAAATACGCCAAGCTCAATACTCTTTTGACTTTGCGTGCAAAATTCTTGAAAATAGACTTTTTCCGGGAATATAAGTCTCTAAGTATATAACCCCTTAAGTTTAGCTTTCTTTTTATCATATTCGTTTGGATTCCTTGCCTATTTTAGCAACTTTTTTCTACATCTAGCTTATTTTGTCTGCCAACTTCCGGGTACCATGCTCAATACAGTCCAGATACCCAACTGGGTTTTAAATCTGCAACATGTGGACCGAATATAATATTATATCCTGACTCTGAATCCATACCACCAGGATGTTCCATAAGGATACACTTTTGTTCTAAATCAAACTATGGCCACATTTAAAAAAGTTGTGAAATATTTTTAACTACAATTTTTAAAAATAATTTTCATAATTCGAAACATTCGTGATCAAGAAATCCCGGAAAATACAAATATGTGGGAAAGTGGCTGGGTCTCCACCTCAATAAAATTTTTCTTGGGCAACATTTGTAGACTATTAATTTTGTTATTGTTTAAAAATTTGCTCATCGACCATTACAATATTTTTTATAATATCTAAAAACAATTTAAATAGAAGGTCATACCAATTTTTGCAAATTTTTTTTAGGTAACACGCAAATATTCTGAAATTTAGTATTTGCACTTCAAAATTTGTGGTCTATAGGTCCGTCCCAGAATACTAGTAATGGTAAATATTTAAAAATAAGACCATATTTTATTTCAAAGGTTGATATTGTAACATTATTTAGTTTGTTTGAAATGGCGGAAAAAATGGTTAAAATGGTTTTGAATGACCGTAAACTAAAAGTTCATGATGATGGAAAACTTGGAGATGAAAAAGCTGTGCGCAAGATGAGCTGTTTTCCAAAGTCTTGTAGCACATCGGCTGAAAAGTCTGTAGGATATATAACCTATAACACTTTTTTTTTTTTTTTAAATTTTACCTTTTTGGTAGAGACCCTCAAAATAGGCGATCATTTCCTATCTTTGCCTATCTCCTCCTTATTCGAACCAAATCTATTTCCAAAGAGCATTTTTTTGATGTTTGCGAATGGGTAATGGGTTGCTGGGGGCAAAATCTGGAAAATAGGTTGGCGTTGGTACAGTGCATTGTCTCATGCTTATCCTTTTTTGAAAGGAACCAATATCTCAATAAAATATTCGCTATTGACTGTCTTACCTTTTTCAAGGAAGTCAATGAACGAGACTCCTACTAAATGGTGGTACTATCTAAAAAATAAAAGGCGTTTGTGGTGCCATCTATATGTTATCCCACGGACTTTTCAGCCGATGTAATATATCTAAACAGTGGAAATCCGTATCCATTGAAAGACAAAACCGACATCGAAACCAGATGAACTCAACCATTGTAGCGCATAATCAGAAATCGTACAAGTAATTTGTCTGCTTTGCGGGGAGGTGAGGCATTGTTATATATAGGGCTGCCATGTTTATATAAGCTCGAGTACATGCCCCAGTGTATGTGGGTGGGAGTGTGTTGATTACGTATGCTTGTTTCGTGCAATTTTTGGGTATGCTTAACAAAATACAAATAAAAATCCTTTTCAGCTTGAAGTCAGGCAATGCCATAGATCCCTTCCCCACCATATAGCGAAGTAACTCCTCCAGTTAGTCAGTCAGTCAATCAGTGCACCAAGTAGTCAAAAATGTGATACAGTCTAGAAAAAAAAAATTGGTAAAATCGAGATGGTTCCCGACAATGGGATACTCTGTAGCCTTTTTCCCGAAAATAAAGTTTATTATTATTTAAGTGCAAACTGCTTCTAAGCAGTATACAAGCAGTTTTCAATGGGAAAATTGTTTGTTATTGTTTTGGGGCAATAGTATTATTGATTGATTAGTGGATTGAAAGTAAAGTCAAAAAGGCTGCACATGTTGAGAAGTTTGGTGGAAAACACGTTTAATTAATTGCGAGGGGTGGGGTAATATATCGGTGGATGGAGAAAATATATCGACAAAAGGTCAATATGGGTTTTTTATTCGGCTTAAATGCCAAGTTGGATGACTTAAACCCTAACTTTTAGCGACTGAGCCATATACGTCTGTCCGCCGTCTGTTCACCTGAAACGAAACCCTGGCTGACTCTATTTTGTAAGGTTCCTGAGAATCACAGAGTTACGCATATACCAATCGGTTTGTGTCAATTTCTTTAGAGTCTTGGACCGACGCCTTTGCATGATATTTGCATTATGTTATCCATAGGTTCAGAGCAGCTTGAACGATCAAACTTGACTTAATTGGCCAGTTTTTTTCAATTTACCAAATGGTAAGCCAATTTATGCGAGTGAAGACTCATGTGAGCCTAATCAACAGCAAAACGTTAATATTTTGATAAAACCTTCCCCTATCCCCAGTTCGATTATTTTGGTATAAACAGCTGACTAAATCTATAATACCCAATGCATTCCTGGAGCACAGGGTATCAAAAAGAGCGACAGCAGCAAAGCGAGTTAGCGAGAGTCAGTAAGGGATATGGTGTTAGAGTGTGTGAGAGAGAGAGAGAGAGAGAGAGAGAGAGAAGTAGAAAAATAAGCAGAAGGAGAGAGTTACAGTCATTGAGGCAAGTTTATGCTGACATTTTCGCGTTTGGCTTTGTCAGCAACGTCCTTGCTGCTGTCATTTGTTTGCATATCCTTGCTGCTTGACTTGGCAACAACAACAACAATGTTGGCAACACTCAAACAACACAAAAGGTGATTGCGAATTCCGTTGACATTTTTATGGCGCATTCAACAAACCATAGAAGCCAAACCAAGCGAGGAACCAAGGAACCTAAGCAGCAACCAACCCACGTCAAAACTGAGCCAAAACGCCAACTTCTTCAACAATACAACAACAAGGGGTTAACACACACACTCACACTTTGGCATATTTACAGTGAAACTAGAAATTATTCGGACACTTTTAAATTTCTTTATGGATGGCGAAGTTGACGAATCTTTTCCGTTTTCTACTTGAAGCAAGATGATGGCCCCAAATAATTTTCGCAGCCACAAGTAATTTAAAAATTCAAAGTCTATGGGTTTGATTCCCATTGTTATTTAATTAAAAAATAAAAAGAAAGCAACAAACAATTCGGGGAATAGTATGAATATCCGTTAAGAGTAGTTATTATCCATAAATAATCACAAATAACCCCTAACATAAATTTGGATGTACTTATTTTTCAAAACATATAACCAAAATAAACAAATTTTCATTGTGACTTATTTTCGCTTAATTACAGCGCTTTAGACTCTAAATTTTAGAAGTGTGCGAATAATTTTTGGCTTGACTGTAGATGCACTACGCGCAAATATGAACACTTGCCTTTTATTGTTGACGACGCTGTTGACTTCAACTCAAAGGCAGTTAAATATTTTGCAAAAAAATATATATATATAATATATGTATATACATATAAATTGCAAAATCCCAAGCGCGCAAAAACAAAAAAATCAAGAAATTATAGAAAACAATGAAAAAGGATTCGCTCATGCATGACGTGACACCCGCGCCGCATCCTTTTTTATTATTTTCGTTTTAATGGAGTTGCACATTATTTTTTTTTGTTGTACTTTTTTTTTTTGCAGATTTTATGGTTTGTTTAACAAAACGCAACGTTATATAAGGCCATCCTTAGTCAGCCCTTTTTACCAGGAACACGAACATGGATATTTTGTGTTACCTCTAAGTTGTTGTTGTTATTGTTGTTGTGGCATAAAGAAAGGGCTGCAATAGCAACTTGCATAAAATGCTACAAGGATTTTATGAGTTTACAGGAAGCGGCCGCTAAATAGCCTTGACTCAAGATAAATAGAAAGCAGCAGCGAGAGAGTGGAAAGGATTTAGCCAGTTATAAAGTTATGACAGCCAAGCAGCCAAAGGCAAGGATACTTCCCTTAGTACACCCAACAAACGTGAAAATATGTGGCAACATTTTTTTTGTTTTGTTGTAGGTACTTACTATTTAAAGATCTGAAATATTTGCAACAAGACTCGTGTTGAAAAACATTACAGAGGGTCTGATTGTAAAATGACGAGTTTAATTGAGATGATAACAATAAAAATCCACTTGGTTACTTCGCGGTATACAGGTAATACATATGAATTATTGACAATACATCCCCGACGCTATAAAGTAAATATATTTTTAAAAGGATCTCAGGAACTTAAAGATCTAGAGAAACAAAGATGCTCATTATATAGAGGCAAAGCAAGTTTTTTCGATCCTTCGCTAAATTTTGATACAATTATAATTCTTGTAACTATCATCTGGTAACTACATGACATTAAAGTATTAGTGACTCCGTATTAGCACCACATAATTGTATTTTACCAAAATTCTAAGGTTTGTGCCAAATAAGCATCATTTACAGGAACTTTGTATATACAGATGGGGCACATCGATTGCTTGGAGAAGCCTAAGCTGCTTTAAGTAAGAGAACTAATCGTCAGAGAGAGAGAGAGCCCGAAGGTGTATTGTATCTATACATAGGATCGAAAAAATTATTGGAGAAAGATTTGTTCCAAACAAAGAAGAGAAAATAATTTATCAATTAGGATACCAATATATTGTTTACATAAAAATATGCAAACTATATTCTTGTATATAACAATAATAATAAAAAAGTTTGTTTTTTCACTCAGTTACAAACATAGCAATATACCAAAACCTTGGTGTCACTTTTTAGTGACTGTAACTTTTGAAAAAAGTTTTAACATCAAATTTTTAATTTTTTAAATTTATGCATATAAACTTGAATATAACATATGCTGATATGTTTTTACAAAAATATAATAATATTATATCATATTGCTACCAAAGGAAGGGACGTTTCACCTGTACATACGTTTTTGACCCAGTAGGCAAATGGACTTGTTTCAGAAATTGACTGTCCAGAAAATATCTCTAAAAGACCCTTATCATAGTCATATGCAGAAGACGTTCTTGGAATGACTAGTAGCCTATGAATATGAAGATCAACGGTCATCAGTCTCAGGTCGTGATGCCATAGGTTTACGATCCGAATAACACTTGGTTAGAGCAAAAACTTTACCACTTTAACAAAAAAAATGGTTAAAAAAAAAACATACGTATCATAAGACATACGTCATGCAGTCTGTCAAATGGACAACCCACGCTCATCATCATCATCATCGTCATCATCATGCAATAATAACCAGCTTCAATCCATAAAGTAAGTTGGATTTCCGTTTAATTTTGTGATTAACTTCTATTAAGTGTTGCAACTCTCGCATACTGCCACGCCTCCCCGTGTCTCGCCCTCAATCTATCTAGGGGTTTTCGATTGCAAGCGGTACCAATTCGTACATATAGAATACACATAATACCCCGGAAAATGCGCAAAGCGTGCGACGAGTGTCAAATTAATTAAAATGTCAACAAAATATGTTTTGCCAGGGCTGCCGACTTATTCACTGACTGAATGACTGGCTGTCTGGCTGGCTGACTGGCTGACTGGTGGTGCGGCATGGAGATGAATGATTTCGGGCTGAAGCCGAGACCCGGCACCCGGAACCCGGACTGAGACCCGCAGCAGTTGTGTGCGAGCCTGTCAAACTGCATTGACAATATTGGCAGCAGCAGCAGCAGCAGCAGATTCTGACCCAACTATGCGTTAGTTTTTGGTTGACCTGGCCTAAGTACTTGCCTTATAAATAGATTCTCCTGCTGCTGCTGATGATGACGATGACGATCGACCCCTGTCCAGTTTTTGCTGTTGTCGTTGGTGTTGTTGTCATATTTTCAATTTTTGCAATTCGCACGGCTGCTGGTGTCAATTTCGATTTCGAGCCATCAACAAACAGTCCGGAGACAATCCGACCTCCTACCCTCTCTATGGAACAATAGTTTCAGGGTGTTTTTGTTGTTGCTACTAATGTGCATTTGACATTTGCGAAATGAAAATCTCAGCAAATTATTTGGATTTATCGCAAATTTGTCGAGAGATTTGTACGGACTTAATGCATTAGAGTGGCCCAAACCACTCCACATATTGTATGTACGTATGTATGTATGGGTGTATAAGTGTGTATGGGTTTTTGGTACTTCAATGAGGCAAGTAAAGTTGAAGCATACTTTCATGTTGCTTAAGTCCTGGCCCGAAATGATTAGATGGGTAAGCCGAATTGTGCAATTAAGAGCTAGTGAAGATTCGGAATACAAACACGCGGTGTAGGGTCTATTTTGAGAGAGAGTTAAAGTTTCGACACCGGTAAAGGCTCTAATATTAATTTTTAAACATTCCGACTACAATATTCTCTGCACCATACCTAATTTCAACACATCGGTTTGTCTGCCTCATTCTTAAATAGACTTTACCAACAAAGCTCCCGCCTAGAAATCGCCTTCAATTATGCAAAGTCAAATTGGTATTCAAAAGAACACCAAAAAGCGGCCTTTGCAACTGCATTATGGACTTAAGACTTCAAATTTTTATCATAGGACACGTTTAGACACTGCCATGTTTCCGAACTTCCCTACGGATTTTAATAAAAGCAGAAAGTAAACAAAACTTTTGTATTTGAATCGACATAGTGACTGAATTGTCGTCGAAAAAAGTTTTACAAATAGCTTAAATCTTGTGCGGTCTATAGGGGAGGGTGGCTGAAAAAGTTCTTAGAAACAACGAACAGTTGTACCACATTCTAACCGAGTAGCTTTTATACTCTTAGAAATTCAACCTAATCAAGAGTATATGTTGTGTATATACCATATGTGTTCTGCCACGCCTTCTTCTGGCCGTAACATACATTTGCACAAACTTATTTTAATGCTTTTGTAAGTTCGGTATAGGGTAAAAAAATGTATCTTTAAGATGATTTTTGATGGTCGATTTCTTTTTGCCTCGTATAGTAGCCATATGATCTGCATAAAAAAAGAAGACCGATTGTTCATCCGACGATTTAAAGCAAAGTCTTTCCCCAAAGAGAAATGAGCGAGTGAGTGACTCTTCTATCCAGGTGCACTCCAAGATATTTAACGATATAGCTTTTGGGGATTCAGAGTCATATAGCCGTATCGGTGGACATTGGGGTGAACATATTTTTCATTAACGTTCGAAGCGAGTTGATTTCAACCCATATCAGCTAAAATATCATTTCGGACAGCAATGTGCTTTTATTGCAAATCCATCATCCTTTTTATTATTTGATTATATTTTTCATCCAATTTTTTAACTTTAAAGGCGGAACTTAGAGAAGCAGCATTTGATGATCTTTAAAAAGCTACTTGGGATTGCGAAACCAAAGGAAATACAAAATGTGAACAGTTTTTAAGTAAATACCTATATATTTGGCCTCAATCCCTAACCCACAACCCGGGGAAAGCATTTAGGTGCACAAGGCATTAGGACATCCGTAAGTCGCATTACAAAGTCAGCTAATTAAGACTAAAACTTGACAGCCCCGAAAACCCGTAAAGCCAAACAACAAGTTAGAATTAACCTAACGCGCCTCTAGATCCTAACTAATAGTAGTGTGTATGTGTGGCACTCTCTTCTATTTTCAAGGGAAAGGATGGAAAACAACAAACGCCCCGTAGAACGCCCTATAGCATGGGTGTGGCGTCCGCCCAGCTTAAAGCCGATGCGCGTAAATGTTAATTACCAACTTTTGGAGAGCGGAACCAAACTAAGCCACGACCACGGTCATGCACTGACCGAAGATCGACTTTCCGGAAAAACGAAATGACCCACAATAATTTCAAGCTAAATTGTCGCCTAAAAATGTCAAAGTCAAAGGATTAAAACGCGGATCACAGTCCTGACAGTGAAAGGGGTGTCGCTTGTTTTCAAAATAAACAAATTACAAATACACACGCATGCGCAGCCAACGCCCGGCCCGGCACGGCCAGGTCAGGCCAGGCCAGGCCAGGCCAAGACCGGTCTGAAGCTGGCCCGGTTTCTAAGGGTCTCAGCACACGCCCACAGTTGCAGTTAACTTGTCCTTGCCTGCGGCTGCGGGGGCTGTGTTAATTGCCTGCAACTAATTATGAATAGGACCTAGAGGCGAAAGGATTCGAAAGGAGTGAGCCGTTCTCTCGCCTACTACTGTTTGTCCTTGCCACGATTGTCGTCATTGTTGTTTGCAATTGTCATTTTATAGATGATGCCTTTGTTTCCCGTGAGCGATACACAAGCAAAATGGAAACAACGGCTAAGCCCAGAGGACAGTGGCCAGCCAATCTATATGAGGGCATAGTAAAAGTCTTTGGCGGATTAGTGGCATGAAATTTTTGGTTGTGAAAAGGATTAAAACGAAATTAGATGGCAGGCAACAAATTGTGCCGCCTAGACACTAAGTTGCATACAACAACTACACATACACAGTAGTATACTACTAGTACATAATATGTACTACAATACGCGTATATAGAATTTCTACACATACATTACTATGTACTGGTGGGTTGCTTGGGCCCGAGATGTCAGTCCCTTTTCAAGTATTTGGCATTTGGATTTTGCAGACACTGTGAGCTGCTCCAGCTAGCTATGACGTTGCCGCCGTACGTGATTGCTCTAATCCTTTATTCTATTAAATCAACAGCGGCAGCAGCCAGCCGCCCGCCCATATCCTGTATGTATCCTGCCTGTACGTTGTCAGCAGGCGGCGTCTGCCTCAAATTGAAATTAATTATGCGGGGCGTTAAGTATTAAAACTTGAAACTTAATAAATTATGCAACAAACAAGCCGAAGGTGTTTGCCAAGTCTTATCCCCCTCCCGACCTCTCTCTCTCCACATTACCACCGCTTCTCATCACTAGAGCAATCAAGGCGACAACTCATTATTAATGCACGCCAAGAAATTAAAGTAAATTTTTCTTTTTCAACATTTTCACAAGTCAAAACTTTGTCTTTATACTCTGTAGTAAAGGATACACAAATGGCGAACCATAACTTTTTTACTAGCGTTTTCGATCCAGCCAATAAGTTCATCACGAATGAAAAAAATAAACTTTATCAACAAAGTCTTACATACCAAAATCATTAGAAATTAAGAAATTCTTGGGGCCGAAATTTGTTTACTCTTTGACGAGGAGGTTTTTCCGTAAAAAAGTCCGAAACTGCTCAACGTTTAGCTTTAAAAAATTGCAATTATCAGCATTCGAAAAAAATCCAACCAAAATGACTACGGTATCCCACATCAAATCATCCTGAATTACACTAACTCTGGGAATATTTTTCTATAGCCTAGAGCTACAATATTTGGTGGAATCATGTGAGTCTAATAAATAACAATTTTTGCTCCCAGATTCCACAAGAAAACTTTTTGGCAGCAGGGTATTCCATAGGTGAGCAACTCCCTAACCGATTCATATATTTTTTTGGGGTTGGTTTTTTGGTCTGCACTGTTCATAAAAGACTTAAGTTCCACATTTTGTAGCACACTTTCACTTTAGTCCTGGGTAGCCACATTGAGAGCACTTTAGTCTAAAAACGAAAAAAAAAAAAAAAAACATAATTCTCATAAAATGTTACTCTCTGTCGCCGTCGGCGTTGCAGTCACTTAATTCGCTTTGTCAATAATCAATTCTCACTGATCCGAGTCACATAATAATACCAATTTATATCTTGTGAAAGGGTTTTCGCGCTCTCATGGTCACACACACACACACACGTGTCTGTCGCCGTAAATGCCAAGCCATTTATCTAGTTGATTTTTTAGATAGCGCAACCGAGCGACGGCATCTCTGAGCTAAGCCCCGGGAAACTTATGTCAAGAGATTTCCACAAAGACAAAATAGCTAGGAAAGGAGTATGTTACGCATTAAAGAGAGAGAGAGAGAGAGTCAAAAAGGTCAATGACTATGAAGCTTGCTAGCTAAAGTCGTGCTTGACTAAAAGAAAAGGTTCAGATGCTTAGCTGCGTAAACTTTAATATTTTTCAATACACCTTGGTTTCGGAATTAGGCGTAAGATAACAAATCTGTTAGGTAGTAGTTGGTAATAGAACAGCTAGAAATGTAGTAGAACCCAACCTAAGAGGTTAAACGCATAATAGATCTTTACCACGCGTGCCTATAAGTAAAAAAAAACCGTAATGAAAATAAACAAATTTCGCAAGAAACAATGTTTTAAAAGTATGTATTTTTTTAAATTTTTGACCTGATTTTGGAATATGCCTATGCCGTCGTAATATCCCAAGAAATGGATCTACCATAGACATGCCCATACGTCTGTCTGTCTGTATGAACCTAGTAGACTATAAGAGCTAGAATAACCGAACATGACATTTGCATTCCTTATATGTCAAGCAAGATCAAGTTGTGGAATACAAAGGGTAGAAGTAGGGAGACCTCCACAGTTACCTACGCTATGATCAGGGTGACTAGAACAGTCGATGTAGTCGAGATTGAGGGACAATCTGACTGTCCGTTCGTATGTGTGCCCAGATCTTAGAGATAGCCGTATTGAAATTTGTTCTGTATTGCCAAATACTGTACCAAACATCAAAATCAGTTGGCCATATCTTAATGCCCCCATTGGTTCGATCGGTCAAAAAACGTTTCATACTATAATTCCTTCGTTTTCCTTTGTATCTTCATTCGTAGCCAAATTGGGAAATCAAAAATTTTTGTGGTGTAGGTACTTAAGCAATTTACTGAATTTGATGGCAATGTGATTGTAAAGGGTTTCTCAAAGTCGGCTACGTCAGACTTTAATATTCGGAAAATCCAGACTGTAACCAACACACTTGACACAATAAAGATGGCGTACGTTAAAGTCGGACGCGGACGACTTTGGGATACCCTGTACCACTAGTTGCAATTAAGTCCGATATATTGCTGAAGCACTCTAAAAGACAATTGATTGCCAAATTTGGGTATGATATCTTTAAAAGCAAACGAAATACAACGAACTTTGTGCAAAAAACGTTTTTTTAATCGATTTGTCCTATGGGAGCTATATGATATAGTCAATCGATTTTGATCAAATTTGGTACTGTTTTTGGGAACTATAAAAAACTTTCGAGTGCCAAATTTGGTAACGATAACTTCATAAACAAACGAATTATCCATCTAAAACTTTTAGTTTTTTTCGAGGTCCTCTGAAACACCCTTATGGGAGCTATATAATATAACCCCGATATCAAAAAATAAAATAAACTTGTCTCCCGTAGCATAATATGGGATATAATCTGAAAGTTTGGTTGCTCTAGCTCTTACCATCTCTGAGATCTAGGCGTTCATACGGACAGACAGACAGACGGACAGAAGGACAGACGGACATGGGTATATCGACTTCTCTAGTCACCCTGGTCATACTTTAGGTAACTTTAGGGGGTCTCCGACGTCTCGTTCTGTATGTTAAATACATTTTCGGCTTGCACAAACTTAATATACCCTTTGTACCATACGTTACAGGGTATAAAAATACAACCATAAAAATGTAATACAGTCGAGGCGGTGCCCGATAGTGTTAATGCCCTGTACCTTTTTTCTCGAAAAAAATTTTATTCCTGCATATTCCTTCTAAGAACTTTCCAATTGAAACATTTTTTTTTTTGGTGCAAAACGATATTTATACCTATAAGTTCCGTAAATTTGTACCGATTTTGATAAAAATCGAAAGTTACATCAAAGAAGCTATTTTAAGTATATGGGGTAAGTTTGAAGTTGATATGTTGATCGATTGCGGAGGGTGGGGGGTTCGCAACGATCAAATTTGAATGTGGATTTGTTCATTAGAGCCAAATGAATCAGCTTACCAAAAATTGTGATTCTAGGTCACTTGTTATCATAATTACGTAGAGTCAAATATTGATGCAGTTTATTGGCAAGAGGAGGTGAAACACAGATCATGCACACAGATGCATGAAACCATGACGCATGTCTCTGTTAAGTTTCAAATAAAAATATTATTCAATTCAATTTATTTCACGGTTTTCATTTACAATATTTACAGTGTACGTGAATTCTAATATACTAACTTTAAGAGTTCAGGTTTTAATTACCTTTTCTACTTAATTATAATAGTATATGCTTTCAAAAAATTTACAATGATAGGATTATAATATACAAGATTGTGGAAAAAACTTCAAAAACCACTTGAAAATAAAAATATTAACGGGGGAAGATATCGACATGATTCAACAAACTTCATCTTCTAAGGAAATTTGCACACCAGCTGGTAAAGTTTTGTATCTCTAGCTCTTATAGTCTCCGAAATCTAGGTGTTCATACAGACGGACGGACGGACAGACGGACGGACATGGCTCAATCGCTACCCGAGGTTATGATCAGCATTTTGGTATAAAGGACTTGGGGTCTGCCACGCCTTCTTCTGTCCGTTACATACATTGCACAAATCTAGTATACCATTTGTACCTATGTGTACAGGGTATAAAAATGGTTTCAATTTTGTATGTTACTTCTTTGATAAGGTACCGATTTTTATAAGTACCCATGTTACAAGAAGATTTTAGGGAATAAATGGCAAAAAACTGAATGCAAGTAAAATTGTTTTCAAAAAAACGACTATATGGACAGACGGAGAGGTCTTAAATTTTGTGGGATCTTTAAAAGAAAACTCTTTTTGCACTGCCATCCAATATCTGTTAATAATGTTCTATGCCCTTTGGGTACAGATAATAAGAAAAATTTTCATTTCCCACTTAGGATGACTAAACACATGATGGCTAAATTATGTAGAATGGCATCTTTGTTAATTGTAGCAGCTCTAGAATCTTGCAGTACAGAGCTCAGGAAGTAAACCTTACTCGAACTCGAGTCACCAGACAACTTGTCGTGTCCTTGTGCCTGCCACCCAGATAGTAACTCTACCACAGCAGCCAATGTCTCAATCTTGTTCTGAGCTGTGTGGCCATGGTCAAACAATGTGCAAAAGATTTGCAGGTGGCTGCGCCTGTGGCCAAAATTCAAGTGTGCTGCCCATTGATTTGAGCCCGATGACAATGCAACTTTTGGCAAATAATAGAGATCATTCACTGGGATGACTAAATAAGTTGTTGTAAGTCCACTGAGGGCCACACGCACTTGGTACGAGAATGCATCTAATGACAACAATTAGTGCACTTTTTGGATAGTTTCTGTTTCCTTTTTTTTCCTTTCTTTATACTCACGATTTTGTGAATGGATCGGTCAGAGGACAAATGCAAGCGACGGGAGAAGAAACATACAACTTGTAGTTGGGCAAGTGCAACAACAGCATCAAGCGGGCAGCAGGAGGGCCAATGGACTAAGGATGCCCGGGGGCAGCAGCAGCAAGCAGCGAAGCGTGAAAAGGCAGGAGCGGGAGCACGCAAGGACACAGCACGCACAACTGTGACACAAATGGCGCAAAATTGCGAGAATGTCTGTCATTCAGTCAGTCAGTCAGTCAGTCAGTCAGGCACTCAGACACTTCAATTATGAAAAAGGTAAATATTTTGTAAAAACAACGCAACAGGATATCAATTGAGAATTATGTCGAACAGTCGTCATTGTGCATTATCAAAATCTGCCTCGGGGTTGAACTCTAAAATACTCCTAAAGGTATCCCTGTGTTTGTTAGTGTGTGTGTGTGTGCGTGCGTGTGTGTGTAACATAACTGACATTTGAATAACTCAATTTGACACAAAGTCAATGGATGAGCAGCCGGCACTAGGCTTGCTGCTGTCATCTCTCTCTCTCTCCTTTTTCTTTGACTGGGGTGACCCAATGCTGTAGCATAGCAGCTAGGGTGGTGTCCAGGACACTATGACAGTCTCTGCGTATGTGTGTGCGTGTGTGTAACGACAATGCGCTTTTTGGCACAGTTTTTGGCAAGAGAAATACTTAACGGCTAACGGTGCCGACAGCTGCCGTTGCCTTAATAGATATCCTGAAAATTCTCAACACAATGCCACAAAATGCGGCAATTACTTCGAAAATTGTGCGGGTGTCTGCTTACATACAAACAACATCTCGAATTGCATAAGTCATAAAGAAACAGAAAAAAAAAACAACTACATTCCATACATAGTAAAGTAAAGTAAAAAAATTCACCGAACTGCCGCGTGTCCTTTAAAAAACTGCACGCAACTAGAAGTTCCACTAAGCTGCATCCAAAAACTAAAAAACTAGAAAACCTAACCAAAAATGCACCTCATAAAAACATAAAAAATAGTAAAAAAAAAATACAACAAAAGGGCTGCCACAAAGGGCAAAGGGAGTGCGCAAAAACAAAAAGTCGATCATAAAAAAACCGAAAAAAAAACTCAAGTTGCATCAAACTCGAGCGTGAAAAAAATAAAATTTCTTGGAAAACGAAGATATTACGCAAATTGTAAGCGCGTGGCGAGAACCAAAACCAAAACTGAAACCGAACCAAGGCAAGTTAACCAAAAAAAACAAAAACAAAAACTATGCGCTTGTAAATCAATGCGAAAAAATACGCAATACATAATGGTACATAGTAGTAGTACATAACCATATATATCTACATAGCATACATTTATGTACGTTTTACACGATTGTTTGGAAATAAGGCCTTGAAACTGTTTTATTTTTTTTAAGGCATGTGAAATTTTTCCATTTCTTTGTTTGTATTTTTTATTGTGACGCTTAAAGAGTATCTTTAAGATACATAGTACATACAAACAGTGGGTCCAGAAATTAATTGTACCACCCCTCTGTAACTTATCGCACGGTCTTGTCATTGTGTAAGAGTTGCTTTCTGACCTAACCAGTTAAGAAATTTTTACTTATGGTAACTCCGCGTAGCAATCGCCATTGGGTCATGAAGAATGTCACCCATAGAGAAGACGTCTAGAAAACGGCGGATTACCGATTACTACCATGCGGCAGTTACAAATTTACCTTTAGAAGATATGCAGGATATGAAATCTAGGACCTGAATGCCATACGACCAATTGGGCACCACAATGATCTTACCAAGCATTAGCTTGTGTAGAACGTTTGCTTTTAAGCCCCTTGCTCCCGTCCCAATTTATTTCGCTAGCGAACCTTAAGGTATTTCACCAGCATGGTCGTTCTACCAAGTGGATGTGATTATTTTGACAAAAGGTCAACAATTCTTGTTAATTTGGCGTATACTAGGTTTCATTTCAAATTTGTTAGACCTAGACTCTATATTGGCAAAGATAATATAGTTAAGGATCTGATATTGATACACCATCGATTTACTATTCCTCGAATTCACAATTGCAAAATAATCATCCCAAAAAGCCAATTTATTTAAAATATATAGCGATTTATTGGAGCGGTTGTTTTTTTTTTACCACATAAGGAAAATTTCTAGATTTATGCATATGTAACTTTTGTGCCAACACTTTGAGGGAAACAAGTAAGACCCCAAATCCTTTACAACAAAAAAATATAATACGGTATTGACATGATCGATAAACTTATATCTCGAGCAACAAGGAAATTAAATTTAAAAATCAATGAAATTCATGTTTACCATTTATAACTATTTTTGGAACAAGGTTTTTGAGTTTACTTTCCTTTTCCTTATTTAATTCATAAATTTAAAAAATGTTTCTGTCTCAGCTGAAAAGATTTTCATATCTAACTCTGTTAATTTTAGTGGCTAGCTTTAAGCAAACCAAACATATTCAGCCGTGCTCCGGAAAACGAATCCGATCTATTTATTCGGATTCGTTTTGAAAACGAATGTTTGGTGCTCCCAATTCCACCAAAACGAATTTTTCATATGGTTTGAAAACTAATTTTTTTTGCAAGAGGAATTAAAACGATTCGACGAAATAGGTTTAAAAAAGTACTTATTTTATACTGAAATAATTTTTTAAAAATTCTTTGTTATTCTTAGATTATATTTAGGCCAACTTTAAGGTAGATATTGACAATTATTATTAATTATTTTTTTTTCTGACTCTACCCAAAAATTAGCATGCGTATTGAAAAACGATTTTTTTTTGTTTGCGTATGTCTGCGTATCATACACGAACACATGGCCGATAAGTGCGACAGGGTTCCCGCGATACACAAACTAAATTTCCCTTGTTACAAATATATAATAATAATATAATTATTATTTATTATTTCATAGACCAAGGCGAAGACTGAAAAGACTACACCCTTCGGATCTAAAGAACCGAAAAGTTCAGTAAAAATTGTAAATTTAAAATTTAGAGAAACCAATGAAATGTTTCTCATTTTTGTAAATCATGTAAATAATTTTTGTTAGTTTAATTGTAGTTAATTTTGTAAAATAATCTGTTTTAGACTTAATATCATTCATAACACCAGACTAGAAGAGACTAAAAGAATTCTCTTTCAGCCTAAAGCTTAACATAATTTTTAAACATTTTTTTCGTTAGTAAAAAGCAAACCAAAAATTTGGAATTTAAAAAAATGGTGTAAAATTACCCATTTTTCGACTTTGGTTGCTTGTAACTTCTATAATTTTAAATTAATCTATACAAAAATACATATCACTGTAAAGAGCACATCAATACCTTTCGATCGAAGATGAATGTCGATACAAAAGTTTGTTTACTAGATATTGACGAAAAGCTGAAATAAATGCCCAAATACATGTTTTTCGAAAATATCTCGAAAACGGTGCTTAAGAAAAAAAAAGGTTGCCATTTTCGTGTTTCTCGACCCAAATTACCCTAAAAAACTTTTTTTTTGGAAGGTTCATTTTTCGTATAAACTAGTGTTATCGGCAAAAAAAAACGTTTTGCGGAGCACGCAAAACCTAATGTATTAAGCCACCTTTATTAGAAATGACTTCGAATAGTGGATCAGATCATTAAATCATAAAGGGACTGCAAATAATTTAAAGAAATTTCGTTCCAAGCGGTATTGATGGCATTTGTTAGCGATTCGATATGATCAAATTGTCTACAAGATTCATAGACTTTACTGAAAAGCCATCCCCACATATTTTCGATTATATCAAGGTCTATGAGGGTAACGTTTTGGTCCTTAATCCACTTCTTTACCTGTCTAGCTGTGTGAATTGGGGCATTATACTGTTGCAATGTCTAAAGACTTGGCCCAGAAATGTTGAAAAAGTATGGAAATGCCTTTTGGAGCAGCTCCTCGTAGCGTTTGGCATTCATCCTAGATGAAATGAACTGCAGTTCGAATGCTTCATAGTAAGAAATGGCACCCTACACCATTACTCCACCGTCACGGATATGATGACGGGTCAAATAATTAAGTTGCAGGGACTGCGTTGGCTAGGTCATGTGGCGAGAATGGATGATGATGCTCCGACGAAAAAAGCCTTCGAAAGGGAGACCTCCTCTGAGATAGAAAGATCAGGTATCTATTGACCTGGCTAGGCTTGATATTTCCAACTGGCGTCAGTGCGCGCAAAGCAGAAACGACTGGCGAAGGCTTCTGGATGCGGCCAAGACCGACCCACGGTTGTAATGGCCAATTGATGATAATGAATAGTTAAATCCATCTGGTCCGTCCAAACCTTTTTGTACCAGCAAGGCGAGAATGCTTACGAATGTCGGTATTCAATCGAATTTTAACTGCTTCTCAAAGAATTCTTCGCTTTTCGTAAGCAGTAAGTGCTTTTTCTTTTTCTTTTCTTCTTCATTTTTCATATTATTCCCATAGTTTGGTCGGTTTCTTAAAAAATCAGACAAAACAGTCAGACTTTTACAAATTTATGCAGCTATCTGCCTGGTTGTAAGGTTGCACTCCCTAAAAGCCAATATTTTGCCTTTTTCTTCTGCAGTTAGGGCAGCACCACGCCCCATTTTGTGTTTAATTAAACAGAAATTCCGTTTGACAATAAAATAAACCACTTTAAGTGCATAACTTATCGCAAACTAAAATTACAGCCTTTGAGTCTATTTGGATGATCGACTAAAAAGCTCATTTGTATGACATGACCAAAGCCAAACAGAAATAGATCATAACTGTACAATTTTTGCAACCATCTCTTATCATCAAAATTTATCGAATAGTTTGTTCTCCTTAAATCATCATTAAATGAAACAGACAACCAAATGGTAAAAGAAAAAACATGTTGAGTCTATTTGGTTGATCGGGCGTGTATACCTTATTCTAAGATCGGTTCTCTAACTCCTATAGTCTCCGAAATCTAGGTGTTTATTCAGACGGACGGACGGGCGAACAGACATACGGACATGGCTCTCAATCTCTACTCGAGGTTATGGTAAACATTCTTATATTAAGGACTTGGGGTCTGCAACGCCTCCCTCTGTCTGTTAAATGCATTACACAGATCCAGTATACCGTTTGTACCTACAGCTACAGGGAGTACTTTTGAAACTAAGACTAAGAAGATGGCGTACGTTAAAGTCGGGCGCGGACGACTTTGGGATACCCTGTACCACTGCTTGCAATAAAATCCGGTAAATTGCTTAGGAACACCAAAAGACATTTGATTGCCAAATTAGATCATGATACCTTCATAAACAACCAAAAACAGACGAATTTTTAATCAATAACTTTTTTTTGACCGATTGGCCCTATGGGAGCTATATGATATAATCAACCGATTTTGATCAAATTTGGTACAGTGTTGAACATCTCTAAAAAACTTCTGAATGCCAAATTTGGTTACAATATCTTCACAAACAAACGAAACACAACGAATTTTGTGCAAAAAAACGTTTTTTTGACCGATTGGCCCTATGGGAGCTATATGATATAGTCAACCGATTTTGATCAAATTTGGTACAGTGTTGAAAATCTCAAAAAAACTTCTGAATGCCAAATTTGGTTACAATATCTTCACAAACAAACGAAACACAACAAGTATTATACAAAAAGCGTTTTTTTGACCGATTGGCCCTATGGGAGCTATATGATATAATCAACCGATTTTGATCAAATTTGGTACAGTGTTGAACATCTCTAAAAAACTTCTGAATGCCAAATTTGGTTACAATATCTTCACAAACAAACGAAACACAACAAATTTTGTACAAAAAGCGTTTTTTTGACCGATTAGTCCTATGGGAGCTATATGATATAGTCAACCGATTTTGATCAAATTTGGTACAGTGCTTGGGAACTTTAAAAAACTATTAAGTGCCAAATTTGGTTACGATATCTTCATAAACAACCGAATTATCCATCTAAAACTTTTGGTTTTTTTCGAGGTCTCTGAAACACCCCTATGGGAGCTATATAATATAACCCCGATATCAAAAAAATAAAATAAACTTGTCTCCCCTGACATAATAGCGCATCTAATCTGAAAATTTGGTTGCTCTAGCTCTTACCATCTCTGAGATCTAGGCGTTCATACAGACAGACGGACAGACGGACATGGTTATATCGACTTCTCCAGTCACCCTGTATGTTACATACATTTTCGGCTTGCACAAACTTAATATACCCTTTGTACCATACGGTACAGGGTATAAAAAATTAATGAAATGTGTAATACAGGTCCGATATTTGGAAAAAAAAAAAAAAAAAGAAGAAGAAGTAAAATAGGGATCAGACACTCACCTGGCTGAGGACGATGCAATGCTTTTATGATGGAAAACTATTTTTAAATCTTGTAGCTAAATATTACAAAGTAAACGTTGCTCAACACATTTTTTTCTCATTTGCATTAAACGATGTATTTTTATTAAAAATATATTGGGTTACCTTAAACACAAAAAATGGTTGATTATTATTATTATTCGTGCAGGGTATACATTAGTTCAGGCTTTTCACTGGAGCAAAAACTTTTTCAAGCCAACGGCTGTAGAAGTAAACGAGACGTAAAAATATAAATTCCGACGACAGTTTCTATCTACAGGAAAGATTTTTTATATTTATTGCCACAGTTACATTTTTTGTTTGTTGTCAGTTGAACATTATATACCATGCACTAACTAATATCTTTACCACCTTAACTGAATTAATGCAAAAAATGAAAAATTTTCTACATTGCGAATGATTCATTTGGTTTAATTTTTGTGTTTCTATTGAAACTACATTATAATACATACATATAATGCAAAAAAGCAAATAATTTTTTTCCATCATATAAGCACTGAATACGGAAATATTTTATTAAATATTAAAAAGAATGTGAATAATTTTTGACGCCTTTGAAAAAAAAAAAATAAACATTACAAAATTTTTGTTTTATTCTATATGTTTAACATTTTTACTGCTACAGCGTTGCCAATCTAAAACTTTGAAAAATATTGTTAACACTCCATAGTTTGTGTCAAATGCCGAAATACACAAAGATCTAAACATTTGCTTTGTAAAAGAAGAAGTCAGTAAATTTAGCAGTAGATATTTAGACAGATTATTAGCCTCAAACTTAAGAGCTAATAGTCTAACCTATAGAAGACTTGAAAGATTTTATGTCCGTGATCTTTCAAGCTGATTTTAATTCGAGATTTTCTTCGTCTGACAACCTATGTGATAATAATAACTACTAATTCTTATATCTCAACTATTCTTAATGAAGATTAGCTGTTCCTTTTTTTGTTTAACAACAGATTGCAAATAAAATTTAAAAAACAATTTAAATTTAAATTACCATATACCCTGTAGTGGTACAAAGCGTATCTATTTATGTAATAGGCGGAAGGAGGCGTGGCAGACCCAAAGTCCTTTTTCCTTTCCAAAATTATGATAAGCACCGCGGGTAGCGATTGAGCTATGTCCGTCAATACGTTCATCCCTCCTAGATTTTGGAGACCATTTTAATCTCGTTTCCCGCTTGACAATTCCGTACAAGTTTCAATAACTTATTATTCCCAACTTTGTTGACCATTTGAGCAAATTTTTTTGTACTTTTCGTATTTTCAAATTCTTGTCACGCCGAAGAATCCGTTTTACTGTTGACAAAATGAGAAATATTTTTATATTTTACAGGCAGAGTTTTACAAACTCGAAACAATTCTGACTGATTACTTAACTTGTTTCCCTGATCGATTAAATAAGCTTAATAAATGGTACTGACCCTGTAAATCATTAGCTAAAGTTAAGAAAACAAATTTTCTGAATTTTGTTAGAGAAACCAAGAGGTCTCTGGTAAGCTCTTTTATTTCGATCGGCCAATTGGTTTATTATTTGTCAAAGAATGTTGGACCTATTCGAGTGAACGGCAGTGTAGTGTGTGCATAGTGTTGATGTTATGTGCTCATCATCCGCTGGTCATCAACACATAACTGTCAACGTGGGCTATGTTTTTATCGCACGGCCTAGGGTAGGTTTCGGCGGTTAGGCCGTAGTAAAAATCCAAATAGTAGTAAGTAGCAACTATGTATGTAAGTATGTATGTACATGGTTTTAGAGGCACTAGAAAAGGGGCGCTGCGTTGGGCTTGAGAGCAACCCTCGGGCCTCGGGGCTGTGTGCGGCAAATGCCAAACGCAAATGACCCAAAACAGACATAATCATTATGGGATAAATGGGCAACCATGAAAATCGTGGAAAATTTGTTGCCAACAATGAAAATGCATACAAAGTGAAATTGAGCATATACATATACATTGATACATATACATATATGCGTGCGTGTATATGTGTGTGTCCATGTCAATTGAGACATTAGCTTGTCATAGTAGTCTAGAGCGTGACATACTTTATGCATTTGAGTGCGGCAACTTTGAGATACTTTTACATAGCTGAGCTCGCTCAGTCCCTCAAAAGCAGCGAAATCAAAGCGAATTTATGACTTCAAAATAAACTGTCTGCATAATTTATACATTTAATGTAAACACACAATTTGGCTCTGGAAAAAAAAACAACAGCTATGGCATAATAACAAGGATATAAAGTTCCGTGTGCAGCGACATGAAAAAAAAAACAACAAAATCAGAGAGCTCTAAGGAACCCAAGAACGACAAGAGCAGCAATGATATAAAACATGTGATAAACTCGAGGCAGTGCTCGACGGCGGCATACCCTGTAATCGTGTGGGGCATGACAAAAGAAAAGAAAAAAAAGTATTTATAACTTAATATATGTATCTATTTATGACTAAAGTTAAATAACGGGAATGCTTGTATATGTATATCAAAGCCATGCGAACTAAAACTTATACAGTATATATACATATGTATATACTTATACCCTAGAACCTATGGGTAAAGAAAGAAAGGGCATTGAAATTCGCACAGATACACGAAGTAATTTCAGTTGACAGCCAGCAGTCAACACCGTCGAAATCACAAAGGACCACAGGACTAGGCTAAGGCCTCGTTGGCCAGGGTTGGGCAAATGCACACAAAGGTAATGCAAAGCAATGCGCTAACAAGTAACAAGAGTCACAAAAAGAAAAAAACAAAAAAAAAAACACAGAGAGAAAGAAAATTCTCCCTAAAAAAACAAATGACATAAAAAACAGGCCCAACTACAATATAAGTAGCGCTTTATGAGTAAATCAGTGAGAGATTGAGCTGGAAAGAGCGGCAGCGGTTGCGAGAATGCGCCAAGGTGCACGGTTCATTGACGTAACAAATTGGAACTTCCTCTGGGACGCTGCCCTCCTTGTAATGCTGCTACTGATACTTGTGACGACGATGATGATGATAATGATGATGGGATGTAACTCCCAAAACACACAAGTAATAGTAATACGAGGTAATACGGGGATTTCTTTTTGTTCTAGTTATGATTTGGCAATCTGATAGTAGAGTGCATGACACCGTGCCTCAATCCGTCGACAGGTATGCAAAGCGCACAACCAGGCCAGACCATATAGACCAGGTATATATATATCTATCTATAAGGGCTGCAAAGACAGCAAAAGGCGGCAAACGGAAGTACAGCTAGTTATCTGTATCTCACAGATAAACACATATAAAAAATGACAATGATCAGGCGGCTACTTGAATTACATTTACATGAAGCAAGGACACACCAAACACTTGGGCTAAAATTTTATTTTCGTACCTCTTTAATATACTTTACAAATAATAATAATAATAATAATTAATTAATATCAATGTATCATTTAACATTAAGTTTTTCTTTCGTACCTGAGCTACCCCAAAGCACAGTGGCATAAAATGAAAGGATTTACGAAAATAATTTTTGACATTAAATACAAATTTTTCAAATAGAACGCAACTCTTCTTTTCTAGTTTTTTGGCAACCCTGCAAATATTATCATGCTCATGTTGCTGCCTTTCGATTGATGCCAAAATGTTTATAATTGATTGAATATAAAGGTATTAGTAATTAGTATAGAAAAATATAAACGTCTAGATATGTATAGTGGAATCAATTTCAAAAAGGATTGTTTGAGTTTTTGAGTTTTATGGAGCATTACTCTCGACTTGCATACCCTTGCAAGCAACTAACAAGGTTAAGTTCTTAGCAAATGTATATTAAATCGGTGATTATCAATCAGGTACGAGTTAAGACATGTAGAGCTGATGGATCTATGGAGTTAATGAAAAAACTGGTGCTGGCATATCTTATGGAGACATATTTCCTAGCTACCACAGTGGGGCTAATGAAGTTCCTAGCGCCGCAAAATTCAATTTTGAAACTTGCTAATTAAGCTGAAATTTTTTACTTATTTGATAGCTAATAGAATACAAGATTTTTTGGGATGACTCTTTAAATTCACGCAGTTTTGAGCTGTCAAACTTTAAATTTAAAAAAAAGGGAAGATATTCGAATATCGTCTAACGTCTAATTTGATTCGAAAAAAAAGTTAAAGGTATGTATTTAATAAAAAAAATATATGTCTGTGACCTCTGCTTACGTGTGTTAATGATAATTACTAGTTTAAAAACCCTCTTCGATATTCTTTCTATTTTCTTATAAACTATAAACTTCTTTACAGCAAAAGTAATAGGCGGGTTTCGGATTGATTCTTGGTTTTTTTGTTAGTACATACTATCTATCTGTCTATTCAAATAATTTTGCTTTTTCGGGAACATGTCGGTGCAAAAGCAAGTGCTGTTTGAAGTTCGGCACGGGGAGATGACTCAAAGTAAAAAGAATTTAGCTGTTGAAAAAAGTACGCTAAAGATGAACACAAGAAAATCAACAATCAATTGGCGTATTGTACAAAGAAAGTGCATCAAATCGTCTCACTCCCCATAGGAATGATGTCTGAGGAGGCTCTTGAAGCGCGAAGTGAAGACTTCCGCGAATATCGTCGAAACCATAGGACACAAGAGCACATACTATGGAAGATTTGTTTCACGGTTTGTTAATATCGTAGGACCCTTTGACAACATCAAAGAGTAAATCACAGTTCTGCAAAAATAATACTGATTTAGACGAAAACTGACAACAACTGCTTTCGCCAGAAATATGAAACATTTATACAATTTTTGTTGAGTTAGTCATTTTTAAAAAAATTTAAAAGAAAAATATATTTTTTATTATAATAATAATAATAATTTATTAAAAAAATATTTTTCTTATTTTGGTATATTAACAATAAAAAACCCATAAAAATCACTTTGAGAAAATAAATAAAAATTAAGCATAAAAAAAAATTCTATAAAAAAAAAGTAAAAAAAAACTTTCAATATTTAAAAAAAATAAATTTAAAAAAAACCAAAAAATTTTTTTTTTACGTTAGGTGTTTTCTATTACTATGCATGTAGCTTGCTTTAGATTTAAAGACATATTTCGTTTTATCGCAGCTTTAAAGCCGCGATCTTTGTCTGGCTAGAGTGATACCAAGTATTTTTATTTTAATTTTATTAGTTAGGAAAATCTGAAGTTTCGAGAAAAATCACGCGTATTTCGCGTATTGATTATAAATTTTAATAGAATTACGGCTGGTGGCGATTGAACTCTAGTAAGTACTTACATCGTTTGCAAGTTGTAGGGACTTAGTATGCAAACCCCGTGCGTGAGGTAAACGATCGACGAAAAAATATGAGAAACGACACAATTCATCTCCTTTGCTTAATATGGGAATATACTGTGCATACAACGTGACGCATTTTGGTCCAGACGGTGTGACCAAAAATTTAATTAACGTGTTGTGCGACAATTTGGTGATGAAGCAATTCAAAACTATAAAAATTGTATTCTATCGACAAGCGTTGTGAACAGTAACAAAACCAACTACTAGTTTACAAATTTAAAAAAAATGTTGTATCCTCAACATGTTTTAGTCATTTCCGTAGTAAAATGGCACGCTTAAAATGAAGCCCAAAAATTTTATTATGGAACAGATTTCGAGATATTTCGAAAAAAAAACCTTTTTCGAAATAAAAACAAAGTATCTTCACATATCTCTGGTTCTGCCGAACTGATTTTGACAATTTTTGTTACTCAATTGTAGATAATTGAATTACCTACCGAAAATTCCCGTTAATTCCATAATTTTTCTCCGATTTTGATAAACAACCACTCATTTTCTTCTTAATCGATCAAATTTTACGAGCTATGAATAAAACAGTGTGAAAAAATTTTTTAAAATTTTTAAATTTACGTTCCAAATAGAATTTTTTCCAAAATTTGCTTAAAATTACGAAAAATTGCATATGAATGGATAAGTAACAACCAAACAGTAAATTTGACAAAAATATGTTCCGAATATAATCGATAGATAATTCAATTTTCTATAGTTTGGTAAAAAAATAATCAAAGTAAATAAATTTGAGAGATATTTGCTTTTAAGTACACATTTTTTTTTTAATTTCGAAAACTAGTTTTTTCGAAATATCTCAAAATCCGTTCCATGAAAAAATATTTGGACTTCATTTTCGGATCATGCCATTTTACTACGGAAACGAGTAAAACATGCTGAGGATACATTTTGCTGTAAACTAGTGTAATTTAATATGTATAAAATAATGATTACAAAATATGTCAATATATTACATTTTAATAGACCGACTATGCTGTTTATTAGTAAACAATTTGGTGTTAATTAAATTAAATTAATATGATAGAATGGAAGAGGTAATTAAGCTAAGTACTGCTCAATACCAAGTGCCTACTTCACTACTTACTCGTACAATGTTGTAGTTTGAAATTATTGGATCTTTTTTTTTAAAAAGGTAGTATTTACTCACATTTAGTTTTTAGGTCAGTGCTACAATACTTACTTAGGTCACGTGGAATAGGACACTTTTTTCAAGCTTGACAAAATGTATTTTTCTTTTCTTTATGTTCGTATTTTTTATGAATTAAAATCCGGAGTTCCGAAAAACCCCATCACCCAGCGATTATCAACCTACCGAAATTCTAAATGCCATATAAATCATCTAGAATATAGTAGATTGCTCGCTAAAATAGCTCCAATACTACAGGGTGCGCCAACTTTTATGTCGGTATGTAAACATTGAATAGCATTGAGATTTATCAACCGATTAACTTGAATGAACATGTTTTTAAAATGTCCTTGCAGTACAATTTTAACCATGAATAATTGCTTTATACCAAAACGATGTGTCGAAATGGAGATGTAGTGATTTTTGGAAGTTAATCCTAAATGGCCATTGTAACAGTGTGTATTTAGTGAATGGAGAATCCACACGAGATCAATAAAAACATCATTAAATGACCAAAAAAAAAATACTATTTGTGCTGGCCTTTGTGCCAAAACAATCATTGGGCTATTTTCTTTAGAGAAGGCGAAAAAAACAGCAAAAATGTCATATTTTGATATGGCCAATAAAGTCGTCCAGTCGATGATATTGTTTTTTTAAAAAACGTATTCCTAAAAAATTGTGAAGCTCCAAATTATATAAAAATACTTCAGTAAAGGAAATCGGCCGTTTTTTAACAAGTTATTTTTATATTCACATACCGACACAAAAGATGGCGCACCCTGTATATATGCGATAAAGTGTCCGATTTTGGTCAAATTTTCAAAAATCATATACAATACATTAAATAAATGATGACGTTCGTTAAAGTAGGGCGCGGACGATTTTGGGATACTCTGTACCACCACGTTGCAATCAAATCCGGTATATTGCTTAAAAACTCCAAAAGATATTTATTTGTCAAATTTGGTTACAATACTTTCATAAATATAAAATAGTCGAATTTTGCCCCAAAAACCTTTTCTGACCGATCGGTCCTATGGGGCTACAGTGCTGGACCTCTACAAAACCACCAAACACCAAATTTGATAACGATATCTTCATAAACACACGTAACACAATGAATTTTGCACCAAAAACGTTTTTTTTTACCGATCGGGGGATCTAATCTGAAAGTTTGGTTGCTCTAGCTGTTACCATCTCTGAGATCTAGGCGTTCATACGGACGGACAGACGGACATGGGCATATCGACTTCTCTAGTCACCCTGATCATACTTTAGGTAACTTTAGGGGGTCTCCGACGTCTCCTTCTTTATGTTGCATACATTTTCGGCTTGCACAAACTTAATATAACCTTTGTACCATATGGTACAGGGTATAAAAACTGATAAGTTTGATTATGATGTCTTAAAAAATAAGCAGACGATACCTTCGGGTAGTTATGTGAAAGGGCAATCTATTGAATATTCACTGGCTGCTTGTCCTATAGAAAGGTGCTCATTAATAACCACACTTTAGAAGCGCCCTTTAACAACTGCGCTATTAAAAAATTGACAGCTTTAATTAGTATATTACGCGTTGCGACGCATTGACTGGCAACTTCCGCTTGGCTCTGGCACTTCGATCTCTAACTATCCGGCAAAAACAATTTAACATGTGCATAGCCCAAATTGAGGATTGAACTTGCTGCAGCAATTTGTGCTCATTAAAATGGTTCCGCCAAGACACATTCAAAAACGTTTACGCGGCTCAATGGAGGACGGACGTGCGACAGCCGTAGTACATAAGCAACCGAAAGTGTCATTGGGACGGACCTCTCATCCTAAGGGTTAGGCTGTGGGTAAGAGTCGAGGGGTAAGCAGACCAGGAGCATTGGCCACGGCCACGACATGTGGGAAATGTGAGTGCTACAAACAAAAAAAAAAAACGAAAACCTGTAAGGAAGCAAGTAGTTAGTTATGCAGAAGACGAATTTGGGATACACTGAGCAGGGAAATAGAGGGATTAGAGCTATGAACCAATTCAGCTCCAAGCTCTGTTTCGATTTCCCCTCTTCACAACACCGAATTCCGAATAGTATTTCAAAGTCGTGAAATACTACCTATACTTTGTTTGGGAAAACAATTTTTTCTATCTATATTTTCCTTTTGTGCACACATGGTTTAAGTCTATATCAATGGTTTCCAACCAAATTCACAGCATACTTAACATACTCTTGCCTGATAAGAGCATAAAAACAAACCCCAACAGATATGCAGACAGACAGACAGAAAGACAGAAAGACAGAGAGACATTGAGCCAGGAAATCGAAGAGACAATAGAATTGTGTTTTTGGCCAACAACATTGACCGCGCTGCAGCGTCGCTGTCGCTGCTGTCGTCGTCACTGCCAACGCCGCGGCGTAATTGTTGTTGGCGTTGGTCATGGTGAACCGTAACAACAGCAACTGTCAGGCCGACAGCGATTAGTCCGTCGCTACGTCAACGGGAGAGCTGGAGAGAGCACGAGTAGCACTGAGGAACAAGTGCACCACGTGCGTGGGCATAGGTGAGCTCTTTGTCGCTCTTAGTGTGTGGCGTTCGTGGGAGCAGTTAAAGCATTGTTAAAACGAATACGACGATTAATGAAAAAAAAATAAAAATAAATAAATAATAATAAGGGGCTAATTAAGTCTTAATGCCTTAATGCCATGTGTGAGCGAGCGGCAAGAGTCAACAGCTGGCTGGCAGGTTGGCTGGTTCTCTTTTAGACGCGTTCTCTTAACCCTTAGTTTTATTGATAATATTTGTTAGGGTTTATGTAAATGAGGTGAAGGCGCAAATGATTCCAAGAAGCCAAAAACTCTCTCTCTCTCTCTTATTCCAATCGTTGCCGCTATTCATTTTTCACATTTTCATTGACATGGAATTTTACATTTTCCATTTGCTGTTGCAAAACAAAGGCCTCAACTCATTTACATGCCGCTAAATCCTTGTTGTTTTTGTTGTCGTTTGACAAACACAAAGTGCATTTGTTGGACTACTATGTAGTAAGTTTATGACAATGCTGTAAACCCTTTTAGCACACAACCAAAGCCGGAAAAACGTAGAAAACTCAGCGACCAACTCGCGCACGCATAATTTCCAGTTAGCAGTTTCCCGATGCCAGATCCTTTGCGGCTTGTCCATATAGCGACCACCCGAACGCTGTTGATTTTTCGCGGTCTAATAAAACTGAGAAAACAAAAATGAAAGAGTTGAGGCGAACTGAGAAATATCATTGCATTTTTTTCCAGCGAAATCACGAAAAACCCTTTTACGATTTCAAGCCTTAACTCTTACAAAACGGCGGTCTGCCCTTTGAGCCCTGGGTGTGAGTATTTGCATAGGCAGCAGAGTAGAGGCTGCGCTGCTGTTGCTGGCGTCGCTGCTAAAAAGCAACGCTGACTGCACTAAATCAACAGATCATTCCATCGTCATGCTGTGGGCTGTGCCAGAAATCTCTTAACGGTTCCCCTTTAATTTTTGGATAAAAGATATTGCAGACGACTGTCTTATCGAAATAATGCTTACATGTTGAAATTCAGTTCAAATAAATATGTATCAAGAGATTTCTGGCACACCGTCGACTATTTTGAAATGAGCAACAGCCAAAGCTTTTGCCAAGTTGCGATGACTCAGTCGGACCTCTTAATAGCCGTGAAGTGTTCTCATATGTTGTTTGCCTGAGTAGATAGATATATTACCTCTTGCCGGTTGCCGGGAACCCAGCTGTTTCATTTTTTTTTTTTTTCGGCCCGTGCTAAAGATGACGTAGTGGATCAGGCCACTGCTTAAAGCACAAGCTGATAAGTTATCAGGGGCAAGAGCGCACAAATTCAGTTCAAATGTACTTCAAATAACACGTGTCGATAAAAATACTATATACTGTGAATAGAATGGAAAAATTGGAAGAAGTTGTACGCTCATCTGATGGATATGACCTTTGCATATGAAAACTTGTATATAATAAATTTAGTAGGAGCAAAGTACGTGCATATATGTATGTAGGTATGTATGTATGTATGTATGTACATACACTGTCAAGATGCCGCTGCAATATCTACTTATAACGTTGGCAAACAAAAAATAAGTTAATAAAGTAAGACTTTTCAACCACTTTGTAAAAAAATCAACTTAGTCAATAAGAAAATGTTAGGCGTACTAAAATGAGCCAAATTTAATAAAATTTAAAAATAGTTACGTTTCAAAGTATTTACAATCGCTAATGTGCTTCTTTTTTTATATCTTCATGTAGTGTATAAGTGTGTGGGGTGTGTGTGTATATATTGTTTTTAACAGCAGTCAACAACGTTCAGGTAAATACTTTGCTCGCTGGAGAGCAAAGCATTTTTCACATCAAAAGTGATGCGCTCCACAGTCTTATCGCAAAATTCCACGCGGTGCTGCCGCAGGAAATAGATGAGTCCAAGTTTAACCTGGAGCTGGGCAATGTGCATGCCAATGCAGTTATGAGGTCCAGCGCCAAAGGGCAAATACGACATAGGCGTCTGATGTTGACGATTGTCGAGCGAAAAGCGCTCCGGATCAAAGCGCTCCGGTTCGGGCCAGTACTGCAAGCAAAAGAGTTTTCTTTTTTTTTTTACTCTGTCAAAGGTAACATAGTTCTATGACGTACCTTGGGATCATGATGTATGGCCAAAATGGAAATGAACACAGGCATTCCGCGTCGTGCATAGCATTCGGCATGAGGTCGCAGCGAGTAGAAACGCTTTCTGTTGACCGGTGTGCACTCGCGCTCCAGCAGCGGCACTATAGGATACATACGTAGCGTCTCATCCAGTACCATGTCCAGATAGCGCATGTTGACGATGCTATCGTAGGTTAGGCCGTTGTCATTACTGGCTGCAAATGCTTCACGTATCTCACGTCGCAGACGTGCCTGCATGAGTGGTTGCTTGGACAGTTCGTAGAGCGCAAAGGACATAGTACTGGCACAGGTCTCAATGCCGGCGATCTCAAAGGCTGCCGCCTGGGCGGCCAGAAAGTCCTTATGGTGTGTAAAGTGACTTTTGTCCTGCTGCAGATCAGCTTCCTTTTTGAGTGTAAGCAGCATTTCAATGAGATCATTACGTAGATCACCGGAACGTTCGCGCTCCTCGATGACCAGCAATATGACGCGTCTTAGGAATTCAGAATGCGTCTCGGTTAGTAGCTTGCAACGTAACAGCGGCACAAACTTGGGCAGAAAGAAAATAACAAAAAAGTCTATAATGCGTCGCATATTCGGCGTAAATATATCCTGACAATGCAAGCCAATTTCAGATTGCGTATTGCGCAGACTGTAGGAGCGCAGTCCGAAGGCAATGCTGGCTATCATGTCGGTATTGTAGAGATCACAGACGTCCTTGATATTGACCATAACACCCTTGGCCTCGCCACGTCGCATATCGCGCGTCAATCGCTTTAAATAGTATTCCAAATCACAGCCAATCTGTAAAGAATGCAAGAGCGTGAAATCAAATATAACGCAATGCAATAGTGCATATATGTATGTACATATGTATGTACTTACCTCCTCCATAAGTGAAAACATCTGCTTGATTCTGGCGCCCGTAAATGCCGGCGAGAGACGCATGCGTATCTCACGCCACTCGTGATTCTTGGCAAAGAACAAGTTCAGTGCGCCCATCTTGTCATGCCGCATATCGCATTTGGCAAAGCGGTTCGAGAAGCTCACAAAGTCCTCGATAAGCACGGTGCGCACCAGCTCCAGATCGCGTATGAGCAGCGCTGGCTGGTGAAACAAATAGATGCCCACTACAGGCTCATTGCAGTACCGCTTGTCAAAATAGAAGCGTCGCAGCTGCAAAGCAAAGGATTCCTCCAGCCGCAGCACCTTCTTCAAATTCCCCAAAAGATGAGTGGGCTGCACGAACTTGATGCGCCGCCGCTGCCAATAGACATAGGTGCGGCGGGACCAGACGAACACTGCGGTCAGTATAGTCACAATGCCCAGCAGTATGTTTGTGGAGTAGGCCATGCTCTGAGGCCTGAGAGTGTGGATGCAGCTGTAGATGTAGCTGTACCTGTTCTTAAGGTTATGCCGGCTGGAGGCCGCTAAAGAGCGCGCGTTGAAGTGCTGCAGAGAGCGGCGTTGGCATAAAGAGAGCTTAATTTGCGCTTCGATGTCGACGCTTTGCTATGCACGCTCTTTTGGCCAACACGTAGTGCGTATTTGTACAAATAAATAAATAAATACTTAATAAATTATATCACAATTAGCTTTTTCTGTCACTTTCTGTCACATTAGCGAACACGGCCACGGCGACTATGACAATGATGATGTACATATATACATAAGCATGTACATACATATACACTAGCAGCAAGAGAAAGAAGCTGCAGCTGCGGCCCGACAGACTTTGGTTTAAAAAAAAAATAAAGAGACAACACAGTGGTTGCAATTTTAACAGACAAATCAAAAAAAAAAAAAAAGTCCGCTTTTCGTTAATAAAAAATTATAAATAACAACAAATAATGTGCTGGCAAGTTCCACAAGCCGACAAAACAAACTAAAGCGACGGCGGCCGCAAAGCCCTCATGTATGCCGCGACGTGCCTCTGATTATCAACAGTGATATATGTACGTGTGTAGGTGTGCCTGTGTGTGTGGTGTATACTATGTACGTGGGGCAGCGCAGCAGCGTCGGTACAAAGAACAAGCAGAGCACCAAGAACAACAACAACAACTGACGCCCCCAATACTGTGATTACCATTATAACCACAATATACTCGAAGCTGCGCTTGAGCGACTCAAGAGAGAGCAGCCGCAGCAGCAGCAGCAGCTTTGCGCACATGTCCGAGCGACTAAGCAGAGCTTACCTTGACGCAAAACTAACATGTTTTAGTTACCGCTGCCTGTTTCGTACATGCCAGCCGAACCAAACACGTTGTTGCCCACTGTGCCGCGGCTGTGTATGTATGCGTAACCGCAAATAAAACAACTTTTTAAAAGAACAAGCAACGATAACGACAGCAAAAATGTTGCCTCCACGTGACGAAGCGCTCTTGATGAAAACAAATGGCACCGCGCTCTTCTTTCTTGGCGCTCTCGCGCTCTTTGCCAATATCATGCTGTTGAAGAGAGCAAGCATGCCGCCACCGCCAACAGCCAGCCAGCCAGCCAGCCAGCCAGCCAGCCATACATATGAAACTATAAATAAAAATCATAAACGTGCAAAACAAAAAAATAAAGAAAGAAAAAACAATGTTTTGTTTATTCTCTAAAGAATTTCTTCAAGTCATCGTCATCGTCGTGTATGTTTTCATATTTTAATACGCTGCAGTGGGGCTAGGGTTAAGATTATTATAGATTTGTGCAAATACATACACTGAAGTTAAAAATTATTCGGGCACTTAAAGTTCTGTTACTTGGCGAAAAGTTTTCATAATCGAAAAATTATATACATGTTTAAAAAAATGTTTTATGAATACATATTTTGGGACATATGTATATTGGGACAGAAAAAAACGTAAATAATAGTTATATAAACTTGAAAATATATTCATGGCTGGTGATTGAATCTTGGTCAGTAGTTTTTTTCTCTTCCCTCACTGTTACATGCATTTTCACAAACCTAATATGCACTCAATTTCATATATAAAACTACATACAATGAGGTCCTTTGCTCCTACTAGAAGCCTAATTAGGACTCTAACTATAACTTATATAGGTTCCCGTGATTCCAAGTAGGAACATAGGGCCTCAATATATGTACATATGAACACTAATATGCGTTTTAATGGGCAAAATTTGTATTTGCTGATTCTAGAAAACTGTTTTTTATAAATATTTCTAGAATTTATCTAGCGGCACTTTCATTATTATTTCAGAAATCGCTAATATACTTAGGTATATAAAAATACTACTCACTAATTTTGTGCAATTATCCACAAAAATATGCGGTGAGGATCGGTGTTTGAACCCGTCTTCCCCACACACATAGCATGCATGTGCAATTACAGATCACTCAAAACTGCATATTAAATCAAAGTATTATTTCTACGATATATTTAAATACATTGTATTTGCATTGTAACAACAGACATTAACTTCTAAACAATAATACACTTGTGTATGGTATGAGGCAGCGGTCTCTCGCCTCAACTACGTGCTTTCTAGGCATGAATTTAACACGATCATGTAATATCTAGGACTTCAGGCCCACTGCTTTGGCGATGGCCTCATGTGCAGTGGTATATTTCATGCCTTTAATTCATATCTGATGCATGCATGAAATTAATACATACTATTCATGGCTTGCTTATGGTATATTCATATGCGCTCACCACTTTGAAATTAGTACAAAATACAGAAACGCTTAAGTTTACACTTAATTTTATTTTTTTATATTTATTTTTACACTGTATGCTTAAAGTTAAAAACTAAAGCTACAGTGAGGAGGACAGCCATAGCTACTAAGGCTTTCGGCTGGACACTTAATTAATTAATTTATAACTAGTTGTTGCTAACTAATGTCGCCCAGATCATACTTTAGATAACTGAGGGGGGTCTCCGACGACTCCGTCTGTACATTACATATGGATGTTCATTGTTGGCTTGTACAAACTTAATATTTCCTTTATAGGTAAATACATATAACAAGAAAAGAAAATGTTTTTGCAAGAGCATACCCAAAAAAAAAATTACTCCCAATTGCATAAATACAAAGATCGTAATACGCTCTCATTATACGCCGCTCTCTGTGATTGTCAATCACTTGTGGAAACACGTATGGATGGAAGCATGATGCAATGAATTTGGATTGTTGGATCATGGGATGGTATGTGTATGTACATATGTATGTGTATTTGTATGCAAGCTAACACTTACCAAAAAAACATCAGCTTCGATTATGCAGAGTATAAAAAACTTGGTGCATTTTGGTTGGATATGGACAGCAATTCTCATTTTTATTTTGTCTTAACATCGTCCTTGCTTGCCAATTTCCATACTCTGGACACCTTTAAAAAATTAATTAATAAATTGTTTATTGGATATCCGAGTTTAACTTTTTTTCTTAATCGAATCGACTCTGTGTTAGGCTACAAGTTCAGGACTTTCATTTTCTGTGCAATTTTTTCTTAGAAGACTTATGTATTTATATAAATTACGTAGAGTCTTGAAATAAGAAGCAATAAACTGTGAAATCACCTTTAAGTGACTTGCTAATATTATTTCTTTATGTGCTAGACATAAGTTCCCTACACGAAAATGCTTATCCGCCCAGTTTGTAAGTGTGAACACCTATCATACATATATCTCAGAGATGATGTTACATGTTGAAACTATAGACAGAAATGTTTTTTGAAAAAGATACTCTTGTTCCAAATGCACAGTTTAAAGCACTATTAAGATAGCATGAGAACATTCCTTACAAAATGCACAATTATTCCAGTTTATTTCATTAATAAACAAGCTAGAGCCACAAAATTCTTTATGTAGAGACTCATTAGAGCCCTATACATATACAAGAAAACGGTGACATTTTCACACAACTTCTGCCTTTCTTTCCTATCCCGCCCACCCATTCCCTTGAATATCATATAATAATATAATTTAGCCCTAGTGACCACACATTATTTATTTAAACGTTTTTCCACATGTTAGTCGATTTGACGTAAACGAATTTTAATTGTTTATAAATCTTATTCAAAAAACTTTATAGAATATCAAACGTGTTTTCTCCCACAGCCCTTTATATATGAACTTAATTTACCCCATATAGTTTAAATGACTTCTTTGACGTAAATTTCAATTATCATCAAAATAGATAGAAATTTACGGAAGTTATAGGTATATGTATATATACCGTTCTGCACCAAAAAAGTAAAAATCCGATTCAAAAGTTCTAAGAAGGAATATGCAGGAATACATTTTTTCGAGAAAAAAGGTACAGGGTATTACACTGTCTGCCACTCCTCGACTGTATCACATTTTTAGTCGTCTTTTGATATTTAAGCTCAAGTAGGCCTAACAACAAAGCCACATCGATTTTTTGTATATCCCACCCAATTAACCAATTTTTCTTCTATACTCAACATATGCTTTTAAAAATTACTACAGATATTTTGAAAAACATTTTCGACTTATCTTAAGACTGTATCAAAATTGTTTAAAATTTAAGTATGTTAAATTTTTTTTTATTTCAAACTGAAGTTATTTTAAAATCTACCAACTTGAAGTTGTAAGAATTTAAGGGCATTAGATTCAAAGTTGTATTCAGAGTATGCATTTTCGCATTGACTCAACTGAGCAAAATTTATTTTGTTTATAGAGATAGATATTCTGATAAGGTTCATAGGTTCAGGAACTGTAAATAAAAAAATACGGCAGTCTCCAAAATCGGTATATATAGGACTGACTTTATGTACTCTTCAATTTTAAAATTCCAGCAAAATAATAATAATAAATTATTGTTTTGCAAAACGCGATGAGATCTGTCGGTATGTTTTGCACGGCAATTTTTAAATAGTTCGCAAATACTATCAAAGATTGTTGGCAAAGAAATTGTGACGTATTATGAAAAAATTAAAATTGTATAGCTATGCGGATGGGGTAAGCCCCCCTCTATGCCTCTGGCTAAATCTAAGGCTCTCGGGGTCGGCGGTAACAACGCCAAGGCGGCGCTGTATTTGCCTTTAAGCTTGAGTCTCGTGTCAATAATCATCGCAGCTTATGCTCGTGCACACAACAAAGCAAACAACGCGAAGCAGACACAACACACACACACACTTGACGCTTACGCCAGCTACAACAACAACAAGAACATTTAATAGAATCAAAATCAACATCAACATCGAGAGCGCGCATTTAATGCCAAACCACACCTCATACTCACCATACTCGCCATACTCACCACCACCACCACCACCACCACCTAACCACCCACCAGCAGCTGGTTGCTTCTTCACAGAGCCTTTATCTATAGTTTTATTCTCTGCCTCTGCTTCCCTTGGATTTGTTTTGTTGTGGGCCACCTCATGCTTTGTTCTCTCCAATTTTGTTTTGATTTCATTTATTTTGTTGACATTGACAATCTTTTAATTATTGTCACGCATCAAGGTCGTCGCCAACTTCTCTCAAAGGGGGGCCAAATAAAGTTTTGATTTCTTTTGTTACAAACATATGCACGAGTATGTAAATCTATGGGAAGATTAGAAAGTTTGAGGGTGGGGGTAGGAAGAGCCCAGCCAACCCTTGCTACGCCCTAGACAAGCATTGCATTGTATTTGTTTGGTTCTCCCTTCAAATCGAATAGTTTTTTATTTATATTAAAACATTCTTTTGCTCTTATTGGCATTTGGATTTTTGGCCTTGGCCATTTGTGGGAGTTGCGTCAGGTGTTACATCCAGCAAAAGGGAGTCTATTCCTGCGTGGTGCAGCCCATAAGCTCTATTAGGCTTAACATTAATTTGTGTGCTTAAGGGATTAGTAAAATTTTTCAGCAAAAGTACTTGGGTTTAAGTAAGATTGGCGCCGATTCTGGCATTCTGTGGTATTCCGCTGAGAGTTTTCTGTACTAGCTCAGGAATAGAAAAAAATTATTATATGTTTATTATAATAGATCTTTAAGCTGCTAATATGCGTTTTAAATGCATTAATGCATTCTTCAGGCAGACATCGAAAAACAGCGTCCTCGCGATTTATTTTCGCTGTGAGTAAACAGTAAGGAGTCCATGGCTGTCAAAACAGGATTGTATGGTGTGATGAAGAAGAAGAGTTACACTTTTTATGTACTTTGTTCTCCCCACCATTTAAATGATTTTATACTATCAGATCTTTAGTTATCTAGTTATTGCAAGGAAATCTCGATTTAGATTTTTAGTTTAGATTACATATGCATAGATAGAATATTATAAGCGCTTAAAGCATTCCGATTTCCGGATTTCCGGATTTCCGTGACACGATTACCCCTTGAAGTCTTACCAATCCGTTGTGATCTATGTTGTTATTAGCTATTATTCAAGATTCCCGCGATAGATATAAACACATTGCATTGAATGGCGCCAAAACACCCGCCACGTCGGCGCAATCCGAAAACCTCTCACTGTCACGGACTGCTTATTATTTATTCGCAGCTAACCTTTATATCTAAAGGCATCTCACTATCCGCAACCTGTGACCCGTCCGGTTGCCTGCAGCCCGGCCTGCAGAACACCCCTAATTCCGCGATTACCGCGATTCGTACAGAAATTCTGTATATTTAAATAAAAGTTTAGTCGAATCCTTCTCGTATTTCGTATATTAAAAGCATTCATTCTTTCCCGCACAATCAATTAAGCCCGTTTAATAATTGACTTGTATTATTTGGAACAAATAAATTACTTTTTTAAATTTAATACTAATTTTAATTTTTAAAGTAATTGTCCGAATTGAAAAATGGAATTTGCTAATCTCCTACCACGATCAAAGCCCTCAGAAATTTTATCTTTGCTTGATGGGTGGAATTTGATACGTAGCAAGTGAGTCTTAGGGAGGCCTGGGAAGAAAAAAAAATCAAGGACATTGAGTATGGCATCCACGCGATAAGTCTATGCAACAGTTTTAATTAATTTTTGTGATTGCTATTAAGTCTGTCTTCCCGGCATACTACCCAGTTAAGCCCATTCAAGTTTTCTCATTTAACATGAGGTAGCTAACTTTTAAGACGCGATATACCGAAAAGTTTAAAAAAATAATGTACTTAACTGGTTATGCCAGAACTTAAACTTAAAAAAACTTTCTTATTATTGAATTAATACTTGTTGGATGATTTCTTCTACTGTTTTTTTTTTTCCAATTCATTCTTTTGAAGCATAATGACAGTTATTTTAATGCCTCCATTCAAAACAAACAAATAACAAACCCAACTAAGCCCACCCAATCCAAGCAAATCCAATGCACTGATATACATCAGACAATATCCATCCCTGATAAAACACAACACACATGTTCACGTGTGATTCCTTTCCAAGTCGGCTGGGTTCTAAGCGCAGATAAAGTGCGCAAAATGGATCCGTAATTTGGCGTTAATGTTACGCTAATAATAATCTGTCAGCTCGCATTAGGCATGGATTGGTAAGACAAATAGAGTGAGCGAGTGAATGAATGCATCTTGGTTCATCTCGGGCAATGAATCTGGTGATCATTGAAGGTCCGCTGATCTTACAGTCGGTCGGTCGGTCATGCCCCATTGTCTTGAGCAGCTGATTTCTATCTAATGTGCGGCGCATGTGCGTTTGTGTGCATACCTACATATGTATGTACGTACATAGGTGCATATATGTACGCATGTCGGATTGTTGTGTAAGATGCTGAGATTGCTATCGAAATGCTTAGAGTAATGTGCTTAGTTGCAATTCTCAGTGTTGATCTCGTCTTGGAACATTGTTTTGCTGGCCATTTTGACGGGTTTCGATTACTACTTGTCGGACTTCTTTGCCCGATATTTGTTTGTATGCCGCTGCCCTCTCATGTGTGTAATCCACTCTGCTCGTTGTTCAAAAGTTAAATGATGCGCACCTAAGTTGCATATAGTACTATTTTTTAGGGGTCCCTGGTTCGGTTGCTACCATGGTGGGACACGATTGTTTTTCAGACACGCCTCAACCTTGATGAAAGCAAATTGCACAAATTTGCCGCAAAAGATGCAAGAGTATCTTGTTGGCAAATGGAGAACGTTGCCAATTAGTGCTTTAGGTAGTGCCACATTATATGTATGCATAGTATGTGAGATCGCAAAAGCTAGAGGTGCCTGATACTGAAAATTAATGAACTCCATTGTGCTCAAACCAGTACCAGCTGAGGTCACTCAAAATAAGTGCTTAAAGCTGGAAGCATCTCAAATGAGCGGATCGTTTGGATGCCGCGACTGCCTCAACTCGACCATTGTAGAAATTCATGAATCGGGCTACGAATGTATCTGTATCTCGACTTAATGTGATTGACGATCAATATAAGTATGATGTAGCTGGGAAATATATCGCAGTCTTGGCTTTTGCCTAGCAATCTTGGGCTGGTAGATGGCTTTTAGCGAAACAATTCTCCAAAAGATATGCCAGTACCAGTTTCTTCATTAGATCCATAGATCCAGCAGTTCTGCATGTCTAAACTCATACCTGACTGATAATCACCGATTTAATATACATTTGTTAAGAACTTAACCTTATAAAACTCAATTGCCTTTGTTAAATGTTACACCCAAATTCACAAAACACTGGACAACTCAAAAACATATGCTGTGACGTCACGTAATCGAATATCATTCGATTGTCATTAATAAGCCGACTTCATGAGCATGTAATATTTACAGGGTTGCAAAAAAACTCGATAAAGATTTTCATTCTGACTGGGGTATATATGTACTATTTGTAGAATTTCTGTGTAAATCTCCAATTCTCCTACGGGCGACCTATATTAGTAGAGCTTTTTTGTTAATTCGTCGTTTGGAAATAAAGAACAGTGCAGTGGATATCATAGTCGGCATGTCTCGAAATGATTACAGAAGGTGAAACGGAGTTAGAGCCTCCTTGTTTTAATTATATTTTTATAAATTACTTTTAAGAAAATAATTTATAAGTACATCTCGAGGGCATGCCTTCACAAGTTTTTATGCATTGAGTCTGATTTTGTGATAAAATGAAGGATAAAAAAAAAAAAAAATTTTAAAATTTCAAAGTTTTCAACCAACGCATTTCGGGCCAACCTTGACAACAATTCGATCTGTCTGCACTTAGCTACTGGCCATAAAGTCAAACCCAAAGTCAAAACGCATGGAAAGTGTTAAATATGTTGGCATTAAAAAGAACTTAGTTTTCGGCATTCCAAGTAAATGCCAAATTTTTGCGCTGCACTAGAAATCTACAAACCTACAAACCTAAATAGTCTATTAAATTCGCAGAACACGGCAAGTCACCAAATATAATAATATAAAGAGAAAAAAATTGTTTCGAAAAAAAACAAACCCAAGTCACAAAACGCATTTCCTGGTAGTACTTCCTAGGCGGGTCCAAGTGTAACCTTAACCCCTTACTGCACAATTGCAAATTGTATTTATAGAGCAAGCAACTCAAGGGTTGAAGGGGTTAAAAAATAGCCCAGTGAGCTGTAAAAAAATGTTCAAAAATTGTGTGTCCTTTTTTTTTTTTAACACATTTGATGCGCTCGTAAAGCAATAAAGCCATAAACTAAGTGTACTGAGACCGTTGAGCAAATTAGAAGAAATAGACCACGAAGGACACAGTGGTATGACGAAGGGTTAAAAAAGTGCACGCATTTCAATTTTATGGCCTGAATGGGTTAAAAAAAAAGAGATTTAGTTGATCTGTATTTGAATTTGCTTGAAAATGTTTCTGGGAATAGTTAAAAAAATTGCTGCACATTTTTTTTTATTTTTGTTTTTCGTCGTTTTTTTTTGCGGAAATTGTAAATAATAAAATGGCGCATTTTATTGTAGCACAACATTTGTTTATATATACTAGTGCATATACAATTACATGCACATGTAGAAAATATTAAATTGTTTTCTAAAAAAGAATTTTCATGTGAAATATTAAATGCCATGGAATTAGCTTATGGTTTGACTGCTGCGGCGGAAAAGTGTTAAACTGCTTAACATAAAGTTGCAATTATGTAAAAAATTTGGTTTCCGTTTTTTCCATCGAGAGACTTTTACAGTACTATACTCTTTACATATATCTGTATGTATATACCAGGTACATGGTAACGTGAGGGGTATCTCAGCTTTGTGCAAATGTTTGTATGTATAGAGAAGAAGAAGCCTGAGATGCGGCAAGGAGAAGAAAACAAATTTTTGGCCTAGATCTTAGAGATTATCAGAGCTCGGATAGCCAAGCTTCATATTTGGACTCCTTGCACGTCCAGCCAGATCAAGTGAGAGTTAAAGAAATTGTTCGATTAATAACCTTCGGTGGAAAAATAATACTTACGGCTAAATGAGTTAGTAAAGTGTTAGTTTTAGGGACCAAAATTCGATTCCCAAGCGAGAAAATTTTCTTGATATATGATAGTATATAGTATAGATTAAAAGTGGTCTTAGGGTACAGGCTACCTAAAATATACCCGTTTTGAAATCACATGATAACACTGCGACCCTATAAAGAGTATAACCACGTCTGAACGAGATCGTGTCAAATAGAGTATAACCACGTCTGAACGAGATCGTGTCAAATCATGCGGCATTTCCTCGTAGGTGAGTTTTGAAAATACCTCTTCTCCTGTAAATTGCTTTAAACCGCACTGTGGGTATATAGTAAGCATTACGGGGTATATTATAGTCGGTGCGTCCCGGTTGCAGTCGTCCCACATTTTTTTTCTTTTCTCTCTTGAACTTGTCTCACCATAAAACTGTCGCATAAGTTAAAATTTGGTTGCGCCTACCATGGAAAATGATCATCATATCATAAAAAAAATTAAACGTTTCCATGGAGCTGTGTGTGTGTGTGTGTGTATCTGTGTGCATATTTTAATTAGGCAGCCACAAAGGGAGTCAATCAAATGGCTTCATTTTCTTAAACATTTTCTCAGTGTGCGGCCGAGACCATTTAGACCATTTTTCAATTAATTTGTTCTCAGGGGCACCTCGGGGGCATCTTGTGAAACTGACCGACATGTGTTGTGCGCGGGTTTTCCTTGAGTTTCTTTTCATTTTGGAAACCTTTACTCACGAAGCATTTTTATGAGCCCGAACAAATTTGTACAAATTGCTGTAAATGTGTTTATATATTTGTGAGCCAGAGTGTGCGTGTACGCGTGTGTGCGTGTGTGTGTGCGTGTTTGTGTGCTCTGGTCAGCAGTTTAAACACCAAATTAGGCCACAACAAGTTGAGGCTGTTTTGGATACGTTAAATCTGTGCAACTCAATCAACAGCATGATAGCAGAGCAGCAGCAGCAGCACCACCACCATCACCACCACCACTACCAGCACCACCTCCATCACCGCCAGTGCAATAAAGCCTCAAAAATGCTGTTGCATACAAGTAGGCAACGGCAACGGGTGAGGCGTCTCTGCACCAGCTCAGCCCAGCTGAGGCGACTCAATCAACATGTCGTGGCCATGTCTAAATAGACAAAGCTCAAGCTGTCTGGCCAAAATGTTGGCCACAAGTGCAAACCCGCAAAATGCAAGCCAACAACAACAACAAAAACAACAAAGGCTCCTCTGTGCTGTTAGCTAATAGCAACAGCAGGAGCAGCGTTCCTCAACCTATAGAGGAACTATACTGGAACGCCTTTCAAAAAGTGTAACAAAGTGCGGCTGCTATTGGCCATGTGCAAACACTGGCCGACAACACTTGACCACTTGACCAAAAATTCAACCGAAAATGTGGCCAAGTGCGTGACAACAGCAAAAGCTGCCCAAGTAGGCGTAGCGTCTCCCTGCGTCCTTTCCACTGCCCCAGCACAACCCTCTTACCCCGCCTAACCCTCACCACTCTGTCATGTACAACAAACTGCTTGACATTTCTGGGCATACGAGTGTGCGTGTTCTTCGACCTTGGCTGCTGTTTTGTAGTTGCAACGTCGTCTAATGAACTTTCATGCCACACATGCTCGGAGCCAGGACTAGCGCCCGGACCGGGACCAACTGCACTTTCATACAAAATGTGCAAAATGCACATTATTAAGCGCTGCACTTACTCCCCTTAAGGGTGCATGTGCATTTGCATCCTCAGCTGAGGCTCAATTGAGGCTAATTTATTTAATAAAATCATTTTTATATCAGGATCGGGATTATTTGAAAAATGTCAATTCACTCTTAGCTGTCTTTGGATGACACAAGTTTTAGAACAAATTTCACAAATTTTGATATGACATGAAATTTTTGTATAGAAGTTGCTCCCAATTCTTCATTACCTATCACCTATAATAATAAACATGGACTTCTTCTTTTTTCTCATAACTAGCCATAACAAACAGCAACCGGGTTAGGGCACTATTTCTTTTCATGCTGTAATAGCCATTTGGGATTCATGCTCCGATTCCTTGATCAAACCAAAGCAATAGTTGACAGCTTCATGTCTCTCTACTTTGACAACCAATCACATTTTGCACCTTGGAACATTCTCTATCAATAGATGCAACGGCTCTACTAACGTCCTGCTTGGTAGAACCTATACTCTTAGTATCTGGACTCATTGTTTTGCGTTTCAAGGCGCCCTGGCATTAGAAGGTTAAAGAACCCTTAGGAACGGGCCTTGCCTTCTCTAAAAACTTTCACGGTATCAATATGCTTGAAGTTTTTTTTACCACCTTGACTGAGCTTCAATATATTTTTTTTTTTTTGGAATTGCTGATTGCCTCAATTTTGATTTCTTTGCCATTTTTCCCATATTTTTTACTATATTAAAATTCAGTCTTTTACATACATTTTGCACAAAACCATTTAGTATACCCTATAGGTAAATAATATAATGAGCCATTTGAAAAATCTTTGAATTTATATTATTATATTTCCAACTAAACAGGCTGGCAAGGCGATCCCAAAATGTAAAAGTTGCAGTTCATAAGAACGTATGTGTTTTTGAAAATTATGTGCAAATAAAATAAAACTTCAAATATTATAATATATTATTATTGTCAATATGTTTTTAATTTTGCAACTGTTTTGCATTTTGCTTTGAATATTATGCATTGTACATTAATTATATTTGGCGTGTTCGGTCAAGAATGCCCGATAAAAAATTTTGAAGCTTTTTACAACACTTTTGGGCAGAGTTCGAAGTTCGGCGTAAATGCCTCTTTTCTATAGCGTAAATTGTAGTTGGACACTTTGCCCTTTTACTATTTTGCATTTATGCCAGACAAAGTGAACACCCCAATTAAATATTTTTCGTAAATTCCATGATTGTCTTACCATGAATTAAAATAAAAAGTTTTGTAACGTTTAAAAATGGCAGAAAGCCTAAAAAAGGGGCTTGTTAACATCTAAGACCCACGGTCAAAGTACCCCGTTGAAAAAAACACAATTCTTTTCATAACCATAACACTTTCAGAACCGATATCCTCTCATACGATACGATAGTCTTTAGTCTGATTGCTTTTAAAATACAATATTCCGATTGGTTAATTGAGAAAGCCCATTAAACATCTTGAAATTTTGAAAGATTTCGATTTTCATATTGCTTAAAATACGAATTTTCCATAGTATATACGACTGTAGTATACCTTGCGTATTTAATGCTTGAAATATGGCCGACCTGGTGCTCTCCCTTCATCCCGGCCACTTTGTACAGTGTCCTTTACTGACTACGGTTGCAATGCTTGTTGGTCATGTCAGTAGCAGCGCTTTTGGTCCCTGCATCTCCGTCTCCGTCGCCGTCTTCCTCTCAATCGCGCTTCCACCAGTTTGGTTGCCATATCTGGTCCGGGAGCTGCTTGGGTGCTACATATTAATTCCATTTTCGCACGTTTGCATAGCCCGGACATGCCGTAAATAGTTGTCCTTGCCACTGTCCGTATTGTTGTTGTTGCTGCCGCTGTTGTTGCATTTATTAATAATTATAATGTCTGCGCTTGTCGTACACACGCTGAACGTGCCCCTTTGCCCCAACACCGGCCCAACCCACAGCGATAAGGGCTTGCAATGTTTTTGGTCCCGGATTGCAGCAGGGTGTATGTATCTGTGTGCGTGTATCTGTGTGCTGCACGGCATTCATAAATCGCAGCTCATTTTGGTGTGGCCACGGAATGCACACGCATAATTATTTCAACATGCAGCAGCAGGAGCAGCCCAGAAGTTTGGGTGGCATAGTGGGCGTAATATGGGAAGCCAGGCAATGAATGCGCGCAGGGGCGTATCTGCAAAGCAAGCGAAAGTTGCGCTACCAGGGCACGTTAAATATAAAATGGCAGAATTTAGTCATAGACAGTAGCAACAAATATTCAGAAACCCACACATATTACATACGAGGGCAGACTGAAACGTAATCAGCCGCAATCAAGCGGCCTAGGGACACTTAATTCCGCAGTCCTCCAATTTTCGGTTTGCTTACAAAAAAAAATAAAAAAAACACTTTTCAATTCATTTGCAGACCAATATTTAACAAATAAAATAATTAACATTCAGTGACTCTCCTCGAAGAGTTGTCCAGTTGCATAATAGATGCTCTAAAATGTATGTTACAAATATATTATGCGGCTGTTACCAAAAAAGGAAACAAAAGTTTTACTTATATTGAAAGGAAGATATGGGAAATGGATTTTGAAATGTTCTTACGCTAATTTTTATCTTGTATTCAATTTTCTGCAAATATCGAGGTCCTTTTCACCAGCACCAGGGCGGACCGCTGTATGTAAACTCCCACTCTGCTGGAATTAAAACTATTCAGCTTGCCCTCGTATATGAATATACGAGAGCGTGTGGAAAATAGGCAGCTTTCCATGCAAATGAAGTATGCGGAAAAGCTGATTTAAACTACCAATTACTGCAAAGAATGTAAATTTTGGCATTATTAAGCGTAAGGGAACCAATTTTGTATTATTTATAAGCGACATATTTGAAATTACTTGCATAGGGGCAATCCAGACGATGTATTCAAAATGAATTATATTAAGTACATGTGGAATGTCCCAAGAGCTATTATATACATAAATTTTTTTTTATTTTTTTATTTATTTGCAATCTGTCCAGAGGACATTTAAAAAGTATTAACATGATTGGCTGTACTCCAATGAGCTAAACCATTAAAACAACAAGCAAAGTTAGTTTTAAGATCTAATGTCTGCGCTATTATCTAATAAATTTTTAGCTAAAGCGTTTTCATGAAAATTCCGTCTGCTTATGTAGATTTCTGTTCGTTTCCTAATTTATTCATTCACATAATATATGTTGAGGTCTATGTGCCCTGACAATATTTCGATATTAGATGTTACGGGCTTTAAAATTGCTTTGTAAAGACGGATTTTTTTTTCCAAGCTGAGTTGAGATCGAGGCCCTGAAAGCCAATACATTTGCCTAGTTTTAGCTTTGAGCTGGACTTGCTTAAACCTTATGTGTTTTTTTTTATGGTGAGCATTCGATCCAAGTACACGCCAATATATTGTACCGTTTCTTCTTCCGGTATCGATAAGCCAAACAGGGTAACCGGAGGGCATTTTCCACGTATCAATGTAAAAGTTATTTGAACTGATTTTTGACTGTTTACAGCAATTCTCAACTTATTTAACCATGCTTCAAGTAATCCAATCTGCTCTTGTAAATACCGGGATGCAATTATCTAAAAATGGCTTTAGAATACAAAAACACATTAACCAAAGGCCATAAGCTTGTTATGGGATTAAATCGGGTAAATGGAAAAACTTTGTTCTGCTTACTTTATATATGCAAATATGCAAAAATTGCAAAAGGCTTGTAAAAAAAGCAACAGTTACCTAAATCGGTTTACTGTCGACTCATCTGGACATATACATGAATGTTTGTTTTTCTTTTGTGGTAAAAAAGTTTAAACTTTATACGAACAATTAAATTATAATACCCTATCCTTTCAAAGCGCTTTGAAATTGTGTAAAAGCTTTTCAACCCAATATTCCACTTATCGGATGTAACAATCAAATTTTAAAAAAATAAAGCATAAGCTTGTCCACCAACGATGTGCCAATGCCCGATTAGGAATATTTACTTACCAGAACTATGTAATATTATATACACTAGGGTGGCTGCCGCTAGTATGGCAAATTTTTAAACCGACGATTTTAATAACCCCACCACCTAAAAAGTTTCCTTTTTACCTGCGTATAGCGCCTGTAAAATTTAAAGACGATTAGAAAGTATTTGATATGAAAATAGGTCAAAGGTCATAATTTTCACTTTTTCCGTTTTTGACTGTATTGTTCTACATGAACTTTAAAAACTTATTTCCAAACAAACAAATTATGGTTCAAAAAGTCTAAACATAATTTTAAAAAAATGTAATACAGTCGAGGCGGTGCCCGACAGTGTAATACCCTGTACCTATTTTCTGAAAAGAAAAATTTATTCCTGCATATTCCATCTAAGGACTTTCCAATTGGAAATTATTTTTTTTTTTACCGATTTTGATGAAAATCGAAAGTTACGTCAAAGAAGTTATTTAAAGTATATTGGAGGTAAGTTTCAAGTTGGTATGTAGAGGGGTGTGGGAGAAAACACGATAAATCGATTGCGGGGGGTGGGGGGACCACATCGATATAATTTGGATGTGGATTTGTTTATTAGAGCCACATGCATCAGCTTACCAAAAATTGTGATTCTAGGTAACTTGTAACCATAATTACGAGGAGTCAAATATTGACGCAGTTTATTGGCAAGGGTGGTGAAATTTGTACATTTTTGACTACAACTTTTGCTATATTTGTCCGATATTGTTAATTTTTTACACACAGATGCATGTAACCACAACACATCGCTCTGTTAAATTTCAGATGAAAATATTAAACGGTGTGGCTAAAAACCGCGAAACTCTACTGCGGGAGAACGGGGAAAAAACTTAATTTTTCCAGGAAATATTCGCACCTGCTGGTAAAGTTTCGTGTCTCTAGCTCTTATAGTCTCCGAGATCTAGGCGTTCATACGGACGGACAGACGGACGGACGGACATGGCTCAATCGTTACCCGAGGTTATGATAAGCATTTTGGTATAAAGGACTTGGGGTCTGCCACGCCTCCTTCTGTCCGTTACATACATTGCACAAATCTAGTATACCCTTTGTACCTATAGGTACAGGGTATAAAAATATACAGTCGGCCTGAATAAATTTGGTAAGCTCTAAAATTGATTAAATTGATTATTTACACTAGTTTACAAGTTTTAAAAAATGTTGCTTTCCTCAACATGTTTTAGTCGTTTCCGTAGTAAAATGACATGCTAAAACCGAATATGCACTCGAAAATTTTTTTTCATGAAACTGGTTTCGAGATATTGCCAAAAAACCGTTTTTCGAAATTAAAAAAAAAGTGGCTCTTTTTAACAGCAAATGTCTCTGGTTGTACTAAGCCGATTTCGATAATTGCTTACTTGACTGTAGATAATTGAATTACCCATCGATTATATTTGAAACATATTTTTGTCAAAGTTACGGTTTGGTCGCTATTTATGCATTCATATGAAATTTGTTGTCATTTTTTTTACCTATTTTCGCGCCCAACAAATACTTTCGGATCGTCTTTAAATTTTACAGGCGCTATATACAGGTATAAAGGAAACATTTTAGGCGAATTAAAATCGCGAGTTGTTGCAAAAATGGCTACCCTAATATACACTTACATAATATGTGGTCTTAATTACACAGCTACAAAAAAAAAACTATCACCAAAAAACCACAGCGCTTCTGATTTCTGAAATAATCTTCAGAAAACCATATTTTATAAAGTTCTTTGAGGTTATGCAAGAACATTGACGTGCTCGGGTTTTTTGAACATCTGATTCGAATTCAGGCACCCCAAAAACATAAGGCCATTCAGACGGTCTTGTCCCATTGTATTTCTATGGTAGCTTTTGATCCTTCTCAACGTCGAAAGTTATCGGTCTGGAGTTGCTGCGCTTACAGGTAACTCTGCTAAAACATTTTTGAATGACTCGCTGTTCATCACCTGAAAAATACAGTACGCTAAAGTTTTGCATATCACCTTTTTCTGCTCGTAAAAATTCTAATCGAGAAATACTGACCGAAAAGCATCAAGTGCATTTTGGATATTCAGATCCTTAATACGCTGTCTCCATATTCTAATTTCAGAGATAAATTCCCTTCTGAACAGTCCAATATTTCTTCAAAAAATTTGTCTGTGAAGTTTTTTTTGATAAAATTCTTGTTTGAGGAACAATTGTCCGAAACTTTAAAAGATAGATTTGTGTTCTTGAAACCGACTTTTAAGCTGAGTAATGACTGTATCGAGGAACGGAATGTAGAATACAATTCTATAATACTCTTTTACATTTTTCGCTTCAACTTTGCAGCGACAAGGCAATTTCATTGTGATCTCGTATATGGAACAAATTTCAGGAACACGTTCATAAATAACATGGAAAGATGCATATGCATTTTCTCGCTTTTCCCTGCATTCATTCAAAGGGTATTCGCCTAAATCTTGGTTTTTCGATTGCAATTCCCGACTCAAAGGCAAAACAATCGAATTATCTGATTCCACAATGTGACAGGCGATTTGAAATTCAAACGTCGAAATTGCAGTTAAAAGTTGCGTTGCATTTTGTGAAGTATTCCGATCATTCCACGTTTTTATTTTTTCTAACGCCTCAATAACGGCTGACTGCAATTCGATGTACGTTGCAATTGCTTCATGAGACTCAGCCCACCTTGTAGGGCAAGTAGAATTTAGTTTGCCTTTCTTTTGCTCATTTTTTTTTATTTTAAAAACTTCTTTCTTCAGAATGTCCTGTCATTTAGGCCAGTGGAAACATTTTTTTTATTGCCAGGGGTAAGAACGATCTCAGATGAGCCTGTGCACCACTAAATTTACATGAATGAGCCGCCGTCGCGACGCTGACATCGCGTAAATAGTTTCTGACTGAATGCGCCAAACGTTCTCCAGAAACGTTGCACAGTGGCACGAAAGCCGAAAAAGCGTTGCAAAAATCATATTTTCTAAACCAATTTAGATATTTTAATGAATTAAATTGTATTTGAAAGAAAAAATGTTCAGGCTTTAAATTAAGTACTCATACATGGTTATACGATATCTGAGAGCTGCGCAATATGTTGTGAAAGTTGGATTTTGTTGTCTGCGCAATATTTCCCATTGACAAATATGTAGGTACATATTTTTTTCATTTATAAAAAAATTTTGATGATATAATTTTTTGTCTCCTCAGTAGTTTTACATTTGAAGGAATATCTGAAAGGCTTAACATTTCCTTTGAATAACTACTTGTTAATTCTGTATTGGATCTCACTTGTCTAAGGGATGCAACTAGTGGATCTGAAGAGGCTGCCAACATATTAAAAAGATCCTCGTTTTCCCTTGATCGTGATATTTTCCATGTATACATAGCTCTGAGTTTCGCTCTGTTTAGCCGATCCCATTTTATTTTATCCAGAAAGAATATTAACATTAGGCCGGATAAAAGAATCCCGCATTATTATATAATTTCCCTTGGACAGATTCAAATCCAAAAATAACGCCAAAGCCTCTCCAGCGCTATACTAAATTGGTAGTGAATTTGGTGGTGTGGAGATGCTTTCCTTTCGTCTAAACATTTTGTAGGTCTTCCTCTGTTTTGGTGCGTAGACGTCTGAGGTTCTTCTGAGAAATTTTCAATAAGAATGTTTCTTAATAAATTTTTCTCCGCAGTGATGAGAGTCTTGCCACTTTTTTAGATTTTGGAATAAATTAGATTAAGTTTGCCTTTTAAGGCATCAAACTTCTCCATATTTGCTCCCTCAACGTTAATTTCTTTTCTGATGGCCGAAACGAATTCATTCGCGCAATTGGAGTTTCTGAACAACTCAAATAATTTTAAGTTTTCCAAAGACATCGTTACACTTATAAAATCAATGCTTGCGAATTATATTTAAAAATACTATTTACCGCAATTTTTGTTCTTGTAAAGTCAAAACGAGACTATGATATGATATATATGATCAGAAGGAATCAGGAAAATATATACAAATTTTAAGCCTGTATCCACAAAACTAGTAACAGGTAAAAATTACATTACACTAAATGTTTTTTAGTTGATACCTAATATTTCATTATAAAGGAAAAGGTGAATGATTTCAGTTGAACTACCCGAACATGCGCAAAAATTGCATTTGTCTTAATCATAATTAATCTTACTTTTTTCAAATGTCTCAGGTAGGCTTTATTTTATTGTCAATAAAAAATATAAGCAAACAACTCAAAATTTAGTGGCTGCATCTACTGCGTTTTCTTCTTCTTATACCTGCGGAAGCATTTTTTGGAGTTGGGTTTCTGCACTTTTACTGGCCCTACAGCCAAAGTGCGCCAAAGGAGGAGATACATTTTTTAGCGTAGGTAAATAAAATGATAACAAAAGCATTTATGTTAGAATAAAAAGTATAGTGCAGGGTATTTGTTTTTTCTTTTCTTCCAAAGTTGAAAAAGTGGTCCAAATATAGAGGTTCAGGTAAACGGAAGTATTGAAAAAACCAGAAAAGATAGAAGTAATTTTTTTCTCTTTTATGTTTAAATTTCATGTACCTTTTTATAGAAACCAAGAAAATAGGGATTGGATGCGTAGTTTTTTTACAAAACAATCTTAAACAAGCGCTTTTATTCCAAAAACTACGGTTTTTTTTTCAAAATTGAAAATATACTCCCCTTTGAGCGGCTGTAGCAACTACACTATTCATCCGAATTAAATAAAATTTATATTTTCTTGATCCCTGTGAAATTCTAATTCAGATGCATGTATTACATTTACATTTGCGTTGGTAACTGGCACGAATCCAAGAAAATCTTCACAAAAATTCATTTTTGAGTCCAAGTACCGAATGCAAATACATAGAAAAAAATGTGGTACAGTCGAGGCGGTGCCCGACAGTGGAATACCCTGTACCTTTTGTGTCAAAAAAGTTTTTCCTGCATATTCCATCTAAGAACTTTCCAATTGGAATTTTTTTTTTTTTGGTGAAAATCGATATTTATACCTATAAGTTCCCTAAATTTTTACCCATTTTGATGAAACTCGAAAGTTACAACAAAGAACTTATTTAAAGTATACGGGGTAAGTTTCAAGTCGGTATGTTGAGGGGTGTGGGAGAAAACACGGTAAATGGATTGCGGGGGGTGGGGGGACCGCATCGATAAAATTTGGATGTGGATTTGTTCATTAGAGCCACATGAATGAGCTTACCAAAAATTGTGATTCTAGGTCACTTGTAGCCATAATTGCGTAGAGTCAAATATTGCCGCAGTTTATTGGCAAGGGGAGGTGAAATTTGCACATTTTTGACTATAACTTTTGTTGTATTTGTCCGATTTTGTTAATTTTTTACACATAGATGCATGTAACTATAACGCATCGCTCTGTTAAATTTCAGATAAAAATACTAAACGGTGTGGCTAAAAACCGCGAAACTCTACTGCGGGGGAACGGGGGAAGATATTGACATGATTCAACAAACTTCATCTGCTTAGGAAATATGCGCACCAGCTGGTAAAGTTTCGTGTCTCTAGCTCTTATAGTCTCCGAGATCTAGGCGTTCATACGGACGGACAGACGGACGGACGGACGGACGGACGGACGGACGGACGGACGGACGGACGGACGGACATGGCTCAATCGCTACCCGAGGTTATGATAAGCATTTTGGTATAAAGGACTTGGGGTCTGCCACGCCTCCTTCTGTCCGTTACATACATTGCACAAATCTAGTATACCCTTTGTACCTATAGGTACAGGGTATAATTATTCTATGCTTCATATATCCGTCGATTCATCTGGTAACTATTTTTATACCCTGTACCTATAGGTACAAAGGGTATACTAGATTTGTGCAATGTATGTAACGGACAGAAGGAGGCTTGGCAGACCCCAAGTCCTTTATACCAAAATGCTTATCATAACCTCGGGTAGCGATTGAGCCATGTCCGTCCGTCCGTCTGACCGTCCGTATGAACGCCTAGATCTCGGAGACTATAAGAGCTAGAGACACGGAACTTTACCTGCTGGTGCGCATATTTCCTAAGCAGATGAAGTTTGTTGAATCATGTCAATATCTTTCCCCGTTCCCCCGCTGTAGATTTTCGCGGTTTTTAGTCACACCGTTTAATATTTTCATTTGAAATTTAACAGAGCGATGCGTTGTGGTTACATGCATCTGTGTGTAAAAAATGAACAAAATCGGACAAATACAGCAAAAGTTATAGTCATAAATGTACAAATTTCACCACCCTTGCCTATAAGTTGCATCAATATTTGACTCCTCGTAATTATGGTTACAAGTGACCTAGAATCACAATGGTTTGGTAAGCTGATTCATGTGGCTCTAATGAACAAATCCACATCCAAATTTTATCGATGCGGTCCCCCCACCCCCCGCAATCGATTTACCGTGTTTCCTCCCACACCCCTCAACATATCAACTTGAAACTTACCCAATATAATTAAAATATAATATAATTCTTTGACGTAACTTTCGATTTTCATCAAAATCGCTACAAATTTAGGGAACTTATAGGTACAAATATCGTTTTGCACCAAAAAAAAAATAAATTCCAATTGGAAAGTTCTTAGATGGAATATGCAGGAAAAATTTTTTTGACACAAAAGGTACAGGGTATTCCACTGTCGGGCACCGCCTCGACTGTACCACATTTTTTTCATTACCAATTCGTGTCATTTATCAATAAATTCATTTTGAATTGTTTTGCTCCAATATGGCGCTTTTTTTTCAAAGTTTCATCACCCTCAGCTCGATAACGTAGAACAGCACGAAAGTTCCCTTCGTTTGACTTTCCTCTCCTATCAGCTTTGTTTTTAGTGCTTTTATTTTTATGCAAAGGTCCATCGTCCCTATGACCCCGAAGAGCGATTCCTTGTCTTTCACACACAACAAAAGCGCTTACAATAGGTTTCAGTCTTTCATAATTTTCTCTTTTGACGTTTTCTTTTTGCAGGTCAAGGTGCAGATCAATTGGTTTATATTTTGCAAGCTCAATATCCGCTAAGTATTCGACACCCAAAATAATTTTTTTTGGTGGAACAACACTGATTAAAATGAGGGAAATTTTTTTTTTTTTTTTGTAACCAGTCCGAGTCATTTTGGACCCCCCTTAGACGAAATCCTGGATCCGCCACTGCTGTATATCCTTATTTTAGGTTTTTTAGGCTGTGGTTATCAAAACTACACTGAATAAACTATTGTTTAATTTCCAAAAAGAGTTTCCAAAAAAAAAATTTGAGTATGAGTATATTTTTGGTTTGTTTGTTTCTTCTAAACTACATCTTTGTTCAAAAATATTTATGATTCGATCACAATCTATAAGGTTATAACTTGATATAGTGGATTTAAATACATTCCTATATTTAAACCTGGCGACAGAGACATGCCTTAAAATGCATCTTCCATTTTGTAAATCCATTGGAATGCATTCAATAATCATCAAAAAACCTGAATCAAAATGCAAATTATCTACTTGACTTCTTGACCTGTCCAAGAGATTTTGGGATATGATGGTGCAGTGTTTTCTTAAAATATCAACGTTTTGTTGCTTATTAGGCTCACTCAAGTCTCGTGTGTCTTCTTAGGGAATTAAAACCAAATATTGTTGCAATTTATAGAGGAGAGCTCTAAACAAGATACATTTTAAGAGTTTATTCGATTAAAATAGTAAGGTTTTTATATGGTCATTGCTTCCATAGTCTATCATAATTATGCCTTCATCAGGACACACGGACATGGCTGATAACCATTGTTCTCCAAGTCTTTTTCAGTATATATGTTTTATCTTTTCTTATGTACAAGTTAAGATACTCGTCCATATTGCAGTTTATCAATGCGTGTACGGCTTCGCTTTGGGGTTAACCAGATTTTTTATTTTGCGTGTCTAAGTTGCAAAGCCGCCGTTTGGCCATAAAACTTTTGCTATATATACACACACACACACACACACACACACTGATGCGTCCTTACTAAGGACTCACGCACACACACAGCATGTCCTTGGTATGGGGTTCTCCGTCTCTGGGTCGTTAAGTTTTGCTTGTATTTTGCCAATTACCCGCGGCATCAATAAACTGCGCTCCAGAGCTCCGATACCGTTACAGTAACCAATTCTCCATGGTTGCGCAATAACTGCAAATTTAATTTTGCAATTTTGCGCCTCTCTTCGCCCGATAACCGGGCCGCCCTTAACCATTCTCAATGCCTTTGGACCACCCCTTAAATTGGCTTTCCCTCACATAAAAAACAATCTCAGTTCAGCGCGACTCTGCTCTGCTAAGATTCAATCTGTAAGTCTCAATCTCAGCTGTCGGTTCGGTCACTCCTTAGTCCCGATGGCAGCTTTGTGTGTAAAATTATACGAAACTAATCTTGTCAGGATGCTCCTGTACATGTGTGTCTGTAAATTTACAAGCAAATTGGCAGGGCTTTAAAAGGGAGCGTGTAGCCAAAAACAATGCAGGAAGTTTAAGAGTTTATTGGAAGCTGCATTTTTTAATTTTTTGGCTTTGATATTTCGATGAGGTAGTAGGAAGTCGTCTTGGATAAAGACAGTGTAACATATACAAATGTTACTTGGTTTTTTTTTTTTTTATTATTTCAACTCAGTTGTTAAACCTTTGATTAAATATTTAGAAATCAGCTTAAATAAGTATTCGACACCAAAAAAGAGACAAATTTGAAGATTTATTCTTATATCATTTACTACACTGAAAATCAAAACAATTTCAAGTTTTGCCCTGGAAACAAAAAATTGCGGAGGAAAATGATTTTAGGAAATTTTAAATTTAAGAGGAATGCCGGATATAAATACCGGGATTGACAGTATTTCATTCTTCATTTAAGAAACAAAATAAAAAACAAAAAATTGTGCATAGTAAGATCTAGAGTGAAACAATCTTGTAATGAGCAAATTCTGTTTTTGAGCGTATCCCAAACTTAAAATAGTAATATGTAGATTTTTAAGCTACTATTGGGGCGTATACTAGCAGCTATAACGAACGGCTTTTAAGGCACCTCAACAGGCTGGCGAAAGGGCATCTAGACGATCACCCAATTAAGGGGCCGGACGGAAGATCGCACAAGATCCATAAAAGATAACGCTTTAAGACTGGACCAAAAATGGCGCTAAAACAGTCTCTTCCAGTGTTGCCATTTTAGCTTGTTTATAGCTAGATCTAGCATATTTTAAAATTAAATAGCTTACAAATTTTTCAAAATCCTTATACATAGCTGTAAATCTAGCATATTTTAAATTTGCATTTAGCTTGTTTTAGCTAAAAAGCCTTATCGAAAGAAGAAGAAAGAAGAAAAGCCGCATTAGTTTCAACATTTCTTAGCCTAGTTGAAATTGAAACCGGAGATGCCAAATCGACAGCTGAGAGTGTGAAAAATACGCTCTCAAGATTGCATTTGAACATTGCAAAACAAACAATGCAAGGGTAATGAAAATGTGCTAAAAATGACGGGAAGTTTTATATGAATGAATAAATAACGAACATACCGTAAATTTGACAAAAATAAGTTCTAAATATAATCGATGAATAACCCCAACTATCTACGGTATGGTAAAAAATAATAAAAATCAGCTTAGTACAACCAGAGATATTTGTTTTTAAGGACATTTTTTTTTTAGTTTCGAAAAATGTTTTTTTCGAAATATCTCGGTTTTAGCCTGACATTTTACTACGGAAATGACTAAAACATGTTGAGGATACCAAAATTTTGTAAAATTTGTAACCTAGTGTTTTATTAATTTTGTTTTAAATTTCACAGATACGGGCTGCGCAAAAATGGCAAATGTTGCCATACTTATAATGTACCACATAAATATTTAAAATAAATTTCAACAAACGAAAAATATATAAGTGATGAAGAAGATTCTGCTGATGTTATTATTAGTAATTTGATATAATAAAAATATTTAAGTACTAAAACAACGAAAAATTCTTGTTTTTTGAGAGCAGTTCAGTTTAGCTTTTTTTTTAGCAGATTTATTTTGATTTTTAGCTTATTATTATTTTTTTAAATCGAGCTTGTTTTGTCTCTCAAGTTCTGGCATCAATGGTCTCTGCAAGTGACCAGTCTTTAATGATTTCAGCTGCCTGGGTTGAATTGGCAAATTTTAGAATTCATGAAAATAATTGCTTTTTTTTTTAATTGCATAAAAATTTAATGAAAAAATACTCTGGGGTCTTTTATTAAAAGTTGTGTGTGACGTCATATGGCTAAGATTTTTATTGCGGATTTAACCACGTTTAAGCGTAATGTAATATGGCAGCATAATACTACAAAAAATTTAGTTAGTGTTTTGAAAGACATTTCTCTGCAGAGGATCAATTGTTAAGCCTGCGACTAAACGTTGTCACTGGATTTTTTATCAGAAATCTCTGCCGTGCCCCAAAGCTTTTTGATTGCGCATATTTGAAAGGATTACTCTATCTCTACTTATTTGAGACAGAAGTTATTAATCTTTTGACTACAAAGCTTTATTAAAATTTTTGTTTTTATTTATTTTTTTTTATAAAACAAAGCTTGAAAAGATTCAAGTAAACTGATCGTTAACATTTATTTTAAAAAATGTGCAGAGACGCAAAGATCCTCCGCTTTGACGCCAAAAACTTGCTACTTAAGTATTTGATATGCAAACATCCTCAGTACAGCACTAAAAGATTGAAAAAGACAATTCGTAACGTTCGGGAAGGTTGGATTCTGCTTTCGTTTCGCCATCCCATTTTCTATGCTTATGCTTTGCTTACAGGATATAAAAAGTTAGAAACTTAACCACGATATGCTTCCTTTACCAAAGTTTTATATTCGATTGGGTACTTGTACTATCATACATTTTAAGCTAAACTAAAAAACCTCAAAAAGCCAAACAGCTGGCAACCAATAAATTTATTGCTTTGGAATCCAAAGGATTTAAATCCATCTTTCAATATATGTATATACGGATAGTATGTATATATGCATATGTGTTTTATAAGCATATGTATATACATATATATAACTTAACAGTCGCTTTTAGTTATACGTTAGACGTGAAGGACAAAGACACTGCCACATGCCACATGCCCCATGCCACACGGCAAAGATAAGTTGAATAGATTGCGGGGGCGGCTGGGCATGAGACGGCGCGACGCGACGGTAAGTGGCGCATGGCGCATCATGCAACACAAAGTGAATCGCTAAAATTGCCACCAAAAAGCAATTGTGGAGAGGAAAAATCCATTTCAGGTTATCCGCGAATTTCAATCAGTCCCGCGACGCTTTACAAGCTGTAACCTGCTGGAGCTGCCTTAGAACTCGACGTCGCAGTCAGCGTCAAAGCTAACGCGTCGGTAAATATAAATGGCTGATGCCTGCGCGTATAAAATAAATAAACACAAAGGGCATACGTGATGCAGACGACGACGACGACGATGGCGATGGCGATGGCGATGCGGATGACGACATGGAAATCTGAGAGTAAATAGCGCTAAAAATGGTAGCTACTGTTGGCCCAGTATCTCCTTGGCTCGAGTGGGCTGGGATCTTGACACTGGGTTAAAACAACAACAACAACAACAACGACAGCAACAATGACAACGACAACGAACGGAAAGCGACACGCGTGTTGCCCCGCGCGGCATTTAAAGTATTTCAAATTGAGGAGAGGAAAAAAATTGCCATAGGAAAATCCACTTAAGCAGTTGACAACAAAACTAAACTAAAATGTGCAACAAAAACTTGAAGTATCTCTGTATGGGTGTGGGAGTGCGTGTATCTGGGGTCTGCTGTCTGGGATCTGGGGTCTGGGGTCTGGGGGTTACGTGCAGCAGCTGGCGCTTGTAGGCAGGCAAAAGATTTATGGCATCTTTTACGTGCAAAGAGTTACGGCAAGGAAAATCTCATCAAATTTGTTTAAACGCACATAAATCTTTGCAGCAAACTAAACTAAAGACTTTTGAGATACATTTGTATCTTGTACGCTAGTTGCAAGCAAACTGCAACAAAATGCTTAAGCAAATTATAAACAATGGCTGCCATTAAAACTTAACCCATTGGCGCCACTCATATCAAAATAAACAAGAGCAAAAAAGCCAACTTGAACAACATTTAAACATTTAAGAATTCCAAATTGGTCTGAGTTTTGGTTTTGCATTTTTAATGACTGGAGGGATTTGTTTATCATCTGACTTTCGCCATGCCCAACATGTGGTATACATTCGGCTAAAGCGTGAGAGTCTGTCTCCTCCCTGGATGATGATAATAATAATAATGATCTGTTGTTGATCCGTCTCCGCCATAGTTACCCACTTGCCAAACCAACAAACTACACCGCCAAACGCAACCAAGTTCAATACGTACATCGTACCATCGGAATATAATCTCAACCATGAGGCAGTTTTATGACTACATCAAGGCATAAACAAAATAACAAGAACCATTTTCACAACAAAAACAACACCAAAAGTCTTAATCTAAAATACACTATAAAATTTAACTTGGGGTCTTTTAGAATTGCAATTAAGCGGAATATTATCGAAAATGTGGATCTGTTGTAGATCTTGGAAAAAGCATTTATATTTAAATATTTATTGCAAGTTGGCATATACAATATTGCAATCTGAAAAGAAAAACAATTGCCTCGATTGGGAATCGAATCTTGGTCCTTAGACGTAGCGAAGTTAAGCTTTGAGGACGACACTCCTTTGCTGTTGAGGCGATTCGAATTACCGCCCCTACAATTTACTATTATGATCCTGAATGTTAATTAAGGAAGGAGACGTGGCAGAAAAAAAAATAAACTTGGCTCTGACCGGTTACATAAGGAGTACAAGTGTCAAGTTTAGTTATCCTAGCTCTTAAGCTCTCCAAGACAGACGGACGGACGCATATACATTAATTTCTTTTTCCTCCTGATTATCTTGGACGAAACTTTAAGGGGTTCCCGATGTCCCCATCTCTATGTTGTGTGCTTTTTCACAAACCAGGTATAAAAACGATTATTTGCATTATGAATTTGTGGATAGAACCTAAAAATGTCAAGACGTTTTCGACCAAACCAATTAAAAAAAATCCACGTTTAAAAGTTTTTCACGTATTAGTATTTTGAAAGTACAAATTTCTTTGTAACAGCTGTATCGATAAGATAAAGTATGGTAGAACTTTCCAATTCCTAAAAATTTTTCTTTCTAAGAAATAACAGAAATTTATCAATGTTTCAATTATTTATTAAACATTTTAAATCTTTTTTCGGAAACCCTATACCGACAAATTTTTCAACTGATAACTAAGCAAATAGCGCTACAGATTTTTCTGAATACAGTCGAATAAGCCCAATTTGTTTTTTTTTTTTTTTGGTTTCTTATTGCCATAATAATTGAATATTATTATTTCTCTTTAATCGTAGGGATCCAAATCCGCTTGTACCCCAACCCCTTATGGAGATTCGAACTCTTCATATATTTTTAGATAGAGAATAATTATATTCATTTCATATATAATTTCTTGGACGGACTTAGTGTGATTATTACGTTGTTGTATTTAGTTTAATGTTTTTTTTTAAGTTAGAATACTTGGTCAAAACTTTTTAATTTTTAGCTGCTGCCAATTTCAGAGTTTATTATTTAGCTTAAAATATTATTTTGTATTCGGATAAAACAAGTTATAAATTATGGCAGTTGATAAATTAAATAATCAACAAAAGGTTTAAAATATATATAATTTTTAAAACTATCCTTATGAATTGAATTTAAAAACCTGAAGTTAAGGGATGTAAGTCAAAAACTATTTCGATTTTAAATTTTCCGGAGTTTTCTTATTTAAAAGTAATCAGTTTCTTTGTTAGTGCAGGAAAAATCTGTAAAGACTAATTAAAGTCAACTTCTTTAAAACCTTCCATTCACTTTTTTTTTTTTGTATTTTGTGTACAAAGCTAACAAAAAATCCTTGCAAAAAAGTTTGTAATTTGGGCATCTTTTTATTTAATTTACAAGGGCACAACAAGGCTAAAAAAAGTTGGGTGAACTAAACTTAAAATACACATATTCCACAAACATAACAAGAAATGGCTTTCAAGAGTGCTAATATTCATCGATATTTTAGATGCTTTTAACTGGAAAACATCGATATATCGAAGTTCGTTATGTGCTTCAATAAATATAAAACTTTCTCTCCAAATTTCGCATAGTTATCATCATAATCATAATTGCCTCGTGTGTTCAGTAAATCGAAATCCAATTTCTGGTACGTTCTGGAACGACTATCAAAACTAAATTCGGTTTCGTCTAGGCTTATCTAAAGGCTTTGATTATTAGGCTAAAGAGCATCCCATAGTTGGTTATTCCTAAGAGATATACTAGCATGTAGCGCTACTTGTTACACTCTGGTCAAGGCGGAAAAAAGTGATTGAGAAAAAAAAAGCGAGGCGCCGATTTTTATTAACCTCGTGAACATAAAATGGAGAAAAATGAAAGAGAATCTTGTGCGTTTTTATGGATAGTAAAAAATTGATGTACGTGCATGTATAGAGAACACGTAATTAAACAGCAAGAACAACCAATAAGAAGAAAATTAAAAAAAATAAAAAAATTGCGCACAACAAATAAACAAAATCAAAAAAAAAGAAAAGAGCCATAGAAAAGTGGACAACATTATGAGCTACATATTACTCAAACGAGTACATATTTACAATAGTATAAATGTGGTACAAGGGACGAGTCAGAGAAATGAGAAACGAGGTTTGGTGGATTCGAACAAATGTGGCAGCTGTGCTTACAAAACGCCCACGCGTGTGGTGCACCCCTTTGATAATCCAAGAACGTGGCATCGAAATAACAAGCAACAAGCAACAACAACAACAACTACAACACTTACTATGAGTATGAGTACTCGGGCAACAACAGGAGTAGTAAGGACAAAACCAAAAACGAAAAAAAAAGGAAGCATGAGGAACAAACAAGTCGCATCAAAAAGGATCAGCGGTGGATAAAAGTTTGCGAATTGAATTCGCCACACGACTTCCCACACGCGGCTCACCAATTTTGCACAATTTTGCGTGAGACGCGGCCTTGTAATGATGCCATGCTGTGGCAGGCAGCCCGTATTCCAAGCAGTTGGGGCACGCAGAAGCCCCGGCTGTGGTTCGAGGGAGTTCGATGTCAAAGCATGTCAAAGTGCCGCCTCGTGGTGTGTGTGTGTGTGTGTGTGTGTGCGTTTTGGCAATGAGGCCAATAAAGTCAACAGACGACAACGAAGAGGATGAGGATGATGATGATGATGATGATGATGACGACGACATCAAGGAGTAAAATGAGGACAACGTAGAGTGTGCTGTTATACTGCAAGACAATGGCAAGGCCAGAATCACACCCACAATCATGGCCTGCCTTTTAGCCTTTAGTATGAGCAATACGCAATACCCAATTCAATTCAATTCAACTATTATCCAAGTACTACGACGGACGACCAAAAGTTGCCAGAAGCCGGGGTCTGAGTTAGTCAGAGCCCCGGGTGTCATTGTATTGCCTGATTTTTGATTATCGTCGTGCTTTGCGTTCAAGTGCAAAAGTCACGTCACAGTTTTTAGGCTCAATTCGAGGGTTGTTTGAGGCATTTGTCTTGAAATTTTGTAAATCATTTCCTGGCTATCATACTGTCAATTTTTGGGGAAATGACATAAATTATTGCAATTCCTCCACAGCTTTACCTGTTCTTTGCCTCTGGTGGTATCAGCCGACAGCATATCCAAATATTGGTGCAACACCCACCCATTTGCGTGAGTAGCCAATGGTATCATAATCATGACCATTCCAAGGATTCAAAGATTCGTCACGTTCTCTGGCAACAGCTGACTTAAATGGCTGTAGTCTTGACAAAAATCTGCTGATGAAAATGCTTCACCTTAGTGGATTACTTTTTAGCCTGCCCTCGTATACTCGAACTAACCTCCATATGTGCGTGGATGGATGCGCGTGTGTATGAGTGCGTGTGTGCGTGTGTGGGTGTGTGTGGGAGTTTGGCATCATCAAAGTCAATTGCGTGGAAAAATGGCAAAGAAGAAAAGCGCGTAAAACATATTACGCAGATTGTATTGATTTCTTATTATTTTTGTCGCGGCAACAAACAATCCCAATCCCAATCCCCATTCCCCCATTCCCATTTGCAGCCGAATCTCAATCTCATGCAGGGCAAACATTTTACAGACATCCAAAGATGGGGACTGACTGCGAGTAGAAGCATTTGATGCCCAGATTTATGGCAGTCTAAAGCAATGAAGTTCCCCTCTATGGAATGAGTGACTATATAAATAGTGGTCTGGGTTATCATACAGATGAAGTGTTTGTTAGTAGGTCTTTTTTTTTTTTTTGGTAAGAAATTGGCCCTCATTGAATTTTGTAATAGAAAATTACAAAACAGTCAGTAAATGAAACTTTTTGATTTATGTCAACAGTCACACTATAAAAACTACCGGATCCACAATTATACTCTCTGTTTTTTAAAATAGGATCCGATTAAAATCGGATTTAAAGGAAAAGTGCAGTCGGCATATCTAAAAAATGAATATAAAAGGCCTCACGGGGATTGGCGTGCAAAGCATGCAAGAGGCGAAGCCCCCTAGTTTAATGAAATTTTACGACTTTATGTACCTTATGATGGATTGTGCAAGTCCTAAAAATATGTAACCTAGAGGAAACGTAACCTAAGCACGATGCTTTATCGGATCGAAGACGGTACATTTGTTGTGACGGTACAGGATATGTCAAGGTCGTTTTAATCAAACATTTTTGTTTTATATTTAGTAGTAGTAGGTCATTATTTGTAAGCGATGGAGGCAGCCTTTGGTTCAAGTGAATACAAGATTTTAAGCAAGCGAATTTTGAATTTTCCACGTGGAACACGTAACATTGAATGCAACACTGCTTTTATTTAGCACCATCTCTTAATAGACTCTTTTAAACTTAGTTTGTGTTGAGGCAAGTGGCCGCCTCATAACAGATTTCCTATTTTGCCAATAGGGCAGTATGAAAACTGCTTGGACTGCTTGGTGAAAGTAGCGGTGAACGCGCCTACTCAGATAAGCAGAGTTCCGTTTAGGATTAATTAGCTAATTAAGATTTGGCGCCGATTGAGGCCAATATAAGACGGATCGGCAGCCAAATAGGGGGAGTCTTAGTGGTTTAGCGCAACGAGATGGGTCTCGGTCAGTGAGTGAAAATTAAAAGTATTAGAGCCAGTCCCAAAAATTTAAATTACTTGTAATATAAAATATAGAACTGTCACAAAGGCTTGACTGTTTGCAAAAATGCCGCGACATTTTTACAAGAAAATCTCGACAGTATCGACGTATCGAAATAAACCTAATAGAAGCTTAAAGTTTCGTATGTAAAAAAACATGCAAAGGACTGCCCTTGGGACAGGGCTGCCACATTGACAAAGGAACTTTTCCAACTTGAAGATTTCGCGGGTCTCCATGGCGTTATCGAAGAATACAACCAACCGATGATACCTACCTAATCCTTTAATGTGGGGTCTCTTGTGAATTGTCGTGAGTTTCTCGATGCTTCAACGAGTGACAACATTTCTCTAATTGTTGTTTCGAACAAATTTCTAATAATTCGCAAGTAGCTAAGCCTGTTAATAGATTAAGTATAACATGAGTGACCTGATCATTCCATTTTGCTTGAATTTGGTTAAAATACCCTTTTTTACAAAATATTGATGTTCTGGAGTTTCCGGATGTGCGATTTCGCAAGAAGCGATGTTTAAGTTCAGAAGTTAAATTAAAACATTATGAATATCTTTTGGCAAAAGTTTCTGTACCTGAGTTACCAGATGGTGGATTCGCGAACCAGTGATGTTGGCAAAAAAATTATCGGCCCATATTGTTTCTTCTTAGAAAACAATGACCAAAAACTATTCGCGACCAACGGCGGAGCGGAATCCTAATTTTTGATTCCAGCAAGATGGGCCAATTGTGCTGCTGCGCGAAATTTTTGTGGTAAAGTTTATTTTAATAAGCCAGAGATTATGAGACAACTGAAGCAGAATATTCGAGAGAAAATACGGAGCCTGGAACCATAATAATTACGTGGTTCTCTGTGTCGAGCAAATTGGTAAACATTTTCCCTATACAATTTTAGCAAAGAAATAAATAAATGAGCCGATTACGATTAAATCAGTCGTACTATAGTGCTATAGATCACAAAACTCTTAACAAATAAAACAACGAAAGAATTATGCCTCAAGGACGTCTGTTTTTTTTTCTTGGTGCTCTGTAATATTGCTATAACGATATCGAAAAAATAAAATAAATCTTTTACCCGTTTAAATAATTTTTTGTGCCTCTAAATCTAACCAACTCTTGGATATATCGACTTTTTTTTAGTAACCCTGATCATAGTTTAATACGTTTTTTTTTGAATTAGTTTAATTTCTATTCACGAAGGAACTTTCTTCACAATTTCCACCCACTAGAAGAGTTTGGTTCTCTTTCTACACGAAGAAGCACTCTTTCACTGATAGCAGAAGATTATTAATTTATAATTATATAAACGAAGGACTATTTCATAAGCCATTTTGACTTCGGGGATTGAATAATTGTTAAGAAACTTGGAAAATATTTTCGATCTTAATATTATCTTTGCGAACATAAGCTGCAAAATTCAGAACTTGGAACGTCTTTCAATATTGGTCTAACCGTTTTATGACTCCTTTGCTTTATTAATTATTTAAATGTTAATTATAAAAAACATTAAAGCAACGAGTAACTAGAACTTAGACCCCTTCAAAACGAGAATTTAAGTTCAATACTAAAAAGTTAGCTAAATGCTGTTTATAAGATTTTAAGATATTAAATGAGCTTACAAATCAGTAACTTTTAAGTTTTTTATACCACAAGTTCAATTCCAAAATCATCTATAATTAGTATACGAAAAAATAAACAAAACTCAAAAAGTTACTTTCAATGATTGAAGTTGATTTCAATGATAAGATACTTCTATGTTAGGGCCGTCTCCGGCTTTAATAAATGCCTTCAAACATCGCTTTATAATCGTCCCCACGGCATTGGAATCTTTTGTGTCAATTTTCTACAGGTTCGTGGCTATTGTTTTTTTCAATAGACTTCCTTATACCTATAGTTGGTTCTAGTTCCAGATATCTGAGAAAATTATAATGCTCTAGAGTCTATCAGTTTGGGGTATACAGACTAATGTCTCTTGTTATATTCATAATTCATCGATTTTATCAGAGATCAGATCGTGGTACAAAAACTTCTTATTATTTCAGGGTTATTGCAAATAATATGAAACTGTGAGTACAGAACCTTTGCAAGCTTCATTAAAAAAAGTAAGTTTCTGCCCTCGTCTTTCTCAATGTACAGCATTTCACTGTATTCCAGTGCCACGTTACACTTCACTCCACCATCTTTCAGGCCTATCCACTTTATGAGGCTGAATTTTAAATGTAGCTGCGTCTGTTATGACGCGCGTTTGTCCTTCGTCCTCTGGCTGTACTCGCCTCCTTCCTGTTGCTGAATGCTGAAGCAAATGTCAAAAAAAAAGGAAGCGAAATCAAATAAACAACAAAAACAAAAAACAAGAAAAATATTGAAATGAATACGTAAAAACCATTTTGGCCAAAGAAACGCGGTACGCAATTGCAACCCGCAGATTGCTGCTGCTCTTGCCCCTTCCCCGGTGCCCGCTGCTGCTAATGCTAATGTCGCTTGCTCTTTGCTGTTGTTGCATGTTGCATGTAACATACAGTCGTACCAACAACAATAACAACAATAACAACAACCACACCAACAACAACAATGGTAAGAGCAATATCACTGGCCAAAGCCGCCATTTTGTATGCGTGAGTGTGTGAGTGTGTGTATATGTATGAGCGCACCCCAAAAAAATAAAAGAAAAAGTAAAATGTATAGTGGAAAGAGAAATGTGGAATGAGGAATGAGGAATGAGGAATGAGGAAAAGCGAGCACGGGGCATGTAGTTTGTATAGTGTGGCAGACACTTGAAGAGCCTTGGTGCCCCCTCTCCACTGCCCCTTCCCAAACAGACGTGTGCACTAACAAGCATAAACCACCGCGCGCTCTCACGCTAAAGAGTCCCTCTGAGTGCGTGCGTGTGTGTGCGTGTGCGTATGCATGTGTGTGTGTGTGTGTGTGTGTGTGTAAGGCCGCGCGTTTTTGGTTGGTGACGGCGTGCCGCAGATGATGATGATGATTATGATCATCAAAACGCAGTGCAGGGGGATGGGCAATGGGCAATGGGCAACAGTGTTGCCTATGTGTGCCTTGGTGGTGGTTCCGTTCCAAACGTATCTGTATCTGGCCCTGCTCTTGCCGCTACCGCTGCTGCCTCGTGTCATTATGCATGCGACCCTGCATTCAGTGAGTGAGTGTGTGAGTGAGTGTGTTGATAGTGTTGTTGATAATAATAGCAGCAGGCGGCATACTATATACATATACATACACATACATAGATCTCTAGACTCCTCGGACTCTGTTACTCTCTCGCTCTGCCCGGGCAGCAGGCGCATAATAAATAATGTCATAAACAATGGCAACAACCAGCCAAGGGCAAGGGGTGTGGGCTGGAAGGCTGCACCAGAAGCTATAGCTATGTTATATTCATACATATACTATATACTGAAGTGGCCCTGCTCTAATCATGCATCATAGAGTAGCAGCCACTTCAGGGCTGGGATGGGGGGAGGTTCGCCGCTGGAAATCAATGCAAGGTATAAAGGGCGCGTTTACAAATATTTGTCGTTGCATCCGTTGTTGCAGCAGAAAAGGACATTAATTTTCAGCAACATAATTCTTAGCTTTTGACAAAAGGATAACATTGCATTTGTTGTTGTTGTTGTTATTATTGTTGTGATACCTTTTTATAAAAACTGTCAACCGACGCGCACATTTTCGTTTTCATTTTCGTTTTCATTCATGCAACAGAGCAAGAAACCAAACCGTACCGAAACGTTGCACAGTTTTCATTGATCGCGCCCGAATCCAATGACAAACAATGGATGCAGTGGCATAGAAAACGTCGACAAGACATTTTTCAACCATATTCATGTTGCATACTCTATTTTATGACGTGAAATTTTTATAGCGACAACAGTTGAAAAAAAGTCAACAGAGTCCTTTTTTTTCTTTTTTCTTCTTCTTCTTCTTCTTACTGTTCGTCCTTACTCACACGTACATGATCAGCCCCCTTTTGTTATATTGTATTTCAGTGCCCAGTTAGACAATGCGGAGACTTTTCGCTCCCGTAGACATCCTGTGATCCTGCGTCTTCCTTTTGCTGTCACTTGGCATTGTTTTTGCCCAAGTCAATAGATTTTTCCTGACACTTATTTATCTGCCTTTTTTTTCCATCATATATTGTATTTTATTTTATTCAAGTCTCTGTCTCTCTGTCTCCGCCTCAATATTGCCTCTAGCTGATGTTTTAATTTACGTTTTTCATTTTTTTATACTAGCCCTTATTGTTGGTTCCAAGTTGTTTGTACCGCCGCTCAAAGATCGTCCATTAGGTGTTTGTAAAACATGTCTCGTAAAACTTGTCAACATTGAAGATTATTGTTAACTATTGTAAAAGTAGAGGGCCCAATGTTGTACAACACATAGAACTACACTTTAAATGATGAAAACTTTAAATTGAGATAGAAAATGTTTGGGTTTGTATATAGTAAGACTAGATCGATTTTGGGACTCTTTGAGATGTTTTAGTTTCGAGTAAAACAAATAGACTTCAAGGCAGCATTTGTGCAACAAAATTAAAAACCCTTAGTTGAAAAATAGTCAAATGTACCAAAAATCGAGTGTCGCGACGGTTGTACCTAACATTATAAAGGGAAAGGTTACAACCCTATCCGTATGATTTCAGTTCAACTACCTAAACATGCAAAAAATTTGAATTTGATTCTTAATAATAATTAATCTAACTTTTGTGAAATGTCACAGGTAGGTGCTTTTTTATTGTCAAGCAAACATCTCTTAATTTAGTGGATGCATCTGCTGCGTGTTCTTCTTCTTCTACCTGTGGAAGCATTTTTTGCAGTTGGGTTTCTGCACTTCTAGTAGCTTTACAGCCAAAGGCGGATAAGGGCGGATACAAACTTTATAGAGTAGGTAAATAAATTGATTTATGTTAAATTGAAAAAATTTAAAAATATGTAATATAAAATATTTTTTTCCAACGTGGAAAAAGTGGTCCAAATATAGCGGTTCAGGTAAACGGAAGTATTGAAAAAACCAGAAAAGATAGAAGTAATTTTTTTCTCTTTTATGTTTAAATTTCATGTACCTTTTTATAGAAACCAAGAAAATAGGGATTGGATGCGTAGTTTTTTTACAAAACAATCTTAAACAAGCGCTTTTATTCCAAAAACTACGGTTTTTTTTTCAAAATTGAAAATATACTCCACTTTGAGCGGCTGTAGCAACTAAAATGTTCATCCGAATTGAATAAAATTTTTATTTTCTTGATCCCTGGGAAATTCTATATCAGATGCATGTATTGCCTTTACAAAATGATTTCATCGCAAAATCTTTAACAATGTCAAAAACAAAATCGAACTTGTACCAACAAACAGTCCCTGAAACGTTTGTCACTACGATCAAAAAAAAAAACAAAACAAAATCAAATTAAAATTAATAATAAAATTATTTTGTAATCGAATGCACATTAAATAAACATTCGGTCGTACTGCGCAAAACGAATGCGATTATTTTAATGTTTGGATCTGAAGAAATTAAAGCGAACTGGCAAAATAGGTTCAAAAGTACACGTAATTAAAACTGATATAATTTTTTAAACATTTCTTGATATTTTTAGATTATATAGTAATATTATGTATTTTTACTTAAAAAACAAATTAATAAAGTACAAGGAATATTATAATAAAACGAAAATGTTTTATTAATTTTATAGATAAAAGAAAAATTGTAGGATTGATTGTACTCCAGTGTGTCCAATCAATAAACGAAAATGTTAACGATACGAAGTAATCGAAAGGTTCAGTGCTATGCTAGCAAGGAGTAAGGAAAATTTCAGAAGATTTCGACAACAAAAATGTGAAATTGGGAACACCCAAACGAAAACCTATAAAATTTGTTCGTTTCCGTTTTCCACATTTTTCCAACATTTTTGTATCAGTGCATCTACCCAAAATATTAAAAATTATTTTTCATATTTACAGAGATATCGGCGATATTATAACGGAAGCGAAGAGAAATTATGATTAAGGAATCAAAAAAAATAAAATCGAGTGTCAGGTTGCAATCCTAAAAAATTACATTGAGCCATTGCCAGCTCACTATTACCGGAACATGAGCAATGTGCAATGAGTTTTCCAATGTTGCCACATTATATGAATGCTAGACTTTATACTTGAAAGAAAAAGAATGATTAAACTCTTCAATGCCTTCAGAAGTGTTTGCCATAAAAAGACAGATGCAGCACATGCGATCAAGCTAAGGACATTCTTCTTAAATTTCAAGGGCTTAAGACCCGTCTCAAAAATAAAGCTGAAATCGAAAAATTGTTGTGAATTATCAAAAAAAGAAAGAAAAGGAATTAGTACTAAATATTCCATATAGTAAAAACATATTGACCATGAAAACCTTTTGAATCAAAGGACGGCTTCTTTGAGGACACTTACGGAAAAACTATTATAACTAGTCTTAATCATTGTCCAAAGACACGATATTTTTTTTTCGAAGCTAAGATTATCTTTAAATAAGTTTAATGATTTAAAATTACTTTGTGAAAAAAATGTATTCCAATCCAATAGTTACAAATAAGCTTAATAGATTTTATCTTCAATACTGAGTTTTTATTATTCTTAAATTTGTTGAAAATGTTTTAAAATCCTGTACACTTCCAATAGTTTGAAAACTATTTATATATTTTTTTTTTTTTTAACTAATCATTTATTATTCTAAAATTTGTGGAAATTTCATTTTATATTAGCTGGAACCGTGTTTAGATACTATCAGGCTTGACAGACAAAAATACCCAATACACTGTGATTTTTGAAACGTTTGCTTTTTAAATTTAAAAAAAAAAAACACGAAAATGTGCAAAAAAGTATGAAATTTTTATTTGAGGTTGTAAAATCAATCTTTGCCATTTACTTTTTAAAGATTACTTCATGTAAATGTTGACCACGACTACGCTTCAAGTGGTCCATCCGGAAGGTCCAATTTTGGCATACTTTTTCCAACATATCGGTTGGTATCTCACGGATAACAGCAGCTATGTTGTCTGCCAGGGCGGCAATAGTTGCTGGCTTGGCTGTATAAAAATAATCGCACGATCTAGGCGGCCAACTCACAGGCCCAAAACGTGAGATGAATTGCTCTCCAAATTCATGTCGCGCCATCTTGTTGAAACCACATGTCGACCAGGTGCAGCTCATCCATTCTGGACAAAAAAAAAGTTGGAAATCATCGCACGGTAGCGCTTGCCTTTCACAGTAATGTTCCTGCCTACGTCGTCTTTGAAAAAGTCCGGTCCAATGATGCCACCGGCCCATAAACCACACCAAACAGTACATTTTTGTGGATGCGTTGGCAACTCTTGCAATGCTTTTGGTTGCTCTTCACTTCGAATACGGCAATTTTGCTTATTGACGTAGCCATTCAACCAGAAATGCGCTTCGTCGCTGAAGACGATTCTTCGATAAAAAAACGGATCTTCCTTGAGCATTGCCAAAGCCCATTCACCGAACACGCGTCGCGACGTTGTGGCAGGTCGCCCGGCTTCAGGTCTTGCACCAGCTGTATTTTGTATGGTTTTAAACCAAGATCCTTGCGTAAAATGTTCCATGTGGTCGAATAACAAATACCCAACTGCTGCGAACGACTCCGAACGGACATTTCACGGTCTTCATTAATACTGGCTGCTACAGCAGCAATATTCTCTTCAGTACGCACTCTACGTTGACAATTTGGAGGTTGAAGGTCCAATAAAGTAAAATTGGTGCGAAATTTGGTAACAAGAGCTTGAATAGCCTGCCCAGAAGGTCGATTATGACGACCGTAAAATTTATGCAGTGCTCTAAAAACATTTTTTACTGAGCACGATTTTTGGTAAAAAAATTCAATAATTTGTAAACGTTGTCCGGGCGTAAATCTTTCCATGATGAAATGGCAATGCTAACTGAGTATTTTTGACTTTGACATATGTCATGAAGAACGCGTGAGCTGTCAGAACAATCAAGTTGAAAAACCAAATAGCAAAAAAAATACCCTTTATATATGAACACCTACATTTCGGGGAGCCCAAGAGAGACCCATAACTTACCCAAAAGATGCATGATGAGTCATGTCTCTCTCAACAAAGAAAATAAGCTGGATAGTTTTCCAGTAGAAAATTGTATTCTATTTTAGAAAAATTATTCCATTAGGAATTGTCAGAATCAACGCCTAACAAAATCGTCATCTTTGTGAAAAGAGTAAAACATATTCATAACTACTTACGTTACGTGTGTATTTGGTTTATCCTTTTTAAGCCGCAATTAATTTCACTTTTTTTGACTATAAGTCAATGTGTAACAATTAAATAGTTTAAATAGTTCAATTTATTTGTGAAAATAATGCCAGTTGCACTGTGCTTTCTTATTTACACATTTTACACATATAAAGACTTTTTTTACATCATGGTACTAATTGCGTGAGATGTATTTTAACTAAATTATTCTTGGTAAGTAAACAATGAAAAATTTCCCATGATCATAATTATATTGAATGCTTGATATATTTTCGTTCTTATTTTCTCGCGTTGGCCTCAAATAAATATTATTAATTCATAAGTGAAAAAATAATGCATACATACATAAAAACACAATGTACAAATATATACACTTGTACTGTGAAACAGTCGGGGCAATGACCGACAGTGGAATACCCTGTGCCCAATTTTTAAAGAAAAGGATAGAGGAATGTTTTGCGAAAATATTATTCAATAGGTATTCAATTATTTAAACAACGATAACAGCCAGAGGGGAACCATTGGAGGGAAACAATTTTGTCTTGCAATTTGATGGCCACTAAAATTGCGAACCATAATAAAAAAAAAAATCAGAAAAAAATAACTAAATCTAATAACCCATGAATGCTGTTTTCTCTTCATTTTTACAAAAGTTTCTTTCTTCGCTGGCATCTGGGGTTTCCTCTATAATTAAACTATTGCTGCACGTTCCAGAAGGGTCTCCGACGCTTTTTCCAAGCTAAAGAAAGCGGAGTATTGAGCTCATCGGCCATGAGCTTGTCCATTTAAAAGGTGACGTTACTCTTATTTTTCATATCGTTGAGTCCACCGTGTGTTTTGATAGCCTGTTTGTAGCATCTCGTGGCTGAGGTGGTCTGTTGTTTGCTCTTGGCTAAGATTTGCAAAAAAGTTAGCTGTGATCCACACTTTTTCTTACTCTCTCTATGATCATCTCGACCACGTCAACCTCACGACCTTATTACGGCCATATTAACCGCGAAATACTCTTTATAAAAGGACGTACAGATCACCATCAATCCCTTATGTTTGTGCTTGGCAACGGCCAATTCAGCTTCCTTGAGCTTATCTTCCTCTTAGTCGACGCGTCCTATCAAAGATTAGAGGAGGATGTTCGGCGCGTATTATTGATCGAATGGTATTTCACGAATAGCCTGCACCCACTTTTTCAAAAAATTTTGCATCGATAAGTTAAGAATTGTTGACGTGTTCAAGGAGAATGGGGAACATCTACCAATGTATTATTCTCGAAATAAATATTATGCGGATGATGCACATACTATATTTTGTGAAATTTGGAGTCTCTAGCTTCTATGGTCTTTGAAATCTATGAGCTTATATCACTTGCCGCGATGATGATAACCATTTTGGAATTACGAAATTTTTAGTCGGCCACGCCTTCTTGTGCCTGTTCCAATAATTCGACATATCTATAATATGTATAGGGTATAAAAAACGAGCTGGTGCAACTGTTGGCACAAATACAATTTTTTAAAATTTATTTCTCTGTATTATTTATTATTGTTTATTTACTTTTTGGCATGGCTATACAAACCGCCCATCTGCGTGTATCCGCAAAAACAAAAAAAAAAGAATTGCTTAAAAAAAATGGTCGCGCCCCCGCAAACCACCAAATAACATTTTTGTGTCATTTCGAGGGGAATCGTGAATGGCTTTGCTCCCCAAAAAAAATCTGTGCTGTTTAAATGCAAAATTTATTTACTTGAGTTTTAAACATATGAAAATATTTCAAGCACTTGTTCATGTATTTATTTAAAAAATGTATTTTATATGCTGCTTGTGTTTGTTGTTGGTGATATGATGGTGATAATTTTGGTCAGCCGCAATTATTATATATGCATATCGTAGATTAATATCCAGACAAATTCTTCCTACGTGGCGTACATTAAGAGGAACTTGAAAACCTTGCCATAAGTTGAAGTAGCCAATTGGAGTAAGTCTGTGGAATGTAAGTTATCTCTAGTTATTAGGGTGTTCATTTACTCTAGCATTACGGCAAAATTCTAAAAGTGCAAAGGGTGCTGCAATAGTTTACACTAAACAAAAAAATGGGCTATGAAAAGTATGGTATTCTTTCATAAAAGTGTTCTTTAAAGAGGTATTTCTGCAACCGTCAAAAGTAATTGCAGTTTTAATTTCTAAGCAGTTGAAGATCAATAAATATATATTGTACTTGCAAAACTATTTGATACTTTTAAACAGCTGATTGTTGTTGCACACGTCATTATTTGGGCATGTGGAAGTACTGGTTACTTTTCATATCCGTTGGTCGGGCACCCTCTATACAACGACATCTCTCCAGTGTCGGACTCCTATTTTTCTGAGATCGGCCTCGATTCCTTGGGCGCCCTCTTCTTCTTCCTCCAATCGGTTTCGATACAAAGGCCTTTCGAGCTATTCTTTCAGTGGACATTCTTAGCACATGACCCAGCCACCTTATTCTCTATTAGTTCATGGTTGTATCTTATCCGGTAATTGCCATCCGATAGTTTGACAGGGCCATATATTTCTCTCGAAGCACAACAGTTGAGCTGCATCTGTGCTCTTCAAGACCCAGAGTTCGCAGGCATATGTGAGTACTGTTCTTATAAGTGTTTTGTACATTCTGAATTTTTGGCTACGTGAAAGATTCTTTGATCGGAATAGAGTTAGATTAGCGTAGAATGCTTTGTTCGCGGCCTGTATTCTTTCCTTAATTGCTACTGTCAAGTCTTTTATAGCAGCTAGCATTATACGCAGGTATTTGAATTCTTCTACGCTCTCAAAAACATATTCGCCAATGGCTAGATTGCTAGAGTCACGGTTAGAGCTGGATCGAACCATATATTTTGTCTTATCAGTGTTAATTGTTAGCCCCGCCGCTTTGAAGTTTCGTTCCAGATTTTTGAATGCATTTACCAGTTCAGACTTGCTTTTGGCCATTATTAGTACATCATCGGCAAATGCACAAATCTGAAAGTTTTTCTTATAGATAGTGCCATTTGGATTGATTTGCGCGACTATTGCGTGCAAAACTAAATTGGATAGAAGTGTAGATAGAGCATCTCCTTGTTTAACACCCGATATTATTCGAAACTGTTCTGTGCACTCGCCTTGCACCAAAAATTTTGCTGCAGTATATAAAGAGTCTACCGAAATGATAAAAGAGAGAGTTCTCTAGCTAGCTAGATCAAAATATGCCCAATGAAGTTTCTTAATTTTTTAAACATGTAGCGCATACAAAAATCTCTCACAAGTCTCAGTTTTATTTCCGAAATATCCACCAACTCTGTTATCCACCTAGATAACTTTCTTCCAAAATCCGTTGCAGGAGTCAAAATCAACTGCCCCAAATTCACTACAGGGTGTAATTAATGAAAGCAGCATGTTTTGTGCATTGTTTTGCAAATATTGCATTTGTATTGAGTGTCTGAATACCCTTTTTTTTATAAAATAAACTCAACCGACTTGTCTGCGTTTCGGTTCCCACGCGCCGTTTAGATGTGGCAAAAAAAAAAAAAAAAGTTGTCAGTTGCTGTGACATTTTTGCCGCCTCATTACGTTGAACCCAGGACAATACGATTTGATTTCCGTTAAATTGGCTTGCCTGCCAAATGTTTTGTAAACATTTTTTCCAAAAAAAAAAAAAAAAAAAGAAAAAGAAAAACACAGAGAATCAGGGAGTATCTATGACCAAGCCTGGACAGTGCGAGTTTGTATTGTTAAATCGTCGGAGCTGACCAGTTGGAAGGCGAAACACATTATCGCCTGCTGATTGCTTTGTTGAGAGTTTTGGGCATTGAATTGAAATTGACTTGTTACGATTTACAGGGTTGTCGTCTGTTTGTCTGGGGCTGCGGCTAAACTGCAATCTTCAATGGGCTTTTGATGTGTTTTCATTGGAATCACACCTACAACTTGGTCAGGACCTGCACAAATTAAATATATATACATACATATATATGAAAACAGTTTATATACAATGATAAAAAAGAAAAGAGATCTGAGCTAATTTATTGTGGCACAACTTTGCCGACGGCTCACAAATTGTGAGGCTTGTTCTGCGCTTTCTTCGCTTTCTTTTTTTGTTTTCGCCCCAGTTGTGGAACAATTGGAGGCGGCTCTTTATAAGGAGAGGCGGAAAGGACAGGCTGACAAAACGCATGATAAATGGCTTATTTAATAATGTTTTGGAATTATTTGGAATTTGTGTTGACAAAACAGGCAGATGTCATGTGCTTGCGTGTGTGTGTGTGTGTCTGACATTGTCTATAAGCAATATACACATATATTTATATACATATATATATTTTTTTTTAAATCTGTAACTCGGTATTTGTGCGCGTCTACGTGTCTGTGCTCCAATGATGCGACAAATCGCGTGCTAGTGCCACCTTTGACATGCGTCGTCATCATTACCATCATCATCATCATCATCATCGTCATCAGCACCAGCATCGGCATCAGCATCCAAAGGCTGTATCTGGATTTTGGCTTGTTGCCTCCGTTGTTGTGTGTTGCCTGCAAATTGCCACTAAGTGGCTTTATTTGTGTTTATTTTTAGTCTGGCAAGGCATTTTCCTAAATGTTTTATACCTAAGCGATTTCAAATCCGCTTGTCACTGAAAAATCGCTCTCCATAAAGCCGAAAGTAGCTATAGAGTCATCCGTAGAGTGAGTTGGTGCAAGTCATCGTTGGGCTCTAAACTGTTGGATTTTCTATTGGGCGCTTGATTTATGCCCGTGTTGTTTTTATTAATGGAAATTAACCATGTAAAATGTTAACCCTTGCTCTTTAGCTACACTTTTCTAAATTCTTGTACACCCAACTATGCATGTCATTATGGCAGATTCATATATTTTCATTAAGGAATCTAAAACTAGACTCTTTCTGATAATATTCGCCAAGGTGTATTCAAGTTCTCTTCGAGCACTTTAATTATTATAATATGGGGTCTTGCGGGTTGAGGAGTTGAAAAGTTGCACAAAAACTCAACAGGATAAGGCGTGAATCCCTTTGGATAAGTTTTGAGTTGACTTGTTGAGTTTGCGCTCTTAATTTATATATATATGTATATTAGGGTGGGTTAATTTTTTTCGGTATAAGGGCTCACTCGGATTTTGATTCTTTGGGTAATTCTAAGCAAAATTGCCCAAGAAACTATGGGTCTAAAATGAAGTTCGAGTCGCCCACTTTTTCAAAATTTTCAAGAAAAAAAACCGAAAAAAATCAAAAACCAACACTAAAGCGCCCTCTGGCGGCACCCAAAATTAAAAATAGATGTCAATAATGAATTCCTCGACCCCAAAAACCCCCAAATTCACATTTGGCTAGAGAAAAAATATCGATTTTAGGCCTTTTCAATGAATTTCTAAGTCGATTTTTGAATATGTCGAAAAAAACCTATTTTGAAAAAGTGGGCGACTCGAAATTCATTTTAGACCCATAGTTTCTTGAGCAAATTTGCTTAGAATTATCCAAAGAATCAAAATCCGAGTGAGCCTCATAAGGTTTTTTCGGCCCCATACAAATTGACCCGCCCTAATGTATATACATTCAAAGGGTACAAGCAATTATAGAAATAAAAAATTACATATTAATTAATCCGTATCTCTGGGTGAACTTTTTAACGATACGTACCACTCACATCATGAATTTTCCAGAGACAGGGCTTTAAAATAAGACAGATGAAAAAAGGAAGTGTAAATAAAAATTAAACGTTATCTTAGGAGAAGGCCAAAAGAGCACCGTTGTTCAATTGGGTGAATCAACATTCAGAATTGGTCAAAGATGCTCGAAGAGGCAAGTCAAGATGACTGAAGATAGACTTTCTCAGTGGTAGAGAACAAACACAATTCGAAAGAGATGAAATTATTAAGGCTATTGTAATTAGAGTATAAGACAAGGAAAGGCTCATGCAGAGCAAAATTGAATCTACAAAGTAACGATAAGCACTATAAATGTAAGAATTATAAAGAAGTACATACAATGCATGAAACTAACTCTTTGAATTTATTCGTTTAAGCTCGTTGATATTTAAATCACAAAATGGTCAAAAATACCGAAGCTGCAGTATAACAGGGTCTGTTTGAGCAAAAAAAACAACTTGAGTTGAAATTTGAAACTCAGCCCTTTTCATTTTTATGTTGCAAAAGTCCTCAACTTTACAACTCCTCATCTTAATAGCAGGCGTGAATACTCTAAAAATATATTTTTAATATTTGCCCAGTAATGTTTATGTATGGCTTATATGGGCGGTACGAGTGGGCGTGGACTGGATCAGTCTGAAACTTTCGCAGAAAATTCTCTGGTCCGAAAAGCCGAAATTTTTGGTATAAAGCCATTCAAAATTTAAGAATATGGGGAAAAAACGTAGTATGGTAGAATGTAGATGATCCATCTAATTTGCATCAGCCCTCAAAGTCAACTAATTTTTAGCATTCCATTTACTGTTGTATTGTTTTACAAAGTACATTTTAAAGTATTTTTTTACTCATTTTTTATTTTAAACAATGTTTCTTATTGATGAAAAAGAGATATGTAGAATAAAAGATGAAAAATAAAGTTGATGTTGTTATGTGTTTCATATTCATTTGTACATGTTGTTTTTGTGTTGTTTTTTTTATTTTAGTGACTGCAACAGTGTTGCCACAAATTGAGAGACAAAATAAACGAGATTTAAAAAAAGGGGCTATACTTACGGAAACATATATCTACACTTATTTTTATCAAAAAAAGGATATTCTCGGGAATTTTTTCCGATTTGTGAAGTTTACAAATGTTTTATTCAATTTTTCAGTGAAAAATTCGTAAAACTGAGGGTAATAAGGCCATCCTTTTCTAGACACCCCTTTCTGTGAACATAATTTATAAAAGAGCTCAAGCTAAAAGTGTTAAATGAAATAATATATCGGCGAAAATAAGTGAAGCGTACTTTCTCGTACGTCTAGGACGTCTTTTATGCATTTATAAGTACGTATTTACTGTACTGTATTTAGAGAAGATTTGACAATCCTGAGTCCTTCAGCTTTTTCCAAAAAATGTATATTGTAGCTTATTTTTGCTAATAGATCAATACATATGATTAAAAATATTTTTAAGTATTTTTTTGTATTATAATTTATTCTATTTAATTTATACCGTTGATGTTTTTACAATAATGGTTTGAGAAAAATGTTCCAAGAACTAAAGATTGATGCAACTCAAATTTAATATACGTTAAAGTCGGGCTCGCACGACTTTGGGATACCCTGTACCACCACATTGCAATCAAATCCGGTATATTGCTTCAGAGCTCTAAAAGATATTTATTTGCCAAATTTGGATAATACCGATATCAAAAAAAATACAATAAACTTGTCTCCCGTGACATAATAACGCAACTAATCTGAAAATTTGGTTGCTCTGAGATCTACGCGTTCATACGGACGGACAGACAGACAGACGGACACCCTTCTATATGTTGAATGCATTTTCGGCTTGTACAAACTTACATACATATATATAAATTAAAGTATTGTACCTTTCGTGAATTATGCAAATTTGATGACCTAGTGGTGTTTTTTAAACTATAAAATTTAAATATCCTCGTTATTTCTGTTATTGTTATGGTACACTCTGCGTACGGATTCAATAATTATTTTTGTTCTTATAAAAAAAAAAAAAATAAATAAAATTTAAATACTCTTGGTCAAAAAATGTAGGGGTAAGGCTTGTAAGTTGACACACAATAGCTTTTTTTAGCTCTCGAGATTGAATACACATAGGCATCAATGTAAGTATACTGTAGGAAAAAGAGAAAAAAAGAGCTATAATACAAAACAAGCAAATCATTTGAAATTTAAATTTAAAATAAGCATTTTACAGACAATTTCCAAAAGAACTTGAAAACGACTAACAAAAAAAAGGCTTGTAAGTTGTCACACACGCAAAAATCGCTGAAAATTTGAGAAAACTGAAATAAAAACGCATGATTGCTAAAATTTATGAAAATTTATTGATATTAAATTTAACTGAGCATTAAATTAAATTTAAAAAAAAAAATTATAGTTAAAAAAACTAAAAAAACACGCTTTAATAGTAAACCGAACTAAAAAGTAGAAAATAATTTTGATGTATCAAGAGTTTGTATTAAAGCAATAGGAAATTCCGACAATCAATTACGACTAATTAATTTGGAATAAGATTAAATTAGAAATTAAATTATTAATAAAATAATTCAATTATAGTAAAAAAAGGGTGGGGTGCTTAATATTAAATGTTACAATTATTTCAGTAGTAACTGTTTTTAAAATTAAGGTCATTATGAAAATATAGTAAATTGCACCCAATTAGCACATATGTATATTTTCCTTGATTTTTTATTTTGATTTGATCACTTTTTGAGCGAAATCAAAAATAATGTTTTTTATTTTCCAATTTCTTTAAAAACAATTTTTATATTTTGTCACATCAAAAACACATTAAAATTGTTTACGGCGTATTTGCCATCGAAGACAGGTGAAATTTTGGTATTTTCATTGCTGGAACTTACAAGCCTTTATCCCACATATTTTAAGCCATCCATTTATAAAATTATCTTCGAATTTACTTGGGCAACACGACAACACATAACTTTTCGAACACCTGTTTTGTCTAAATCCAGACCACCTTAATTTCATTCCACTCGTTTTCGTTTTGCATGTACACACAATAGACAAATTTCGTAATAAAAATATTTAATGAAATTTAACCATAATCCGTTCAACTGAACAGCTCTAAATATTCTTAAGACATTAAAAAATAATACAAAATTAATTTCAGTGACATTAAATGCATTTAATTAAGTTAACTAAGCCAATTACTTTTCATTTCGACAGCTGCGAGACAAACTTTTCAAAACGATTCGACTCTTGTCGGAATCGAAATCCAGAACATGCCCGAATATCTTTTTAAATTTTTGAAATTTCAAACTCGCAAAATGAATACTAAATGAGTATTAGAAGGACCGCGGTTCGTTTTCTGGTCAATTCGCCTTATTCATTTTTTATATTTTAAATTAGGGGTATTTAATTGACGCGTTTTGAGAATTTTATTATTTATTTGAAAAATATTGTCGCTCGATTACAAATTGTTTTCAACTGAAAATTTAAATCGTAAAAGCCAAGGCTTTAAGATAATTTTGAAAATATATTTTCAAACAAGTGGGCCTGTTTGAGTTGGGACGCTTTTCATACAATTTTTATCACAGATTAAAATCTATTCTCTCAATCCGTATCTTTTTTACAAAATGATTCATAAACAAGTAGTTTTTATTGTGACTTCTAGGCGTAAAGGCTCTAAATTGACATTTTTGTAGCTCTCAACCTATATCAATAAAATAGATACCCATACTTTCAACGGAACAAATATGAAGAGACTTCAAACTTACTCATTTCTTCTCGGTGGCAGTTTTTTAAATATACCCATCACCGTTTAGAGTAAGTACAAAGGTACACTGAGAAAAAAAATAAAGTATTCCTTACTTAAAACACCACATTTCAAACTTGATATCAAGCCAAGAACGGATTTGCTAAAATGAAGAACTCGATACTCAGATGATGATTTTTTTAAGTACGAAATACTTACTTAATTCAAGATCACTTTCAAACTTATTCCGAGTATTCGGGATCTTGGAAGAAGTATCCGGGATCTTAGTTCATGTATGTTTTGAACATGATGAATTAAAACTTAAACTATATTTCAACAAAAACAAAATGTTAAACAGCGTTATTTAAGTATCGGACTGTACATGCTGTATAAAAATTGAAAAAAATTATTATGTACCCCTTTTGTGAAAACTAGCTACGCCCTTGTTTGAGACAGTGTGATCCTTCTATGGTGTTAATTAATTATAAAATAAAAATTGTAAAATCGTTGCTTAGGTCTATTTTAGGTATTAGATAAGATTAGAAAATAAAAAAATAAAACAGTCATTTTTTTTTTGACTGTTTGATATTTTTATTTATCCTAATTTTAGTTATTATCTTACAAAGTGCATTTTTTTTTTTGATTTGTACAGTTCTTAGTTTCGTAAACTAATCAAGCGAGCTAAATCATCATGATCATTGATCGTTAAGCCCTGGTCGAGCCTTGACCGTCTTAAGCTTACGCCTCCAGATGTCTTTATTTTTGGACAGAATTCTCCAATTCGATGCTCCGATTTTTCTTGCGTCTTCATATACCGAATCCAACCATCGCAAACGTGGTCTACCTCTCGTTCTTCTTCCAGCTGGTTCAGTTGTGAAGATTTTCCGTTGAGTGCTATTTTCTTCTTTTCGCATAATATGACCGGCCCATCTAAAACGTGAAAGTTTAATGTGGGTCACTACGTCATAATCATTGTAGAGATCATATAAATCATGGTTATAACGAAGGTTCCATCCTTCTTAATATACTGGTCCGTATACTTTTCGTAAGATTTTTCTTTCAAACGTTTTAAGCGCATTTTCGATTTCTTTAGACATAGCCCACGTTTCGCTGCTGTATCTTAGGACTGGTTTGATGAAAGTTTTATATATAGTTGCATCTTCGTTTTACGTGAAAGGATTCTATGATATGGATAATATGCACGTTGAGCTGATAATACTCTTCCCTTGGTTATCAAGTAGTGTTCTGAGGTAGACGAATGATTGTACACCTCCAATGTTGTCTCCTTCGATATTTATATTTGCACCCATTTGCTGCAGATGGTTTTCCGCGATGACTGTGAGTAGTTTTGTTTTGTCTATATTTATTTCCAGCCCTGTGCAGAGAGCTATTTCTTTTTGGTGTTCGTGGTTTTCTTTTAAATCAGTAATTCTTCTGGCGATTATGACGATGTCGTAACGAGCTACCATAAATAAACTTTCTTATTTCAAATGTTTTATATTTCGAAAATGTTTTGCATTAAAAAAAATTGCACAGATAAATTGATATTTTTTTTAGATTGTTGGCGTAGTTAAGGGAAGTTTTTAGTGGGCTCACTTCACTTGCTAGCTAATCTAAGATGCTCTAGTCTTAAGTTGATTCGTTAGACCTTGAAAAACCCATTCAAACCCATCCATCAGTCACGACCTTTTAGAGAAAACGTTGGCTTAAATACTTCAATTTTCAATATAAAGTCAAATAAAAATCTAAACGGACAAAGCGAAACTTTTGGCAATCGTCCCAGTGTGCGAAGGTCCGTGGGAATTCGAAAGGGTATACAAACGCCGTTGGCTTGAAGTTGCCTGCGCGCTGCCATTCCACCACTCTCACTTAGCATAACGAAACAATTAAAAAAAGAAAAAAAAAAAAAAGTTTTGACCAAAGTAGTAGAAGCACTAGGCCAAAAAAACAAAACGGGCCTTGGGGGTAGCCGCATACACCGCGAAACGAATCAAGGCGCAAAGTCGTAGATGGAATGAAAAGTGGCAAGTAAACGGCACCCGCTGGTGGCATTCGCAGGCAGCAGAACTCATTAAATTGTGTGCCAACCCCCAACCCCCAACCCACTGCCTCCATGCGGCAAAAGCTGGAAAAGCTACGAACAAAGTGCGAAAATTATCATTATCAGGAGGGCCGCGACAAGATGCTATGCTTTGCCTGGCCGGGAACTATTCTATTGTTGCGCGTTAATTAACGAGCCTTTTGGCGCCGCTCTTGTTAGGGGTTGGGGCTGGCATTCGGATTGGGATTGGGAATGAGTTCGGTTGATGGGATGACGGGGTAGCTTGGTAGAGTGTTCATGGCTGGCTGGAAGCGGCGCGTAAACGCAAAGTACTAATCATGAAAATTAAAAATAATTAAAACTTTTCTTTCAATTTGCTGGCTTGGCTTTGTCTCAAATGCGATTTCCTTGGAGGCCGTTTTACAGTTAGAACGAGATGGATGGATGGAGGACAATGAAAAAGAAACGGAAACGTTTTTGATAAAGTGTCGGGCGTACAATTGTAGACAATGCAAATGAATGAGCCAGAGTTAAGGGTTCAGTCTAAAATGGATGAATGACTCTGAGCCAGTAAGGCGCACTGCTACATGGTTAGAACAGAGCAAGGGCGGCAGCGCATAATGGCCGCGGTTTAATGGAGCTCAAGCGATTTTAATCACAATTTACGCGAATGTTGCCAGTGCAGCAAAACAATCATTAAAAGGGGTTTCTTAAGCATCCGTCAAGTGTCTAACCCTAACTCTGGTTGGCAGTGTAGCCCCATCCCTTCAGGCCAACCAGTCAAATGAGCATGAAAAATATGCTAAACAATCGAGATCCAAAAGCGCCAAGGGTTCGCTAAGAAAATCCGCAGATAAATTATGTTAACAAGCGTACACTTGACAATGTTGTTGTTATTTTATTGTGGCAGGATTAGGCCAAAGTTAAGCAAACTGCGTCGCAGCGTATCCTCTATCCTCCAAAAAACAAAATACCAAAAAAAAGAAAAAAGTAAGTTGTAAGCATTTTAAGCGGCCTTAAATGGGCTGGCAGTCTGTCATCTTTGCCGCATTTCGTATAAGTACATTCATTCATTAATGCTCCTTACTGCTTACTGCTTGCTGCTTGCTGCTTGGGAACCTTTCCTGCTTTCCAGACTAATCGCATACTAATCGGTTGGGTAATCAATCTGCAGCAAGTTCCATAGTTGCATTGGCACAGGTTGCCCAACCTGTAGCCTGCTTCTCGAGATTCGAGACGAGTAGTATAGTGTATAGTATGCAGTGACATTCGGTGGCACTTTTTCCCATGTCCTTTTCACCGCCCTTATCTTGTAGAGCCGGCTCAGCCGTTTGCGCACGGTTAGCTGCATTGTTCTTTTTGTTCTCCTTTGCAAACTACTATCTTTAGTATTACGCATCTGAATTGATTCCTTGAGCCCATATGGAAAGATGATGATGCATTAGACTTCCGACCGTTGTCGCTTAAGCCGCTTAGAACGTTTTTCGCCAAGTGTGTGCTGTTATTGATCTGGGCTTGTTTGTTTGGCTTCCATTGTCTATCCATGGTTGACATCTTGCCGCCACATTCCAGTCCTTGTTGCTGTGGCTGCTGTTGCTGTTGTTGCCACTGTTGGTTTAATGCATTTTAGCAAATGCGCTTGACAGCTGAGCCTGGTCAAAGTCAGCATTCAATCATTTTCATTTTCATTCTCTTCCACCTTATACGCATATACGCAGTGCCTAAAGGCCCGCAAATCAAACAGCTGACATGGCCCAGAATTCAGAACTCGGGGCCCAGAACTCTAAGCAGTACCCTACGTTGCATAGAGCCCGATGCCGATGCCGATGCCGAGGTTATTGAACGTTGTTAGTTGTTTTTTCTTTTTGTCAACGACGCTCCGTTCCCGTCATGCAACCTGGGAACTTGGGAACATTGTCCCTAGACACTACTCACTACTCACCGCTCAGTTGCTAGCTAATTATGTAATTATTCTGTCAGTATAGTGCAATGTTGGCTCAATTTAACCAGTTCAAAGTGTAAAACTCTTGCTGAACGTCTTTGGACTAATCAATTTTTATTTAAATTCGGGTCAAACCCAAATCAAACGAGCATGCCTTTTAAAACGACTTTTGTATACACTCCTTGCTGGAGGACGACTTTTCGAAATAGAACAAATTAAAATTTTTTGGATTACTCTCAGATTCTTAGAGTTTCAGATCGAGAGTATATTTTGTATATCAGGATTTATTGTTGGCATAACAAGCCTGCCTTTGGATGATTATCGTTAAGATCGTAATAAAGCTTATGTATGAAAAGAAGATACTTGAGCGGTATTTGTCTATCTTGAGACAAACTGTGGAAGTAAATAATAAGAGAGTTAATAAAAGGCATATGAAACATCCCAAAAATTGGGATTTCTTGAGCAGCTTAGAGCGCTGTTGATGATGCACCTGCTTTATATATTATTTTACTACGATCATTCTCTAAGTCATCGTAACTGTTGCTCAAGGCAGGGCAAATACTTAATTTCCACCAACCAATGTAAAAAAAACTTGTAGGTTAATTGGCAATAAGTTTTGAGCGCCTGCAATGTTTCTTGATCAGAACCCTTCAGGAGGTGGAGATGCTACATAATCCCCAGAGCTGCATGTCATGGTTTACAGGACTGCCTTGTAAAGTCGTTCTTTGTTTTCTAGAATGAGATATGACCGTGGCTCTAAAAGCCAGTACATTTTTTAATTTTTGTTATTTTAGCTGCTTTTGATTCGCTTTTATGTGGTCTTTCACAACTCATTGACTCAAGAGTTCTTGAGATTTAAAAAATAAATTTTGTACAAGACTTTCTAAAGATCGCATGGCACAACCAGAATTTCATAGAGGACGCTAATCAAACTTGCCATTTGTGGTAGATCTTCGTGTAAAAAGAATTCACCAAATATGTACTGAAGCATTCAAAAAGTTTTGAAAAATTCGCATTTAAATTAAAAGAGAATGTCTTTGAATTTATAAATCCTTTTTATTTGCGTAAACTGGTAGTATTAAAAAATCTCCTAGTTCTAAGCTTTCGGATGCAGCGCATTAAATTTACCAGACATGCTAGTCTCAGTGGAAAGCCTACTCAAGCGGGGAGTGGGAACGGATAGCATGTATGGTGGACGCAGCTGGAGTGCTGAGTAAGATAATTACCTGGGCGTTAAGGTGGACACCACATGAAAACCTGCTGACTATCGACCAGGCATCACAATAAGCCGAAAGCTTGCCGGCTGATCTCTGTCCATTACTGAGGATCGTACCTAGCAAAAGACATCACACATTGCGTATGCTTCACTTTTTAGGGCATACAAAAACTTGCAACCCGTTGCGGTTGACCAACTCTTTGCACAGGCGTAGCTGAGCGGGGGCGTGCACAAGCTCTTAACTTGCCAGTTGGGCAGCCGTCTGGAAAACTAACTGGAAGTAAAAACTATTTGGCATCTTGAGGCGCATCTGTTGGATGCATTGAAGCATGTCTCTGTCTGGCTGTGCATAACCATAGCGCACCTTAATGTAATGACCGATTTTAAATGTCGCATTTTGTTGTCACATTAAAGAAGTGCCAGTGGCTGTGTCAGAAGGTGGGCGGGGGTGCGGCTCGACCATTAAATGAGCTGCTTACAAGCCATACAATGCAATGGCGACCGCATTATGTGCCTTGCCCCAAAGGGAAACCTCAAACCCGAGCAGCCCAAAATGAATAAGGTACAATTCAACACCTCTAGAGGGGTTTACCTACAAGCTGGTCACGCGCATGTCAAAAAAATATGCCATATAAGATGTGAGGGGGGTGATGTGGGTAACCTGCGTGGGAGAGTCACTAAAGTTAGAATTGGTGCGGCAGGGTGAGGGGTACTCATTGCATAGGCTAAGCTGCAGTCATAAATATATTTGGCGTGTCTGTGTCTCTACCTGGTCTCCCTTCTCACTATCCCTTCTCCAAACCCCCCTCACACAAACACACACACACACATATGCAACTCGCGTAACGCCTTTGTTTGCCATCATGTCGCGTTCTGGCTGCATTTTGACATTTTGACGAAGAGGAAATGTCACGTCACGTCGTGTTTTGCCGCACACCTCCAATTTCCGGTTCAGTGAGCTGACTGCCAACCGACCAACCAACCAACTGACTGCCTATGTCAGTGTGTGCGTGTCTGTGTGTGTGTTGCACATTGCAATCAAAAATTGCACGCACAACATCATTGCCGTGCAGCTAGACAGGCGCTTTTAAGCTACACTACGTACCTTGTGCTCTTTCCACAGAATCCAACAAGGAAATGTCTGGGTACTATGCTGCCAGACTCGTTTTGGTCGTTTCGGTCGCTGGCTTGGTTAGCATTTTGGCTCGATTTGTGGATGGCATAGCTTTGGCTCTTGTGGCCGCCATGAGACGGCACAACACACACACACACACACACCATCGCAATCTAATACTAACAAACATCCATACACCTGTAGTCTATGCTGCCTGCAAGTGCTACCTGAACGAGTATAGGTACTGCATTTAGCTGAGACATAAATGTATTAGTAAAGTGTAAATAAAGATTTGTTTATCAAATACGGATTTAAAATTCAAAATTTTTTGATTCCAATTGTGAATTGAAATGGTAACACGAACTCGGTGAGGTGTGGCCTATTCGTCGTGGTACCATTGTGTATTAAGTTCTCTTGGCCGACTTGGCGATCCTCATCAATAATGTTTATGCGTCCACGTTTAATTCAATAGAGATTTCAACTATCTTTCTGAATGGTCCGGTCTGCGACATCAGTGGTTGAGGTTTCCCTTTAGGAATTCCAACAAAATTAGAATTTCTTAGTCATGGTTATAAAACTAGACTCATACACTTATACCCTGTACCTATAGGTACAAAGGCTATTCTAGATTTGTGCAATGTATGTAATGGGCAGGAGGAGGCTTGGCGGACCCCAAGTCCTTCATACCAAGATGGTGCGCATAGTGCGCAGATGAAGTTTGTTGAATCATGTCAATATCTTATACCGTTCCCCCTAGTAGAACTTTGCGCTTTTTATATACACCCTTTAATATTTTTATCTCAAACTTTACAGAGCTATGCGCAACGATTACATGCATCTATGTGTTAGGTTAGGTTAGGTTATAGCGGTAGCTGGCTTAACAAGCCAGCACACTTAGGCCTACACTGGCCCGTTGTGATACCGCGCGAATCTCTAATTAAAACCCGTCTCCAGAAAATATTCTTAAAGGGAGTCCCAGCCTGTTGCTGCAATATAGCTTGCAATCATTCTCGGACAAATAGGACCTAGCTCCTCTAGGTTGTGGAGGAAATAATTTCCCAGATATTTTTTCCTGCGTCTACATAGAGCTTCACAGGAGCAGAAGAAGTGCTCTACTGATTCTACCTCTTCCTCGTCTCTGCAACTTCTGCAGAAGTCATTGCTCGGGGCATTCATTCTGGTCGCATGTGCTCCAACAAGCCAGTGACCCGTGATCGCCCTAACAACAGCCGAACACTGTGACCGGTTAAGTTCACAGAGTCTGGCAGAACGTTTGGGGTCTATTCTAGGCCATATTTGACGACTGATTCTACAGTGGGATGTGTTGTTCCACATCCTTTGAGCTTGGGAACTAAATTTTTCCCTTGTATATAGCTTAAAAGTAGCCATTGGCATACGGATATCCTCCTTATCCGGGAGGAGGGTAATGGTCGTGCCATGTCTGGCTAATTCATCGGCTATTTCGTTGCCTGTTATATTTTGGTGCCCTGGCACCCAAATGAGGCTTATAACAAACTGCTGTGCCATCTCTTGGATAGATTGGCGGCAGTTGTTGACTGTCAGCGAGTTTGAAGACAACGCTCTCAATGACTTTATAGCTGCCTGGCTATCGGAATATATATTTATCTCGCCGGTTTCCAGGCCGGTGTTGCGTAAGCAGATTAAAGCCTCATTTATGGCTAGGATCTCCGCCTGAAAAACGCTGCAGTGGTCCGGTAGTCGAAAAGACTGCCGGACGTTCAATTGTTCCGAGAAGACCCCGCCCCCAACCTGGTTGTTGAGTTTGGAGCCATCTGTAAAGAAATTTATGCGGTCGCTTTGACCTGGTTGGTTTTCCGACCACGATTCCCTAGAGGGGATGATGGTGGTAAAATGCGTAGAGGAATACTCTAAAGGTATACAATAATCTGTACCTGACACGTATGTGTCCTCGTTTATGATGGACGAGTGCCCATATCTTGAAACACCCCAGCAATTGGCATCCTTGAGGCGCCTGGCTGTTAAGGTGGCAATTTCTTTTGCCGTTAAAAGGATGGGATATATATTAGTGATGGCATTGAGCGCTTCACTAGATGTAGTTCTTAGGGCACCTGTAATGCAAAGTTGTGCCGTTCTTTGTACTTTGTTTAGTACCTTAAGTTTAGATTTAAAGTTTAGGGCTGGCCACCAGGTAGATACCCCGTATAAAAGTATTGGTCTTACTATGGCTGTGTAAATCCATCTAACTACTTGAGGGGACATACCCCATTTGAGTCCTATGGTCCTCTTACAGGCAAAAAGCGCTGTGTTCGCTTTTTGCACTCTCTCTGCGATATTGAGATTCCAGCTCAATTTCTTATCTAGTACAATCCCCAAGTATCTTGCACTATTACTAAAAGATAAGATGGAATCGTTTATTCTGGGGGGGGAAAGATTTGGAATCTTATACTTTCTCGAAAAGAGTATAAGTTCAGTTTTTTCCGGGTTAACACATAGACCATTCTCAAGTGCCCAGAGTGACATTTCCCTAAGTTTTACAGTCATGCGGTCGCAAAGGGATTGTGGGAATTTTCCGTTCAGCATAATAACAACATCGTCCGCATAGGCAACAACTTTACAGCCACCTCCTTCTATGCGACGTAGCAGCATGTTGACAGCTACGTTCCATAGAAGAGGCGAGAGCACCCCCCCTTGAGGAGTACCCCTACTTACGTACCTACATAGAGAAGATGTACCAAGTGAGGACATCACCGTTCTGCTCAGTAGCAGCTGGCTGATTAGTCTCACTAGCCGGTCATCTACTTGTAGGTACAGAAGTGCATTGGTTATTGCCTTGGGGTCGATATTGTTGAAAGCACCTTCTATGTCCAAGAAGGCAGCAATAGTGTATTCCTTGTTATGCAAAGATTTTTCTATATTAGATGTGACGCAATGAAGTGCGGTTTCCGTCGATTTGCCCTTGCAGTAAGCGTGTTGCGACTCTGATAATAACCCTGGATCGATCGACGTTCTTAGGTATAGACCGATCAACCTTTCCAAAGTCTTTAACAGGAACGACGACAAGCTTATGGGTCTGAGGTCTTTTGGGACTGTATGTGATGCTTTACCCGCCTTGGGTATAAAGACCACTTTAGACGTAAGCCAAGAAGATGGAATTTGGCCTAACGCAATGATATTAGTGAAAATGACTTTTATCCACGAAACTGCCAGGTCCCCCCCGTGCTGCAACTGGGCTGGTATAAGCCCGTCGGGACCTGGAGATTTGTACGGGTCAAAGCTGTTTATAGCCCATTTTATGTTGGACTCTGTCATTACATCCTCCAATACTTTTACCGGAAGGTAAGAAGAGTTATTCTGAGGAGCAACTGTAGTATTGCCCGGAAAGTGCGTATCCAGGAGTAATTTTAAAGACTCCTCGCTAGAGTTTGTCCAGGAGCCATCTGGTTTTTTGAGGTAGCCTAGATTAGTGGGCGATTTTGAAAGTATTTTGCGGAGTCTTGCAGCTTCTGATGAGGATTCGATTTCCGAGCAGAATCTCCTCCACTCATCTCGCTTTGCTCTCCTGATTAGTTTTTTATAGCGAGCTAAACTTTGTTTGTAGTCTGACCAACTTTGGTCACAGCTTAGTCTTTTTGCTTTGTTGAAGAGTGTCCGACAGCTCGACCTAAGAGCATCCATTTCAGGTTTCCACCAAGGTGGTCTCCTTTTGCCTCTCGGCTTGCTTGTTGGACAAGATGATTTAAAAGACTTGTTACACATTTCAGTGAAAGTTTTAACGAGATACTCAAGTTCGTCCTTTGCAGGAGGAGTCATCTCAGGGGGGGTTGGGAGGGCTTTCGCCAGTTTTGTTTTATAAGATTTCCAGTTTGTTCTACGAGGGTTTTTGAACTTTACTGGGGCTGGAGTAGAGACAGATAGTTGTGTCTCAATGTATCTGTGGTCAGAGAAGGAGTGCTCTCTCGAGACTTCCCAATTAATGACTTGGTCAAATAGAAAATGTGAGACTAGGGTGAGTTCGATGACCTCTTCTCTATCTCTGATTATAAAGGTGGGGTCATTTCCCCGGTTACAAATTACTAAGTTAGTGGTGAGAAGATATTCAAAGAGTAACTCACCCCTTTCGTTTGTACCTGAGCTCCCCCATAGTCCATGGTGGGCATTTGCATCGCAGCCGATCAGTAGGCCAGTGCCCAAATCGTCGCTATCCTTAATCAGCTTCTGGAGCTTATGACCCGGAAGTGGGTCCAAGACTTCATAAGCCATATAGGCAGACGCCATCCGCATCGGTTTTTTCTGGAGCTCCAGAGTAACCGATGTAGTATCGCCATCGCTATAATTATAGAGCAAAAATACGCTAAGGTGATTTTTCGCCAAAATGCAGGTTCGGGGTTTACCTTCTTCTTGGACTGCAAGCAGCCTATAATTCGGTGTGCTGAGCCCGGACACCCTGTTGGATACAATCCAAGGTTCCTGGATCAACACCAGGTCGACTTCGCCCCCAGACAGGCGAAGTATTAGGGCAGCGGTTGCTGCTTTACAATGATGGAGGTTTATCTGCAAGATTCTCAGAGACATCTTGCGGTTTAACCTCCATCACCGTTTGGTTGGCGTCCATGTCGTCGCTGTCATCAGCGGAGTCAGCACTCTCCCGACATAGCTCGCTAAGCCCCCGTAACAGGGACCCGTCGGACATCACCGACTCACCGTCGTCGTCGACCTCGGGGTCCTTTTCTGGTTCCTCTATCTCAGAGGCCAGAGCAACCTCCATTTCTTGGTGGCATTCAGTCTGCCTGGCGTCCGATTTGTAGATTCGGATCTGCACCGAGCTAAAACCGAAGTTCAGCTCTCCGTGCTTCTCCTCTATCGGCGCCAGCGACTCTTTATTGAGGATCAGCAGGATCCTCCTCATGGGGGTGTGCGTATCCTCCACCTTCACGACCTTCCAATCCGAGGATGGAAGGTGTGGATTGCATCTTTGCAACATTGATAGGATCTTCTCCGGTTCCTTGAAGGATGCCGGGATCCACATTATGGCGCGCGGTCTACTCGGTAAGTCCTTCCAGTCTACAGCGACTAGATTGGCGCCCGGGTAAACCTCGCCCACTTTCGAAACGGCCGCTTTGTAGAGCTCAGCCGATCTAACTCCTTCGCAGGCAATCACCTTTACATTGCCCTGATACCACCCAGCGTCTTTGCAGACTGGTGGTGGGCCTGGATCTGCCTCCAGAGCCTCAAAGCAGTGAACAGCCAGTGCTGCCTCTATCCACTTCCACTGGTTTCTGGGGATCCTGCCGTCTGGATTACCCTGGTCCAAGACCCCCAGAAGAACTTTGTCCTTCGCCATTTCCGCAAAGCTCCTATTTGCCACCACTTGTGCGTTCGCCTTTGCCCTCTTGGGAGCATTGGGAACCAAGGCGTCCTGGGAGCGTTGGCGTTTTGGCTGTGAGTGTTTCGAGTCCTTCTGCGGTCTCTCGAGAACAAAATTTGGCAACACAGATTTGGCCCACTCTACCTTTCGCAGCCAATCGGCCGATGGGGTCTTAATATTTGTGGTTGCTTGACGCTTCAGGATCTGGGCAGCGTTCTTTCGGTCCGCAAACCTGTCCATTTTGGCCTTGCTCATAGAGGGCTTCTCTAGCTCCCCCGCACCCGACTGAGAGCCAGCTGTGCTTGTGGTAGCACCTTGCTGACTACTCAGGGTGACAGGGGCCTTCGAAGTGCCCTCCACTTTGCTCTTGGCCAAGGGGCGATCGGGCACAGTTGCCTGCTTCTTCGCCGGTGTAGAGCTGACTACAGGTCCAGTGACCTCTGTCTTCAAGCCCATCATTGGAGTGTTGTGTGTAGGGGTAACGCTAGGTCCAGTGACCACTTCGTTATCCCCCAAAGTAGGACCTTCGGTCCCTACCGGTTTTTTAAGAGTTCCGGACTCTTTTTGTTTTTGATTTTTATTTATTAATTTAGACATAATAAGTCCCACGAGTTGCGGAGAAAGGGTGGTCCACCTGCGCAGAGATCCGCAATACGCAGGTAAGGCTAGTTAATCCGGAGGGCGCCAGGTATCCGGATGCTCCGTTTGCGACTGGGCTATTTTTAGAAAGGGCCCCCAGCCAGGTTGATCATCGGCAAGGGTCGCCTGACACCTTGATCCAGCCCTTTTTACCTCATAGCCATGATAAAGGAGTGACAAACAAGCCACCAAGCTATAGAGGAGCTAGGTTGCAAGCAGCTAGCTCCAAATCTTAGCTGGTACCGTCCATAAAGGACACTGTAGTACCATTACCAGTCGGCACCCTCGTGGAGGGTTCAGCTATAGGATTTTTGCCAACCTTCTAACCAATCTATGTGTTAAAAATGCACAAAATCGGACAAATACAACAAAAGTTATAGTTAAAAATGCACTAATTTCACTTGAAGGTCACCCCATTTCAAACAACTTACTTACTAAGTTACGTCAACTTGCGATTTTCATCAAAATCGGTTAAAATTACCAATAATAATGAATTTTCCAATTGGAAAGTTCTTAGAAGGAATACGCAGGAATATATTTATTTTGAGAAAACGGGTACAGGGTATTACACCGTCGCGACGGTCGTTAAATTACCTTTTTAATGGGCCCATGATATCGCATTGCCACAGTAGCGTACTTTCGATTTAAAAAATTTCATTGATGTTCAAATTCATTCAACTTTTTACAATTTTTCCAAAGTTACTCTTTTGCCTTCTTAATTTTAAGATTAATTCAATATTATTATAAATAAATATCTTTAAAAGTTGTAATCTTAAAGACTTTCATTTTCTGTTAGAATTTAATTCATGAGCATTGAGTAGTTGAAAGGTGAGACTGTCACCAATCTACTTGCATTAAATCGGTCAGTCAAAATTTTCCATTATGGACTTGAAACTTGGCACAGCCTATTCTTTTATTTGCAATAAGAACATTTTTCATAATCGGTCAGATCGGCCCACTATATCATATGGAAAATGTATTTATTTTAAAGTCGTCGTAACAAAAAATTAAACTACTTATATTTTAAAAATATTTTATAAAGACGGTATTTTGTATATTTCTTGGCTTTTAATGATATTTGAATATTGCATTACAGTAATAATTGTCAATATTAATTCATATGTCAATTTGTTACAAGTCTTATTTGGGTGCCAGGGCACCAAAATATAACAGGCAATGAAATAGCAGACACGGCACGACCACTACCCTCCTCCCAGATAAAGAGTTATCTGCTGGTGGCCAATTTTAAGCTATGGACAAGGGAAAAATTTAGTTCTCACGCACAAAGGCTGTGGAACAATACACCCCATTGTAGAATCAGCCGCCAAATATGGCCGAAAATTTACCCAAAATGCTCCACCACAATATTGCTCCAACAACTTTTCATAGGCAAAGCACTACTACTTTCTGGTAAAGTTGTACTAAAAACACATTACATAAATACATTGATATGGATACACGTGCATTGGATAAAAGAAAAAACATATATTAAAAGTATTTTGGTCAAAATAGGGATATCTTTTTTTTTCGCACTGAAAAAAGTCAAAAACCGCAAGCTCTCAGGGCTGCATAATAAATTAAACTACTTTGATTTCTAGATGGAGTGAGATATATTGTTCTACTACTGAAATCGCTCAATATCTCTCAAAACATTTGGATAATTATTAGTGTTAAAGGTAATAAAGTAAAATAGTTTCGAGTAGACCATTGAGCCATATAATGTTTTTTAATAAATGCGCAGTTTGTTTAATTTTGTCGATACATAAAATTGTTACAAAAAAAATCAAAATTACATTATTTATTGTTTTTCCAGATATGCCAAATCGTATCGCAAAAGGCTCACAAAACATCTGTTAACCAACTTTATTCAAGCAATACAACTCACTAAAAGGGTAGTCAGATGGATTTTTCTTTTCCAATTAAGCAGACGGTGCTCTTTTTAAAATTACTAGAGCTAAATGCATGTATATTGTATCAACGAACTTTATATAAAGGATATATTTCAATTTTTTCTATTAAAACGTTAAATTTTTAAATTGACTTGGACGGAATATCGATAAATAAACACACTAGTCGCTACAACGAAAGGGCTCCCTAATGACTTCAAAAATCTGCTGGTAAGAGGTCCGTTGAAGAAGAAAAAATACCTTAAGCCAAACAGGCTAGATCGGCTGTTCCATAAATAAGAAGTGTTTATTCAATAAAAGTGTGTATGTTTTTTGATAATTTTTTTAAATATAAATAAAAATAAACCAACTTGTATCTGTATCATGCACACACATAAAGTAAACCATTATATTCCTTAACAAACTTACAAATTTTCACAAACTGCTTGCGACCTTTTGCAAAAGTAATCATTGCTGTCAGAATCTTCAAAAAATTTTCAAATCCACCAAGAATATCAAAATTAAGAACTTTCTTTTTAAACATTTGCGACCAACGAACATAGAAAACTATAAACAAAGTGCAGTTTGCTTATTCGAAAAGTCTTTAACGTTTTGTTTTTCTGGTCTATATGGTATAAACATAAATTATGCATATTGAAATATAGAACTAAAAATAAACGTTAGAATTTACTAATTAATGTTCTTAAATAACTATTTCTTCGAAAGACATTGTTTACATATTAAATAGGAGGTAGCGATTGTAGAGCGCCCTCTGCAGTCTGCGCCTGCAAACCATTTTTAATTTGCATTTTTTTATTTTAATTTTGCTTTTTACGTTTACGTACTGTAGAGCTTTGTTAAAGATGTTTTGTTGTAATAAATATATTTTATATATACTATATATATAACATTCATATGTCATAAATTTATAAACCCGTAAATTCCCTAAATTACGTATATTTGTCAAAATGCAATAGTTTTTTTTTTCCTCAACTATTTATCGTAAGACAAATACTACTACAAATACCTTAAGATGTGATTAAGATTAATAGGCATTTTGTTTAGCTGCTAAATCTAGAATATTTAAATGATTTTATTAAATTTGTAATTATTATATTTTACGGTTATGCCTATTGAATAACGATTGACTATAATTAGTTTGTTTCAAAATACAATACAATTTTATTTATGCTCAATTTTATATTTATTTTATCAACACACTTTGCTACATACCAGTTTTATGTGGCTGCGCTATTTTAAGTTTTAAACTTTTTCAACTTTCTTATTTAGCGCCACCTATACGCAATCGTTGGCAGTCAATTTTTTAAAAATGGCGGAAAGCTTTGGCGCTCTTGGCGCGCTGGCGTTTTGGCTTAAAAAAGCGAAAGGGTTGTTCTTTTATATGGCAAGTAAAAAGTTTGCATGTTGTTTGGGGGTTGGTTGCCTATGATTGGAGTCTGTTGCCGCTTGGCGCTTTTCATTTCAAAGTTTTTCGTGGTCTTTTAAATATATTGTACCTACTATATACTATGCAATATACATATACATATATGTTAAGTTTGTTTCGTTGACTTTATACATTTTTTTTTTGTTACTTGTCTTTTTTAGGCACAGTGCCTTAAACTGAAGTCAACTTAAATTGATTGATAACTGATTTTGATTTAAAGCTCTACACTTGGCAGTATAATGCATACTTATATTAATTAATAAATAATAAAAATGAATATTATTATCTGCGGCAAATTAATTAAGTTTCGAATTGCAAGAGCTTTCAAAGGCAATAGGAGGGAAAAGATTATTTTTGGGCCCATATGAGTCTCCAGCTCCTGGTTGTGGTTGTGTGGAGAAGTGGATCAAAAATTGATAGAAAATTTCAAAATTTTGATTATATCTAACAAGTGTCCGAATCGACGGACGGTCAAACGTAAGTATATGGCTACCATTTCTGTATAAAGAACTCTACCACTCCTCTTTTTGGCATAATAACAAAATGAGTAAAAATTCATTTAAACAAATTCAAAACAAAACTCGTTAATTTTTCAGGTTTTTATACTATTGCTACTACATATAGAATTCATTCATTATCCAGAGATTCTTACTAACTTTTTAATTCCATCATCTTTCTGAACAAATACCAGATAAATTATTCATTGTTCCTCAAACTGAACAGTTTTTGTCTGTCCTGATCCATGGCGAGAGATCTTGCTGTAATACATATATTCTTTATTTACTCTAATATAAAGAGTTAAGCTTTTATAATAGATAAGATATTTTTATGTACGTTATTTACATGACAATTCGCTTAATTTATAGTATAAGAAACAAGGTAAATGAGGAAAAACCTTAAAAGAACTTTCAACTAAATTGCAGACTAAGACTAGAATCCACGGTTAAGGATCATCACTTTAATTTTTTAAAACTCATATTTATAGTTAGCAAAAAAAAAGCAGGATCAAATAATGAGAAGTTAATGTTTTTTTTTTAAATTAAATTTATTCTTAGCCTGATTGTGTTTTCATCAATTATGCAAATATCTGCTCTTTCATGGAGATAAGAAGTAAATAGTGTAAAAGAATGGAAGATCAAATATAATTTTTCAAATCTTATTCTGCATTCTTTGTAGTTTTAGTCGGTGGCAAGCTGCACAATCAACCCGATATTGATTTTAATAAAGTAAGTTTATAGCTTCATGACAGCTTAGACCTTTCGATTTATGAGAGGATACAAAATTGTTCGTGTATTATAATAATATAAGAGCCAAGATATTTGACATAACTTTCCCATTACATTATTTATTAGCATGTCCGGGTTGATTTATGCTTACGGGTGAAGTAAATCCAATTTGTTTCACTAATTTACTCATTCACCTTGATTTTGCACTTATGAAAATATTTATCGATATTATTTCGATGTCAGTATAAGACAGTGCCGTCGGATTAAAAATGAATGCTTTCTACATTGCCCATGCATTGGATTGATCGTGAATATAAATATTATATAAGAAAGGATCTGGGGGACACGTTTGTTTGACTTGACACCATTCATATCTGCTCAAAAGTATCTATCCGATAAGACGCCATTGCTATACGTGCGTTTAGTCTTAATTTTAGAATACGTTCAAAAATTTTAGAAAAGTTACACAAAAGGATAAGAGGACGATAGCTTTCCGTATAGTCAACAGACTTAGCCGGCTTTGGAATTGCCACGATTGTGGCCAGTTTCCATTTGCGTGAAAAGTAATCGGCTTGGTCTTGGTTTTTCAAGATGTTTTTTAGTAATACACGTATTGGCAAGGCCAAAGGGCACAAAAATCCAGTATCTAAGGTAAGTTCAAATACCAACCGAATTCCTTTAATACTACGTCACGCGTCACGTTATCATAAAAGCTTCTTTACTATAGCTAATAAGCGACCCGGCAAGGATGCCGCTCGCAGACGCGTTTGAGGATTGGGTGTATGGGTTGTTTCGGGCAAACCAGCTGGTTATCAGTGTCTGTAGTGTTGTTGGATTTACAATCAATTTATATGCAGGAACTGAACCAAAAAAAAGGAGCTGGCAAATAACTTGGTAGCTTTTAAAACAGGAGTTGCGAGTGTATGTGCATGTATGTGCTTACTCATTAAATAAGCGCAGACCTTAATGGCTAAGAGAAAGTGGAATAAAAAAATTCAAAAAAAATAAAGAGAAAATTTAAATTTTACCCGAGTCGAAGTTTAAATACTCTGCCCAGAATGAGTTTGATTTCGGCATTGAAATACATTTTGGATGCTAAGCCAAATTCTGAAATGCGTACAGATATTGTTAATAAATATTATCATGAATCATAAGAAAACTTTATAATTATTTATATTTTTAATGCAAAACGAATTTTTTTCAAATTTTATACACATATGACTTGGGCCAAATTTATTGGTTTCACTTTCCTTTGACCACATAACGACAATTATTATACCCTTACAATATTAATTTATAAACCAAATGTTAATATTTTAGCTGAAAAGATTATGCCTAGCTCTGTAAAATTTTGTGACTAGCTTTGAGTAAAATTTATATATTATGAAAATAATATGCAAATTGTTATTAATAAACATATAACATATTCTTATATTCAATGTTCACAAGACTTTGTTTTATAAGTTCAAAAAGATATCAAAATTAATTAAGGATAGCTCCCAACCCCATTACACTTCCTTTCCGATGTACAATTGTGAGTCATAGAATAGATACATGTATAATAAGACATTTTGAATTTGTTGCAAACTGTTTGACAAATTTGTAGTACACTAAATACTTGCTAAAGTGTATAAAAAATATGCAGGGATTGGCTTTGGCTTTTTAATGCCGTTGCAAGGCGCTTTAAACCGCACACTCACACACACACACGCATAGAAACAACACACCCATAAGTCTCGTGACGTAGATAGACTATGAGTTGCAGGGCATTACGCTTTTTAATACCCTTCACCCATATGGTCACGGGTATTATAGACTTTTCCAAGGTGTTTAACAGGCAGATGAAGGCGTGGCAAAAAGCCCATCATCGAAAGTTGTACATGTAAGATTCTAAAATTAATCCTCATGAAAAATTTGAAAGCTATAGGGTACAGATTATATATTTCAGACTCACTCCCCTCTAAGCTAGGAACAGTCACCAAATTTGGTAAGTAGTACGTTCTTCAGAAATCTTTATATACCGGTTTGCCAATTATATAAAAAATCGGAAAAGAAGGCTTATAGGCGCCGTAATGCTAATTCCAGAGGCAGGATACGAAGAATGCTCCCGGTATGCTTCAGGAAACTAAATTTATATTTATATTTATATTTTTGCATTTATATTTACGAGCTAAGCTTAGGACTTAAAATAATTTAAATACTTAGCTACGTTTAAAATATTTCTATGTTAAGATATGCCTGCAGCAACGTAGTGGGTACAAGACAGTGTTGCCAATTCCTCTTTTTTTCCTATATTTTTTGTTGACGAAAAAAATTAAACAGTAGAGAGCGGGAGTTTTATCTATTTAAAAAAAAAACGAGTTTTTTTATACTTAATTATATTTTTTTGCAAATAGTTTCTACGGTATATTTTAAATTGTGGATGCGATCATAAAATAACTTGTGCCAGAGATGGAGATGACAAATGCTCCAAAATTGTATTTAGTAACTAACCACAAAATAAAATATATTTTTCAGCTCTGAATTCATAGGTATACAGGATAGGATCAAGATGTAGTACGACCGCATTTCTGTAGTGCGAACGGTAGTGCGAAGCCGTCCGAAGAGATCAATATTTATAAAGTCACCCGCGGGCAAGAGGAGAGTAGGCACGTCGCTTGTTGTCAACCTCTGTGTCTCAAAAGTGTCATCGCGATCCAAGTTGGAGAGCAGCAATACGCGTCAAACTCGGAAAAACCGAGAAAATATGACCAAAGGAAAGGCGCTCCACTGATTGTTTGATGAGTTGGGGATTTCGGACGACAGCATCCAAAAAATTACCACCGAGGGTTGCGAAAAGTGTTCCCCAAGTTTGTGCCAAGTGTCCTGAGTAAAGAACAAAAAGTGAAACGACAAGTTACTCGAATTAGTTTCGATTAAAAAAAATGTTAATTAATTCCGTTCAACTACTTTTTGAGCCTATCCTACAATACAATTTATTTTTAAATTCAGCAAGTTTTTACTCTAAGAATTATGAATATGAAATATTTTATAGATGATATAGGTAAATATAAAAAGAGTATTAAACAGTTGGATATTATTTGGTATATTGCGCTTTCTTTGTTTACTTATTTATTTTTTGTGTACTCAGAAAGAGTTGGCAACACTGCTGCAGAGTATCCCACCGACGGCTACTGCCTCGACTTTATGAAGTTTTTCTACTTCCATCTCTTCGTAGTCTGCGAATTTGCGAAAAGCACGCATTAATTTTCTTTTGTAACCCTTCTTTGTATTTAGCATATGTTGTATGTGTGTGTGTGTGTCCATGTGTGTGTGTGTGTGTGTGTGTCCGTATGTACTAGAGACTATTTAATGAATTGTTACACATGTTTCGAACAGCAATAATAGGAACAAAGTACCCTGCTTTGTCTGCTCATTATGTCGATATTGTTGCGCGCCATTTTTAATTGCAAAACTTAAAAGTAAAAAAAAGGACAAAAAAAAAAAAAGTGAAATCAGTTGCACCACAGTTTTTTTTTTTCGGTTACTTCCAACATTTGAACTTCAAAGACGTGCAGATCCGCTTCCGAATTGAAATTCTAGAACAAGCTGGACCACACAGTACGTCTGATGGACAGACCGGGAGTCACATACACATGTGTGGTCGGTCGGTCGGTCGGTCGGTCGGTCGGGGAACGACCAAATTTGCTGTATCGTGGATCTCGAACCCGGGTTGCTTTTACATTCAAGTGGTTCGGCACTTGAAGCCGCCAAGCTGTCTGCCTTTGTCTACAAAGATCACGTTCAATGCATTTTATGTCCAGCTGACAAATTTCCGTGTGCTACTTGTGATCCTTGGTCGCTTCCGGCACTTGGTCTGGCGGTCAACCAACAAACATTGGACGCCCTCTTAAAACGGACTGCTCTAGATTGATGTGGGACTTTGGAAGAGACGCGGCAGACATGCTGGCGGCGCATCGGAACTTTGCATATCGAATATCAAAGCTGACGATTGACGTTGAGGGAGCGCATTAAGATTAAGTGGCTTCTGATCTTTGTTTTTGTTGTCCTTCCCGGTCTTGTAGCAGTTTTTGTTTGGTTTTTGATGGCACTAATGTTTTGACTAAAGTATCGATTGAATGCTGATGCTGATGGATTTGGGATTGTGATTGATTATTGTGGGCTAAGTTTGATGCTTGTACTATGGATCTGTTTGTTTATGTATTATTAGTTTTTCCAAAAATTATAATACACTCAATGTGTTGTCTCTTTTTTTTTGGTTGACTTAAAATATCTATTCTTACTGCGGGATATTCATATAAATAGACTTGGTTTAAGTCCTTGAATTTGTAAACGGTAGGTGCTGCTAGTTTTAGATGCCTGAAATAATCAATTTTTTACTATTATTATCGGTTACCTGCAGAAGTTATTGTCATAGAATGATTTTTTACAAATAGTTTTAACATTTTACGGCAAGCTGGGAATGAGAAATTTCAAGTGAAAGCGATTTGCTCTTTTGGACTTGGCGAGTCCTTTTTTGGCGTCTTTATCCTTTGAGTACAGGGCATAAAAAGCCATAAGTGTTTGCTGTGAGATTTCGTTTTTAATCGATTCTTATATGGTATATATTGCACATATGTACTACATTGGCCCTCTCACTATGGTTTGCCTTATTTTGGGTACTTCTGTAATAGCCAAAGGCTGTCAGCCCACAAGCTCATCAAGTTCTTTGAGCCCCAATACACACACTCACACACACACACCAACACACTTTAATTAATGAGTAAGCACACACACACACACACACACACACACTGAGATAAAAAATGCACATGATGTAGAGTTTTAGGAATACTCCGCCCTTAAAAAAAACTTATTTTAAATTGCATAGATTAAAAGCAGTGTAGTTTAGAGTCTTGCTCAAGTATTAGTGGGCTTTCCTTTTAAGCGCACCGCTGTATGTGCGAGTATCTGTGTGCGTGTGCGCGTGTGTGAGTGTAACCTCAGACTCGCGCTGTCATTTTGACAAATTATCTACGTCATTGCGAGCGACTTTGATGTGCTGGTAATTTTCAAAAAGTTTACCAAGCTGATTAATGCGATAGTTTTACATGCTTAAGAGCAGAGAAGTCGCATAGTTATTGGTGGGGACTCGGTATCCTGTCAACTCTTGAGCTTGTGGCCAGCGTTTGCGCATAAAATTTAATCAAATTAATTAAAAAATTTGGCAAAGCCAAAGAGGCTTACACAATCTCTGTTCCATGCTTATATACACGTACTACGAGTATTATTTAAAGTCAATAAAATAAGGCAGCAATAAGTAAATACATATATATTTATATGAGCAGAGCAGCCGCTGTTGATGGAGCTGTCAGCGCGTATAAACGGCTAACCCCCGAGGCAGGAATTATATTTCCTTAATATCCGGTTTGTATTCGCTTTTTGTGTAATATATTTATTGTCTATTTGTTCGGGCTTGTCCATTGAAGAATTCCAAGTAAACGGCCGTGTGCCAAATGTAACAACTGTCGATCAGAATGATCAGTTACTTGTGTTCCCTTAACAACCCCCAAGCGGGCCTCAAGATGCAGCCCTTAAGGTCTTTGGCTGCGAGGATTTGTGTTGATGTTGTTGCAATACAAACAACAGATGAAATTTAATAACACTAATAAAGCTATGTATATAGCGTATATAATAGGCATGTAACTGCTTATGTATATATACGCAAGAGGAACAGCAGAAGGAGCACAAGACGTAGGCGCAGGCCCTAATAAATCAATTAACAGCACGGACGGCATCATTGGGCAGCAAAAATACAAAAATACAAACAACAAGCAGTAACAAGTTGGATTAGCCGCAGCACGTGAATTGCAGGGATCGAGGGGTCCATGTAACTCTGGAGCCTCATATTTATTGTTTACAGTTCCGGCTGGACGAGCGTGCAAAGAAATGCCGAACCGTGACAGGCTCATAAGGCTCAGGGCACAGGAAATGGCGTGCTCCTGCCGTTGATCCCGCCGACAACGTTCGCGCACGCGCTTAAACAGTTTCAATTAGCAGCAAAGGCTTAGGGATTGGTTTTACTCCTTTATAACCATTTTTATGAGTAGCCATAAGACAACTGGCGCACATCCTGTGGCACCCACACACGTTGTTCTTTTTTCTTCTTTATTTTTTGTTTGCTGCATCCTCTGAGTTGTTAATAAGAAGCCCATGGTGACGTAAGTCTTTTCTTTTTCCATTTGTGTTGAAATTAATTTTATATCATTTTTATTACGTTGTAATGAAATGGAAAGTCGAGGGATCGGAGACTTTTTATCCGACATCTTGTTGGTATGTAAAGCTTGCGGCAGATCTCTTTTCGGACCGACGGGACTTTGGTATGGTTTCCAATACTGTCGATTCACAGTTAGGAGCTTAGACATTTCCCTTCAGTAATTTGGCTTGGAACCTCTTCATGAAGTCAATGACTGACTTGCATGCGGTACTCCAGTATCGTGGTGTATAAAAAGGCTGTTAACCTCTGTACAGGGCTTGGGCTCCCATATACACACAAGCGACGCCAAGTCTGAGACCCAGTTAGACTTTGTAAATAAGTCGTAGTATGGAGGCAGAGAACTCCAGGCACAGCTGCAGTGCAGTAGCATTGGAACTCAAAGGCAACATTGCTCTGTCCTTTTGAGTCAGTAGTTTGGGAACTTATTTTTTTATCAATTGAAGTGAAGGTAATTACCAAATCGGAAGGAAAGTATTACATTTATAATAATAGTAGCTTATTTACAGTATCTGGACACGCATATTTGCATATTATTAACTTTTTAGTTTTCAGCTTTGAATATGTAGGCTTTCAAATTTTTAAGTCCAACTTTTATCACGGATTTAAGTTTAATAATTGAGCATTGCAGATAATTTATTTTGATATCAGTTTCTCATTAAGTTTAAGAGTACATCAAAGTGTCTTAATATAGTTCAATGAAAACAGTCGAATTATTCGCAAATGAAGTTTGTTCAGAAAAATCTCGGCAGAGATGTACATAGCGATGATATAATCAGACAAAGATACAACCAGATGTAACCAAAAAATTACTGAATTCACTTCTTATCGTGTTTAAACTATTAAAAGTTGTTAATGTTAAAATGGAAATATTGTTATGTATTAGGTGAAGAAATTTTAAATTTGGTATGTAGTCTCATATAAGCCCAAAGAAGTTAACTTTATTGATCCTTTTTAAAATAAGCATACAACTGTCTATATTTTATTTTCTGTGATTCCGACCTGACACTTGCCACAGACTTTTTTTTTGAAGAGTTCTTGAATTATATTTCGATTCGATTTTAAATTACAAAAGATTTGACCATTATTAACATTCTTGATACAAAATAATATACCTTTCAATGGCTGACAATTATCTCGACAGTCTTAAATAAAGTGATTTAAACGTAGGTAGTTCCCACTTTTTCCTGTGTAGAAAATATTTTCTTTTGGGTAAAAACATTTGGCATTTAATTGTAACACAAAAAAATGTTAATGCATTCCTTAAATCCCGCAGTTTTGTATCGGTTTTAAAACTATATATACCGATTTTCGTGACTGATGTTTCAATTTCGTAGATTTTATGAAAATCGATAGGCTCTTTTATAAAATTTTCACTCAGAGATGTATTATTATTATAATTATTTATTTATAACCTTCTGAGATGAACGAGTTGTTAGTAAATAACAACTGAAGGCTAGTATCACCACAAAGTAAACATTTTTTTTTGTATTTGAGTCCACGTGAGTTTTTTTCTTTGCGAAACAGGTAATGCGGACTGACGGAAATGACTAAATCGGTTTCTATTGTCGTCGTTGACTCGTTTCCTTTAAGGTGTTACACTTTAAGCTTTCTCAATATTTTTGTGGCTTAGCTTGTTTATTAATAAAATAAAACATTTTTATCTTTTAAAGTTTTGTTCCGAACTGGTGGCGAAAAACTCGCATATTTTGGATGAAACTTATTGTGCGCGACACCTCCTTCTGTCTGTTACATAAAGTAAATACATCTAATATACTCTTGACCCGATGGGTACAGAAGAGAAAAAAAAACTTACTTAATATTACGCCTGAATAAAAATTAAATTTGCTGATTTTATTCTGTTATGAGTTAAATATTTATTTACATTTTCGAATTTACCAGGTATTTATTGCCGATGTATTGTTGCGCTTTACGCCCTATAAACCAAAAATAAAAAAATTCAAGATTTTTAGAAGTCAAAAGTTTGGTCTTATTGGAATTAATCTCTATGTCAAATAAATTATATAAATAAATTGCAGCATAACCTTGGGCTGCTCTTAAAATTGTTTTCCTTTTTTGACTATAGATGGCGCTTTGGCACCGCAATGGATCGTCGATGGATCGGCAAAAAACTGGGCAGCACTGTTAATGGGCAGCACTGTTAATAGGCAGCATTGAACTTAACACCAACAAAAAATTCGTTTGCGGCTTTAAGTGAGTATACGCAATGAAAGGATTTAAATGAAACAAGATTTATGATCACTGCAGACGTTGGAATCAAATGTAATTTCCAATGAGTGGTTGCATTCAGCCGCAAGTGTCTTGCCTAGAAACTGAAAACAATTACAAAGAAAATTTAGAAGGCGCTAACGGCTACTTTCCGCATATATGCTCTTTTAATCTACATTGTTTCAACTCCCGATGCCATCACTAATTTGTTGGTTTGCTTATTTGCTTCTAATTATCGAGCAAGATATTCCAAGATCTCTTGACAGTCAACTGACATTTTTTGATTAACCCTAAGAAAGGTATGAAATTTATTTAAAAGATTTTTAGATTAAAACCAAATTTCCTGTATTTTTTCCCCAAAGTAGTTTGAAACGTCTCGCAAAGCTTAGCATTTTCTAAATATTAACGCCAAAAAAAGGATCCGCCGTATAATGAACAAAAAGATACACAAATGATTCCTTAAACTAATAAGTGCATATCGACTCAAAGGTTAAAAAATTTAATTCTTTCAATTTTCGTACGACCTTCTATAGTCATTTAAAGATGCCCCGATTGTAATTCTCTCAGTAATTGCCTTAATTTGCATAGTGCTGATCGTAAAAAATTTTGTCGTCGCTTGGATATGCTCCTGATTATGGAAAGTCGGATAGGTATCCAGGGAACACCACAAAGAGGTTATTACAACTTTGATTTCAAATGTTCACAAGTTTCTTGCATAGGAAGCGTTAACCCTTTCAGGCCCACTGTTGCCTTCAAACGGGGAAAAAACAGTTATATTTGCATGTATTGCAGTGATTGTTGTTTCTGTCTAATCGGCTGTTCTATTTTGTGAATTTCTATAAATAACATAACGCAGCTATATATTTAGTAATTAGGTATGCTGTTGTTTCCGTCGCCACATCACCTGCGCAAAAATTTCCAAAAAAAGTGATTGTACTTTTATTTAAATAATACAACGTAAAGAACATTTATATTTACAAAAAGTTATTAAATAAGTTAAAAACAGGTAAGAAAATAAAATAAAACCAAATTTGTAAGCAAAGGTGGTTTAGTTTGGTGTCTGGATTTTTTTAAAGTCGATGTTGCCTATAGGCATTGGGCTATTGGGCCTGAGTGGTACAAAATTGTTTGCGTATTTTATATGCTAGAAATGCAATCAACGGGCTTAACACGATCAGAAATACAAAATATTTGCGAGTTTCATTGGGATGACTCTGGAGACGAAGACGATGGAGAAAATGCAGAGGAATCAGAAACACTTGTCACTTTGGAACACTTCATTGAGGAGAGGCTTCAGGAGGTTGTTGCTAAGGGCGAAACTATTGATGATGAGTTGATGAGGAGGAGTGAACATCCAAACCGTAACCGGGAATCGAATGATGAAATGGTGCAGGAAAATTATGAAAAAGTTAATCTTGAAAGTTTAAGGTGGAGAAAAAAAGACTCAAATGATTGCGCAGAAAGTATTGTATGGAAAATTTGGTTAAATGGTTCAACACCCAAGGACCCAATATAATACTTTTCCATGTACTTTGACGACGAAATTTTGAAACAAAACAATGGAGAGGAGCTTAAGTGCCAAAAAGCCACATAGGTGGGGCTTCAAGATGTTTTCGAGGCCAGGAGTATCCGGCCTTATTTATGACTTCTGTCTTTACGTTGGAGAAAGAACTTGTGATTCCTTTGGACTTGGATTATCTTCAGATATTGTACTTCATTTAGCTTCAGGTGATCCTGAGCATCAAAACTTCAAATTATTTTTTGATAACTTGTTTACTTCAGTAAGTTTAATGATTGCTTTAAAAGAGAAAGGTATCCAAGCCGTTGGTACGATTCGCAACAACCGTCTTAAAAATTTTATGCTAAAGACAGAAAAGGAACTTGGCAAATTGGGCCGCGGATCCTACGATGTAAAGGTTGAGACCTCCTACAATTTGATTGCTTGCCGATGGTTTGTGCAGCTTATATCAAATTATATGGGGACTAACCCGTTCCGCAATGCACTCGATGGTGTCGAAAATAAAAAAAAATCCTTCAAATTTCGCGCACTCCTATTGAAAAATGCTACAATAAGAACATGGGTGGCGTTGATCTATCAGACATGTTATTGGAATTGTATAAAATCTATTATAGTTCCAATAAATGGTATATGCGCATTGTGTTTTGGTGCATAAACATGGCAGTGGTGAATAGTTGGCTGCAATACTGCAGAGATTTAAAGCAAGCACAAGACCAGACCACGCATATGCCTCCTATAAATTTTCAACTCGATATTGCGAACGAACTGCTCCGCTCGACTAGTCAATAGTCTTCACGAAAAAGAGGTCGTCCAGCACAACTTATTTTTAATTTTGACTCTTCGCCGTGTTCTTCAGCTGCAGCATCACCTGCATTTTCGGAAACCTCAACTCCCAAATACAAAAAAAAATATGTGCCGGATCCCCTTAAAGTGGTCAGATATGACAAAACTAAACATTGGGCTCAAATCGGAGATGCAGACTATGGAAAACTGGATATCCCCGGTCAAAATGCTTTAAGTGTGACGTTCACTTATGCTCAAATCCACTAAAAAACAGCTTTGTTTCATTTCATACATCAATTTTATTCAAACTTTATTGAAATTGCACCAAAACCATTTAAAAAATGAATAAATATTTACAAGATTCTAAACAATTTTTTGTCATCAATTGCGTATACATACAATATGAAAATGTACCACTCAGGCCCAATGTTGCCTATAGGCAACATTTCAGTGGGGCCAAACCAGGATACCCAGGACCTTGAAATTTTTTTCTGTGACTTTTTGGGGCTATAATAAGATAATTATAGGGTCAAATATTTTTTAAGTACTCCCATTTTAATTCGGTCCAGAAAAGGTTAAGATATCTTTGTACCTGCGGTACAGGGTATACAAATGAAAATGTTTTTTGATTTTTTTAGCCAAAAATAAACTCGAACAAACTTGTACATGGTTTTGATGGCTTTAGCAGTAAGATCAGGTTGATTTTGACATATCTAAAACGTCATGAACAAAGCTTAGACATATGGTAAACAATCCGCCTTAACACATAAGTGAATTTCTTTTTGCATTATATACTTTTGGTTGGGTGAAAATGTCCAATTTCGAAGAAAACGGCAGCTCAAGCGCATCGAGAGCTCCAAAAAGTGCACGGAGATGCTGCTCTAAGCGAAACAACGTGCCGTGATTGGTTCCGTCGCTTCAAAGACCGTGATTTCGATGTTGACGAAAGTCCACTTGAAGGAAGGCCCAAAACCTTCGAAGACATTGCTCGATGAGGATTCGTGCCAAACGCAAGAAGAGCTTACTTCAGCATTAGGAGTTGCCAGCCAAGCCATTTCCAAGCGATTGATTCAAAAGCAAGGAACTTGGGCTCAATATGATTTGAAGCCAAGAGACGTTGAGCGTCGTTTTTCGCCAGTGAACAACTGCTCCAGCGGCAAAGAAGGAAGGGTTTTCTTCATCGCATCGTGACGGGTGGTGAAAAATGGATTCATTACAGCAACCCAAACAGGAAAAAATCTTGGGAACTACCCGGTCATGCTTCTAGGTCGTCGGCTCGGCCGAATATTCATGCTGCGAAGGTTATGCTGTCACGTCGGTGTTATTTATTATGAGCTGTTGAAACCGAGCGAAACCATCACTGGGGAACGGTATCGAACCCAATTGATGCGATTGAGCCGAGCACTGCGCGAAAAACGGCCACAATACGAGCAGAGGCACGAAGTGATTCTACTGCATGACAACGCTCGAACGCTCAAATGGGAAGTCCTACCCCACCCGCCATATTCCCCAGACTTTGCGCCGTCCGATCGATACTTGTTCCGTTCGATGGCACATGGTCTGGCTGATCAGCAGTTCTACTCATATGAAGACATCACAAAATGGCTTGATTTGTGGATAGCCTCAAAAGACGAACACTTCTACCGTCAAGGTATTCGAGCTCTGCCAGAAAGATGGGAAAAAAATTCATTGATAACCATTTCTTTACAATAAAGTAACATTTTCATCAAAAAAACTGCGTGAACTTAGTTGCGCACCTAATACATAAACGGCATCCACATTCTGTCAACGACGACGGAACCGGATACCTACAAAGAAATAATGCGGAAATCTATCGGCGCCGATTTAACGACGAGATAGAGTCGCTGATGAAGAATGAAACGGTAACACGTTTCATCAAATCTCAAAGAATAGGTTGGCTTGGTCATGTATTGCGTAGGTCGTACGACTCGCCAGTTAAGACGATATTTATGTATAACGATTTGGGAAGGAGATGGATTGACTGCGTGGAGGAAGATCTAAGAACGTTGGAAGTAAGAGAGAAGAAAGAAGTGTGAAGGAAGCTTTGGCCCACACCGGGCTGTAATGCTAATAATAATAATAATAATATATTGCGATTAAAGCCTGCAACATGTTACGTGTACGGCTGTGAGCTGATGAACTTGTAGCTACAAAGCAAAGCACGAGCCGGGGCACTGGCTATTGGCAGCAGAATTTAGGGTGGGTTAGATAAATAGGTTGAAAATTTTGCAGTGCTACTTGCAAGCAAGAAAATATGGACAGAAGAGAAAAAAAACAGCAACTTATAGCGTCCAGATTAAATTAAATTACAAATGATCCCATTAAAACACCTACAAGATTACCTCACACTGCTGGTCTCGGAAACAAAGGAAAATTTAGTTAGACATTATAAACTATTTATTAACATTAAACATTAATTGTATTTGTAAAATAAAAAGACATGATAAAGAAAGGTTTCAGATCATAAATAAAAAAATTAAATTAGGCAAGAAAAAAACTAAACGGACCTGTAAGGAAAGCACTAAAAACTACAAAAAAAAAATGTTGCCGAGTCTCGAGTTAATTGTAGAACTTTGATATTTAAAAATGTTCAATCTAAAGATTTTTTAAACATTCTAATACATTAACTAATATTAATAAAATCATAGACTTCTTAAAGCGTAGCAATTTGTACCACCTAATCTAATTTAGTCACAAAATATATAAATATGTAAATACCTTAGGCGGATGCCTACGATTCAAGGGCTTGAACCAAGTTACCTTTAGTTTTTAAGCTAATTTGTAACTATTTGATGATTGGAACAAAATTATTAAATAATTGAATTGTCATCAGTCCTTGACCCCTGTGCAAATTTTCAAGATGATCAGGCTTCTTGAAATTGGTGAAAATTAAGCTGAAAGATTTCGTTACATACATACATACATACATAAATACAGGTAAAGCTAATAAAAGCATGTTAATAAAATAAAAAACCCGTAACCTATTCTAACATTAAACCACTTAAAAGCTTAGTAAACTAAACTATGCTCCGAAACTTCTGGGGCATACTTATAGGTCTTATAAAAAAATTCTGGAATGCCGCGTGAGGAGCACAATAGATACTTAGGGCCATAGAGCAGCAGTGCTGGCAACTGTTGTCGCATTTAATTTATAGTTGCCTAACTTCAATTACTTCTATAACTATGACGTCTAGTGTAAATTAGAATAGGGCGAATTTATTTATTTATTTATTTATTTGAGGGGTACAACTACGTACAGTTGACATTATATTATAAAAAAGTACATATAAATTATTTAGAAAGGAAAATAGAGCGAGGGAATTGATATGAACTAATCCGCGTCTCTAGCCCGATGGGTGAACTTTTTAATGATATGCACCAACTCACATCAAGAACTGGCCAGAAACTTGGATTTACAATATTAAAGTTGAAAAAAGGAAGCAAGATAAAAATTAAACATTATATCGCAAAAAAGCCAATGGATCACCATTGACCAAGTGGGTGACTCATAATATAGGATTGGTCAAGGATGCTCGAAGTGGCAAGTCAAGGTGACTTAAGATAGAAGAAGTGATAGATTGAATAGACCGTTCGAAAGAGAGGAAATTGTAAAAGTTATTATAGTTAGAGCATAAGACACGGAATGGGTCGTGCAAAGCATAATTAGATCTACAAAATTGTAAGGCTAAGGGTCGAAAATTACGAGTTACTCTGGATGGTATGACCAAAGTAACTTTGCTAAGGAGTACATTGGAATCGATAAGACCGAGTAACAGTTTATGCAAGAATAACACGCCGTGGCATGTTCTGCGGTGATTTAAGGAAGGCAATTTTATAAGGCGAAGTCTATCAGAATATGGCGGCAGTCGGATATTTGGGTCCCAGTTTAAGCCACGAAGTGCAAAAAGGAGAAATTGCTTTTGTACGGACTCAATCATGTCCTGATAAAGGTGGTATTGAGGGCTCCAAACGCAGGAACAATATTCCAAAATTGGACGGACAAGAGAAATATAAAGAAGTTTGGTTGTGTAAGGGTCGTTAAACTCTTTAGACCAACGCTTAATAAAAGCAAGAACACCTCTAGCTTTATTCACGATGTTGCAAATATGATTATTAAATTTAAGGTTATGATCAAACAAAACACCAAGGTCAGACACACTCTCGATGCGTTCTAAGGTAGAAGATTCTAAAGAGTAAGTGGCCAAATAAGGAGCAGAACGATAAAATGTCATAACGTTACATTTTGTCTTGTTGAGAAAGAGTTGGTTGATATTGCACCAAGATTGCATGTTATCAAAATCATGCTGAAGAAGTAAGTACTTATTATTATCGGAGTAGGACATACAGAGTTTAACATCATCCGCATACATAAGAATGTGAGAAGATGAGATTACCTGAGGGAGATCATTTAAAAATAAGTTAAAAAGAAGAGGGCCTAGATGGCTACCTTGAGGTACCCCTGACGTGACCATAATTTCTGTAGATTCGCAGCCTTTAAAAACTACCTTCTGGACTCGGTTGGATAAATAGGACGATATCCAATTTAAAAGACAAGACGGAAACCCCAGACGAGACAGTTTAACAAGTAGAAGACTATGATTTACCGAATCAAATGCTTTACTAAAGTCAGTATAAATGACATCAGTTTGTTTTTTTTCCGTAAAACCAAGATTAATAAGAGACGAAAGTTCTAAAAGGTTAGTAGAAGTGGACCGACGTTTTACAAACCCATGTTGGGAATCCGACATTAAAGAACGACAGTAGTGTTGCAATTGTGAAGTTACAATCCTTTCAAAAACTTTTGGAATTGATGAAAGCTTGGCAATACCGCGGTAGTTCTCAATGTTGGACTTGGAACCTTTTTTGTGAATAGGGATAATAAAGGATTCATTCCAGATGGCCGGAAGATAAGAATATTTTAATGAAGTGCGGAAAAGAACAGATAATGGTGTAGAAAGAGAGTGAGCACAATGCTTTAAGACGCAACTAGGAATGGCATCGGGGCCAGGGGAGAAGGATGATTTAATGGACAGTAGGGATTATAAAACGTCGGTTTCAAAGATTTCTGGATAAGCAATAAGATTTGAATGTGGTAGGTTATAGGGATAGTTAAGGTCAATGCAATTAGGGTTGACAGAATAGGTAGTTTGAAAAAATTTCGCAAACAGGTCGGCGATTTCAGAATTGTTAGTAGAGCTTTCATTTTTGAAATATAGCGATGAAGGAAATAAGGAAGATTTACGTTTAGAATTAACAAAAGAAAAAAATTTTTTAGGATCACTACAGAAGTTAAGCCGACAGCGGGAAAGATAATTATTGTAGCAAATTCTGTTAAGAAGGACGAACTTGCTGCGTAAAATAGAAAACTTATAAAAGTCGACAGGAGATCCAGATTTCTTAAATTTTTTGTAAGAAGAAGACTTGCGATTTTTTAAAGAGGACAGACTAGTAGTAAACCAAGGCGGCTTTAAAGAAGGAGCCGGGACAGAATAAGGGACAAAGAGATCAAAAGCAGCGTATAAAACCCGATAGAAATTGGAAATGGATAAGTCAAGGTCATTAGTAGTCAACAAAGGCAACCAGTTAACTTCGGACAAAAATTTATTAAGACCGACAAAATTAGACTTGCGAAAGCAGCGATACCGAGGAGCGTGAGCATGTGGCTGATTTCGGTAGAGACCATTAAATTTTAAAGAGATTTGTAATGTCGGATGGTACGGATCCTCGGGTACGGAGAGCGGACAGACCCTAGAAATTTCAAAATCAGAATTATCATTGACAAAAACGAGGTCAAGCATTCTATTTGAGCAATTATGTATAAAATTTATTTGGCTAAGAGAGATATCAATCAGTCCTGTAACAAACTCATGATTACCAGATGGAAAAAGAAAACTAGAATTGACTGAACTAAGCCAATATAATGTAGGCAGATTAAAGTCGCCTAAGACAACAATTTGATCCCGAGTACCAACAGAATCAGCCACCATACGAATGGCAGTGAGATGATTCTGATATACACTCAAGTCGGAGCAAGGAGGTATATAGGAACAAGTAAAATAGATATAGGAATTATTAAAAAACACTTTTACCGCAATGAACTCAATGCCTATTGGAAAATTTAGAGATAGTAAATGAGATTCTAAGGCTACATTTACAGCAATGAGTACACCACCACCACGACCGGGAGACCGGTCAAGCCTGTAGGTTACATAGGAGCTAACAAAAATCTCAAAATCATAGACAGACGCATTAAGCCAGGTTTCAGAGAAAGCAATAATATCAGAATCAAAATTTACGCTATTGGTGAAAAGTCTACTAAGTTTAGAGAGGAGACCACGAACATTCTGATATTGAATGGTAAGAACAGAATTTAGTTTTTTGAAGCTGTGTTAACTACACTTGTAGAGGAAGCTACATTAGATGCTAAAGTCTTTTTAGGTTTTCTAATAAACTCATGCACTAAAGTATGAGTAGGCCAGAATGAAGGATTAAGTATAGCAGAAAAGAGAGAATCAGGGACACTAATCTTAAACGAAGAGATATCGCGCTTATACTTAAAATTGAACTTAAATACTTCAATTTCATTTGGAGAAATATTAAGCTTCTCGCAAAAGAATTGATTAATGCAATTTTCAGTAGCCGATGGCATTAGCCTGGAGACGAAGATTGTCTTTTAAGGAGCCACTCCTACCAATGAGTCCGAGGGGTCAGCAGTTGGCAAACAAATAAAGTTTTACCGCTCTCGACGAGTTCGCCCCATTTCGCCGCTAGGCTTAAGAAACGTTGCTAAATATATGTCAAATCAGTTATCATCTTTATGTTACACACTATTTTTTTTTTTTCGTTTTCGCAATAAATTATAAGTATTTTATATTTTTTTACATTTAAACGTGAATCACTAGATAAACTCAAATGGATTTTCAACCAACTACTCGCCTCAACTAAAGGCTAAGCCGACCAGAACAAAGGACAAAAAACAGGACAAATGATTTTTTCTGTCAAGTTTTAAATTAAATACATATAATTGTTTTAAAACATTTAATACGCTGCTTCATCTGTGTGGCTTTTTCTTTGCCATCTATATATATATTACACAAGGCCGTTTTTTGTGACATCAAAGGCTCCTAGACGGATCGCACGATTTCAACAAATGGGGTATCAATCGAAAGCTATTTACACCTAGATGTGCAAACAGGTGTTATTTTTTCGATTAAATCTATATTTTGGTGGATATCGCTAAAATAAAATTTCAATCATTGCTATAAAAAGTGCGAAAAGGAAGGCCGATTTAAATTACTATGCGTGGGTGTGAAAAGGTGCGCATATTTATATTTGCAGTGAGCGTAATGTATAAGAAGCAAAGTTTGGTTTCTCTTTGGCTTCTCTTTGATCTTATTTTGCAATTGTGCATTGAAGACAATAGGTGTAAGCGGCACGGGTAATCTGTGTCTTTTTTTTGTAAAACTTTCTCTTACAGGTCTGCCACATATGTGCGCTGCATTTTAGTTTCTGAAGCAAAAGCAAAGTTCTTATTAGAAACTGAAATCTGGCTACAATACGACTGCAGATGTAAATTACGCGATTGACACGTTCGGCCAAGCGCTGCAGTTTTATTATATAAGTATTATTTTCTGCAAAACTATTTGTATATTATGCAATGAATTATCTGGCGATTTTCGCCGCCGGGCTCACTAGTATTTTATATATTCCTTTGTAGAGCCCTAGTATAATGTATTGGTGCCCTTATTTACACATACATATGTAATTAAGTAGTCGTATAGAGTTACCTGATGGAAGAAAAATGCATTTATCGTCTCTATTTGTGATCAGTTTCTAACTTTGCTTTTTACCAAATTGACCTGACTAAATAACCTCTCAATTTGAGTATTCCAGCACGGCAACGACAAGAAAGTCCGTTAAATGTTACCAATTCCAAAAACTAAGTGCTACCAGATGAGCCCTTGTAATTAAGAACAGATTTCTTTCTATAAACATCTCAAACTCTTCCGCGTAACGATAGCGCCGGTGGATTGAAAGGGGAGATAGGGTATGTTTGATAATTTTTCGGCTGAAGCAGTTTAAAAAGTACAAATCTTTCCGGAAAAAGATAGATTAAAAGAACTGCTGAAAGGCTTTCCCAACAAGATTATTGTTATTATTATGGGAAATGGAGGACGCTTTACCAAAGCCATAATAGCTCTGATAAATACTGCTGTTGCCGGTTCGATTAGATTAAATTCTTGGCACCCATCTAAATTACTAATCGATACATATCGATGCTCAGCCATGACGGTACATTTGTTCAGGTATTGCATCATTACCATGAAAACTATGAAACTACATGCACCTTATAATAAAGAAAACTTTTGAAACAAGTGATCCAATTTATATATTATATATGTGGTATTTATATATAAGACTAGTAAGTAGCTTCATCGTAAATTGTTTTACAATAAGCATAATTATACCCTGTACCTATAGGTACAAAGGGTATACTAGGTTTGTGCAATGTATGTAACGGACAGAAGGAGGCGTGGCAGACCCCAAGTCCTTTATACCAAAATGCTTATCATAACCTCGGGTAGCGATTGAGCCATGTCCGTCCGTCCGTCCGTCCGTCCGTCCGTCCGTCCGTCCGTCCGTCCGTCCGTCCGTCCGTCCGTATGAACGCCTAGATCTCGGAGACTATAAGAGCTAGAGACACGAAACTTTACCAGCTGGTGCGCATATTTCCTAAGCAGATGAAGTTGAATCATGTCAATATCTTTCCCCGTTCCCCCGCAGTAGAGTTTCGCGGTTTTTAGCCACACCGTTTAGTATTTTCACCTGAAATTTAACAGAGCGATGCGTTGTAGTTACATGCATCTATGTGTAAAAAATGAACAAAATCGGACAAATACAACAGAAGTTATAGTCAAAATTGTGCAAATTTCACCTCCCCTTGCCTATAAACTGCGTCAATATTTGACTCTACGCAATTATGGCTACAAGTGACCTAGAATCACAATTTTTGGTAAGCTCTTTCATGTGGCTCTAATGAACAAATCCACATCCAAATTTTATCGATGCGGTCCCCCCACCCCCCGCAATCGATTTACCGTGTTTTCTCCCACACCCCTCAACATACCAACTTGAAACTTACCCCGTATACTTTTAATAAATTTTTTGTTGTAACATTCGAGTTTCATCAAAATGGGTAAAAATTTAGGGAACTTATAGGTATAAATATCGATTTTCACCAAAAAAAAAAATAAATTCCAATTGGAAAGTTCTTAGATGGAATATGCAGGAAAAATTTTTTTGACACAAAAGGTACAGGGTATTCCACTGTCGGGCACCGCCTCGACTGTACCACATTTTTTTTATGCTGTATCTAAAGAAGGGGCTCTAAAAAAGGCATAGTTTTAAAGTTATGGCTATGAAAAAAAATTGAAAGGAGAAAAGTTTTTTGAATGCATGTGCAGAGAACCACACATAATTTTTTTTTTTTTTTTAAATGAGTAATATAAATAAAATAAATTTGTATTTTCAACTTATTTTTGAACCAAAATTAAAATTTGCGAAATAAACCTTATTTATAAATTTTTTTATTTCTATAAAATATTGAAAATAAAAGCCCTTTTTATCTTTTGAACCAAAACAACCGTTGGCATATTTATACAATTTACATATTGATAACTTTTCGTTGATACCTCATATGTACTTGAAGGATCAAAATTAAGGATCAAAGAAAATACAGATTGATTTAAAACATACATATTTTCAAACAAGGAGTGTAAAAAAATTGTCAAGCTTTTATATACTTTTGCCTCGGTATAACTATATATTAAAATGTAATCAAATTATCGTGTACCGATCATACAATATCATTTATCAATTATCCATAGACTTAAGCAACCCTGTATATCGATTATTGCTGTTACTTTTCTGCATCAAAGTGCACGGACGTGCAACAAATGAATTGTCAAATTATAAGTTAATAAATAACTCTAAATTACAACAAATTACAACACTATATGTAGTATGTATATGTATGGTATATATATAAAAATGTAATTAATACTGTAAAAATTGAGACAAACGTAAAGGGAGGTTCCATCTGTGGACCACTATATTCAAGTCATTATAAATCACTTGGCCAAAGATTAACTCAAAATTCGCCGGAGTAACATACGAGGAGTATACATTTTATAGTACTTTGAAAAATTGCAGCGCTATAGGTAAAAGGCACTTGCTTTGGGTTCCCAAAATAAAAAACCCGGATAATGAAACAATAGCCGACTAATACAACTAACGAAGTGAACCAAGATAAAGTCTGCGTGGAAGTGAAGTTGCTCCATATGTGGGCAGGATGATGGGCAGTCAGAAGACACACAACGGAGTCGACTACGTCGCCATATGCAAAGTGCCAGGGAACAAATGAAAACAAAAGTGAAACTATGTGATAAAGGGGGGGAATTTGTGTGGGGTGGGGGAAGCTGTTGAGTTGCTGCCATAAAGTGAACGCGTTGTGCCATGGTTGAGGGGGGTACCCCTTTGACCCCATATATACACAAACACACACACACTGACTAACAAAATGAAGGCAAAATATGGTCAGGAGTTAAATGAATGAACGGATGAATGAATAAAGGCCACCGCATGTTACACAAGAGTCTGTCTGCCCTGATGTCTGCATGTGTGAGTGTATCTGTGTGGGGTTGGGCATTTCACTCTAGTTTACTTTGGGATTTATGAATGCTTTATGCTGGACAAACGGACAACCGGACCACCGGACAACTGGACAACTAGATTCGGGGACGAGCTCTAGCAAGGCAACAACAAAGCAAGAGCACACAAATGTAACCCAACTAATTTATTGCCAACTTCCGCCAGGCGAATAATTTTGTTTAGTTTTTGGTGTTGATAATGAACGAATGGTCAGTGCACAGACCCACTGAACAACCCATCCATATGAGCAACTACAAAAGGGTTGACTGCTACTGTTCTGCCCCCCAGCAACAACTACCCCACACAACTTGCCTTAAGTTGCTCTTTGAGGCTAAGGCTGCTAAGCAAAAATCCTTTCATTTAACCAGCTTCTGTTCTTGCTGACCAAAGGCAACGACCACCGTATTGACTTTTACGTGGCAGCATTAGCCACCCCCTTTTACGGACTGGTCAAACCCAAGTTCCCCGTCATCCAAAACCAAAACCCAAACCCAAAGCTGGAGACTTGCGCTCATTTAATTTTCAGATATTTGTGCATAAACTTGCCATGAATTTATTGCTTTTTAAATAAATAAACGAGTAAATAAAGTGAAGAAATTTTTGAGCTTCTTTGCTATGTATGGACGGGGCCTGAAGGGGGCTCAGATGGCTTTTTTTTGTAGAGGGGGTTTCTTTTTGGTTGGGTTACTGTGGTGCGACTGTTGATGAGTTGCCAGCGCTGTTTAGTTGTGGACCAACTAATTGAAAGTCACTCAAGTGTATGACTCACACACAAATATTTATATACACACTCACATACACACACACACACACACACCGATAAACTTATAAAGAGCCAATGCTTTTGATAATGTAAAACCCAAAGGAACCCCATGCTACATTACATGCCACTTAAAAGCTAGCAAATTTCCTGTTTGTTTAGTTGGAAATAAATTTCGGTTAAATATTTAATTAAAATAACTTTTAAAAATAATTTTAGTCAAGGCTGCAAGAAACGGCTTTGCAGAGCAAAAGTTCCACGAAAGCTCTTTAGGAATTGGAACAGAAAAAGCAGCAGAGTCCGTGGAAAAAGTATTTTTGATAGCCTCAGCATGTTAGTATTGGGCATTTTAAAAATATTGCGGCGGGCAGAGTCGGGCAGGGATGACTATGAGATACCCTATACCATCACAACAACCAACTAAATATATCAACCGAATTCGATCTAATTCGGTGTAGCGCTCAGGTAACGATAACTTCACTAACAATCGAATTTTGCTCCTTAAACAAATTTTTGACCGATCGGTTCTATGGGAACTATGCATATAATGTAGTAAATTTTGATTAAAATTAATATACAATAAAGAAAAAAAATGCTATAAAATGTTAAAGTATTAAGTGCTGCAAAGACCATAAATAATATTCGATAAGTTGTAAAAATTCGAAAAAAGGCCGATGTCCAACTATTGAACTTATAACCTTCAATAAATAGCAGGGTACCTCTTGGGTCTAGGGAATACTATGCTTGGGCAATGTATGTAAACAGGCAGAAGAAGGAGTGGCAGACCACCATAAGTCCTTTACACCGAAATGTTAAACATAACCTCGGGTAGCGATTGATCTATGTAAGTATGCCCATCCGTATGAACACCTATATTTCAGAGACTACAAAAGCTAGAGACCCAGCAGATGAGAGCTCTGCAGGAGGGATTGTGAATTATGTCGATATCTGCGCTTTTAGCCATGCGGTGAAATATTTCGACTTAAAACTTAACAGAGATATTCGTCGAAGTATAGTGCATCTGTGGGTAAAAATTAATAAAATCGCAGAAATACAAACGAAGGATGTAGACAAAAATGTTCTTACTTTATGTACCAACAAAATTAGTTTTCCAAACGGCTTGTATAGGGTGGGCCATCTGTTGGTTTGGTTGTTAAATACTTATAATTTGGAACATACCCGTCCAAAGTAAAAGTGGTACAGGCGTACGATGAAAATGGAAATTCTCTGGAAAAACATAGTTGAGGCCAGTGTCGACGGGTCGCCGGGAACATCGATGCGCCATCGTTCGCAAGAATTACGCTTTGCTTGGACCACTTTACGTCGAATTTTGCATGCAGATCAGCATTTACACGCTTAGAAGATTCAAATGACGCAACAATTGAAGCCCACGGACCAATATCAGCGTCGTTTATTCGTTCAATGGATGGGATAACAGCCAAATGAGTTTTCGTCAAAAAAAAAATACATCGAAAATTACAATGTTCGCATAAGGGCCTGTAGAGCCGGCCGCGGCGACCATTTGCATCTAGTATATACATTTGCCCAATTTTGTATAATATATATACGAATATACGAATAAAATGCAATTAACAAACAAACCAACAGATGGCCCACCCTATATATCTTATAGACCCAGTGTGGATAATCCAAACAAAAATTTGTGTGATTTCTTTAAATAAATGTCAATTCAATTCAATTCATCTTTATTGGAATAAAATTTACCCGAGCTCCCGAGCGAAGTTTGATTGTACATCATATTCTTGTTACCATCAAAAACAAACAATTACAATATTACTATGGCCACAAAATTTACGTGAATCAAAAGATAGATCTCAACGCCATACAAGGCGTTTTTTCATTCTTCAAGAAACTTCAACTTTATATTTTACACCCAGGAAGAGAACTATAAACAATCAATTACATGACGAATATTCGCCAATAAATTTTTCCGAAGTTCTATGGTAACACATATCAACAATAAGTTCACGAAATGCTAAAATAATCAGCTTTATGAGCATATATCAAATAAATGCACCCTAATCCGGTCAGCACAGAACTGTTTAGGTTCTTAGGTTAGGTTGGTAAAACCAACCTGAAATGTGCAGACTGCAACGGGAAGCACTCCTCCTCCAACATAAAATCAGTCGTGGCTGTTTAAAGGAACTCATACAGGAACGCAACTCAAAAATCAACGCTCTTTCAAAAGAGTTCGTCGGTAAACTCAGTGGATGCACTACTAAGATTGACTATTTGAATATTAAGACACAAATAGCTCTAAAATAGTATATGCAATCCAACAATTACACACTACCCTTAATTGAATTTTTAAATCAACTTCAAATTCACACATGTCTCGTCAGGGAACTTTTCTTGTTCCTAATTACCTTGTGTATAAAAATGGTGATAGATTTGGATAAATTTGATTGTGAGGTTTGGAAGATTAAGATTAGTATAGATGCTCAAAGATCCAATACAACTCGATGTCGAGCTATATCTGAAAATTTGTCTCATTTTCGTTCACTGTGCTAGAGCATACCGATTTGGAAATACCAAGTACAATCCATCTCATAGGCATTCCACCCACTCTTGATTTATTTGTAACCAAAAGTGTAAACTTAGAAAATTTTTAAACATACCTGCAATATTCTTAAGCAAACTGGGACAAATTTAAAAAGAGTCTAAATGAAAGACTTACGACTTAGAAATCTGCTTATTGGCGACGACCACTCAACCAACCACTCAGCACTGTTCACCCTGAAACCAAGTTAAGTAAGTTACTAATCAAAAACCTTCCAGTCAAAATTAATAATATAATTGCAAGTAGAAATACTTTTAGAGGGAGGGAATCAGAACTTGGTTACCCATTTTTAATGCTGGAGTAGACTACTTAACCAGACTAATACGTCATGTCTTGTTTGATCTCAACAACGTTATTTGGAAGAGAAACTATCAAAGCTGATAAATGCTCACGAAAATAATTAAAAAAAAAAAAATATGTATAATATTAATTTTTTTTTTTTTATTTCCTTGATATTATGTATAGTAATACAAGATATCGCTCCTAGTCGGAGCATAGAGCAGAAACAAAACCTCTCCAACGATTTCTATCAGCTGATAGGTGTCTTAATTCATTCCAGGTGGCTGTGGAACTGCTCTCGCTGTGTACAGTGCGCATCCATGTTTGTCGTGGGCGACCCCTGCGTCGTCTGCCATGTGGATTCCATTCATCTTCTCTACGTAGAGTGTGGCCTATCCAATTCCACTTGCGCATCTTTATTTCAGAGTTTACAGGGCGGCTGTTAGTAAGTTGCAGAAGTTGTTCGTTGGTGATAGTGTTCGGCCAGAAAATGCGGCAGATAATTCGAAGACATTTATTTACAAACGTTTGAAGCGTCCTGCATATACGCTCTGAGACTAGCCATGTCTCAGAACCGTATAGTAAAACAGGTTTCACGATAGTATTGAATAGTCTAAGCTTTGTTTTAAAAGATAGTGTATAATATGAATAGGCAATACTAATGGTGTAATCTTGAGGTAATCTGACAGATTCATTGAAAAGTTCGAAATTTTTGCGTATATTCAAAAACGTTTTGACCATCGAGCACTTTTTGTATTTTTTAAAGTGGCTTCAAAATTCGGTCCCAGTGAAAAAATGAATATCAACTGATTTGAAGATTTGTGCCTCGATTGCTGAAACTAAGCAACAAAGCTAGGAAAACCTTCTAAGTTTCCATTAAGTTATCGTCCCATGAACAATGGAATATTCAAAAACTAGTGACGTGCAACACCTAGTTTATCTGTGCTGATGGAGTCTTTCAGGGCTCCATCCTGACAATATTCCTAAGTTTGAAACTAAATGCGGATGAGGAGGAGATAGAAATCATACAACATCTGTTGTGCGACTGCCCTGCCCTTTTTAGGAAACGCACCAAGTATTTGGGAAACCCTTCTTTGAAGACCTGGGCTTTCTAGCAAATCTGCCCATAACGGACCTCTGGCTCTTTTTATCGAATGCTCAAAATGGTTCAGCAAGCAGGATGATTAGGCGTAACTACGGGCACCCACAGGCAATTTTTACATCCCCACACCCAGCACGTATACTTTCCAGTTAAAAAAAAGTGGAGTTGAAAGTCTGACAAAGAAAAGTTTAAAACATTTCACCTTAATGATCAGAAATGCAGATGGAGAAGACGTAGCCGACAGCTTTCTGGGCACGCCTTGTCAGATGAGCTTGCAATTCGCAAAATTACAACTGCTTTAATGGAGAGGAGATAAAAACTACCCTCTACTCCATCTGGTATGCAATAGTGCTGATCTCACCAATGAATTGTAACCAGCGAATTCACCAAGTAAAAGGTATTGCAGAGGGTAATGCAGGTTTCGTTCGAATATACGAATTTTCGTGTTGTTTTGTTTATTATCGTAGAAAGGGGATCAAAGCACGCTAGCAAATTGGTATTTTATTCTGTTTATGAATTTTTATTATTGTTTTTTTGTCCAGGGACTTGAGTTGTGAACTGTTCGTTTTGTATGTACCTTAAGTTTGCAATGCAAGATCAGTTTTCTTCACTATCGCGTGGCATCAACACGCCATCATATTGAAGAGGAAAAAACACACCACTGGGTTCTTGAAAAGAAAAATTTAAAAAGTCTTCAAAATTTATACAAATCTCCCATAGGTAGGTATATTAAAAACTCCAGCTTTACAACCAAACCAAACATTTCAGAAGCAATCTCTATGATGGATGATCCAGTCCAGCCGAAAAGCAACTAAGGAAGGCCAAACTTATTATTAATAAATAAATACAAATTAAGCATAAAATAATGATTATAATTGCATAACAATAAAAATGAATTTAGTGGTGAGTGGTAGTTGGTGAGTTCACCAGCATGCACAAATCATTGGTGAAGTCACTGGTGAACTGAACTTGTGGATCGTAGTGGCAAGACATTCCCGTGTTAAATTCATCAAGCCGGGAAGTAACAATAAAATTCATTATAGTTTGACAAAATGGAAGGCAAATTTTATCCTATGCTGTCTGTCAAGATGTTAATGATTTCCAAGCTGAAAAAACCAAAAAATTATATTTCTTCGTATAGGCCAAAAGTATTTGAAAGAATGCTTTTGAGAAGAATGTTACCATTATTGGACGAAATTTCTATTATACTGGAATATCAGATTGTAAGCGAGGTCATGGAACACTTCGGATGCCCTTGGAAACATAAAATGCCGCCTTGTGGTTTTCTACAGATATGCGGGTGATGGAGGGTGAGGGCTCGCATCAAAAAAAAGTAGGTGTGGCTTTGTTGATTAGGCCTAGATCATATTAAACCATTCTTACATGTTGTCAAATTTTGATTTTTTACCAGAAGAGACATACTGCTGGATACATTTTTCTGTCTCTAAGATAAGGCAATGTTGTTCGAAAAGGGTGTCTCTTATTGTTGGCAGTACAAGGTGCCTCAAAAGAAAGTTTATATTTTGTGAGTCGTTAAAAAAATATCAAAGTACAGAATTTGGGAATTTATTTCATAATAATCATATCGGTTGACTCCGTGATGGCTGCGATCTCGTAGCGAATATTTTTTTTTTAAAAGCAGCAGAATTTGATGATAACCCCACAGAAAAAAGTCCACAGGAGCTAAATCTGGACTGCGTGGAGGCCAGTTTATGTCGCCTCTCCTGGAAATCAATTGGAAGGGAACATTATTTATTCAATATCGTCAATTTTGCTTATCAACGTGCCCATTAAGGTGAAAATGAGCTTCATCCGAAAACAGAATTTTCGAAGTCAAGCCTGTGACGGGGATCCTAGTGTTTTAATTCTTGCACGAATTGAATTTTGTACGGGTGCAACTTTAGATCTTTATACAAAATGAGCTGTAATGATGATATACGCATCGTCGCTTCCGATATGCAAGATTCGGAACCTCACAACAAACTCTCCACGTTTTCTGCAGTTCTTGATGATCTTGGCTTGGGTGCATGGCGCATCATTTAATTGACGAAAACCTTGAATACTGCAGAATCTTTTACGCGTCACAGTTGCTGAATCATCGTTTTTTTAAAATCCATAGCGACATACCCCTCGTGCCCCTCAGATTCGATAAACGCATCGAATACAGTAGGTTAACATATGTGTACTTTCTTTTGAGACACCTTGTAGGTATATAAAATGTTTGAACTCTTTAAGGATGCCTCCCTCAGTTCCAGTTAATCGGTAAGTAGACTCATCCAACATATGCATATAAATTCACGGCGTGGGGGAAGCCCCTAGTTTTTGTATAATACTGTACATTAAATGATTTATATTCAATGGAAATATATCATGATGACATTGTCATGAAACAAAATAAACTAGTAGTTATTATTATCATTATTTTTTTGGGTACGAGGATAATAAAGTTATTATAAAATGTTTTATGTGTAACAACTAGACGGAAACGAGTAAGACCCCGGCCCATGTGGAGTAAGATTTTTCTCCAAGTTGTACCAATTTCTTTATATACACTTCATCTTTTGATATTGAACCACTTTAGCACTAATAGAATTTTGCAACTATCAAAATTGTATTACAGTATAAATTGCTTAGCTGCCTTCAGTAAAAAGGAAGTTAACTTAATTTAAATTTTTTTCTTTTTATTAGAGAGGAGTTGTTTATAGTAACTTAAAGATATGAATTTCAATGGTGCCATACAAAAATTTTTTTTTTTTTTTTTTTTTTTTTTTGAATATATTTATTTATTGGCAATCAACCGAAAAATTCAAAAGGTTTTAATCCAATATTTATACAAAAATAAATCGCTACACACTAAATATAGGTGTGTGATAGGGCTTACATTACTACATATATACATATATACAATATTTACAAAAAGAAAATGTGCAAAAAAAAAGATTCGACTGAATCTACAAAATACTCAGGTCTTTGTAATCTGCTAGAAAAAAAAATTATAGTCTGAATTAGCGACATTAAACATTTCCTCATAAAATATTAATAAGACACATAGTTGCTATGTTAAAGCACGCCTTCTGAGATCATATGGGTGGAGTCGTTTCAGGCGTCTTCTTGGTCTATGACCGGCCAGGGCACATGCAAGAGAATTGGGATGGGATCGTAAGCGATCCGCGTAACGGCCGCTAAGTTTATTTAACAAGTCACCCACAAAAGGAATGCCTAGATCCTTGTGAAGGTTGCGATTACGGATGTACCATGGGGCATCAGCAATTTTGCGCAAGGTTTTATTTTGCAAAATTTGAATTTTTTTCATATATGACTTAGCTGCGGTTCCCCAGACTTGAATGCCATAATACCAAGCTGGCATTATTATACTCTTATAGAGGATGCTTTTATTTTCAAGGGACAGCTTGCTGGTTCTGCCAAGTAGCCACTCCATTTTGCCAAGTTTCGCTCTGCACCTTGCTGTTATTATTTTAATGTGCTGTTTCCAGCATAGTTTTTTGTCGAGATGAATGCCAAGGTATGGGTGCGATGTTTTAATTGGAATTATCTCCCCATTTAAGGTGAGTGCAGGACTTGGGTCTTTCCTTAACGAAAATAAAACGCTGGAAGATTTGTCACCGTTAAGCTGGATGCTCCAGCGTTTTGCCCAAATTGCGATAATGTCCAACTGGTTCTGCAAGGCATCAGTTGCCATTTGGACGCTATAGGAAGACGAAAGAATAGCAGTGTCGTCAGCATATGTTGCCGTTATAAGCTCAGAACTGCCCGTCGAGCTCGGCATGTCCATAGTAAAAACGGAGAATAAAAATGGTGAGAGAACGCTACCTTGCGGCACTCCAGCTTTAATGTTCCGTCGTTCCGAGAGCTCGCCTTTCACCATAACTTTGAAAGTGCGATTTCCAAGAAATGATTTTAGGACTTCATAATGGGGAGCAGGAAGGGCTGATTTTAGTTTTTGTAGCAACCCTTCGTGCCACACTCTGTCAAAAGCCTGCTTGACATCCAAGAAAGCTGCCATGCAGTAGCGACGATGCTCGAAGGAGTCTAAGATGTGCTGCACCACTCTGTGAATTTGCTCAGGCGTGCCATGTTTCGGACGAAAACCGAATTGGTGCGCTGGGACTAGGCTTGTCACGCTGGATAATGACAAAACTCTGCTCAAAAAAATTCTTTCAAAAATTTTCGCGAATACCGGCAGCAAGCTAATCGGGCGATAAGACGAGATGGAGGTTGGAGGCTGGCAGGGCTTCAGAATCATTACAATCTGAGCACATTTCCACTGCTTTGGGAAATATGCCAGACGCATAATCGCATTGAATATCTTGGTCAGAGCGAGTATGCCCGCCATGGGAAGAGCCTTAGCTACTCTGGCGTCAATTTTATCAAGACCAGGTGCTTTTTTGGGTTTAAGCACGTTTATTTGATCTACAATTTCATTAGGACGTATGGGGCGTATAGGCAGGTCCAGTTGAAACGGTGTGGATAATGCCTCCAGAGTTTCCTCGACGTCAGAAATTGAGTTCAGGTTAAGAGGAGTAAAACGGTCCTCCAGGTGATGGGCGAAAGCTTCAGCACGGGCTCGGTCAGAACGACACCAGAGGCCATTGGTAGATTGAATCGGAGCACTTGGAATGGCTGGTTTTTTTAAGTATTGAGTCAGACGCCAAAGGCTGCGGCTTCCATCTTCATTTGGCCTCACATTTGTTAGAAGGGAATTTATCCTTCTTTGATTTAAATTATTTAAAGCTTTTTTAAGCCTGTTAGCAGCATTACGGTAGAGGGCCTTGTCAGCTGGATCATGCGTTCGAAGATAATTTTTTCGTAGACGACGCTTCAACCTCAGAAGCTGCGCTGTCTGCGGATCAAGAGAAACGCCAGGCGGGTGTTGACGGCGTCCAGCGTGTCTCGGAGCAGCTAAATTAGCGGCGTCTGTTATATTCTTGTGGAGCAGTTCAACGGCTTCATCGATATCCTCTTTGGTATTGATTTCCATTTCGAGATGAGTTTTCATATTAATGCGACGTTGGAAGGTCTCTATATTTGCAAATGGATGTAGGAGTATCCGATTTTTATCATATACAGCAGCGTTGGCAGCAAGTTTGATTAATAGCGGCAGATGATCTGAATCAAGGTCCACAAGAGTTTCGATGGAGAGCTGTTGCGGATGAACACCGCGACAGATTGCGAAGTCCGGGGCGCTAGGCGTTCGAGAGACGTCACCAGGGAAATGGGTTGGAGCACCGGTAGCCAGAATATAGAGAGCCGAGTTTTGCATATCAGTGCATAGAGCACGGCCTCTAGTACATGCTCGTGAATTACCCCACCAAGGGTGCTTTGCATTCCAATCGCCTGCTGCAATGAGTCGATGGCTTTGCTGCTGAACGAATACACTGAAAGGGACTGCACCCCAAAGAAAGCCTGGTGGGCAATATACGGCTGAGATGGTGACATTACCCTGCCCAGTCTCGAGTTCTAACATAGCGGCTTGCATCTCCGGCGTGCAGACTGCAGGAATTGGGTGATGTTTGTATTCCTTTTTTATAAGGATTGCTGCTCCTCCGCGGCGGTTATCAGATGGATGGTTCGCTGTGTATAGCTCATATCCGAATAATTTGAATGAAGTTCTGCTGCAGAAATGAGTTTCTGACAACAGAGCGATGTCGATATCATACAAAAATTAAAATTAAGTTCCTTCTCGGGGATTGCCACCTTGTCGTGGTGAGAGGGCTCAGTACGTATAGTGATCCTAAGAGCAATGCCGGCGGGAGCGTAGCTATCGGTGGGGCCTCCAAAGCTGGTAAGGTCGATGGTGAATACTGAAGCAAAGAGCGATCCACAACTTTAGCGTCTGTTTACCAGGTTAGGTGCGGCTAGTAGCGGGCTTCTGATCTTGTAGCAAGTGGCTCGTTATAAAAACTTGTTTAGATGCATGACAGGATGCCTCAATATCCTGTGCGTCTCCTGTTTCAGAAGGTTGCGTTGGGCCAGTAACCCTTCCGTAAAAACCAACCCACTCAAGAAACGGGAACAAGCCTCGGATACAATACCCCTACAATACCCCTTGGTCTATCAGAAACCAGATGGATTGGACAGGGCGAGCTATACACTCTTGCAGGCCACTATTTTATCTACAGTGGCAACTCACAAAAGCGTGCAAATGGTTTCGGTATCCAAATAGATAAGAGTACGAAGGGCGCACTTGTAGGGTACAACCCCATCTCGGAACGCATAATAACGGCCAGAATTAGAAGCAGATTTTAATTGCTCGGCGGGGATTTGATTTGATTTATTGATTTAAATGGGGTACAACAAAGTGCAGTTGGCCTTAAATTATAAGAAAAGTTTAAAAGAAATATTTAAAATTAAACGAGGAAAATAGATAGATATAAACTAATCCGCGTCGCCAGCCCGGTGGGTGAACTTTTTAGCGATATGCACCGACTCACATCAAAAACTGGCCAGAGACTTGGATTTACAATAACCAAGTGGAAAAAGGAAGTTCAAATAAAATTTAAACATTAAATATATAAAAAAAAAACCAAAAGAGCATCAATGACGTAACAAGTGCCTCATAATACAGGATTGGTCATGGATGCTCGAAGAGGCAAGTCAAGATGACTTAGAATAGAGCACGTGATAGATGGAATAGACCGTTCAAAAGAGAGGAAATTAAAAAGGCTATTGTAATTAGAGCATAGAACTCGGAAAGGATCATGCAGAGCAAAATTTGATCTACAAAGTTGCAAGGCTAAGGGACGAAAATTACGAGTTACTCTGGCAGGTACAATAAAATTAACTTTATTAAGAAGTTCAGTAGAGTCAATAAGGCCGAGTAATAACTTATGCAAGAAGAGTACACCGTGGCATGTTCTACGGTTTTTTAAGGAGGGCAGCTTTATAAGGCGAAGTCTGTCGGAATATGGAGGCAGCCGGATAAGTGGATCCCAATTTAAGCCGCGAAGTGCGAAAAGGAGGAATTGCTTTTGAACAGACTCAATGCTGTCCTGATAAAGGTGGTATTGAGGGCTCCAAATGCAGGAACAATATTCCAAAATTGGACGGACGAGAGAAATGTAAAGAAGTTTGGTTGTGTAAGGGTCGTTAAACTCTTTAGACCAACGCTTAATAAAAGCAAGAACACCTCTAGCTTTATTTACAATATTGCAAATATGATCGTTAAATTTGAGTTTATGGTCAAACAGTATGCCAAGGTCTAAAACACTCCGGATACGATCCAAGGTAGAGGAGTCTATAGAGTAAGCAGCCAAATGAGGAACAGAACGGTAAAATGTCATAATTTTACATTTCGTCTTGTTCAGAAAAAGTTGGTTGACATTACACCAATATTGCATGGTATCGAAATCGTGCTGAAGATGTGAATACATATTATTATCATTGTGGGAGTAGGACAAACAAAGTTTTACATCATCCGCATACATAAGAATGCGAGAAGACCGGATAACTTGTGGAAGATCATTAATGAATAAGATAAAAAGTAGGGGACCTAGATGACTGCCTTGGGGTACCCCTGACGTGACATTAATTACTTTAGATTCGCAGCCTTTAAAAACTACCTTTTGCACACGATTAGTTAAATAGGATGAGACAAGGCGGAAATCCTAAGCGAGACAGTTTAACTAGAAGAAGGCTATGGTTTACTGAGTCAAATGCCTTACTGAAGTCAGTATAAATGACATCAGTTTGCATTTTGCTGATAAAACCATTGTTAATAAGAGAAGAAAGTTCTAAAAGGTTTGTAGTGGTGGACCGACGTTTTACAAACCCGTGTTGGGAGTCGGATATTAAAGAACGACAGCGGTGTTGCAATTGTGAAGTGACAATCCTTTCAAAAACTTTTGGAATTGATGAAAGCTTGGCAATACCACGGTAGTTCTCAATATTTGACTTGGAACCTTTTTTATGAAAAGGGATAATGAACGATTCATTCCAGATGGCTGGAAGATATGACAATTTTAAGGATGTGCGGAAAAGAACGGATAGCGGCGTGGAAAGGGAGCCGGCACAATGCTTTAGAACACAACTAGGAATAGCATCAGGGCCAGGAGAGAAGGAAGATTTTATGGACATAAGAGATTGTAAAACGTCGGATTCTAAGATTTGTGGAATAGCAATAAGGTTTGAGCTAGGAAGATTAAAAGGATAGTTGAGGTTAATGCTATTAGGATTGACAGAGTAGGTAGTTTGAAAGAAGTTCGCGAACAAGTCCGCGATTTCAGAGTTTTTAGAAGAACATGCATTATTATAGTGTAGCGATGCAGGAAAAAGGGAAGACTTCCGTTTAGAATTAACAAATGAGAAAAATTTCTTAGGATCACTACGGAAGTTGAGCCTACAACGGGCTAGATAATTATTGTAGCATGTTCTATTAAGAAGAATAAACTTGCTGCGTAAGATAGAAAACTTATAGAAGTCGACTGTAGAACCACTTTTCTTAAATCTTTTATAAGACGAAGACTTACGATTTTTTAAATTAGATAGACTTGGCGTAAACCAAGGCGGTTTAGAGGAAGGACTCAGAACAGAGTAGGGAACAAAGAGATCAAAAGCGGCGTACAATATCCGATAGAAATTATTAATGGATAGCTCAAAGTTCTCAGCAGACAACAGAGAGGACCGTTTAACATCAGCCAAAAATTGGTTTAGACCGAAAAAATTAGCCTTGCGAAAGCACCGATACCGAGGAGCACGAGCATGGGGCAAACCACTATTGCAAACATTAAGTGTTAGTGTGATTTGCAAGGTCGGATGATACGGATCCTCAGGTAAGGAAATCGGACAGACTCTTGAAATTTCGAATTCCGAAGAATCACTTACGAATACAAGATCAAGCATTCTATTAGAGCAATTATGAATGAAATTAATTTGGCTCAAAGAGATATCAATTAATCCAGTTATAAAGTCATGCTGATCAGAAGAAAAAAGGGAATTAGAATCAACCGAGCGAGTCCAGGACAAGGTAGGAAGATTGAAGTCACCTAAAACAACTAGTTGATCTCTAATACCAATAGAATCAGCCACCATACGAATAGCAGAAAGATGGTTCATATATATGCTTATGTCGGAGCATGCGGGAATATAGGAGCAAGTGAAATAAGTAAAACAATTTTTGGTAAATACTTTTACTGCAATAAACTCTATTCCTGAGGGAAAATAAGAGATAGTAAATGCGATTCTAGGTCGGATTTTACAGCAATGAGAACACCACCACCACGACCGGACGGCCGGTCAAGTCTATAAGTTATGAAGGAATTTACGAAAATTTCAAAATCAGAGACAGACGAATTAAGCCAGGTTTCAGAAAAGGCAATAACATGCGAATCAAAGTCTACGCTATTGGCAAAAAGTCTACTAAGCTTTGAAAGAAGCCCACGTACATTCTGATAATGAATGATAAGGTTAGTAATTAGTTTTTTGGAATAGAATTAGCTACGGAAACGGACGATGCAACTTTGGAGGCTAAAGTGTTTTTAGGTTTTTTAGTAAACTCATGCACTATAGTATGAGTAGGCCAAAAAGAAGGATTAAGTATAGAAGTAAAGATAGAATCAGGAACGCTAATTTTAAAAGAAGAAATATCACGCTTATACTTAAAATTAAATTTAATTACTTCGATATCATTTGGAGAAGTTATGTTAAGCTTCTCGCAAATAAACTGCTTGATAACGTCTTCAGAGGTAGAGGGCATTAGTATGGAGACGAACACCGATCTTCTAGGGGCAACGCCAATAAGTGGGAGTGAAGGCTCCGAAGTAGAAAAGTTACTCACAACAGACGGAGCAACAGTAACAGGTACAACACTCAGAACAGTGGCCGAGGTAGATGTTTCAGTCATAATAGCCTCCACAGGGACTGCGATAGAAATCGCAGCAGGGCTAGCTGTGTTGTTATCTTTCAGGGCAGAAACGGGTAAGATTTCACCAGAATCGACAGCAACGACATCAGTCGAATCCTCAGCAACGGCAGGCGAAACTGGAACCGGAGTTGCAAACGATATCAATTGCGTCGGATTGGGAGTTTTGGGCGAATCCAGCCCTGCTGAGTTGGAAGATACAATTAGACAAGGCTCAGTGGCAAGTAAGTTTGCCTTTTTGCGCTTAGGAGAAACTCTCATTAGCTGTAGATTGGCAAACATACTTGCAATAGAAGAAAACTTATCCTGCAATGATCGAAAATCCTTATACAGATCATTGAATCCGAGCCTAGTTTGCCGCATAAAAGCCTTCATTTCGATTTCTGCAGCGCGGCAGGAAAAGCAGGTCCAATTAAGACCTTTGCTTTCGCGTATAAAATCATGTACACGGCCAGTAAGACCCGCACATTTAAGGTGTGCCATATTGTCACACATCCAGCATGAAACGTAGGTCTCTGTCTGAATACCACTCCATTTGCATGCAGGATAGCAGCAAATCTTAGTGTCACACATGATTTTATTTACAAATGCGTAGATCAAAAATAAAAAAGAATTAGCAGCTGGACTGACGGTGTATAAGCGTCCCAAAGCTTATAAAACACAGCAGTTATTTAGCAATAACAAATACGTATGCTCAAAGCAAAGCGCAGCACAAAGGAGAAATGCAAAGCGACGCACGAAATAAGCCCGCACTGAGTAACAAGCAACAACAACAAGAACGGAGCTGAGCGGCAAGGCAGAGCTTAAAATGCAAACAAATATTGAGCAGCAACAACAAAATGCACTGTATAGAATTTAGGTAAAATGTTTTAGCAATTAAATTAACACTGTTGCGGTTATATCAAGTATGTCACTTCATTTAATTGGGCCACTAAGTTATTATTCGCTTGGGAACAAAGATTTGTTAAAATTTGTAGGTTTAATTGTAAAAAAAATATAAAGTAACCGGAGCGAGGTAAAAACACGACCAACAGAACAAAAGAGCAAAAGCTTTTTTTTGATAACGTAAATGTTGAGTGAATAATGGGTCGACATGCACTAAATTCCTCAAGAAATAACAACGACTACTCGAACTCTGTGCAAACCACAATCTCTTCATCGGCGGAACCAAACTCCCACACCGGAATATTCACAAATACACGTGGCAGTCCCCCGATAACTAAATTGATCAATTGCTGATCAGCAGACAGCAGACGCTTTCACAATTCCCTAACAGATGTCCGTACACGAAAAGGTGCTGATATTTACAGCGACCACAACCTAGTTGTTAGAGAACTGCGCTTGCGATCTGAAGGAATTAGAAGGCAAAAGCGATGAAATCAAAACATCAGTCTAGATAATTTCAAGGATCCCGCGAATGTTGAACTCTATCAGCAAGCACTGTCCACTGCTATTGCTCACTCCGATCATACACCGACTATGAAGCAGATTATGCATGCCTGTGCCCAAGCTGCGGGGCCTCATGGCAACTAATAGAAAAACTCAAGCAATTAAGATCTCAAATGCACAATGCTCCTGATCGATGTTGTATCCGGAAAGAAAGAGAAAAAAAAAGAGACAAAAGAAATTTTGCAGATGATATTGCGAAACAAGAGAGAATAATCTCAGAGGAGTTTACATAGCTATAAAAAAGTTGACAAGCTCGAAACCCAATATACCACCGATCAAGGCAGAGAATGGCCGTGTTTTGACATCAGTGAAGAAATATCCCTAGCAATTGTCAATCTGATAAACAACAAAGCTCCCGGGCCGGACCACCTCCCAGCTGAACTTCTTAAGTACGGCGCTAACCTTATTGCAGGCGCTCTCCATCCTATAACCCCTTCAGTGTGGACCTCTTCAGTTATACCTACCGTGACCATCCATTTTTGAGCATACGGGGACATTTGACTATATGATACAGTCAAAAGATTTTGATCAAATTTGATTACGATATCTTCATAAACAAACGAAACACAGCGAATTTTGTACAAAAATACATTTTTTGGCTAATCGGTCCTATGGGGCTATATGATTTAGTCATCCGATTTTGATAAAACTATAAAAAAATTCCGAATGCCAAATTTGGTTACGATATCTTCATAAACAAACGAATTATCCATCTAAAGCTTTTTGGTTTTTTCGAGGTCCTCTGAAACACTCTTATGTGAGCCAATCATATAACCCTGATATGAAAAAAATAAAATAAACTTGTCTCCCGTAGGATAATAAGGGATCTCTTCTGAAACTTAAGTTGCTCTAGCTCTTAGCATCTCAGAGGTCTAGGCGTACATACAGACGGACAGACGGACATGGGTATATCGACTTCTCTAGTCACCCTGATCATACTTTTCATGCAACTATTGAGCTGTAATGCTATGTACTATAATATATATAAATATATTTATACAGTGCTTTTCAAAACTATAGGACACCTTGAAGTTTTCTGTTCTATTGTAAATATCTTTGCACCTTTGCAGTATTGCTTCCCACGATTTTTCGTAATAGGTTATTCATTGACATGCGACTTTTTCTGCAATTTTAAGCGTTTCATAATTACAGGACAGTAGTCTTTTATAAGGAAATAAAGTAAAAGGATGGCATAAATATATTTTATTTTAATTTGAAATCACTTTTTGATCGTTTTATGATTTCAGAGGCGGCTTGGTGTTTGTGCGGGGCGCACCCTCGACCTTCCACTAAACT